>OV725077.1:73469689-74669689 GCA_928085145.1 Nezara viridula | reverse complement strand
CCAGAGTGGAATAGACAATCTAATGGCAGGAATACAAAATGTTAAAAATAGGATTTTAAATAAATATGATTTAAACCTTCAAAGATATTGGAATCAATTATATTACTCTTTTAGTATATTTGCAAGGAAGCAAGCAGATTTGCATTGTTTTTCCTTCATTTTTGTTTTGACTTAACAGTGAACGAGAAGAAATCTCTAGAGAACTGTTTTTAAAATCTTCATTTATGTCCACTGGAAAATAGAAAGGAGTGAAGGGGTTGAACACCTCGCAGTTAAGTTGCATACCTAAATTTGGTATCTCATGGGTAATATATGACTGTCGATATGTTCATGTCGTTGTATGATATAAAAAAAATTAAAAAAAAAAAAAAAACCTGCTTTTATAATTTTTTGGTGAATTTGGGATCACGTTGATCGTGTTTTGATAATCAATTTGTTAAACCGCTTTTCGAAATCAAAGAGGTGATTTTGATAGGCAACATATACGGTGGTTGGATTTTTTTGGAAAGAAAGAATTGTTGTATCGTCAGAAAACCTGCAGATCGTGGTGAAGGTGTGCTCAGGAATGTCAGAGATTTAAAAATAAGGGAAGAAGAGGCTTAAAACTTTGGTACTCGCAAGTTGAAGAAAGGAGGAGGCTATAAAGATGCAATGAAAATACAGACAACTCTATTGGAATCAATAGATCTAGATAATGAATTATATGATTAAGAGAGAAAGAATTCTTATATTATCTGTTTGAAATTCAGAACGTTTCGCCAACATAGGAGCTGATCTGGCCAGAGTTAACTACCAGAGATATAATTTCATCAATTAATGTAATATTTATACCGCTACTGGAATTAAAATGAATATCAATAGGACCATTTTTCTAATGACTGCCCAATCAACTCCTAATTTTAGTACCGGAGCAATAATAACATTTATTAGGCCACTAATGAAGTTGATTTGCCGTACTAAATGAACTTTACAGTTTAAGAAACTATTATCATATTATTAAATGTGGCTTTATTCGTTTAATGGCTGAAATTTGCTAAGTAAATGGGTTATACTATTAATGAGTTTCTATAGCGTAATAATACAGGGCTACTCTCTAATTTTTTGGTGTGTATGGGTGTCTTCCGTTGTTGTTCAAATTTATTTATAACTTCGTTAAACTTAGAAAGGGCTCTTCTCCAGGAGGTTTGAAGACATTAGGGAGTGATTTGAATTTAGTTGTTCAAGGAGCTATGTGTTAAAAGTCCCAAACCCTGGGGCATTACTGCTTAAAATAATTATTTTAATATGCTGAAGGCGTTCCTGATGCCAATCTTTGCTCGTGGATCGCGTAACGTCAAACGCCATGAACTTAACATTTGTGAAGAATTTGATACAAATAATGTTGCTGCTTTTCTTGCAAGTAACAGTTCTGCTTTTCCTCTTTACCTAGCCGTTCTTTGGAGAGAAAGATGAATTAAATCCTTCTACTCCAAGTCTTCCATGTGGAAGACCATAAGAATCCATGTGGAGGACATAAGAAGAGATATATAAGGTTTTATAACAATAAATATGGGTGAAATTCAACATTTACAATCAGGGAATGGCTAGAAAATTTTATTTCCTCATTTTTAATTTCATTGTTTCTTAAATATTTTACTCGGAAATATTTCTTTATTCTGACAACTGATTTGGTCAGAATAAGAGTAATACTCTCTAAAGTCTCATTAAGAGTCTTGTTTTTCTCACTAAAGGCTGCAGGAAAATCGTTCATAAACCCCCTATGAGTACTCAGCTATTTAACTATTGATATCGCTTATTCATGGTTAAATGATAATTTAAATATATATATATATTGTATTACTATATATCCTGATTTAGTTATTTTCTCTTATATCTAGTATAACAGTTTTCTTTTGGATATCCCTCGTTTATTTGTGCTACCTCCTTTTGGTTTTTTATTCATCTCTATTCCTACACCCTTCCTCACATTTTTGTGCAACTATACTTATTTATTTATTATTAGCACATTGAAAAGGCCATTTTTTTTTAGTTGAGCCGGATGAATGCAAATAAAGCTTCTACATTTTAATTATTCACACATTGGTTCCAAAATAAAAAAAATATTTGTTCATTCATTAATTTATTAACTAAAGACAGACAAACTTCGAACTCCATCTGTTGTATTTCTTTCACTTGCCTTTTTAACACATTTTGCTAAAATATAATTTTTTTTCCAGCATTGAATTGTTATCGTCAATCCGCTATAAAATAACAGTAAACATTCACTGCTGGAATAAAACCAGCTTTAGTCTTGAGGATCCAGCACTATGATATAGTTAGTTAAAGTGGCCCACAATACAGCTACAGCTAGATCAATTTAAATAAACGTTTTATTATCTGCTGATATAAGATTTGACTAATTGCAATGATATCATAGAAAAAAACTCTGAAAAATAAAAGATAGGAAGTTCTCGTGTCGGGACAACCGAATAAATCTCATATCGATAATATATCGCATAATCCACATTTCTTAAATTTATTAGGAGAGCATAATAGCGTTAAGGTAAATAACAAAACAGCAGAGAAGGAATATATGAGATTGCAAGACAAAGTAATAGAGTTCCGTCAACATCATATCAAAAAAATTGAAGAGATTGAAAATAACAATCATAGTGTTTTAAATAAGACTATCTGATAATCGAGAATCATGAGATTCATCGTTTTTGTAGACAATGTTTCAATATGCATCCCCACCGTTTTGTTGATTAGCTCCTTTTCGGTGTTTTAGCAGAATGGTGTAAGCTATACTGCCTTGGCCATTAGGTTCATAAAAATGATTTATATTTTGATTAATAGTCCAAACATTACCAGCAATGTATACTTTCTCAGTCCGAACACCCTCCTACACGAGCGGAATAAGAATTCAAATGTAAATGGCACACACCATACCTCTCCTGAAATATGAAATTAATTCAATCCTCCTGTAATATAGAGAGCGCCACATTTTATTTCCCTCTCTTTTCGGCTTCCTTTATTGCAGTTAAGAATTTAATCTAGATCGTAATGGACCGTAGAATATTTAACAAGCAGGAAAAGGAAAAAGTGATACAATATAAAAAATCTAATTAGCTCTATTAAGAAAATTTTCAATCTGCAAGTCATTAAAATTTTAATGGCATTACAAAATCTAAAGAAGAAGATCAAAGGAAATGCGCAATACTATTTTCACATGCTATACCACTTATTATCCAGAAGATAAGACATAAATTGGTAATAAAACTAAAACAAAAAATCATAATACATTTTCACTATCAACTTTATCATGTAACTAGCGATTTTAAATTATCTTAGATTTATAGGAAAAAGGAGGAATATTATGGCTTCAAACTGAAACCCACAAATTGTAAGTTTTTATTTGCCAACCATATTCTAATACTAATAGCGGGTTTATAAAATAGATGCTAGTTAGAAAGTAGTGATCAATCTGTTAGATTGATTACCAATTAAGTATTCATCAAAATGTGACCCCTCAAAATTTTTGATAGCTAGCGCCATGTAAGCCCCTTCTGGGCCTCTATGATAACAACCAATTATTTGTTTATGATTTATTAGTATAATTTCATATTTTATTTCTCTCTGCTATATTTCTATTTAGCAGACTATTTATAGCAGTCTCAGCCTACAAAATGTCTCCTTTAGCCCAAAGAGCATAAACACGTAAAATTGTTACATGCGATATTTTATACTAACAGTAACAATAAGTTGAATTAGAATTTAAAATGGTATTTTTCTTGAATTCCACAGCTCTTTGGACGACACCTTTCAATACTTCTAAGATCCAATATAATCCCATTTTGAAAAAATTCCGGGGTTGAAGATGTTGTCCTCCCCTTGAGAACATAAAACAAGAAATGAACTAAGGAATAGCTAGTGGCTCATGATAATTACAATGGTGGATCACGTATCCTCCTTATTGCAGCCGGAATATAGCGCCCATTAACTTGGAACAGGGCCCTCATAACCAGCTGAGGAGGATTCGCTATAATATAGCCTTGTTCACATCCTTAGCTATTCCCATTAGTGCCCTTCTTCAGCGGCGGCAGGGCACTCGCCCGGGTCTCCTATGCAAATCTTCTTAGTCTGTCCAATCTCCTTAATGTTATAACAGCCATTATCTTTCATAGTGAATATGGTTAAACATGTTACACCTACCTCCTTAAATAGTAATATGTATTCGCAATTTATTCCCTTAGCTCGTAAACATTCATATACGAAATGGTACTCTTTAATTCAAATTATATAAAATATCGATCTCAGAATGAACCTTCATGATGCACTGTTGAAAAATTAAAAACGAATGAATGGAATCAAAATTTGTATATATTAAATAATCAAAAACTGAGAATTGGTGAATATATACAGTGCCGGCCTTAGGGTGGAGCGACCACAGCAATTGCCTCGGGGCGCCGACCTGAGGAGGCGCCTGCCGATCTTCAGGGGCGCTTGCCGCTTGTGTGCAATACAAAAAAAAAAAAATAGGAAACATATACAAATAATTTACTTTAATCTATAAATAAAGTAACTGTATTAGAGAAATGTTGAATGAAATAAATTTCAAATTCAAGGGGAAGATGATCGTAATTGCCTGGAGATGCCGAATATCTAAGGTCGGCACTGAATATACAGGGTGTTTTAGGGCTAAGTGGCCAAACTGCAAAAATTAACTAAGAACCTCAAAACAGGAAAAAAAAAACAATCTGAAGATATGTTCGCAAACGCTTTGTTTAGGAGATATTCACACCTAAAGATTTTCGTTGTTATGAATTATTAACAATATATTAAATAAATAAAACCTGTTTATTTGTTCTAACTACTTTATTAATTAAATGTAAACATTAAATTTATGTTAAATGTTGTCCAAATTGATTTCATTGAGCATTAAGACAGGCTAGGCATCTTTCTTCAACAGCAGCAGTAGTGGAACGGCACTGAATATGTGTTATTGTTTCACAAGATTCGATTGTCCTTCTTCGTAAGGAATTAAGGTCATTGATCGAACTTGCATGGACTTTTTGTTAAATGTCACCCGCCACTCCCCAAAAAAAGTAAAATCCAATGGTGTCAGATCTGGAGAGCGTGCAGGCCAAGCCACTGGTACCGCACGGCCAATCCATTGATTGGGATAATTAACGTTGAGGCATTGTCGTGGATCGCTTCCGTGTTAGTGTTTACATTTAATTAATAAAGTAGTCAGAACAAATAAACTGTTTATTTATTTCATATAACGTAAATAATTCATAACAACGAAAATGTGTGAACATCTAAAAAAAGCGTTTGCGGACATACCTTCAGAAGATATTTTTTTCTTGTTTTGAGGTTCTTAGTTCATTTTCGCAGTTTCGCCAATTAACCCTAAAACATCCTGTATATCGTCGATACAAATTCTATTCAATCTGAAAATCACCACTCTATCATTATCAATTCAGCCCAAATAAAGTTGATGTTTTAATTTCCCCACTAATATGAGCTTTTATGAATATTTAAAGATTTTGTATTAGCTGTTTAAAAATGTTTAATTACAATCCTTCATTCAAAATTTTGTAACTGTGTATTCATATATAAATAAAAGTGCCTTACCTAAAGACAATTCCGTATTTTCAAACCATATTCTTGCAAACAGATTTCTTGTAAATGGTAACTCCTGACATTGCATATCAATCGACTTCTTCTTTCATTCTGACTTATCAATCAGATGACTGTTAAAGCTTTTGTTTCATCATTATTAAGAGCTATATTCAAATCAACTGGATTCATTTTAAATTAATAATGTTTGTTTATTAATATCTGTTTTTGTTTTATTAATATCTTGTTTTCCAATGCTTAAATATTTTTTTTAATAATTACCGTAATTCTAAGTAAAATCAATCAATAAATCATGGGATGGATCATAGTAAAAAAATATTCCGAATAATAATATATAAAAAACATCTCGAATATATTACCGGAAGCTTTTTTTAGTGTTAAAATGAATGTAATTTTTGACATAGCACGTGTTCATAAACTATTTTTTTTTTTTGCACTCCTTTTCAATGGAACGATTATATTCTTTGAATATTTGATGATTTGGCAGAGCGCCATATCCATTTCTCGCTTTTCCATAGAGATTTTATTATTACTAGAAAATAATAAAATTAATAGTTATGGATAATTTGTTAAGTCTGTCATCATTAGTAAAAATTCGTTTTTCCGCCTTATACTCTTTCCCAGATAAAAGAAGAATTAAGATACATAGGTAACAAGAATCAAATTTTAATCAGCCCATTCGGGGCAGTAAAAACAATGAAAATTCTAAAATCACATGAAAATAAAAACGAATATATATAATATGAGCCTTGGAGTTGACAGAACGACTAACTCCAATTTCAAACTTTTTTATTATTAAATTTAGTGATATTTTTATTTGGAAATTTTATTGATATCTGTATAGACAGTGTAAGTAGCCTCCAAAGTAGGTGATTGCTGTGTTGAAATGTATAACTGTGAATAAAGATATGGATTTTCTCACTAGAAATATTACTAAAATTAATAATCAGACACGTTGAAATTGGAGATTCTGCCAACTGAAAGGCTCATAAAACAGTCTTCGGTTTATTATCAAATACTCCTTTTATCAATTTGTTAATATCCATCTTAAAAACTTTGTGAACGGCTTCACCTTATCGTAACCTACAACTGTCTTAACTACAAAAAATCTCAGAAGTGGGGCGATTTCTCATTAATTAATTTTATGATGTACTAAAAACTCATGAATTCCCATTAGTTTTTACTATGATTGTAAAATAATTGAACACAAAATAGAGAAAAAAAGTATCTTACAAAAATATTGGGCTCTTTGGCCTATATAACCTCGTTATTTATGTTGTGGATGAAAGTCACGTCAACCGGCCCAATATTTTTCTAGGCCACCTTTATTATAAGATAATTACCTTTAGGCCACCTCTCGATTTTTTTATTAAATTATCTTACGATTCAAGTGAAAAATAAAAGGGTGTTCATGGGTTTTTATTACCTCATTAAATAGACAAAGTTTACCGATCTTTAGATTGAAAACTTATATATGATAAGATAAAGCCATTCATGATGTTTTAGGTGGATGTAAATAATTTGATAAAAAAAGGAACATGTACCGCGGATTTCTATATTCTATAAGCTTCGTTGTCAAGAATTGCAAGTTTTATTTTATATTTTAACGTTGTTTTTTTCATTTTGTTTTATTATGCTTGATCTATATAAATCATTTAACCGAAAATCATTTAATGAATTTCTTCACATCCCATACAACCACCAAAAATAAAAATAAAATAATTGTATTTTTCTTTAAACTAAAATAAAATCTCATAATGAGCAGAACCGTCTCATTTAACAAAGGAGTATGATATGCGTATATTAATTATTTCGGCGTCCCAAAACAATACAAAGAAAAATAAGCTGTTTTCATAAAAATTAACTTATTATAATTTTATAAAAGCAAGAGAGACAATATTATCTTATTCACCAAACAAAGCTTACCCACACAATCAGGAATCATGGAAAAAAGATGAAATGAAGGAAAACTCATTAAGGGAGACCGTTAGCGTGGGCCCACAAAGGGAAAAACTCATGTACTCAAATGAAAACATAAGAAGAAAAAAACAAGGTTCATTTGGCTGTTGGAAAAACTAACTGGAAGATTGCGCAAGGTTCGTTATGCGCCCCTTGCTAATTAAGCCCTTCCCATGGAATGTAACATGCAGCGACAGGATATCCTTCATCCAGCTCTCCTCTTTTGTCTCCTTGGGTAATTAGAATTTTGTTTTTTACCCCTTAGAAGACAAAAACTACTTCCTTAAATTTACATATACCGCCAGTGTATAATGGGTCTTGGAAAGAAACTTTGATAAAATGAGAAATTTGATAAATTAAACCAATCTGATATAATGAAGACTGTATACCGTGGTAGAACTTAATAATAATTCATTATTGTAATATAATAATGAATTATATTATAATACTGAAATATTATCATTTATATTATAATAATGCATTATTATAATTTTTATAATAATCATGCAATGTAAAAATATTAATATTTTAAATATTATACTAAGATCTTTTTGGCATTTTCTTTTCTATTGGCACAACAGACCTTGTGAGGAGGCCAGGACCCACTAAGGGTTGTAGAGCCATTAAGATAAAGATACAGATCTTGTAGATCTTTTAACATTTAGCAGAAATATCATCTGCTTGTTAAAAAATGCCTTATATTGTTTTCTTTCTTACTGGAATAACATAATTAGTTTATCAGCCTACGAATGTCTGTTAAACGAATCTGCCCTTAAAGCTATAAATAATTTCTTTTCATCGAAACTAAAATTTATTGATGCAGTAAATTTAAAAACGTAAGAGAGATGTAAGATTTAATTACTATGGTTAAGTACCTGGTTGGAAGATCAGTAATATAAATTTGCAACTGATGTAGCAACGTTGAATTTGGAGAAATATTTAGTCAACGGCTGGAAAAAAAAAATAAAATAAAATAAAGTCAAAAAATTTATATATTTTTTATTTTAAAATAAATTCATATTTAACAGTTTCAAAGGACGCTAGAAACTAATCATAATTGCTTCGAGAACAGATATTTAATTTATTTTAGTTTTAATATAATAAATTCAATTTAATATATTCAGTTAGATTTTATTCTTATTTTACACAAAAAACAAATGGATTAGTTAGACTGAAAACAAGGGCATGAACTGGTCTAATACTTTTACTGCACTGGTCTAATATTTTTATCGATAACCAAAAGAAAAGTTGAATTGATATTGAAGGAAGGAGATGGTCCGGGGTCATAAATAGGCTAAATAGTTTTGCCACTATTTAGCCTATTTATGACCGCCACCCAGGACCATCTCCTTCCTTTATAATGCAACGATCAACTATTAAATATTCAATATGAATTGATATTGGTGATCTCACGTCCATAATATAAAAAGATAGTTATAAAAATAAATGTATATAATAATAAGTAATAGTACCATAATCTCACAAGGGAGGCGGCTTTCCTTTTTTTCTCGTTTTTAATTCTTTTTTGTTTTTGTATATTCATGTTTTGGAGAATAAATATCGATTCCGTTAGTCAAATTGTAATGCCAATGTATAAATATTGAAATATCGATATCGATCGGTCAGAACGTTTCTCTAAATGCCTAAACTGTAAGGGACAGCAAACCTTTCTAACATCAAACGCATTCCTTTCAGTCCAAAGTCTTTCGAACAGTAGTCCATGCTCCATTCTATGTAACCAAAAGAACCCAACACCATGACCTTGATATCCCATTTGTTCTAGAAGCTATCCCAGAAAATTAAATTTCATCAAAACCTTACATATCAACCAATCCACTTGCACAATCCTTATCGAGCTCCATCCATCTCTACAATCTTCCTCGAAGATTGAGGCAATCTGGCCCAGAGACCTTTTGTAGACAAGCATATATTGGCGTTCTTGCATTGACGAGATTATCCACTCAAGCCATGAATGTCTGCTATTATAGCACCTCTGCTCAGCCTTCACTGGTCCTTAATACCAGTAATGTGGCAGTGAGAGGCGCTGGGATCTCCTAGATTCCTGCCTTTCCTTCCATGATTGGGGGAAAAGGCTTGACTCTGATTTTCCCTAAATAAATGAATTATGTAAACATTATTTAAAAATATGTTTGTATTTAAATTGTAATTTTAATTAGTTTAGTTGTTTTATTTTTTGTTTATATAAATTTAGTTTTAGTTATATTATTTTGAGGTTTAATTTATTTTTATTTAATGTACATATAGTGCGAATGTGCTCGCTGAATACTATTATAAGTGTCCTTAATTGAGACAGATTGTAATATGTCTTAATAAGCAGGTTATAAAAAAAAAATACCTAAAGGGTTCGAGCTTGCCGATACTCTGGTTAGAAAATCTGTTAAAAAAGGAATTTCAATTACAGGAGAACTAGAAATAATTTGTTTTGTCATGTGGGATTTGCTAGTGATAAGAGTCAATAAATTAAGTGTAGTTAAAACCTGAGTACAACCAAAATTAGTAGAGTAAAATTTTGAAAAATAATGTCATATGCTTATTTCGCGAACAAAGAAGAAAACCAAAGCAAATCTTGCAAGTGACAATGATAGTCTAGCACACCAGGACAGAGTGTTGAATATACGAAATTAAATGAAAGTAAGTCGAACCTCAATACAATGATAAGCAACAATTTTGAAGAAAAATATATCTGGAGAGAGAAAGTATGACACTTTATCTAGAAAATGAAAATGTATACAAAAAAACAAATTTAGAAAACTTCAACTATCTGAAAATTAGAATGAACATCAAGCAACAGCTGCATTTATAACTTTCTGATTGATCGATTTTTTATTTAATATTTAATATTGTGCAGGCAACCTAATTTTTTTCTCATTTAATTATTATTTAATTTATATGTTTTTAAATACCTTTGAAACGATTATTTCTAAATTTTTTTTATTAATTTTTATTTTGTTTATTTAGAAATATTACATTCTGTCACATCAAGGACATTTATAATAGTGATCAGAGAAAGCACACTCACACTCTATTTACAATAAAAAATAAATAAATAATACAGAAACTTAATAATAATAAATACAAAAAAATAAAATTAAAATAAATACAATAAAATAAAATAAATGTATATAAACAAAAGAACTAACCTAATCATACACACTCGGGCTTGAGTGGAGGATCTGGCCATTGCCAAAACTCCAATAGATGCTTATTTACAAAAGGTCTCTGGGCCACTGCCGCTTCAACCTTCGAGGAGGATTGTAAGGATGGGTGGTGCTGGATAGAGATTGTGCAAGGGGATTTGGATGATAGGTAAGGTTCTGGTGAAATTTGGAGAATTTTTCTGGAATAAGGTCTAGGACAAATGGGATATTAAGGTCATGGTGTAGGATTTTGTTATTTACATAGAACGGAGCATCAACTATTGTTCGAAGGACTTTAGATTGAAAGGATTGAATACGTTTGATGTTAGAAGCTTTTGCTGTCCCCCACAGTTCAAGTCCGTATGTCCATATAGGTTTCAGTATTGTCTTGTAGATAAGTAATTTGTTTTCAATAGAAAGTTTGGATTTTCTGTTTAGTAGTCTGTATAGCTGGCCGTATCGTCGGTTGAGTTCTTGTCTTTTGAGTCTAGTATGTGGGTTCCACGTTAGTCTTCGGTCTAAATGAAAGCCAAGATACCGGACTGTGTCTGAGTAAGGAAGCTGGATGGAATTAAAGTGTACTGGTGGACAGGAACTGCGTCGGAGTGTAAAGGTAATATGTTGGCATTTAGATTCATTAACTTTAATGCGCCAGTTATTACACCAGTGCTCAATCAAGGTGAGGTGGTTTTGGAGATTTAAGGATGCTATGTTGGGATCAGAGTTGGATGATAAGATTGCGGTGTCGTCAGCGAATGTTGCAAGAAAAGTATCGGGATGAACAGGGATGTCAGCAGTAAAGAGGATGTAAAGCACGGGACCCAAGACGCTGCCTTGGGGAACACCGGCTTTAACGGAGTAGATATTGGAAAATTCAGTTCCACAGCGAACTCGGAAGGAGCGGTCAGAGAGGTAGGATCGGAGGACTAGGTACAAGGACTGAGGTAAATGGATTTTAAGCTTGAAGAGCAGTCCGGAGTGCCATACCCGGTCAAATGCCTGTGCAATGTCCAGAAATGCACCCGAACAGTATTCCTTGTTTTCTAGGGCTGAGGAAATATGATCAACAACTCGGAGTCCTTGTTGAACAGTAGAATGTTGGGAGCGAAAACCAAACTGATGGGAAGGAATATTTTGGGATTCTATAATGGGTAGGATTCGTTTCAAAAGGATCTTTTCAAAAATTTTTGAAAGGATTGGGAGTAGGCTGATTGGTCTATAGGATGTTGAGCTATTGAGAGGTTTTCCTGGTTTTGGGAAGAGGATAATAGTGGAGTGTTTCCATAACAGAGGGAAGTGGGTGGTGCGTAGGATACAATTGTAGATATATGTAAGGAATATGACTGCTTTGGATGGAAGTTGTCGAAGGATTTGAGGTGTAAGGAGATCATGTCCAGGAGCTTTACGGAGGATTAGTTTTTTTAATTGAAATTTTACTTCGGAAGGATGAATAGCTTTTGGGGGCAAGGAAAGTGGGATTGGTGATGTAAGGAGTTCTTCTACTGTTACGGTGTGGGCAGGATGGGATTCCGGATGTGAAATAAATGTATTGGATAGGTGAATGGCGAACTCCTCAGCTTTATCTTCGTCAGATGCTGCCCAGGAGCCATCACCTCGTCGGAGAGGATGGGAAATGCGGTGAGGATTTAGGATTTTTGTTGTGGTTTTCCAAAGGGAATTGTCGCGAGAAGAGAGGGAGGATAGGTAGGAGTTGAAGGATTGTGATCTGAAGGTGGCTAATTCCAGTTTTAATTGTTTGCAGTAGTAATTATAGGAGCAGCGGTCGGTAGGATGTCGGGTACGTTGCCATAATAATCTGGCACGGCGTTTGGTGCGGATTAGGTTAAGGATGTGTTGGGGTAGAATGGTCTTTATAGGAATTCTGGAGGAGTCTTTTGGGAAGGAGGCAGTCCAGGCGGCTTGTTGGATTGTGGTAGTAAAGGAATTTACGGCACTATCAAGGTCATCGGGAGTTTTGAGGGATATGTTGAGATCAATATTATCGGAGATTATTTGGCGGAAAAGGTCCCAGTTTACTGGGCCCCTAATGAATGACGGTGGAGAAGGTTTGGGAACAGGTTCAAGTGAAACATTAAGGATTAGAGGACTATGGTTAGAGGAAAGTTCATTTAGACGTGTAATGGAACAATTGAGGGGACTTAAGCCGCTGTGGATAAAGAAATCAAGAAGATCAGGATTACGGTTGGGATCTGTGGGCCAGTAGGTAGGAGAGTTGGGAACTATTAATTTTTAAAAAATTAATTTGATTTTTCGTGGTTGCATTAAATATCTTATAATTGCCAATGCTTGTAATCATATAATAAAAAACCCTAATCATCCTGAAAAATTTTATAAATAAATCAGCCTATAAAAATAACGAATCGATAAGCTATGCTTAAGCAATGTTTTACCTGATCAATAATGATTCCATTACAGAATTGAACCGTTGTAACATTAAAAACTGCAATAAAGTCACCCGAGTAAACAATAAGGGATATGAAAAAAAAGAGAATGAAAAATCCAAGCTGTGATCTCATTTTCTGAAGACATTATTTAAAGAAGACAGAGCCCGGGTTTCTACCGAGACATCCGTCCTCTGTGTGCCTAATTTAATTTTTAACCCCATTTCCACCCTTAGGGGCTACATCACTTGTTTATTACCCGCCCTATTTCAGCGAGATAATTTGATGCATAACCCCGCAATACAGCGCTCTCACCGCAATACGTCTTCACTTCCCCGAGCAAGGATTACATCTGCTACCCGACCCGATGTCTCCTCACAGGGAGGTGGGAGGGGTTCAATTAAATTTATCTAGACCTCACTTCGTCACGCCGTTTGATTTTTAAAAAATAACCAAACAATAAAAGTAATTTGTGCAATAATTATTGAATCGCTTACATCATCATATCGAAGTGTATCAGTATATAACTGATCGTGGACTATTTAAGGAAACGTTTATTATGCAAGCGCGGATGACTAGTAAATAAATTATTAAATTATTAAAACAAGTTCTGGTCAACTCTGGTCCTCTTATTGGACGAAAAGCCATTAATCCATATTCATTTAATCTTCTCCGAGCGGTACGTTCAGAAATTTGCACACCTCGAACTTCTTCGAGCTGATGAATTGCGTGAACAACGGTAAGGTGCTGGTTTCGTAAAATTCTCAAAGTCAAAAACCGGTCATCCCGTGGTTCTGTTTCCCTAGGCCGTCCATAACCGGGCCTTCTATTGTAAGTACCAGTTTCCCGAAAACGCCTGACTGCGTCTCATAAAGTTTCATATGGAACTCCGATGGCATTAGCTGCATATCTAATGGAACGTCCATCATCAATAAGTGCCACACCACGCGCAACATCCTCAGCACTAAGAGACATTTTTAAACTTAATATTGAAAAAATTGAAAGCCGGAGACTAAGAAATCTGCTGCAAGAAACGGCATTGAACTAATGATACTGAATAAACATTTTGATTCCATAGAAAGTAAATATTGGAATCTAGAATCATTTCATTGAATTAAGGATTAAGGGTTATTGTCCTCTATATTAACATTCCTAATTGAAAACAAACAAACAGATTACCTATTTATTCCTTTAAAACAATAGACCAATCCAAAGCAGAAATATTTTTAGATGAAAACATGAAAAAATCAAGTGGGTGTAATTTTTTGCATGTCAGTATATATATATATATATATATATATAATAACAAAGGATAACAAAAAAAAATATTTTATTAAAGAATATACCTTGAGCGTGTCATAGATTAATCATTAATATTGATTTAATTAATAGAGCATAAAAGCGGAGATCATACAAGCAAGTACATTCCCAAGATATTTCCCCATTAATCCTCCCTCTGGTGAAGATTAAGTTCTGGCCCAAGTAATGGCCCATGAAACTAGATTAATATTTGTTAATTATATATCTTTATTACAGGCGTACTTGATAGGATCTATATTAGCTTGGTTATTAGTTTGTATACGGGCTTGATACTGCCGCAGCGGTTCACAACAGATCACAGTTAAGATTAACCTAATTACCGGCTTGGGTACAAAATGGTTTGGCCCAGAATACGGAATGAGGCATTAAAATACATCCATAAAATTGTTAAAATATTCTCTGATCTAGGAGAAATTCTGTTGTAACAATAGGGGAATAATGCATCTATTGTATTCAGTAGCGAATCTAGGATTTGATTTTATGGGAGGCTTATTTTTTTTTTTTCAGTGCAACTGTAATTGATATGGGGGAGGGAACTAAAGAAGCTATATTAAATTATCTTTAAGACCTCCTTCAATACTTGAAAAAAAAAATAATAAAGTGGATATTAGAGTAACAATAATATATTTAGAGATAATTTTTTTTTTAGTTTTCTTGACACATACTTAAATTTAGTATTTTTACATGAGTTATAATTTAAAAATAACAAGCATGTACTAATTGTTCAAGTATATAGGTCAGTTCACCCTTAGCAACAAAAATTGAGTTAAAAAATAATAACAATATATATATATATATATATATATATATATATATATATATACATATATTGTTATTAATTTTTAACTCAATTTTTGTTGCTCTGGGTGAACTGACCTATATACTTGAACAATTAGTACATGCTTGCTATTTTTAGATTATAACTCATGTAAAAATACTAAATTTAAGTATGTGCCAAGAAAACAAAAACAAAAATATATATATATATATATATATATTTATATTTTGGGGGAGGATTCACCCCCCAAAGCTACTCCTTCTCCCGTGGGTCCAACCCAATGGTTGTATATGAAGAGGAGTTGGCATACAAATCTATTATGTCAAGGTGTTCCTGTATTTGAACTTGTTATTATTTGTATTAATGTATGATACAATTGGACAAAAAGTAATTTCGATTACAATTCCTTACCCAATACTATAATTCGTAACTGCAAAAATAAGATAAAATTACAAATAATTGTAATTGTAATTACAATAACATTAAAAACGACTGTAACGACTGCGTCTTGGGTCCCGTGCTTTACATTCTCTTTACTGCTGACATCCCTGTTCATCCCGATACTTTTCTTGCAACATTCGCTGACGACACCGCAATCTTATCATCCAACTCTGATCCCAACATAGCATCCTTAAATCTCCAAAACCACCTCACCTTGATTGAGCACTGGTGTAATAACTGGCGCATTAAAGTTAATGAATCTAAATGCCAACATATTACCTTTACACTCCGACGCAGTTCCTGTCCACCAGTACACTTTAATTCCATCCAGCTTCCTTACTCAGACACAGTCCGGTATCTTGGCTTTCATTTAGACCGAAGACTAACGTGGAACCCACATACTAGACTCAAAAGACAAGAACTCAACCGACGATACGGCCAGCTAAACAGACTACTAAACAGAAAATCCAAACTTTCTATTGAAAACAAATTACTTATCTACAAGACAATACTGAAACCTATATGGACATACGGACTTGAACTGTGGGGGACAGCAAAAGCTTCTAACATCAAACGTATTCAATCCTTTCAATCTAAAGTCCTTCGAACAATAGTTGATGCTTCGTTCTATGTAAATAACAAAATCCTACACCATGACCTTAATATCCCATTTGTCCTAGACCTTATTCCAGAAAAATTCTCCAAATTTCACCAAAACCTTACATATCATCCAAATCCCCTTGCACAATCTCTATCCAGCACCACCCATCCTTACAATCCTCCTCGAAGGTTGAAGCGGCAGTGGCCCAGAGACCTTTTGTAAATAAGCATCTATTGGAGTTTTGGCAATGGCCAGATCCTCCACTCAAGCCCGAGTGTGTATGATTAGGTTAGTTCTTTTGTTTATATACATTTATTTTATTTTATTGTATTTATTTTTATTTTATTTTATTGTATTTATTTTTATTTTATTTTATTGTATTTATTATTGTTGAGTTTCTGTATTATTTATTTATTTTTTTTTATTGTAAATAGAGTGTGAGTGTGCTTTCTCTGATCACTATTATAAATGTCCTTGATGTGACAGAATGTAATATTTCTAAATAAACAAATATAATTTTAATTTAAAACAACAATTTTATATAATTGTTATTTGATTTCTAGAATTTATGAATTTTAATTACTAAACGCCTATAAGGTACAAAAATTTGGTTTTAGATATTTTCGGATTTAACGGATATTGGTAATTATAAAAAAATACGTTAAAAAAAATTGAATTCATATATATATATATATATATATATATATATATATATATATATATATATATATATAAACTATTATTTAAATTACATGTAAACCGGCTTAGAGGCGCAAAACTCTCAGATCATCAATGCCTATACATGTAATTATATTAGCAATTAGTGTTCAGAAGTAATTTCAATTATTTTGTGTCAATAAGTAATTGTAACTGAAAGCGTCAATTACAGTAACAGTAATTGGAGAACTTAATTGCAATTAATTAGAATTATTACACTAATAGTAGTAATTAATCATCCATGTGATGTCTTTTTTCAAGACCTTTCTATAAAAATTATTTGTTAGATTTACTACATAGGTGATTTATTTCTGAATATAGAACTACAATTAGAGAGTTATATATTTTGAGAATTATAAATATATGTAAATTTAGATTTACACTCTGCTATCCAACACCTGTAGGCAAATATTAACTTACGAGGAGGGGTTATGGACGTGGGGTCACCGATTTCAATGAACTTTTTTTTGTGATGCTAGATTACAAAATAGTTGCCCCATGTCCGAGGGTTCTTGCCAATGCACCCAAGGAGCCGAGAAAAAAAGTTTATAAAATTGTATTAATTTTTTATATTACTGTTTTCTGTCTTCGCTTTGTATCGATTTTTAAGTTATTATACATCACTCTTCCATTTTTTTTTTTAATTTGAAAATCATATTGCTAATTGTATTAAACAAATTCTAATGTATGATAAATTACAAAACTTGCAGGCGCTTTCAGTAAAGTACACCAAGTAAATGTTTCTCATGAAAAAAACCATTCAGATTAGTTTTTAGTGCCCATGTAAACTATTAAATACAAATTTGTTTTGAAATCAAAAATATAAATTTTTTACTCAATCTTACAGGGTTTTTTTTTTTCATACCGTTTACTAAAATATTCATAACTCCTCAAGATTGTTTCAATATTGTACTCATACTCCAGCTGTATGCCAAGCAAAGACATACTTTTTTCTAAATCGGACGGGTATCTAAATTAAGATACCAAATGCACAAAATCTGGTGTATTGGAGATATTTGATCCGAAAATATGAGTAAAGCATGTATAGTACATACTATGAAATATATTTTTGAGGGATAAACTATGATTATATTCGGTTTCCGCACCTCTAAAAAATCTTAAATAAGAATTTTCGTTGCAATCGAAAAATGTAATATTTTTCTCAATATTCTGCCTTCTATTAACATCTCTTATGAGAATCATCTATTTTCGTGGCTTTATAATACATGAAATAAATATATTTTATATTTATAAACATGCATGCTTCTCTTAAGAGCTATAAATAGAAGGCAGAATATTGAGAAAAAAATTAACATTTTTCAATGTTTATCCCAAAAAAAATATACTTCATGGTATAATCTGTGTGTAATATGCTTATATAATACAATATAATATAATACTGTACATGCTTTATTCTTATTTTCAGATAAAATTTTTGAGATTGTGTTGGATCTCTTTTTGATATTTAGATACCCTTAGAGATTAATGTCATGCGTTTTATTTTACTTCTCACAATCCGCATACACCACCACTACCACTCTAAGACTTCAAGTTTTCAATACATATTATTTTTTTAATAAATTTATTTATTTATTGTTATAATTCTTTATTTATTTGTTTTTATCATAGCCCGGCCAAGAATAGTTGACAACCTGATTGCGATCTTTTGTGGTACTAACATTTTATTTTCTACCTAACCCTCTCTTACTTACAAAATATTAACGTATATATTGAAAGATAATATGGTTATCTTCTAATGTATGTATTTGTAAATCTTCTGTAAGTAATATGGTAGAGTTAGGGAATGTTTGTTCCAACTTACAATTAGTGCCGCATGAGTTCGCTCTTGGGCTGCTTGCTAATTAGGGTTGAGCTACAGATAATATTTAATTACTCAGAAAGCTCAGGTAATCACTGCTAAAATCAACAGAAATACAGTCTTATATTATTTTAACGTTTCTTCTAATATATTCTTATTATTAGAATTACTCAGATTATTTATTTTTTTTTTATAGAAAACAATACCTGATCGTATAAAATTCGACAGAGTATATTGAGTACAAATATCTCGACTTCAAAAAAATCTCTTCATCTGAAAAATCAAATACTGCATCAAGCCAAGTAAGATATTTTATTAGTGGTTTATTTTATTCCCACTAAAAATAAATAAATAATATAGTGTTAGCATAATAAACAATGAAATAAGAGTTTATTTATTTAAGAATAGAAATTATTTATTTATAGAAATTTTGTTATTATACAAAAATGTCTATCATAACATTATTGTATTAAAATTTATTTTACTTACAACTGTAGGTCACAGCAAGTTGATATTCGTTTTTCGCATTTCATAAAAAAAATCTGAATACGAATTTTTAAACGTTAAATTATAGTTATTTTCACAAAAATTGACATGGGATATTGGAATCAACGAATATTTAAAATTGGTGTACTAGTCGGATGTTTTCTACCCCCGAAAGAAACTCTTTGAAAAGTAACCAGGAACTTATACATGGAATAATATGAAACCAACAGAAATTTGTGAATACTGACAATATAATCAAATATTTTGTCAATATTTTAATCTTTAATCTTTTCACAACAATCACAAGATATCAGTTAGTAATTTGAACCAAAATCATTCGAGCCGTTCACTTTAAAAATCGTTAGAAACCTTTTAATGGATAGATTAAAGATATTTTACATAATAATATGTCAGTTTTGACGGATCAGAAAACCATTCAGCAGATCAGTTAAACACATTTTCATATTTTTTTGCTTTTTTCCAAAGTTTTGTGCAAAAAATGTTTTAAAACACTTACGTGATCTCACTAAATAATTTGAGGTCCCCATGAGGTAATCCATCGGTCCCCATAGATCCCAAGCGTCAACCGAAACACATGACTTTTCTTGTGGGAAATTAGTGTCTTGGTCTGCTAATAAAATATAAATTTTTTACTTGCAAATAAATTTCAAAATCTTAATTCTTAAACTGGGTTTTGGGAATAGATTGCTGAATCGTATATTTTGAAATCTGAATTTAGAATACAGGATTTACAAACTTGAATTCGAAAATTAAGATGTAATAATTCGAACTTTAGTGTTAGAAATTTTCTTATTTATTGTATATATATTATTTTTGTGTATAATTTATTTGATTTACTGTACATAGAGTGTGAATGTGATCTGTGAACACTATTATAAATGTCCTTGAGACAGATTGTAATATTTTTCAATAAATAAACTTATAAAAAAAAAAAAAAAATGTTAGAAATAAGGCAATTGAGTTATACAAATGTAAATAAAGTAGGTATAAAATGGTTTGTCATAACCAGTATAAAACCTGAATAAAATCGGTTGGTTCGAAATGTTAAGCTATTTTTTTCTTTTTTTTTTTTTTTTTTTTTTTTTTCGCTTATTTAGGAGTTCATTTTTCATCACAAAAGTTTCAATGTACAAATATTGCAATGATAGTTTCGAAGCCGGAATATTTTTAATGATATTAATCTATTATAATCCAGATATTATTCTACTGGACATCTAAACCTACAGTCACGAAATTGTATCAACAAGTAAACGATTTATTAAATTTAATTTTGTTACCAGATCTGCAAGATCTCTGGATATTTCATTGCCAGTTTTTAAACTATATTCTAAAAATAGTCGCACCTTTAAGCAGTAAAATTGTTCGTTTGTGTTTTTTTCTCCCCCCATTTTTTTTCTTTCGCTCCATGTTTTTTTCCCCCCTACGAACTATGACTACTGTTGATTGATGGAACCCCATCCTCCTTACTATTTCTCGTTAAAATTTATTTACTTCAAATAACGTCACAATTTTAATATTTTTTTATGACAGTTTTTTATACAGGTCATAATTACAGCTTTTATCCTGACATTAGTTAAAACTGAACTGAGAAACATTGTTAAAGTTGTATTGTAACCTTAATAAGTAAATACAAACAAAAACATTCAATGAAATGATCGTTATCAACATGAGAATTAAAAGAAATAGGCAATGCAATTTCTGTGAGCGCAACTTTATTTTTAAAACTGTACTAAACCGTATATTTCATTTCTTTGAGTTTATTTCTGACTGCACTCTTGATTCCCTCAAGGATCAACAATATTTCGATTATTTAATTGTAAATTTCATTGTAGCACTAGCTCCAAGAGCTCTGGCAAGCTCATGTTAAATAGCTACCTCTCACATCGAGCCGGTTCTAAACGATCCTTAAATATGAGGGAGCAAAGTTTGGCGAGTAAAGCGGAAAGGAGAAGAATGTATTATTCAGAAGAACAGAGGAGCCGACTGATGAAATATAAGTTGTTGGGTAGCAAGTTAGCGTTTAGTAAGTTTATCTGGATCCAGGGGTAGGAGGCGCTATTGTTTAATTATTCCACCAAGATGACGCCAGTATTAAGTATGCACCCCCTCCCACCAACTTACATCTACTTTCCATTGAGTCCGCCTCCTAAGTTGGTGTCGCCTCCCTTACTCCTAAGTAAGCATTGTTCACTCCTCCGGCTCTATTATTGTACCACCGCCTGGGCAAAGTGTGAATCTCTTTGTTTATTCAATAACCAACTTAGCCACTTCCTTAAACCTACCCTCCTCCTTATTATAAACCATAATAGGTTCCTAGGCTTAGGACAATGTGTTCATACACGGACCTCCCGGGTTGTTTGCCTAACGGCTTTCCTGGTAAGAAGTTTATCAAACTACATCTTTGAGCTTAGGGTAGAATCAATACTTATAAAAGAATATGGTTATCAAATATCATGGAATTTAAAATACTTGTACTAATCCAAACCAAAAAGCGTAGTGGGTTTAGTACAATATAAGGTAGTACTGTTTCTTCATTTACGATGACACTTGGTTACTAGGACTATGAGAACCTCAAAACGTGTATTGCCGTTGAAAACTCGGACTCTTTTTTTTTCAGGACACTATATTTTATGTATATGTAAGTGAAAGTAATAAAAAATAAATTGTTTTACAAAGTAATGGAAATCCGGAAAACACCTTGTTTAAGAAAAAGCGACGGCAGAAACGTGGGAGCAATACTGTGAGATTCTCTGCATGCTTTTCATAGAATAAAATCAAAATTTCATTTTAAATTAAGGTTAAACATTCAAAAGCTTAAAAGCAGATTAAAAACGATTTACTCCTCAAATTTAATAAAATAGATGAAACTGTATTTTAACGTAATGCGTGTAGTATACTAAAAATTGGTAAGGATTCTTCTGTAATCCTAAACAATAATTGTATTTAAAACGATAAAAAAATTCTATCTTTCTGTAAATCATTTTTTTTTCCAAGAAGACATTGTGTTAACTTAAGTACATAATAGAGAGTACATTACCACAATATATTAAATGATAAATTAGCACTAAAAAGATGACCAATTTTAGATTTTAAATTATTTTTTACCAATAAAAGTAATAACTGAAGATTATTAAGGCGAATACAATGGTGGTATACAACAATTCGTTTCTTTTCCAAACCGTATCATCATAAAACACGACAACGGAATAGAAATGGAGGAACCAGGGATCGAAACGTACGGTGAAAAAAGAGAGAGAGAGAGAGAAAGCAATGTCCGCTGCGGGTGGGATAAAACAATTAGCGATAAAGAAATCCAAACAAGCTCTGGATCCTGGCGATATTTTCGTTCGGATTGACAGCCATTACCCGAATGAATAAAAAAAGCCGGATAAGTGGACATTTAATTAACACAATGACAGGATTGTACGGCTCAGAATAAATAGCAGCAGATAACAGAGCCGCTGGGTTTGACCAGTTTATTTTTCTACGGCAATCTCCTTCGGGTGGCACCTATGCCATATTTGCTCCCCTTTCGACAAATAGAGTGTGACATTTGTAAATTAGGCGGAGTGATTGATCGTTAGGAGCCTGATTAATCAATGGCTGTCACAGGGGTCTGTTCCCAGCCCCGCTTTTTCAATATTTATATCCGTCATCCTCGGAGACACGCTCGTAGCCTATTGTTTCATGAAAGCCTATGACCTGATAAATAATTAACTCAGATCAAAAACCAATCCCAATGTTTTATATCTCGGGACCATTGTGATGTATACCCGCTCATGACGCTAATATTTTTATCATTTCGCGCAGGGGAATCAGGACGTCAAATGCAGAAATCAGCTTCCTGCTCCACCCAAAACGAGTTTTTAATTTTAAACTAACAAAAACATATACGCTTTTCAAATTAATATCTCCCCTAACTCATGGAGCTACTAAAGAAAATGATTTAATAAATATTACGATATTACAAAAAGATCCTTAAGCTTTTGTGGCTTCGGTTCTACACCGCCAAACAGTCTGTGGCCCGTTCTTTCTTCTCTCAGCGATATCTAATTCAATTTTTCCGTAAGTCCATCTGAAATGTACGATTTTTGTGATCATGTGTCAATTAAGCATCACATCATAGTTTCTCCCACTCAATGTTCCAATTTTGCGAGAAAGGTTCCTAGTACTACCTACACACTTGAATGATTTAAAAGATCCGTGGAAACTGAAATCTTCGACGCTATCTTCTCATCGTTTTCTAATACTTTATTTAATGACTGGGATAGAACTAAATTTGGACATAATCATAGTGTGCTTCTTACCACTAATTAAAACACCGCGTAGATTTTCTACAATATCTTTCACTATGACCACCTTTCAAGCAAATAAAGCAAACACTTCTATCTAAAACAATCTTCTTTTCAGCTTCAGACAGCATCTTGCGTGCTTCATACCAAGAATGGCTATCATGTGTTTTCTCGCAAAAAATACATCCTAAATTAGATTTTCGAGGCTTTACTGGTTGATCTTTTTTTGAATATATCAAAGAAGCAATAGTTTCCAAATCAGTTGAAATTTTCAAACCTTTATTTCTTTTCTCTTTAGTATTCTTTTCTTCTAGGAACCCAAAATTCTTCTGAGCTAAATTACAGAGGAAGGGGGCTTTGGGGCTGAAGCCCTTCCCCCCAAAATGGTAAAATAATAATCATGTGTTATCGAAAAAGTATTTTAAAAAATCTCTTAAAGTATTATTGTTCGTGTAATTCCATTTAAAAGGACTTAAGGAATCATTTAAACACCATTTCATATAGATAGTTAGTTTCTTTCTTGTTTTCCAAAATAATTATCGTCATTTTTATGAAAAAAAAAGCTTTCGGGCTGAAGTCCCCCAAAATTAAATCCTGGATTCGCTAGTGCACGTCATTTCTAAGAAAACCTATCAATTTTTCTAAATGACTTTTCGATTTTTCAGTATCTAAAACTTCTTGCAAACATGACTCTAACAATGGACATAATAAATCAGTGAATTTCACTTTCGTACGGCTTAAAACTCTCTAATGCTTTTAAATGGCTTTCTAACCTGTCATATAAATTAGATAAGTCCTCATATATCTCACCTTTAACTGCATTTTCCATAACCATAGCTCTCAATTCACGTGCATACACCTGAACTAATAAATCTAGGGCGTCCAAAACGATCTTGTAATTGTGCAATGACTTCTTCACAGTTTTCTGCGCTTGAGGTATAACTATTAACTAATATTCCAGCTTTTGAGTCAGGCAAAATACTCTGAATTAAATATTTAAATTTATTCTCTGGAATCAAGTTATCATCTAAATGAATTTGTTTGAACTGTCCCCTAAAGTTCAACCAATTCTTTAAATCTCCATCAAATTTACGAATTTGAAGTACAGGTAACTTATATGATTTATTTACAGAATTTGCACCTACAGCAGAAAAACTTTTAGCAGAGGTTTCATGACCCAAACCAACTTGACTTGGTATTAAAACTTCTACTTTAACGCTTAGCTCTATGAATCAGCTATTATATGCACCTGTATCCTCATATTCTTGATTATAAATTTGTTCTGTTATATCAGCATCAGAAATCATTAATTCCATTAACTCATCTTTAATTTCACTTAATTTTTTATTATTTTCAATTAATTTTTGTAAATAAATTTTAGTATGTTCAATATTTACCAGCTGCAGATTAAGTTCTTGCTCCAACTTATCGGCTAATTTTGTGGAAGCAATTCGAATTCGCTTCCGATTCTTCTTTAATTGATCCATAATTATTAACAGTAGAAAAGCAACACAAATAATTAATTATTTAAACAAAAACAACTAACTGTCACGGTCGTCAATAAATGTTACTGGCACGCACAAAATAATAGTACAAAGCAAATACACAGCAATAATATTCTTTTATTAACAATATTAATTTTATAAGCACAAAGCACAATTCAAATTTTTTCAAAGCACAATTTTAATAACAAAACTTTTGTTCAATTATATCATGTAAGGGTCGAATCAATATGATACAGAGGTCTATTTTTTTACAAAAATACTATACATATCATTATAAGATTGCGTATCGATTTTGTTCTTTCAGTATTTCGATTTAGGAAACCATCCTTACGTTTCCGGAGCCTGAAGAGTTAAATAATTCAATATACAACTGCACAACTTTAAAATATAAAGTCCGATAACACAATAATGGAATCTTAAATCGAAAAAGTATTAAATTTAATATTATTAATAGGCATGTTTTCTTTCCCTAGTGCCATGGTGTAGTCGCTTTCATGAATGGACTTGGGTTCTGTAACTTTTTAAGGAGGTGATTTGACCAAAATCGTGAAAAACCGTCAGGTTATATAATCCTAATTAATTAAAAGTTATCATTTTCCCACGGCTATTGTAACATGAATAATTATTTGCCACAGCTGGACTCGAACCTGGAACCAGAAAACCCTCCTAAGGTACACCCAGCTTTAGTGTGTTCACTTTTAGCTCCAACAGTGAGCTACCTCGTTTTATGAGTTAGTAAGGGAGTTAAAAGTTGAATGAAATGAGAACCAGTTTAGAAAAAGCTGTAGATCAAATAGCTTGTTTAGCAGATCAGAGAAAGGGTTTTTAATTTTACGTTAAACTTCTGATTTAAAGTTATAATGGCTTCTAAAAATATTAATGGAGTTAATTTCTTCATGTATTTTTCACTACTTATATTAACCAGCAAAACTATCAATCTTCGAAAATAAAATTTTATTAAATTGTATCCTCTCCTACGTTCATAAACATGATGTTTGAAATATATAATTTTAAATGATTATTACGTATTTATTGGGTATACTCATCGCAAATACACGGAATCGTCAAAACGACCCAATTAAAAAACATTTCAAACCTACAAAATTATTACACATAGCAAAAGCACCTTGATATGTGATTAACAAAACATTACATACTGATCCCCACATGCCAACAGTTGACCAACATACAGCGAATCTTTATCAACGATTTTATACAAATTTAAACGGATATATCACGAAATTAATAAGAGATATGGCTACAGATGGCACATTCCTGAATATGACTAAGCAAATATTTTATATATTTGTTCTTCTCTACCTTGCCAATCGGCAAACACGAGTTCCACAGGGATAGCATATCACTCTACTATGTGTAAGCCATCCCTGCTATTAAATATACAATATTTTAAATGACAAAAAAAAATAGTCTTTTCTTCTTCGGGTCTAAGAGTAGAAAAGTCCTCATTCAGACGATGAACTATTTTCTCTATTCATGGAGTTGGTCCTCTTGTTCCAATATGTCACACAAAATGTGTGTAATACTAGTAGTTCTGCTCCGTCACTAGTAAAGGAAATTAATTTTCCGTGGGGAAATAAATTCCAGTATTCCACATCATTTTGGCCATTAGGCCATTAAAGGCAGTTCTGTTGACTATTACATATTCAACCGTTTACGGTACACCGCATATGAGTAAGAGATTAAAAAATCTTTGGATGAAAGATCTTCTTTAAACACCAAAGTAACTGAGTCAAGCCAGGGAAGATGTGCTGTCACTCCCGACGCCTCAAATGTTTTCTCATTTGCTAATTATCAATAAACAACAGCTGACTGATCCAAACTATTCATGTAAGAAAAATGTATTCAATTTCCAAATGGCTGAAGGCCTTTTACATAACTAGAAAACCGTATGTGAAATATTTTTTTTAATATCCTACAGGAAAAAAAAAAATCGCGCTATAAGCCCATTCTCTCCACACATCTGATCCAGCCCATGTAAAGGTAAATATCAGGGAATCGAGCCAATAATTCGGATATAAATTATTTGGAGCCGGGACCGAGGTACGACTGTAATAGCGGTTAATGATTTATACCGGGGGTAGGGTCGATAAATAGTGAGCATTCTACGCTGGGCAGGTATGTCGATGGGGATTTGATTTGAGCGGTAAATTATATAAATGTCATTGTGATCTGAAATAGGATTGTGGAATAATGGAGGCCGTGGGGCGGTCCCGGGGCAGTTTTATTGCATTCTTGGAGGTGGTGGCTCCATTCAATCTGGCACCCTCCAATACGCTCCATAAATCCTTTCATAATTGAATTCCGACCTGTTAGTCATTAGTATGGCTCTCGTGGACACCCGCACCTATAATGCTCTTTATTATTGTCTAAATCAAGTGATCTCTTTTCTCTAAGGAGGGTTTAGCATCCTATAGCGGCTTACACAAAATATTTAACTTAAACATATTAACGTATTAGTAATCTACGCTATATATTTTAGGGTAGTATAGTAGTAAGCAGTGGGTTTTGTTGAATGAGGTATTAAACCAAAAGGAATTTTAAGCCATTAACTTATTTCTTTCAAAACTCAGATGATTTCTAACTCGGGACCAATTTCGAGGTTTAAAAACTCAGGTGATTTCAAAGTCGACGAATCAAACCAGGATAAATTGCGTTTTAAATATTTCGACACGGTCATCGCGACCCGGCATCCTTCGGAATTATCAGGCACAGATTTTAAAGTCCTAAATTATTCCGTTTTCGAAATAAAGTGTAATTCTTCCCAAATCTTTCTTATGTGTTATAGCTGTAATGGGATACTTATCATATGTTTAGATCTTAAAAACCAAAATATTGTTATTTATTATAACATTTCCGAAACTAAAAATTTATTGAAAAGTTGATGGAGGATAATAGCTCTATTGAGCTTTTCCTTGGACACTTCGGATAACATAGAAAGAAACTTTTTGATATATTCAATAAATAAAAATATTCCGCTTCTATATAGGCGGAGCCGTGTGGCGAGCGGGCTAACGCGTGTGCACAGCACCACCCATTCCATTGCCCGGAATCCTGATATCCGAAGTAATGAATGATAAAATAATTACGAGTTCGGCCTGGGGGATTTTAACTCTAGCATTAATCTCCCGTCCTTTCCCCTACCCCGGGAAAACCCCGTATAGCCTAAAAAGCTAGAACTCTCAATAATTGACTTATACTCTGAGGGAACAACAAACCAAGGCCCGAATGCACCAAACAAATAAGTCTTGAGTTCAGTTGCGCTGGTGTCGTTTATACGCCGAATACATTAAGAAGAGGGAGGGATAGCTGTCTATTGCACAGGCGGATCAACGGGAGTCTTTCGGACTTAAGCCCCATCCTTCTCCCCTCCCCCCAAAAATGGTAAAATGTAACCTGGTTTTATGGATAAAATTATTTCTTAAAGTATTATTGCTCGTATAATTACATATAATAGGACTTAAAGAATCCCTTAAAAATCATTTCATATAGGTAGTTAGTATCTTTCTTTTTTTACACTAGTTTATTTTATTATAAAACAACGAAGAACTTATGAATATATCAAGATCCAAATAAATATCAGAGCTGTTTAAAATTTACAGGTCATATATTATCAAGATATTGAGAAAACACCCAAGAGTTACAACGAATATTGACATGTGATGCTCGGTTAGGTAGTTAATTATTTAGTTAATTAAATTCAAGTATGATTTATCATATAAACATATAAACAGCAAGGTTTAAATTTCAGTCAAATTCAACTGGTATTGTTGAATTAACACCAGCATTCTCGAGTCAGATCTCAGTTCCAATTCGTCCATCATTGAAGATTACGTTGTAACAATAAAAATAAAAAAATGAGCTGAATTTTCTTATATATCTTTCCAAAGACAAATGACGTTAAAAAAAAAGTACTGGGGACGGAGATACGAAACGAGAGTGGAGACAACGGTCATGGGAAACCAACGCCAAGCTCATGGCGATGGATATGGAATAATTTAGTTTTTGTTTAGAATAGTGTTTCAAGCTTCAAAGCTTTCAAATAATATCTATATAATGTTTCCGACTTTTTTCTCACTCTGTCGTCTTGCATATAAATAATCAGTTCAAAATGTATTATACCGCTCATCCGATGGAACAATGATCACACAATCGATTGTACTCACGTAAAATTCTTTTGTATATTTCATTTTTACTGATATTATAGCATGCATAAATACCATTTCTGAAAATTTAAGGTGATAAAACATGTTTACGAAATTTTACAGTATCGTCGTTGTTTTACTGGATTAGCAATATTTGTTTTTATAAAAGTATGTTAATAAATTAGAGCGGAGAGATACAGATATCGTATTCGGCAACCGCATACGTCACACTAAAGTGGACATAGACCACATCCAAAGAAACACCACACCTCAGAGAGGGATTGTTATTTCCAGTTTTTAGCTAAATATAAACCTCCTTTTATTATTTTCATAAAGTCCATCTCAATCTTATATACATTTATTATCACTTGAATTCTGTTGGAACGCAAATTTATCCTTCTTTTTTTTTTCTCCTGCATGTGTCCAAATCAACCAAGAGGTGTTTCTTCGTCATCTTCAGGCTTATCATGCAATATTTTAACATTCGCTAATAATTGCTCCATGAAATGGAAACCTTTAATTAGAAGTTATGTTTGTAACAATGACAATCAGGTCATTGAAGAGCAGTGATTAAGGATGCTAATTAACCACAACTTTAAGCTTGAAATAGTCATCTGAACAGTTTTTAATATAAAAGAACTAGATAAAATGTGTTCGTCTCTATGAAAAAAAAAAATAGTAATAGGGAAACTGCTGGACATAATGGTTCCACAGGTGAAGGCGTTAGCGAGGGGCCGGCGATGGGCACTTTTTTGTCCTCTCGGCTGAATTGTTAATGGCTTGTCTAAGGAGAGGAAGCCCGTGTTTATTTCATATCCCTCTGCCTTGAGTGCATACTCAGGCCCTCTTGAATAAGTGAGCTAGGGTCCCCGTCACTCATTTTTCACACACATCCAACAGGACATGAAAATCAACTTATGCCAACTAAGCCCCAAAGGATGGCTTAGTCAAGGAAATTTTTGATCCCAGTCGTATTATCATCCTATATTCTGTTGTGAAATAAATATGAGTCCACCCTTGACCACTGTCTCGCTATTAATAGATTTAAAAATCGCAAGACTCTGATCAATGAGCATCAAGCTAACTATGATTCTACTGACATATCAATGGCTATGACTCCTCCTATCTGAAACTACTTTAAAGGAAGGACAAAAACCTATTTCAAAACGCAATTTATCAAAAAACCGAACATATTCTTGTGTATTATCCATGACCCTAAGCAATATTAATTTATCAACAACACAGTATTGTAGAACCTGTTTTCTTTTTTCTGTAGGTATTACAGACCTTGTAGATCTCTTGCCGCATTAACAAGTCTGACCATCTCTGCCTGTCTTGTACTATTTATTTCCAGTTATCTGCACGCAGCTCTATTGCATCTTTGTTGATTCAATCTATCCATCTGCTTTTTGGCCTTCCACGTGCTCTTTTGCCTTCTATTGAGGCATTCATTGTTACGGAGAGGCTTCCAGATGGATTGTTTTGAGCTACATGCCCCACCCACCTTAATCTCCGTGACTTCATATCATGGGATATTGAGTGACCAGTTTCTATCCTAGGTCACTCTTTTTATTGGTCTTTCTTTGTTCTTTAGGCAGTTTGTTATTGGTCTTTCTTCTCCATGTATCCAAGGATTTTTAATTTTCGACTTATATCCAAAATTTAAACAGAGCCTTCCTTTTTATTATTTAGAATAGAATAGAATAGAAAAATCAATTTTACTCTGGGATATAGTCCCTTAAGAATAACAATATTGTTCAAACAATTTAACATTAAATTTGGCCAAAAGACATATTTCAATAAAGAATAACTATAAAATAAGTAATAAGACAAGTACATACATACCTATAAAGATATACAATATAAAAGAAAGCAGAAGAGCAATAGGAATACGATACTGCAAGATAGCTGCCAAAAACAATAAAATAAATATAACTAAGTTATGTTGGAAAGGAACGTTAAACTGATTTTATAAGTAAACCATTGTAATGACTAAAAAATAATTAAATAAACAAAAAATTAGAATAAATAAATCATTTACATTCTGTTCCTTAAGGCGTGTAAATAAATACTCATAATGATATTTAAAAAATAGAAAACTGTTGTAATTTATATCCTAAGACGTAGATTGAAACAAGAAAAAAAAATACAAATATATATATACATAGAGGGGAGTGTGTCTAAGATTAGTAAAAAATAAAATACATCTCAAATAGAAAGAAACTTTGAATATAAAAAAAAAAAATACCTATTCACAATGCTCTGTGTTGGGAATATTTTCCAAATTTATTACTGATAAAACAAAAATATAAAGAAAATGATGAATAAAGAAAAGTAGGACCTTGTTACATAAAATATAATTAAGCAATGTCTGGTTGAATTGAGAAAAGGAATTGGATAAAGAGGGTTTATTAAAGAATGGCGCATGGTGGATTTTAAGTGAGATGAAATTCCAGAATATGGTGGAACAGACAATAAAGGAGTGTTGAAATGAGCCAGTTCTGTGGAAAATGGTGTAAAAGTCAGAAGGACGAAATCTTGTGAAGATGGAGTTGATAGATGACTTGATTTGGAGGAAACTGTATGCGTAGGACGGGCGCGATGATTAATGATTATTCGGTAAAGGAATGTACCTAGGAAGTTTTGTCTTCTGATGGAGGAGAAGAGCCACCCTAACTCAGTGTGGGACTTACATAATGATAGGACGCACGAGAACGTCTTGGGGTCCTATTAACAAATCTTACGAAGCCCACCGTACATCACGCAGCCTTAGTCAAGATGGAAGGAGATGAGGTAAGATACTACATAGAGTTTACATTTGCGCATAGGTAGCGATGGACAATTTCAGTGTTCCGAATGACCGTAGGAAGATGTCCCCGTGCATTGTCCCGTTTGCAATTTTAAAATTCTCATTAACGTTTATGGTTGCTTCTTCTTTAAATTCTGGATCATTTTGCAATATATTTTCTTGATTTTTAACTCTCGCTAGTAATTCATCACCCACATCCATGATCTATGACCTTTTCTGCTTGTAAAGCTGAGAGGTGTAGAATTTCAAAAGGAAGCAAATCCATTTTGAACAGTTTTTGAGAGTTGCCCTCCATAGATCGTTTTAGGTGAATTTCTTTTTTTTATTGCTACTTAGGTACTCGTCTAAACATGTTAATAAAAACCAATCATGACAAAAATTAAATTCACATGCACATGGCATCAAATACGAAACGTTTTGGAGTCGGTTGGTTTTGGAAGATCATTAAACAAATTATGTTCGTAATTACGTAATATTTAACTACAAATCATAAGTTTATTGCAATATGTCATTGATTGTAATTAAATTGTACCTAAGTGAATTTCGAACCTATTTATCGAAGCAAAAACGCATTAAGTGCATAAAAATCATTAAAACTCTATAATCCGTCTAAAATAGTTATGTCAACTACTCAATGTTCTGATTTTACAGAAGAAAAATTAACTAAGTACTTAGTGATTTAATTTCTTGAAGTGTTACTTGATGACTTTTTGCAATAAACGTATATTAATTGTAATATTTTTTTCCATACTTATAGAAAGTTATTTATCAAAGACATAAAAGAAAATAACACATTATAAATTTTTCATAAATAAAACATCAATAATTTATTAATCATCAGAACTCGAATATAGTAGGTTTTTTACGAAGTTATGTCGAAATATATAGATAAGTGTCTAAGACATTTTAGAATTTCAAATCTAGAAAATTAATTTAAAATAGAAAAACCTCAAAGCTCGAAAATTAAAGTGATAAACGAAAAATAAAAAATAATGTATAAAAAATCTTTTAAAAAATAGGATATGAATTTAGATAGCTACAGAATTCTAAGCTTCATACATAAATAATGATACAAATATATTGTCATTTTATAAAAACATATTAAAACTTTGACTAATGGCTAAGCTGGTGGTAGCATTAATAAATAAAACATATTAATAAATAGATAGGTAGCATTAATAAATAAAACATTATTTCTTTTCCATCTATACATATGCCAGTGACTTGTTCATAACCCTAGCAAAAAATTAGTGCATATTTAACGATGGCTTTATTTTAAGCCGTAACGATGTAATAAATAGGCTTTGACAAAAATACATATTTATATATCTTTTTTTCTGAAGACTAATAGACCTAAGAAATTATTTTATCATCAGCGTAAATGTAATAAATTTATGTTGAGCCCGACTTCTTTTCATTTTATCCGCTTCGTATACTAATCCGTAATGAATATGTCTTCTATTTCTCCAGTACCTCAATTTACCCCTAATACTCTATTGCCCTTAAATATGACGGGTAAATCCAAATTTTAAAAAATGAGTTTAGCCTTATAATTTTGACCAAAAAATCTATACACAGGATTAATAATGCGTATTTTACATATAATCAGATGTATTATTTTTGTTTGCTTCCCGACTACCAAAGATAGGGAAGCTTGTATTCTTACGAAAGGTTAAAAATAAATTGTGCTCATAATCTAAAATTTCCACTCGCGTCATACGTTTCAGACATCAGAGATCAAATTTGGTTCGGTGTCGGTCTGCCTGTCTATAGTCAAATCTATGTAACGGGCATATCACCTACTACCGTTTCTCCAATTTTCATGAAATTTTTAGGAGTTGTGCGTGTTGGTGCCTAGATGGTCCCCTATCAATTATATTAAATCCCATACAGCACTTCCGTTTACGCACGCACAAACGTATTTTTGTAGATATGCCAATATTTCAGAAACGGCTAGTTCGATTTCGCTCTAGGATGCATAAAAGGTAGATATTGGTAAAAAATTTATGTAACGTATATTTTATTGAAATCTGTCAACTACTTTCTCTTATATATGAGCAAACGTGTTTTTCTTTAGAAGCTTCTAAATCTCTTGAAAAAGCTCTAAAACCGCACATTAAATTTGGCTCCAATTTGGAGCGAAGTTTGGGATGGACAAACAGATAATCATGTACGCATGAATTTTATCTCATTCTATCCACTACTCAAAAAAGAAATAGTTCCGTTTTCAGATCAGGAAATGTATTATTTGACACGCCTATAGTTTAAAAATTGGGGCGTTCGATTCGACCCAAACTTGGAGGAAATTTGGAGAGTAGTATAGAAACTACCTAGTACCAATTTCATTGAATACCATTTAATAATTAAAATTAATACAAATAATTGTTAACAATGAGGAAAGTATTGATCATATAGAGTTCGGTTAAGACAATACTTTTATGGGGTTATAAAATTTTAGGTGAATATTTTTTTTCAATTTTAAAGTGTTCAATAGCAAAAAGAGACCATAGAGATTCTAATTGTCCAACGGATAAGCAAACGGCATAAGCCAAAAAAACAAAAATTTCCTTAGCTATGACCATCACTGGTGGGCTGCCCTAGGGCGTAGGAATACATTTTTTTTTATTGCTCCTTATTTATTATTTTGACTTGTTTTCCAAGCGTTTTAGAATTCTCATTTTACTCTATATATGCATTTTAAGAAGCTCTAGAACACCATTAATATTTCTGTTAATTTTCTCGATTTCTATATAATAATTTGGTGACGGAGCTTACTTATTTTTTGTTTTGTACCTAAAAAACTAAAAGTAAAATATAATTATATTGCAAGTAGACAAATTATAAAATATTTATTTGTTGTTGATGTACATCGCAAAATTTTGTATTCTTCACTGAACACACGACAATATGATTACAAAATAGATGTATGCGATACGAAATACTTTAGATCATTGTTGAATCCCGCTTTAGATACCAAAACCAGATAGAAAAAATCAATTTCAACAGTCATTTTATGTTCTCTTCATGGATGAGATTTCTCTGATGACTGGGTGACATTCCATCTCAAATTTAGTAGAGTAGCGTTTTAGTTTTAAGCCCAATTCTCTTTTTTCCATATACATACTGACCATACTATTTTCCCATCTCTAGGATCTACTGCCTTTCAGAATCACTTGACACCCAAAAGAGATTCTATAAATGAAAAATTAAAATGAATGTTGCTAAATCAAGCCACGTAAGTTTCTCTCAACAAATAAAAATAAAAAAAAAATTCGACTTAAAATAAATCTAAAGAATTCTACCCCATATATCTTTAATCACATTTTGATCAAACATAAACAGTTGGGCTTAGCGATGGAAGGTACAGTTGTTGAAGTGGCTTAGTAAGAAAATGTGTTAAATAGGGAATGAAGGGAAAGGATGACTCCAATAATAAGATGGCGACCCCACCTGGGACTATTTAGCGAGTAAGAGCTGGATAGGCTGGAATGGACCCTCTATAAATGACTCCTGGAATTGACTCAGAGATAAGATCCAAACTGCTCATCAGTTCTCTTCCTCCGGCACTCCCTCCAACACCCTCCTCTCTCCTCCAACTTTTAATCATTCCCGATTCCTCAAACTAACACTGGAAACTTCAATTAGCATCATTTGTCATTGTGTTCAATTCCTTAATCCTCATCCCGAACAAAATAACAAGACAAAACGAGAATAGCTTTAGATATGAAAACAAAATAATGAATCATTGGAAGTTTTTGCCGGTAGGTTAACTTATTTTAAAAAGTGAACACCTCGGGAACTTCATATGATTTCATGCATCTGAGATCCTAAAAAAAATATTTATTATAATCTGACACTATAACGTCACTAATATAGATTTTAATAACAGGTTATAATTTGGAAAAATTCCAAATCACAAACCCTTATGTCTCCAAATTGCAGGAAAAGGAAACAAACCTGTCAACGTTTGGCCAATTCAGGAATCATCAGGACACTTCCTCGGTATATATAAAATTTATTGTAACCTTCCTTGGTTGTATTGCCTTGCCTTTCTTCCAGATAACTTTTGGTGTCATGGAGTGATGTTAGATCAGATGTTCTTTTCTGTTGTGATGATGTTTGAAGTGGCAAAACGTTGACAGGTTTGTTTTCTTTGCCTAAATTTTGGAGACATAAGGCTGTGTGGTTTGGAATTTTTTCCAAATTATAACCTAATATTTATGTTCTGGCTCTTGATTAGCTTTTTACTAATTCATCTTAAGATACTAATAATATTATTGTAATTACTTGTAATATTTTTTTAACTATTCAAATTTATTATTCCAAGGATGTATATTAAAAAATAGATTTAATCTAAACCTGAATAAAATTAATAATGATATATATTTGGCGTAGCAGTAAATACTAACCTACTCCTCGTATGCTTAAGGCCCCTACAAACAGAATACGATATGTCTCGTTGAAAAGATATTCCTGTAGACGGCAATATATCTATTACATTATGGCAGTCACACAGAGGGCGATAATTCGTAGTGATAATACAAAGGATATCGCATAGTCGGGACTTATCTATTTCTGTATTAAGAGAAATTAAACGAGAATAGTGATTTTCGCTGGTGTCAGTAGCCCTGCTGAGATAGGTCTGTAGATATACGAAGATAGTTCGTAGAGGAAAGACGTAAATACAAAAAAAAAAATTGAAGAGAAGATTGGTTGGTGTGTTCAGTAAAAAAAAAAAAAAATGTAAAAATAAATAATTTATATTTATAAAAAAATTATTAGAAAGTAAATATAATTTATTTATTTTTACATTTTTTTTTTTACTTAATACCCCAAGCAATCTTCTCTTCAATAATTATTTAAGCTTCAGTTCAGTGAACCATCAATCCACGATTAAATAAAAAATAAAAATTAATAACATGAATTATTAACATCAGAAATCCAATTAGGTAATTAATTGCATCTAACATTATTTTCATTTATATTTTAATAGAATATAAAGTAAAGAGTAAGATTATAATTGTCATTAATTTTATTTTATTGTTTGATTCAACCATACATAAATTTTTTTTTTTATTTCCAAACCTCTTTCATTGAAAAATATTACATTCTTTACCAATTTAGAAAAATTATAATAGAGATCAAAAAGCACATTCACACCACAGGGGGATCTACGGGGGAGAAGGGGGAGGGGGCTTTCGGGCTGTCCAACCCAAAATGGTAAAATATAACCATGTTTTACAGAAAAAAATATTTAAAACTATCTCTTAAAGTATTCTTGTTCGTGTAATTATATTTAATAGGACTTCAAGAACTACTTAAACACCATTTCATATAGGTAATTAATTTATTTATTTTTTCAAATTAATTATCGTTATATGTATATGAAAAAAAAAATCTTTCGGGCTGAAGCCTCCCAAAATTAAATCCTGGATCCGCTAGTGATTCACACCATAGGCAATATTTAACTTTTAACTTTTGTTAATATAGAGTTATAAGTAGAGCTTGCAATGAAAATTTAACCTTCATTTTTAATCGGTTTCAGTATGACTGGAATATTTACTTTAATTTTTTTCCTGTGTTATTTCTGAATCCAAACTTTTTCCTTCACAGCATTTCATGTAAAGGTATTTAAGGACTTTTGGTTTAAATACATCAACTTTCTGTTGATTTCGCCAAAAAAGTAATTTAAAAAAGAGTTTTATTCATAGCTACTCCAAAAAACGATACATTGTTCAAGATAAATTATAACACTAATCTAAGCCCAATTACTAATTATTTCTCATTTAAACTAACTTTTTTTACCATAAACTTTATTACAAAAAAGTTCCTAACATTTTCCGTGATATGTTTCCCCAAAAGTTTCACATAAACTTTTAAAATAAAACTTTTTTCAGAACAACCATACGAATTTCATCCCTTTATTATAGGTTTATAAATATATAACTGTGTATGTCTGTGAGCGCGTATGTTTAACTTAAATAATCTTTTGTAAATTAAAACCATGTGTTAATTAATTTTTACTTCATTGTTTCAGATGAGAGCAGTTTGAAAGAGATTTCCTTTCTTCAAGAAAAAAACGTTGAATTGAAGTACATAAATACATCTATTGTCAATAGTATAATTCTACATGCCTTCCATATTGATATTGATCGGTATACAACTACTTAGCAAATATAAGTAAGATTTGTTAACAGTACTTATTCTCCCAAAACAATTCAAAGCAAAACAATTCTTTATTTTATTATGACGTTTCGGGATCCACTTTCATATCCCATCTTCAGATTATAAATTAAAATATTTTCGTCATTTATATTATTATACAATCAATATAATATTTTTTATATAACTTTAAACAACAATAACAAAATTTGCCAATCTTACCAGTATATAGTCCTATATCATCTTATTTTTTATAAGATTTGTCATTATTATTTATTTTAATTTTTTATTGTCATATTTCATTCCTAAAATGCATTTTATAAAAATATAAATAACGAAAATATTCTAATTTCTAGTCTGAAAATGGGATATGAAAGTGGATCCCGAAACGTCATAACAAAATAAAGAATAATTGTTTTGGGAGAATAAATGCTGTTAACAAATCTTACTTATATACCTCAGAAAATAAGTATCTCCCTTAGGACTATTGAAGAAAATACTTAGCAAATGTTCAACAAGGAGGAGTCCATCATAGTTTTAAATTATTCCATACTCCGAAAAAAAAGAGTCAACCAATATTTTAAATAAATACAATTGTGATATTAATGTGATTTAATAAAAATAATAAATAAAAACTAATTATCTGTTTTAATCTGATGAACTAATTATTTAGTTTAATCTGCAATCCATTATAATTAAAAGAATTGAAATTAGTCTCCAGAATACACCACTAGCACGCTTGCAGTTCTTCTGTCATATTTGTGAAGTGATATTGAACCTCTTTTGAAGTGATATTGAAACTCAGTTTATTCACACAATTCTTATGTCCTTCAGTCATATACTTATGAAATTGCAGATACATAAAAAATAAACATTAACAACAATAGTATTAAAATAAACAGTCATATCCAAAGGTCGATTGTATTCACTATGGCAGACACCCAATAATTGGTCTAAAAGCAAGATGTTGCTCTAGATGTTATATACCTAGATTTATTGTAACTTGAATCAGAAACTGATGATGGAGCACATTAGATTTAAGGTAATTACAAATTAATTTTAACAAGCCAATTCTGACATATATTGTAACATGCACTATATTTTAACTCAATTTTTTTAGCCATGTATCCACAAGATCATTGGGATTGTGGTTCTGAAGATGGGAGTAAATATCCCGAAACGTTAACTTGTAAACATGCAATTTGATAATACAACAAATAAATTCAATTGTTAATTGGAAGTAATCATTGCCAAATAACAAAGAAATCCATTAGTCTCCAGCATACACCACCAGTACGCTTTTGTCATATTTGTGAAGTGATATTGAACAACTTTTTCAGTTTATTTACACAATACTTATGTCCTTCATTGTTGTCTTATTCGGCGCAACAGGACAATAACCATAGTTAAACAAAATAAGATAAAAGGCCATCGGACTTAAGTCCAGGCTGACCTCTTTTTCCTAAATTAGATTCAACTTGTTAAACAGAAGGAATGCGGTTCTTTTATAAAAAAACAGACTACCCCTTTATAGGGTATTAGGGAGAGAGAGGAAGAGGCATGGGAGAGACTAGGTGACTGAACCGGATAAAAAAGAGTTTAGAGTCTAAATGAGGAGGGGTTTAAGGGAAGGAGCGGGATCTCGTTACGAGAACTCGACTAGAAAATGAGCTATTTTAAAATGATACAGCTTCCAGCATCTTATTAGGGGGAGAAGTGCCCCCTGGATTAAAGGAGAATAAAACGGGGTGGGGCCATCAGGGAGGCCCCCCCGCTTCAAAACTTTAACGCTTTCAATAATCGATCTCCGATACCTCTCCCGTCCTCTCCACAATTAACACCTAGCCCTCCCTACAATTATGCCGTAGCCTGTAGCTTGCCTTATAAGAGGATAATATTTAATGAATCTTACAATGTCGTAAGCAAAATTTTACTAGAGGACAAGTAAGATCCTTGATATAAATAATTAGTATCTAATCATCCCTGTCAGCCAACACAGTTCATACAGCTAATATTGATAATCATTACCACATGTACTGATGACGTCATCAGATAATCACCTATTCAGTCACAAATCACAAAACTTCAAGAATGGTATAAAAATTTTAGGAATATAATGAATTACAATAAATCTCGTCAAATCTCTTTTACCCATCGTCGTAAACATATGACTTCCTGTCATACAGTATTAACAATACCCTACTTATCCCTGCTAAATAAATCCGCAACCTAGGACTCCATATGGACAAACGTCTTATTTGGATTCCCCATACATGACTGAATCGAAAAGAAGCTGCAAGACGATTCCGGCTATGTCAACAATTACTACTTACAAGCTCTAAGTTTCCAATTATCTATAAAATACATATATATAACGATTATTACTTTGGAAGAAGAAGAATGAAACTAACTAGGTACCTATATGAAATGGTGTTTAAATGATTCTTGAAGTCCTATTAAATATAATTACACAAACAATAATATTTATAATGATAATTTTTTAACATTTCTTTCATAAAACATGGTTATATTTTACCATTTTAGGTAGTAAAAGAGCTTCAGCCTGAAAGCTCTCCTCCAACACAATTGATTCGGCTGTTCCATAATAAACTTCAGACTTATCCAAACTCACTAGTTTCTAATCCTGCTTCCTCTTTGATTCCTGATTCCTAGGCTACTGAAAAGAAGATGGGCTGGTTGTTTCTCTACAAGTCTATCCATTTCATTATACCATATATCCATTTCATTTATGGTTACTTGTTGTATTTTTTAGTTAATATCGTATGTTTGTTGAAATGTATATACATTTCAACAAACATACGAGGCGTTGTGGATACGAAGGGCGAACTCGACACATGATCAAACAAATTTGTTTAGTCCTATTGTAGTGACAGTTAACAGAAACTGGTGGATAAAATTTATCGTAATTTAATCATCATCTCATTTAATGAGTGATGGACTCGTTGAGTTCCCCCCATTTATAGAAACTTTAACTGGGGTTTTCTCAATATTCAGGTTTCTTGAGTTCACCCTTCGTATCCGCAATGCCTCATATTTTTAAAGTTAAAGTATACCATCGATCAATACTAAATAATCGTTCTTATTATTCTAGAACTGTTTTTAATCGTATAATCGAAAAAAAAATGTAAATAATACAGAGTAAATTAGGATAATCTTTTTTTTACTTTTTCGTAAACTGAAACGAAGTATCATAAACAATAATTAATGCAAACTGTATTCCAAAAGTTAAATTCTCAAATTAATTCTCTAAAATCGCAAAATTCTAATTTAATCTTAAATTACTTTTCGAACACTGCTTTGTACAAGAATAAACTAGAGTGTATTAAAAGAAAAAATTAGACAGATTAAAATAGTGATTCTTTATACTAAATAAATTTTGTTTCTAAATAAGAAATAATGAATGATACTGTTAAGTTATTATAGCAAGTGGAACTTACTACTACAATTGGAACACAGACTAATGATTGCTATTGTTTTATTCAAGTTGTAGGAACTTTTAAGGGACTTGCATAAAAAGTTCCATTTTTACAGTTTCAGTGAAACTTCTAATGAAAAAAGTTCTAAAAAACTATTTTATAATAAAGTTCTAGGTCTCTGGTAAAATTTAACAACTACATAGTTATGTTCTTAAAAACGGTTATGTTTAATAGTCAGAAATTGGGCTCAGATTAGAGTTATAATTTATCTTGAATGAATTAATTGATTCTAATGTGTCGTTCCAGTAGCTTATAATAAAAGTCATTTTTTGGATCGACTTTTTGGCCAAATCAACAGAACTTTCAAGTTTTTCAACAAATAACAGTAAAAAAAATAAAAATAAAAGTTCTGTAAAACTGTTACTTTAAATGTTGCAAGGAAAGAGTTTTGGTCCTGAAATAACCAAAAAAATAAAAATTCCAGTCATACTGAAACTGTAAAAAAATAAAAGTTAAAATTTCATTTCAAGCCATAATTCTATTATCGTCAACAATTTAATTAAATTAATAATCTTATATATATAAGTGTGTTTAATAATCGTGGAAATTATATATTACACAAAAGCAGAAACAATAATTCCAAAGTACCTTCAGTTGGAAGTTCACAGTTGGAAGTTTTGACAGTAACCTCGCTTCGTTTTTGCGTTGAATTCAACTTTAATTCTCTTACGGTTTAGCTCTTGCGGTGTTTTTTGTATTAAAACAGGAAAGAGACAAGGATTGCGAAAAGCTATTGGAGAAAAAGCTGGAAAAGTTCAATAATCGAGTGGAGATTTACCTCTAGGGCCATCTTGGTGACAGTTAATTGCTCCCAAGCAGAGAGTTGCCTTGAATTATTGACAGTGTAGCCCCGGTTCCCCATTACAACGATAAATGGCTAACAGTGGAATTGTTTTTCTGACTTCTTTTTAAACGACCGCACCCTCTGTCTCCCTAGACCGAAATAGTGGACAATAAATACAAAGGCAATCGGGTAGGGTTTGTCTATCAGATCCTACTCTGGATTAACAGCGTCACTCCCTGGACCTTATTAATTCTATAATCTGATTTCGGGGAGTGGTGGTTTTTAATTCTTGCGTTCTTTTTTTTTTTCTATTTTTGTCAACCTAACTAATGGTCACATTTCATACCTCGAAATTTCAAATTTTTTACTTCACCTTTATCTACATAACTTGTTCGTTTTGTCCACTGTATGGCGCTTGTACATTAAAAGGATGTCTACCAAGCCTATGTAAAACTGAATAGTTTGAAATCACTTCTGCAACAACGCCAGAGTATATGTCTAATCCTGTCATAAATATTGTTACAAGGAAATATATACATATTTCAGCAGAAAAATTAGTTTTTCAAAAATTTTATTAGAAAATAAAATGTATATCTATAGAGAATAAAACAAGAAAGAAATTACTCAGTATGTCTCCCTTTTGCCTTGACACAGTTATTTAGTCTCCAAAAGCAGTTATAATTGCAGCATGCAACACCACTTGAGGAAAGCGCTCAACTGCTCAGACCAGAGATTGTTGGAGGAGTTGGAGTGTGCTCTGTGGCATGCCATCCTCTCCAGTTCGTACCAAAGTAGATAATCTAGTGGGTTGAGATCAGGGCTTCCTGAGGGACAATCCGAGACAGAGATGAACTCTGGAATGTTTTTTTGCAGCCACTTTTAAGTTGATCTAGCCTTGTGAGCTAGAGCGGAATCCCGCTGGAAAATCCAATGGCTTCCAGCAATCAGAGTTTCATTTAGAGACTTGACAACAGGTTCCAAAATATCGTCCTGATAGTTTTGAGAGGCTGTTTTAACTTCTTTTTACAAAAAAGGAACTTTGTGGTGCCTTCAAAGCAAACCTGATAGTTTTTAGGGGCTGTTTTATCTCCTTTTTCACAAAAATGGAGCTTTGCGGTGCCTTCAAAGCAAACGCCCCATCAAACCATCACTGAAGAAGGGTGATGACCTCTTTCCATTCTTCCAATGACTTCCTGGGCTTCTTTTGAGCTGTTTGCGTAGACAAGATCATTTTGGCAATTAAATTTTACTTCAATTGTAAATATTTTCTCATCGCTAAATAAAATCTTTCAATGAAGAGCATTGGTCTAACGGCCAAGGAGCACTTTGCATCAATCCACCATAATTGTTCTTAGGGAAGTGTTTACCCTCTGCCTTTTCATTCTTCGAAATACAAACATCCAAAGGTTACTTATTGTTATGCAAGGCATTGATCTGACAGAAATTCCCATCTCCCGAGACATGATTTGTTGTTTTCGAATGGGATTTCTTCTGATTCGAGCAGCCACTGCTCCCACTGCATTTGCCGTTTTCACGGTGCGAAGACGGCCCCGGGCCCGGCCTAGGTCTGCCACATACAGATAGGGTCTCATTATATTTATTTATAGTGCGCTACAAAAACATACGGCTGATATTCAAAGGTTTCAAAGTTTTGAAAATCTCTAACCTACATTTACCAACATTGTGTAAGGCAATCACAGCTATTCACTTTTATTTATCACCCCACTCCATATTAACTGAGCGAAAGAAAAATACAAACTTTTGGGATTATTATTCTGACATGTAAATAAAATATCCTGATAGAGGTAAGGATTATCTAAATAATACCCATGAATGTAACTTTTGTAACAGTATTTATCTCAGAACTAGGTATTCATCGATTTTGTGCCATCATCGGAAACGAAACCACTGATTCCTCGCTTTTAGTGATGCCCAAAATCGCTCTTGGTCTTTGCAAGACCACATAACTGTTTCAAAACTAAAAGCAAGACAGTTAAAAAAAAATCGTTTTTGTGAATAAAAATTAAGGCGAAATAGTTTATATGACTAAAATAGTTCAAAATACTAATACATGACAATTTTAGTTACTATGTGTAAAGAATTGGTATAACCAATATACTTTTGCATTTAACTCTTCAAATATTTCGTTCGGTATTAGTTAGCTTTCCCCTATCTAAAAAATTAAAGTAATATCTGTATAGTAATAGGCTAATAGGTAACTGCAAGACTCTTGCGCAAGAACAACACTGAGCGAGCAAGACCAAGACTAGTCTTATTACAACTATATTACATATTAAAAATTCATTTTTTAATGGAAAAAGATCATGTTTTATAGAAATTTTAAATTAACAGTCCAAGAGCACTTCATTAACTGAATAATATCCGAAATCCACATTGAAAACCAAAACGACTTTTATATGAATAAGGATTTGTTTTTCTAATTTCAGGAATTAATAATAATAATAATAATGGTTTATTTATTATGGGACGAATCCTTTTAGAATAATACAGAGAGACAAAAATGTGGGCTAAGGAGCCTCAGAGATACATAAACAAGAATATAGTTTGATTAAATAGTCAAAAAAAAATTAAAATAAAATATATAAATAAATTTTAAAAAATAATAAGAGAAATTATAAGTTACTTTCTAATTTACATCAGTTAATAATAAAAAATTGAAAATAAACATGAAGTAAAAATAATAAAGAACGATCTAATAATTTATATACATATTTGCAGTAGTAACTATTTACAATTTTATCAGGACTGGATGGATAAGAAATGATTAAACAGCTGGGATTTAAAGGTAGGAAGGGTTTTGAATTGACCGATGTGGGGAGGGATGGAGTTCCATAGGGAAGAGGATGGAATAATAAAAAAATTAATCGAAAGCAGCGGTTCGATGGGCCATTATATATAAATCTGAAGACCGGGAACGGGTGAAATTACTAGTCCGATTTTAAAATAATCTTTTTGCATGAGATTTTAACAAGCAGGACTTTAAGATTCATAACATCACGCTGAAACCTAAACGAATGTAGTGGTCATCAACGTCCGAAAAACTGTAGGCAATCAAGCTGGTACAGCTTCTCGTAAATATGGTGTGCTGCCACTGTAAGAGAAGCGTAGGGACAAATTTCTAAACAGTCTTCGAAACGGAATGGAAGAAACAGAAATCTCACTAATGCCGCAGCAGCACAAAGTAGAACTTGAGAAGAGCTTAAAATGTCTTCGGCAATAGTAGGTTCTTGCCTCGTCCCTCTCATTGTGGATCTTGCTACTTTTGAATATTTAAGAAATGGGAAAACACAAATAACTTATACTCCAATATATCTCAGTTGACTGAAGAAAAGATTTTCTCACGAAGAATTACCCAAATGTTCCCACATGTTACCTTATCTAAATCAGGTTACAGAGTAAATCAGTGAATACAATGAGACAGAATTAAAAATACCATTTACTCTGACGTATTGTTGATTTTCTTTTAATAATTTAATACATCCTCATATAAATCGTTGAACATCGTTGAAAACACCGTCTTACTCAATTGTAACAAAGCTTAGTATCTTCACCCCCATTTCAATGGTAAACACGCATGCGTCAAATATAAGACGTTTTGAGATTGATAAAGTACAGGCCTTAGACATTTAGCTCCCCACGGACAATTATGTCATCTCTCTCCAAAAAATTAATTTATTTCTTAAATTGCTTTATATTAAGTAATATTTGAATTTTATTTCATTCAATATGTCTCTAAAATTAAGCCACGCCTGTTTTATTTTTTTTAAATTGGTGAACAGAACGAAATAAAAGTTGAGGCTTTAAGAGAATTTTTTTTTTCCAACACTAACTACACAATTTAATGAAGTTTCGAATAAACCAAAACCCTCTTAGGATGAAAAAATATGAAATATTCAATCTAATTGAAGCGAGGAAAGAAAGCTGCAATTGAAATCAAATAATATTTTCAATGTCAGTTTAAAATTTCTCATTTATTATTCAGCCAAAAGGTGTGGAATAAACTTTTTTTTGTTATTTTATTGAACAGGAGTTTTGAGAAACAAAAAAAAGTACCGAGAAAATGCCTTAAGCGACTCCAATAGTTTTGTGTTTGATGAAGCATGTAGAAAGGCAAAAATATATTTAAAAAATATTCGCACTTTATATGCTTTAAGACAGACGTTTGAATTTATAAAAAGGAAAGCAGGGAATGTACACCTTTATTTACAAATGTATTAATGTAAAAATAATTCAATTTTTTCAAAATGTGATTTATTGTCTTTATCCATATGACTCTTCAATTACTATTTAAAAAAACAAAATTTATAAAGAATAGATTGTTAAAGCACCTTGGTACATTTCAAATACTACTATACATAACGACTTAAACACCCCAACAGTAAAATCCTACATCCACGACAAATATAGTACATTTCATTTTTCAACCCAAAATCACCCCAATTCTCTGGTTCTTTCTACCTCCTGCACCCTGTTGTCTGAACAACGCAAATTAAAAAGAAAATGTCCAAGAGACCTACTATACCATAAAAACCATATCAAGCAAATACACCAAGACAATACAAACACAACAAATTTGCTCGATGCACAGTCGCGCAGGTGCTAATTGCATAAACTATGAATAAATTAATAATAAAGAATAGAAGACAAAGTTATATGCGTGTGTAATTAGTAGCAGACGTAAAAGATTCTTTTCGAAATATATGCCAAATATCCATAAAATTACACCCAATATATAAATACTTATATATAATTTATTTATATACATACAATACAGTTGTAGCAACATAAGTGGATTTTAAAAGCTGAAGAATTTTAATAAAAATTGAAAACAATAAAACATAGAAAGTCGACTTTGTTATTCCTACACATTGAATCATTTAAACTGGATGAGCTGATGAAAACCACTGCTACAATAACAACCTATCAAAGCAACCCATACAACTGATACTGACTCGTGTTAACACTTAGCAAACATTATTAGAACAGAGAGAAACAAATACGGTAAGCCGTTCGGATTATAACACAATCATGGTGGACAGGCTTGATAGTTATAACACTAAACATCGATTAAAAATTATTTGTAGTGAACTTTAATGATGCCGAATGCATTACATATAAAGAATATGTATGTTACAGTAATAAAGGTGGGTAATATTTTTTATTAATTGACAAAAGTGAAAAAAAGTCAAAGTATTCTATTACCTAAATCTGTAGGTTTGTACCTTACTCAACGTTCCGTATTAACAACACATCATCAGATCCTTTTTATTTACTATGTCTCACGTTCCTCGCCTTTTAGGCTGTACGGGATTTTCCCCGTAGACGACGGAGTTTCCCCGTAGGGGAGAAGACGGAAGAATCATACTGGAGTTTAAAGTTTCCCCATCACCATATCAATCAGATTGGCGACGGCGTATTTTACACATAACACGCGGTAGTTCGCTCGACTAAGGGGCGGGGTGGCCGTACGGGCTAACGTGCGTTGCCTGGCAACCTGATAACATAAATTGGAGATAGTAAAATTACGAGTTCGCTTCTCGGTGCCTTGGGGGTCTTTTAAATTCCCCGCCCTCACTCCCTGGCCCGAGAAAAACCCCGTATAGCCTAAAAGGCGAGATAGGGGAGAACAAAAAAAAAAAGCCTGTCGATTACCTCGACTCCTCCCTCCTCCCACTTCACTAAAACATTACCGACATTTCTTTTTATTATTCGTATATCATGAACTTAATGAATGAATTAGGTCATATTCAACACACTGTAGACGGAATCCTGTGGATTATTGAAAGTGATACTATTGGCTATGATATCACCTAAAACTACAAACGTTTCCTAATGGCACATTTTGTATTCTATAATGCACTATAAGCAATTAACTGAGGGAAACTTAAAAAAAAAAATACTTTTTCTTAGCAAATTACTAATGATTAAATAAAAAAATATTTGGACTAATTTTAAAAATTGCCTTTTATTTATGTTCCTTTATGTCACAAGAAAAGTAATGTTGCTTTTGATGTATAATTGTTTAGAAAAAGTAAACTATTGTATAATAATTTGGAACGTTATTTATCATATTTCGTAAATTGCTTTATGTAACATTCATCTAACAAGTATCCACTCTGATCCTAGATCACTCCGGTTATCGTGTGGAGGATTTGTCTCTCAAATCTTTCAATACTTTTTTCTAGAATGTTAGTTAGTGTCCAGATCTCACAGCCATATATTAGAACTGGCTTTATCATAGCATTGTACACCCTTAATTTGAGATTTATTGAGATTTTTCGGGATTTCAATGTCTTTGAAAGGGAGAAGAAAGTTCTATAAAATAGTAATAATCTTAAAATCTGCAAATTACTCGGTTTTCAATTGAACTATTCGATAAAAACAGTGAAAAATGTATATTCTGCCAATTGAAAATATTCTCATAAACTCTAAAAGGTATCAATAAAACAGTTTCTCTAGTTTTTGGAGTCATAAAAAAAAATATTTAGCCGATGTCACAAGTTTTAGCTAACCCGTCTTTGAGATACTTAACGAAAATCATTAATTGTGAATTACTAATAAGCTTATAAAATTGTATGTATAAAATGAAGGTTCGACGACAGAGAGAACAAATATTTTAGGACGTTAAAATTATTTAACGTAACAAATCACAAAGAAGAAAATAATGGTGTAATATAGATGAATAACAGCACTAGGGCCCGTCAGAGGGGAAAAGTGTAAAAACAAGGTAAAACCCTCATTGTGTGGCTAAAGTTTATAATTTCACGGAAGGTGGATAAGATGGAAAGAATCATTTTTCACAGGGAGGAAGGGGACTAGAAAAAAAAAACCGATAGGGCGAGGGCGCGAATGAGCCAGGGACACGGAAAATGGGAGTAAGAAAAAGTTTCCGTTCTCCGAATAAAGAGGAGGAGGGGAGAAGCCAAAAAGGATTTTTATGGACCGTTGGAAAGGACCAATAAATTATAAAGGAGTCTATATTCAACAGAGTTTACTCCTCCAAACCTTACAACATGAATTACGTTCAAACAAACAGTCTGCTCGCTTGTCTTCCCTCTCCTATCTGTATTTTTAAGTGTTGAAAGGCTTTATTAACGACCTCATTCATTAAATTTTAAATGCGAGAATCAATTAGTTCCTAAATTTACAGGAAAATGGAAAATATAACGCAAGGACCAATAAGAATAGAGAGAGATGAATAAATTTATTTGAATAATAATAATACAATCTGCCACAATCAAGGGCATTTGGTTTTATGGTTCTATGCTTATATTCATACTTTATACACAAATTAAAATACAAGCTAAGACTACATTGTAAAAAATAATAAAAACAGAAATTACTTGTCACACATTATGGCTTATAATCTCTTGTACACCAATGTAAGTAATGTCTGGATATTAATATTATTTTTAGGGAAATTTAGTCCCACAATAAAATTATTTTTCATTCATCAATAAAAAGAAATACCGTCTCAACAGTACCAAAAATATAAAAAGGAGAAAACAGTCATTCCCCATTAGTAAGAAATCAATTTAAAACATAAATCAAATAAAGGAAGGAGATGGTCCGGGGTGGCGGTCATAAATAGGCTAAATAGTGGTAAAACTATTTTATTGAAAGCCGACGTTTCGTCCTAGCTAAACACACCTCCCTGAAGATTTATGAACATCTCCATCCTTTATAATGCAACGGTCAACTATTAAATATTCAATAAATCAAATAAGTTTTTTTTATTTACCGTTAATTTGTTATTGAAATGAAATTAAAAAAAAAAACATGAAATTACAAGTGATTTTATGTTCAAATAAAATGTTCATAAAAAAACTGTTGTGTTTTTCCGCTGTGTTTATTTTATCCATAAAAAATAATGATAGTCTGGAGTATTTATCTTTCATTTATTATTCCAATTAATTCTTACCACCACGAATGTAAAGAACACCAGATCCATTTTTGCATTTCTTTTGTATTTGTATTTACTAAATTAATTAATAAAAAAATAGACATGGTATCCTTTACTTTCAGGGCACATCATTGAAATTAAGTAAATAAATAAATATATATTTGAATTATTATTATTTAATTAATTATTTATGACATGATGAATGATTATTATTTTTTGTATTTATCAAATTAGAAATAAAAAATTGGACACAAAGTAAATAACGATGATACGATTAAGCATTGAGGGTCCGATTCTTCGAAAATGAATTAATTAAGAAATAACATTATTTCGTCACATAAAATCTAGCAGCGCCATTTCAATCCTCATAACTTTACAAGAGCCTAAAAAAAAACCTTGTAAAATCATGATTTCAAAAATTTCGTTGCTTATGACCATCATCTTAATATTTGTGGCACGTTTTAAGCTGAAAACGTTTTGTTAACATATTCATACCATTCGATCTGATGTGCCTAGAAATGGCGTTTTGTAGATAAACATATTTTTGTGGGTTTTCAATTCTGAAAGGTTTCAATCGAAGAACAATGTGATAAACGTTGAACAAATTACAGCAAGTGTGTTTGTATATGGTCTACATTGTTTCTAATTTCACTTTCGTCTGTATTGTTTTTAAGAAAAGAACAATAAAATTTCTTGAAAGCGGGGCATGCGCCATTGACATCAGGGGAATACGCACACCGAGGTCGCTGTGATATTAATCCAGTTCGATACCAGATTGTATGGATGAACACTTCTAGCATTAATGTTTATTGGCCTCAAAAAGTAGCAGATTGAATTATTACTCCAAAAAATACATAACTTCAAGTTAGATACCTACCTCATTTTCATTCAAATTGAGTTAAACGGTATCAGAAGTTACAAAACGATTAATTTAAAATAATAAATGCTTTTCATCTTGAGAGAAAACATGATCCTAAAATTAATTTTCTGAACATTATCGATTTAAGATTTCGAAAGATCAAATGACGAAAATTAATAGAAACGTTGAGAAAACAATGTCACCTTTAATTTCCAGCTTCAACTTTCCAGCACAGCAAAAATAGAATAAAGTTATAATAAAAAGAACCAGAAAATGTAAAAATGACCGTACTTGTGAAACATAGTATTGGATTGGCAAATAAGTCCTTTCGGTTTTTCTGTTTATTTTTATGTCAATATGATACACTTCTTATATTGTGAGATACACTACTGTATCTGTTAACTCTTGTTGAAACTGGCTTAGTTTTGTGTTTGCTGTTGCACTGTGAATACGGAAGAAAATTTCATTCATTACCGGCATATTTTGTTGTATTATTTTAAAAAAGGTAAGCGCGCTGCAGAAGCTCATAGAAAAATTTGTAGTGTTAATGGGGATGATGCCTTAACCGAACGCACCTGTCAAAGTTCATTCAGGAAATTTTCACATGAATGATGCTCAACGGTCTGGTTGCCCACATGAAATTGAAATGAGCAATGTTAAGGCCATTGTTCTCGGCCAATCAGTGAGAGAGATTGCTATGGTCCTAAATGTGTCGCACACAAGCGTAGAAAACCATTTGCACAAGCTCATCTATGTTTCCATGCTTAATGTTTGGGTCCCTCACTCACTAGCCGAAGTCAACTTGGTAGCCCGCATTTCTGTTTATAATTCACTACGGAAACGGCAAGAAAACAACCCATTTTTGAAAAGGTTGGTAATAGGAGATAAAAAATGGATATTATTTTACGATAATGTAGTCCATAGAAAATCTTGGGAACCTAGTAGTGAGACTCCTAGAAGAATATCAAAACCCGGATTGCATCCAATGAAAATAATTATTTCCATATGGTGGGATTTCAAGAGTGTTATTTTCTATGAGCTATTGCCATCAGGACAAATTCTATAAACATGGCATTAGTGGAAAGATACGAAAAAGTTATTTTAAATAATGGTCAATATATTGTAGATTAAAATCAAGTTTATGTGTATAATACATTGAGTTTTATTTCATCCTGAAAAACAAAAAGGACTTATTTGCCAACCCAATATAATGAAAAAGTATGAATTCGATTTAAAGTTTAACGAAGTAAACTGTAATATAATAATAATAATGCTTTTTTTATTCTGGGACAAGTCCCTTTAGAATAATACAGAAAGACAAAAATGTGGGCTAAGGAGCCTCAGAGATACATAAACAAAAATATAGAGTAAGTGAATAGTCAAATTAAAAAAAAAAAATAAAAGAAATTATAAGTTACTTTCTAATTTAAATCAGTTAATAATAAAAAAAAATGAAAAATTGAAAATAAACATAAAGTAAGAATAATGAGGAACGATCTGATAATTTATATACATATTTACAGTACTATTTACAATTTCATGGGGACTGGATGGATAAGAAATGATTGAACAGGCGGGTTTTAAAGGTAGGAAGAGTTTTGGATTGACGGATGTCGGGAGGGATGGAGTTCCATAGGGATGAGGATCGGATAATGAAAGATCTGTCGAAAGCAGCAGTTCGGTGGGCCCTTATGTATAAATCAGAAGACCGGGAACGAGTATTGCGGTAACGAACAGAAAATTTGAATTGAAGGAGCTCGGAGATGTAAGAAGGACGGTGAGATTGGATGACTTGAAAGAGGATTACGCATAATATAATTAGGAAATACGCAAAATCAATCTACATATGAGCCTTTCAGTTGATAGAATGACTGTACAGATATTATAAATTCACTGTCCCTACAGATTTTATAAATTTTCCAACTAGAAATATCACTAAAATGACTTTACTAAAAAATGTTGAAATCGGAGTTAGTCATTCTGTCAACTGAAAGGCTCATATATAACTAAAAACATGAATAAGATGGTCGATTTTACAAGAGGTGTTCAAAATATTTGACAGCATTCCTTAGACATTGTAAACAAAATTAACATGTTATTATTAAAAATATTTTTACTAAAGTTCAAATATATTTTTTTTTAGAATGCTTATTTATGATTATTGTTAATTTTAATTATTTATTTTCCCTCCGAGGCGTCTGAAAAGAAGATGGCCTCTTGATCTCCTTATGTAGACATATTATTACAGTGCTACCTGTACACATTTACTTGATGTATTTATATTGTAATACAGTTGTAAATATCTTGAATAAATAGTTTTTTTTTTAATTATTTATTGATGATATTTACAACTGTATTACAAGTAAAAATACATTCCGTAAATGTGTACAATAGAATATAATAGCATGAAATCATTTGTTGAGAAACTACCCACTGGTAGCACTCTAAAAATGTATTTACAAAAGGAGATCTCGAGGCCATCTTCTTTTCAGACGCCTCGGAGGGATCTTGAATAAATAGATTTAAAAAATATTATTTATTTTATTTTCCTTTTGTATGTAGATGTTGTATGAATGAGCTCATAGTCCAAATATTTGTTGCCCTTCAATTAGGCACATTGTATTATTAATCAATAAACACGTTATTAATAAAAAAAAATCAATTGAAACAAAATAAAAACAACCGGAAAAACTAAGAGAAGTATAAAAAATACCTAACGGATAAAAACAAGAAGGAGAGAGCTAATCAGCCTCTGGAGAAAATATTAAACAAGTATTTCCTTTTAAACCATATAAGATTACAGTATAATTTTTAAGACATTATTTTCTTAAGAATTTAATTAGCTATTCAACATTCATTTGTTTTAAAGTTAGTTTTACCCATCGGTGAACCACTAGCGATTGAGATAGGCTGGTTCACATGAATTTTTATGAAGTCAAATGAGCCATAATTAATGTAAATTCCAGCATAGTAAATCAGCGCCATTAGGAAACACCCTGATTAGAGGAGCCCTACAGATCCTATCCACTCCTGCCCCTTGTACTTAATCTGCTAGTCCTCCGCCTCGACACGAAATCCCCTCTAATGACTCAACAGTTCATTTTTTCCTTCATGTTAAAAAAAAAAAAAAAACATATTTATACAAGTATCGCAAGATCACAGTACGTGAGTACCGGTATGAGGACAGTGATAACAGCATTTGCATAAACAAGCGTTCTAATTATCGATGCATAACAAATCAATATTACGTTCATAACGTCTTATTTTGTTAAACTCGAACAAAACAACGACAAAAATAAACTACATGTCTATCAATAAACGTTTCTATTAACTTCGAGTGAGAAGGAGGTTAAAAAAAAAGGAGTGAAACTTAATATAAATATGGGTGATAAATAGTCAGTTTGCGATAAAAATAGACTATTTTTATTTTTAGAAATATAATAATCTGTCGCGCGGAAAATAATTATAGTGAGGTATGAACACATTCACACTATGTATACAGAAAACATAAAATTAACACAAGTAAAGTCATAATCAAAGAACTATGTACAATAAAATAACCTAAAAATAAGTAAATTAAAAACTCTCTAAATACTCTTTAGCTCTAAATACTCTCGCACCTCTATAGCTGTGTCAGTAGAACAAGGGAAGACCTTACTTTCGAAATCGAATATATCAAATTAATTTTTTGCCGCTATAGTAAAAAACGAATGAAGGTACTAGCGATTTTTATCATACAATATTCGTAGATTAAATTCGTATATTCCAACACTGTCATCACCACCTTTGCCGATGACACGTGTATCCTAACAGTTAATAACGATCCATCTATTGTATCCCAAACTCTTCAATGACACATCACAAGTCTTGAAAAATAGTGTCAAAACTGGATGATTAAAATAAATTCCATCAAATTATCTTTACTTTTTGTTGTAAACCTATGACTTCCTGTCCTACAGTATCCTTCAACAATAGCCCACTTATCCCTGTTGAACACATCCGATACCTAGGACTCCACCTGGACAAACGACGCACTTGGAACCCCCATACCAGACTGAAACGACTAGTAACCGCCCGACGTTTTCGACTACTGTAGCACTTACTAGACAAACACTCTAAACTTCCACATATTTACAAAAGACTCATATATATTACTTTTTTTTTTTTTTGTTCTCCGCTTCCTCGCCGTTAAGACTATACGGGGTTTTCCCGGACCAAGGGTTGTGGGCGGTGATTTAAAAGACTTCCTCGGCACCGGGACGCGAACTCGTGACTTTTTATATCTATTTGATTCATATATCAGGTTGTCGGTCAGCGGCGGTGCTGTTCACACGCGTTAACCCATTCGGCCACCCCGCCCATAGTGATAAATTATCAACGTATTCTGGATATATTATTAAGTAACACTGATTAAAAATGTAACATAGTACTATTTTTATTTTTGCCAAAGTTTGTTTTCCCGGACTTTTGGGTCATCAGCAGAGCTTCTTACAAGCACTGAAGGTGTTCGAGTGCAGTGTTGAGTACTTTACACATTCAGTGATGGTAACACGCCCTAATGATGACTTACAAGCTTGGATTGAAACGTTGGCAAAAATAAAAATCTTAAAAACTGATTGTGAGCTAGATCAGTCGACTAACTTCTTCCACTAAATATAAATAATAAAACTTAATAAGAATACATTTTCAGATTGGCACAAAATGCCATCGTCGTCTAACGTAAAAGATTGAACATTCGCTTAGATAATTCTGAAGCCGTTTATAAGGATGACTATAGTCACTCTCCTTCCCACTTCTAAAAGTCGATGACTTCCCTTCTCCCAAAAAATCGCTCTTCTCTTCTTTAAACAGTGTAAGCGAAAGTAAAATAAGAAAATTGTGAGTCATCTACCATTACACTTGCTGTGATTTTTTCCGTGGTTTTCCCTTGTTGTTTTCTCGTTAAAAGTTCCTTCAGTAATTGGAACCACACAAAAATATGGTTCCCTCTGCCAATTTAAAACGCTATCACAATATGCTCCCTAAAAAATTCAAACTACTGAAAAAATATGCATCTTCAACAATTTTGATGTCACAATTTGCGCCATGCAATCCAAAATCATGTTTATTTTAGCCTTCCGTCTTGTGAAACTTCAGCTATTGTGACTATTGCTGTAGATGCCTAACAGGATCACTATGATTATGTCTACTCCTTTTTAGTATTGAAATTATGAGTTACAAAATTTTTTAATAACCATTTTGACTCAATAAATATAACAAGTCGAAAATCTCGAAGCCTGACAATTTAAAAACGAAAAAACAATAACAGTTATAATGAAATATTATACTTTTAAAATATTTCCGAAGTAATTGTTTTATATTCATATGAGTAATGAATATTGTAACCATTTATAAGAGAGTTAAGTAAGAGTAAAGAATAAAAATAGTACCAAAGGAAAGAACGCAGCGAACTAGTCTCAGAATATATTTGCTACTATCTTATTGATAAGATGAAACTAAAATTAAAAGATCCTATATATTTATTCATCAACAAAGTCGGAAAAACCTTTAGTCTTGGTACTAAATAAGGGTATTTTTCAGTGATAAAATACTATTGTTTATGTAAAAAACATTCATATAAGAGATACATGAAATATTCTGTATTCGCTCTTATTTCCATAATATTTTTCTTCGCTGATTTATTGTATGTTACGATCTTATCTCATTCGAGCTTACTCTTCCAATTACACCAATTATTTAGTTAACATAATATTTTTTAAATGATAATTTGTCTTTTATAAAAGATGTTTGAGGGTTTGTGCTGTACCACTCTTCCAAATAACTGTGTATTTCACAGTTGCTTGAAAAAGTGTCATAATACAAATCCTCAAATATCTTTTATAAAAGACAAATTATCATTTAAAAAATATTATGTTTGTAATCTTTAAAATAAGAAGACGAGGATTAAAACTGAAATGTTCGATTGGTAATAGCTTTTTGATAGCTACAAGTAAATATTAATATTTTGCTTTATTATACAAAAAAATTATCAATTTATTAACTCAATAAAAAAATCATTACTAGGAACTATATAAAAAGTATTGTACTGCTACAAGTAAAATATACGTTTCCGGCACAAATTACACAAAACAAGCCTGGTTTAATTTTTTGTAAAATACTTCTAAAATGCTGACATCAAGAAAGACAGCTATGCATTACCAAACACAAACAAGAAAATGGAGAACGTAGACAATTTTAGCCTTTTAAACAATTTAATTACGCAACGTACAATTAATTGTAAAATGCATATATTTCTTTTATGTATCACAAAAGAGATAGCTGACTTTTTTCTTCTACGGGCGCTTTTCTACTCCCATGTTTTTATCACTACAACAAACAATGGTGTCCCGTTTAAACAAAGTTTGTTTTTGTTGTGTGACCGGAGCTTTTGCAGTATTTCTTTTTTTCTCTAAAAATTATCGTTTTCTTTATTCAAATTTCAAAATCGATATAAATAATACTTGACAAAAACATTGGTATCTTTTGGAAGTATATTTTTCCAACATCCATACTGTGCGATGGGTTAGAAATCCTCTTTCTATGACTTTCACTTAATTTATTCAATCAATTTTTTTTTACAAGAAAAAAATCATAGTTCACACTTATCAATTCATATCGACTATTTCATGAAACCTGGAAGAATGGAGAAATTTAATCGGATTTACATAAGAGAAAACAACGAACGCAGTTGTAATGAGCACCAGATGAAATTTTCGATTAGATATCATTCCAAGGCGAAGTCAGATGAAACCACTGATCCGCGTTTCTAAATTAAATAATTAAGTTCACGAATCGTTGGATAGTCTGAAAGTAAAACAAGCATTGCTCACTAAGAGGAAGACAGGTAGACCATGTAGAGCAGGGAGGACACGGAAGGAGGGAGTAGATCAATTATTGGGGAGGACCATCGGGCCTGTGTGAATTGCCCCCAACACAAAGAACTAATTAAAGACTCTAACTAATCAGATCGGTTGCCGGGGGTGGCCCTCAATTAGAGATATGCAGATTCCGGGAGGGGGCTCACTTTCTATACTTTTACCAATTAATTAGCCAACTTCTTGCCCGCTTTCCTCAGCCTCCTTAGCCTAATGGAATATTTTAACATAATTAAAACCTTCTCAATTATTGTCTCTCAGTAAAGCAAAGAAATATGATTAATGCCCGGTCTTGGAGGAAGAGGGAATGGCTATTCTTATTTAGAACCGTTTTAAGAAGTTCTTCTTAAAATATTTGTTCGTCGCCCCAAGCCATCCCACTTCTCCTTTTTCCAAGAAGAAGGGGGGAGGCATTTAATTCAACTTAATACTAATTGTATCTCGTTTCAGATTAAAGAGAGCCGAAAGTTAAATCGGATTAATAATAATTAATTCGAACGCCACGGTTTGGGAAAAGGAAGCCTTTTCTATCTTCATTATCAACGGACAGATCCCTTGATTCCATTTGCATTTTCATTTTTAGCGGATATTTCTGCAATATATATTTTAAAAAATGGATATAGCTAGTGAATACAATTATATTTTCAAAACCAAATGAATCTAGAAATTCTAATAACTTCACGAATAAAAGAACAGATTTTTCAGATTGTTGCACAAATATAAACGTCGTCTAAAGTCAAAGATTGAACATTTGCATAGATCATTCTGAAGCAGTATATAGTAACTTAAAAGCGTGACCATTTTCTCTCAAAAAAGTGCTCTCCTTTTCTTAAAAACAGTGTAAGCGAAAGTAGAATTAGAAAAAGTTTGGATCATCTACCATTACACTTGCTATGATCTGTTCCGTGTTGTTCTTTTGTTATCGGGTTATAAGTTCCACGAACACATCTGTTAGAAAAAATGTATAGACTTCATTTAAAAAAAAAATACAAAAGAATTTCAGAGCAAGATCCTCGCGATCCATGTAGACGCCGAAATTTTACAAATTACCGTCCCAAATCAGCCAGTACTGCCATGTTTAAATAGACAGAAAGATATAAATTATTAAGTATTATTAAGATTATAAGAGAATAATTTCGAATCCCAAGCCAGCTTTGTTAATATTAAAAAGTAATATTGCAAAGGATTTAATTTGAGTTTTCTAACTGTTTTTTTTATTTTGTTCTTCCATTCCTTGCCTTTTAGGCTACACGGAGTTTTTCCTGGGCCTGGAGAGAGAGCGGGGGAATTATGCGGAGTTAAAAAGTTCCACCGTACACCGGGGTTTGAACTCTTAATTATATTTCCATTTTTAAATTCGGTTATCTGGTTGTCGAGCAGCACACAGTGTTCTGCACAGGCGTTAGCCCACACGCCCACAAAAATTCTTTTATGCATATATCATTTGTGAGAAACAAATTTTAGTAAATTAATGAAGATATATGATCAATAAATAAAGATAATGTCCATAGATTAAGATAATTTTTAAATGAAATAAATTTACCTATCTAAGCTCCTTCTGCTCATTTTAGTATTAAATTAATTTAAAGTTATTGGTTCAATAAAATTCATGCAAAAACAACAAACTCGTGTAAGTTTATAAAACTATTAAATTATTTAAGTTCGTGTTTAATATGACCATTATAATTTTCACACAGAATATTAACGTTTCCGATTAAATTTCATTTCAGTTTGCAGTAACAATTAAAGTATTAAATTGACAAAATAGAACTTTTTTGGGGGGACTTGCTTTAACAAGTCTCAATACAAAAAAAAAAGTCAATGGTCCTAATATAAATTAACTGTTAGGTGCCAAATGTATTATGTAATACAGATCCCAAATCATAGATATTACATATATTTTGATAAAATAAATTTTAAAAAATATTGTTTGAAATTAAAAATGAAAGGATGCAACTGAATAAATGGAGAGTACATTGACCATATGTTGATGTATTTATATGTTGACCATATCAGTGAACAATTTGATGAATTTTCCCTTTGTGAAATCCCAACATTACCCACTTACAATTGACTTTCAGTTGACAGAATGACTAACTTCAATTTTAATATTCTTCATTATTAATTTTAATGATATTTCTAGCGGGAAAATGTATACCTTTATTCACAGTTCTATATTTCAACACTGTATTCTCCTACTCTGGAATCTACTTACTTACTGTCTATATAGATATAACTTTTTCAACTAGAAATATCACTAAAATGACATTACTCAAAAATGTTGAAATTGTAGTTAATTATTCTGTCAACTGAAACGCACACATAGATCAAAGACTGAAGTTATAAAAGAAGATGGAGTAACTAGATTTTTATTGTCAACCATCGATATAATAAATAGAGTTTTTGTAATTTTAATGGTCTTAATGATTTGTTATCTGTAAGTTTTAAGCTTTAGCTTCGTTTAAAATGCACATCGAAAATTTTATAATAGCCTAACATTGTCAGAAAATATATTTCTATTCAAAGTAGAGCAACAAATGAAAGTTGTGTATTGCGCGCACCAGATTTTTATTTATGCATGTGAGTATGTATCTTCATATTTCGACATTGTGTTTATTAAACGAAATCATGTAGATTTATCTTTCCATTTCAGGTTTCGGTTGAGTAAATAGAAAATATAAAGCCCGAGTAAGATATAAAGGAAGACAGAGAGAGCGGGGAGTGGAAATGCGATGAGCAAGCGAAACGACCCCCTCTTATTTGCCAGCTGATTGAACAGGTTATATATTGTTTCCCTTATTGGCCGATGTTAGCCGGCCTGGTGAGCAGTTAACAAGTCGCCAACCCCACCCCAACACTCATATCCTACTTCACCAATTTCCAATATATATCTCCTTAGTAAATAAAATTTCCTACAGTTTATATAAAACTAGTTGGGCCGTGTGAATAAATTGGTACAAATGTTAATATGATTATTGTTATTATTATTATGACTATTATTAAAAAAAATAAAAAAAAATATGTGAACAAATTACAATAAGCTGTACGTTCACTAATAACGATCCTATCATAAATTTAACCATTCACATATTTTTTTTCCGGAGAGGGAAGGGGATTTAGAAACTTTAAAAACAAATCATCATTAGTACAAACAACCATTATACTTCGTATGATGATGCATACCATGTATACTTCATGACTTAATCGCAAATAAATTTTCCTTCCCTTCATAAATGTTTTTCCTGGAGGAATACTTGTTATTTAGCACTGAAGAAGAATATCATCTTCAAGATGAGAGAGTGAAGGTTGAATCATTGGATTTGATGATCAATCATTGATTAGTATTTATTGATATGGTGTACCATAAAAAAAAAAACTTTAAGGAATAATATTTTTCAATATTATAAAAAAAATACTAAATGTGACCTTACGCAATAAAGGGCCTTAAAAAAAGTTGTGCAATTTTAAGTATCTTTAATACAAAAATCGATTCGAGTTACATCTCCCGCAACTACTCAACGTTCGAACATTAATCGGTCTTATGAACATTAAAACTTATTTATTTAAAAAATTCATTTAAGTTTTCAAAAAAAAAAAACATATTATTCTGAAAAGTTTAATTAAATAAGTATCATTCTGATTTTTTTTTTTTGTAATAAAAAATTAATTTTTTATATATTTTCTAATAGATTTTGTTTAAAATAGACCAAATGATACACAAATATTGATATTTAATATATGAGAAACTTAGCGCTGAGCTCATCGATGGCATCGGAAATACAGACCATTTCTAAATCCATCAATGGAAGCCTTGGATGGAATGGAATTCCTATTGATTCAAGGTATTTATATACTATAAATTTTCTATAAGTCTACTATATTTTTAAGTGAAACATTATTTACAGTCGTAATTAAAATATAGAATAAGTAAAAAAAACTTTTGTATTCCAAAAACAATGTTTCTGGAATTTTTTATTTTATTTATTTATTAAAATTTGTTTTTTCCTTTTACCCAATTTTCAGAATGGCACAACGGCAATTTATATAAGAAAACCGTATACTATATGTAATTCTTTTCTGTAGAAAAGAATTTGATAGCTGGAGTTTATTTATGTTCCTCGGTTTCATCAATTTTTACTGATCAAAATCGGGGCTATGGTTATTATTAACTTCAAAGAATTATATTTCTCACTTTAATTGATATATTTCTCATAGGTCATTGACCACGAATAATTTTAAACTTTTAATTACAAATCAATAACATGCATATAATACTAAGGGTATTATAAAATCGTAAAGCTACGTATAATTATTATGAGGCCATACTCGAAAGAAGGGAGGCTCAACCCCAGTTCTTAAGGAAGGGGAGAACACTTTGGAATAAGTTTTTAATAACTGAGGGATGGATATTAATGGGGAGAAGAGTGAAGTTAACCCCACTCCCGCCTTGTTATTATTTAGGGATGCAAATGAAAAGTGTCGCCATTTTTCACGGGGCGGCTATTGGGAAAGTCAGAAGGGTGCTCTGTTATTGGAGACGTCAGTCAACCTCGTCAGTTAAATTCACGCTTTCTACCCTCCCCTCAAACTGCTAAAATACACATCAAACCTTCAGTCACACCTCCTCTCCTTGCTCGTCACCTGTCAAACTGTCTTCGGTCTATATAATCCAGCTACAACAAACCTCCATCTAGTACAAATTTATCAAGAGCCCTTTTATAAAAGAGATAAGCAAACCCGATCCCTTGTTACCTTATTTTATAAATTTATAGTTATAATGCGTATGTTTATAAACAGATAGAATGGGCATACCATATATTGATAGAAAAACCAAATAACAATATCTCAAAACATGAATATAAGTCAATTGTGCTTTTTATCCAGAAAATGATGTTTTCTAATCCAGAAATTTTTATTACATATTTGGTTTACATCTATACTATTATATAAAGGGTCTTTTTCGTCTGTACCTGGTGGTAACTGTTCCACGATCTGATTAGTAAAAAAAAGTAAAACATATTTTCGATTGGGTTAAGATAATTATGTGGGAAGGTGTACTTAATAATATTTAATTGTTGCATTTTTTTTAGAATCTCATTTGACGACAAAATCCCACCGAAATGATAAAATACTGATCATCGCACAAACGCACCAGAGATAAAACGTGGAAAAAAACAAAATGAATAAAAAGCATAATGATATAAATACAAGATTACTTATCGAATCATATCATCTATGCTAGTTCTAGTTATAGCTGTAGTTTTCTTTAAATAATAGGGGGTAAAAAAACAATGATCGTTTTATCAAATACAAGATTTCAAAGGATTTAAAATATTTTAATCCTATTTAATACTTACCAATACTTAATAATCCCCTTGGAGCATTCTTTAAACATGTTTAATCCCTTCGACTTCTTAAAAAAAAACCTCAGTTTAGTTTTTTGTTTCAAAGAATAAACGTGACATTGTCCTAGAAAATTCCTTTAATTTTAATGCATTACTGGAAAAAAAAAATCACAGCCACTGAAGCAACTCGTGAAAGTATTATATTTAAAGGGAGAGGTGTCCTTGACTAGCGCACTGCGCGGAGTTGGTTTGAAAATACACGGTGGGCCAGATCCCCTTACCGTGCACCCCCCACACATCCCTATAAATTGCATATCGTTGTGTTCCTTGTGACAATTTATTAAAAAAAAGCCAATGTTCCCACAAAAAAAAGTGAACGAACTGCCCCAAAATGGCGTCCAAACATGGCGGATTGACGACTTTGACTTTAGTTAGTTTTTTTGTTACTGAGAATCAGCATTTGGCTTAATTTCATTATAGTTGGTCTTTTATTAAAGCTGGATAGTCAGAGAATAATAAAACATGAAAAAATATTAAAAACTAATTGGCTTAGGCATTAAAAAAAATCGGTAAAGTCAATTTTTTTTACAAAAAAAATTTCAAGTTGAAAATCAAGCGTCGTTTGTAATTAAACGGTCAACAATAATGCAAAACGTGCTGAAATAAAACATCTGGAAAATACATTTCTCTTTCTAAAACACTGATTACTTTTTAAAATATTTGAAGTAGTTTCGTATAAAATGTACTTAAGCGGCAGAAAAGCGCTACTGGCGTGGGTGCCTACAGGCCTCTACCACACCACTCAGTACTCATAAATGGCTTAGTTATAGTGCTATAATAACGTTTTTGTTATATTTTATTGATTATATTAACGAACAAATATTAATACAATAATTTAATTGTAAAAAATTATTTTTTTTTAAATTTATTATTTTTGTTTTTATTTTTCATTATTATTTTTTTTTTAATTTAACTTCATTTATTCTATACGGAGATCGCTTAAGAAGGCCTCTATTATAAAAATTATAAAATTATAATAATAAAACTTAATTCAAAAATACTTTGCAGAATATCTTGATTTTTTTATTTAATATTTGCAATTTAACATTTTGTTTTATATATTTACTGATTCTTAGAGGTAATTTAAATTGTATATACTTCCCTGGAAATGAGTCATATTAATATCTGTTTTATAAACTAAAGTAATATATACCTAATCTGAACTACTTTTAATGAATAGGTGATGGATTGTTTAGTAAAATTCATATATCGCTATTAAAAAAAACATTTTTATTTCCTTTATTTTATTCGGAAGTTGGACCATATCATAAAAAATAGGAACTTTTAATATTAAAGTGCATTATTCCCTCTGCACAAATGAAATATGGAAAGGGCGAAGCTATAAGTTCTTCTATGTAACTGGAACTGATTGTTAGTATTTGGTCTCAAAATGAGGGAAAACGCGAAATTGAACCCAAACATTGGAAAAATACATTAAGCGAACGACAGTGCCAAAATTTCGGAAAAGAAAACAAGGATCAGTATCCATTATATGGCTAAACGAATATATAGTAGACAAATGAACAGAATATTTCAAGATTCTGCTAAATGGGGGTAAAAATGCTTGATCAGTTTAGATGATATTAAGCAGGTTTATTATGGTGAAGACCATTTCATCAGCAAGAAAAATTTGTTCTAGGCAATTGGCAAGTCAGCTGGTCTGGACGAAGTAACCTGAAACGCTGTGCGTACAAAGGCTACAAATGTATTCGAAAATTATATGAAAGGACTGTAGTTTTGTCCCTTTACAGGAAATGAGATACTAGGAAATGTTATTCGAGATTCCTTACTGTTTATAGTACCAAAGAAAGTCTACTCAACAACGTAGAAGCTAAAATTAGAAATATTGTCGATTGCCTGAGCGATATGGATTGAGAAACTCAAGTTGCACATTGGAGCATAAGTTGCAAATTGGGACTGTCTTCACTTTAAGGTAGGTTATAGAGAAGTCCACAGAGAAAGAAAAATGGTTCTCTATCTGCTTAGTGCCTCACACTTTGGATTGATCGAATATCTGCTAGTCTTTCACAAAAGCTCGTTTTCCTTTGAGATTCATTGAAAAAGCTTTTGCAATTGCACTAAAGAGGAGCAGAGCTATTTCCTTTTATCAATAGACCTCTGTATAACCTGCTTCAAAGTGAAGATAGTCCCAATGTACAACTTCAATAGCAATCTAAAATAAAGTGGTTTACACCATTATCAACCTCGTTTACTTCCTCCAGACCTGCTTGCCAATTGCTTAGAGCAAATCTTTCTTGCTGATAAAGTGTTCTTCACCATAATAAACCTGCTTAACATCATCCAAACCCAACAAGCATTTTTACCCTCTTTTAGCAGCATCTTGAAATATTCTGTTCATCTGTCTACTATATATTCGTTTAGCCATATAATGGATACTGATCCTTGTTTTCTTTTCCGTAATTTTTGCATTTCCTTTGTCGTTTGCTTAATGTATTTTTCCAATTTTTGGGTTCAATTTCGCGTTTTCCCTCATTTTGTAATATATACCTAATCTGAACTGCTTTTAATGAATAGGTGATGGATTGTTTAGTATAATTGTTATATCGCTATTAAAAAAAAACATTTTTATTTCCTTTATTTTATTCGAAAGTTGGACCATATCATAAAAAATAGGAACTTTTAATATTAAAGTGCATTATTCCCTCTGTACAAAAGAAATATGGAAAGGGCGAGGCTATAAGTTCTTCTATGTAACTGGAACTGATTGTTAGTATTTGGTCTCAAAATGAGGGAAAACGCGAAATTGAACCCAAAAATTGGAAAAATACATCAAGCAAACGACAAAGGAAATGCAAAAATTACGGAAAAGAAAACAAGGATCAGTATCCATTATATGGCTAAACGAATATGTAGTAGACAGATGAACAGAATATTTCAAGATGCTGCTAAAAGAGGGTAAAAATGCTTGTTGGGTTTGGATGATGTTAAGCAGGTTTATTATGGTGAAGAACACTTTATCAGCAAGAAAGATTTGCTCTAAGCAATTGGCAAGCAGGTCTGGAGGAAGTAAACGAGGTTGATAGTGGTGTAAACCACTTTATTTTAGATTGCTATTGAAGTTGTACATTGGGACTATCTTCACTTTGAAGCAGGTTATACAGAGGTCTATTGATAAAAGGAAATAGCTCTGCTCCTCTTTAGTGCAATTGCAAAAGCTTTTTCAATGAATCTCAAAGGAAAACGAGCTTTTGTGAAAGACTAGCAGATATTCGATCAATCCAAAGTGTGAGGCACTAAGCAGATAGAGAACCATTTTTCTTTCTCTGTGGACTTCTCTATAACCTACCTTAAAGTGAAGACAGTCCCAATTTGCAACTTATGCTCCAATGTGCAACTTGAGTTTCTCAATCCATATCGCTCAGGCAATCGACAATATTTCTAATTTTAGCTTCTACGTTGTTGAGTAGACTTTCTTTGGTACTATAAACAGTAAGGAATCTCGAATAACATTTCCTAGTATCTCATTTCCTGTAAAGGGACAAAACTACAGTCCTTTCATATAATTTTCGAATACATTTGTAGCCTTTGTACGCACAGCGTTTCAGGTTACTTCGTCCAGACCAGCTGACTTGCCAATTGCCTAGAACAAATTTTTCTTGCTGATGAAATGGTCTTCACCATAATAAACCTGCTTAATATCATCTAAACTGATCAAGCATTTTTACCCCCATTTAGCAGAATCTTGAAATATTCTGTTCATTTGTCTACTATATATTCGTTTAGCCATATAATGGATACTGGTCCTTGTTTTCTTTTCCGAAATTTTGGCACTGTCGTTCGCTTAATGTATTTTTCCAATGTTTGGGTTCAATTTCGCGTTTTCCCTCATTTTGAGACCAAATACTAACAATCAGTTCCAGTTACATAGAAGAACTTATAGCTTCGCCCTTTCCATATTTCATTTGTGCAGAGGGAATAATGCACTTTAATATTAAAAGTTCCTATTTTTTATGATATGGTCCAACTTCCGAATAAAATAAAGGAAATAAAAATGGTTTTTTTAATAGCGATATATGAATTTTACTAAACAATCCATCACCTATTCATTAAAAGTAGTTCAGATTAGGTATATATTACTTTAGTTTATAAAACAGATATTAATATGACTCATTTCCGGGGAAGTATATACAATTTAAATTACCTCTAAGAATCAGTAAATATATAAAACAAAATGTTAAATTGCAAATATTAAATTAAAAAATCAAGATATTCTGCAAAGTATTTTTGAATTAAGTTTCATTATTATAATTTTATAATTTTTATAATAGAGGCCTTCTTAAGCGATCTCCGTATAGAATAAATGAAGTTAAATTAAAAAAAAAATAAAAATAATGAAAAATAAAAACAAAAATAATAAATTTTAAAAAAATAATTTTTTACAATTAAATTGTTGTATTAATATTTGTTCGTTAATATAATCAATAAAATATAACAAAAACGTTATTATAGCACTATAACTAAGCCATTTATGTGTACTGAGTGGTGTGGTAGAGGCCTGTAGGCACCCACGCCAGTAGCTTTTCTGCCGCTTAAGTACATTTTATATGGAACTACTTCAAATATTTTAAAAAGTAATCAGTGTTTTAGAAAGAGAAATGTATTTTCCAGATGTTTTATTTCAGCACGTTTTGCATTATTGTTGACCGTTTAATTACAAACGACGCTTGATTTTCAACTTGAAATTTTTTTTGTACTAAAAATTGACTTTACCGATTTTTTTTAATGCCTAAGCCAATTAGTTTTTAATATGTTTTCATGTTTTATTATTCTCTGACTATCCAGCTTTAATAAAAGACCAACTATAATGAAATTAAGCCAAATGCTGATTCTCAGTAACAAAAAAACTAACTAAAGTCAAAGTCGTCAATCCGCCATGTTTGGACGCCATTTTGGGGCAGTTCGTTCACTTTTTTTTGTGGGAACATTGGCTTTTTTTTAATAAATTGTCACAAGGAACACAACGATATGCAATTTATAGGAATGTGTGGGGGGTGCACGGTAAGGGGGTCTGGTCCACAGACTAAAAATTAAGCAGTGGAGATACGACGTTGGAAAAGAAGGACTCCCGTCGACCATTAATGGATATTGATGAGCTTCTGCAGGAAGATGTTGATTCAAATTCCTCCACGAGTACTTACGAACTTGCTAGGGAGTGTGTTAGTCTACTACTCTCCATGAGGAAGGCGAAAAAGAGCAGTAGACTGGTCCCTCACGAAATTAATCCTCACCAATCAGCTAAGAGGTTAGAAATCTGTGAAAACCCCTTCCGATATGAGACTCCTGCCTCATCCACCATATAGTCCAGACCTCGCACCATCGAATAACTACTTATTTTGATAAGTGGAAAAAATTGAGTATTTTGCGGCAGTTGAAATTGCGGTCCAAGAGTTCTTTGAAATCTATGCCAAAGAATGGAATCAGAGTGAGATTGAGCAATTGGCTAGCAGATGGCTAATGACGATAGATAACAATGGGCTACACATTGAGTATTAATTGTATTTTATATCAAAGAAACAATAAAACAATTATTTGAATAAAAACGGTCATTTTGTTATACGCCATATTAGTTCAGGACATGCAGTGTTCGTAATAGCTAAATAAAAAGCCAACTAAGCAGGCCCGGTCTGGCCAGGTCGGCGGAACCGAGGGCCCACAAGCCCAGGGAGCACCCGGAGGAGGCCCAAAATCATGGTTTATATTATTCTAGCACCCCAAAAATAATTATTTTGTATTCGTTATTTCCGCAAATATTTTGTGCCCCTCCGATGGGGCCCAAACATAAATGTTTTCATTGTAGTAGAATGATTGCGGGCCCGAAGTTCATTGGTGTTTTTTTTTTTTGGTGTTGGCCCGAAGTTTGTATCTATACAGTGGTATTTTTCACAAACAAAAAATGTTGGTGCTCAGAATCGACAATTTCTTCTCGCTTTATACGTTTTAGACATCAAGAAACAAATCTCGTTCCGTGTATGCCTGTATTATAAACCACATGACGGACATATCACCAACAAACTAACGTTCATCCGATTTTTATGAAATTTTTAGAACTCGTGTGAGTAGGTGCCTAAACGACACCATATCAATTTTATCAAATTCCATCTAATGCTTTAGATTACGCATTCGTAAAAGTATTTTCTTAGATATGCCTATATTTTAAAAAAGGGTCGTTCGATTGGACACAAAGTTGGAGAATAGAGTAAGAATTTCCTAGCATAAGTTTTATTAAATTCCATTTAACAATTAAAATTAACATAAATATCTGTTAAGAATATAATGACTATGAACTGTGGAAGGCAGTAAACATATGAAAAGGATGGTTAATTTTTTTTAATAGCATTATGAGGTTATAAGATTTTAGACAGTACCTATTAAAAATTCAATTTACACTATATTCTGTTGTAAATCCTGTGACTAGCATAACTCCTACTGCCGGTACATAGATTTCATGTAATTTTCAGTGATTGGGAGGCAGTGATATTGTTTCAAAAAACAAAAAGTATTTCTTATTAAATAATTCTTTGTTTACGTAAATACATTTTATAAAGAAGAAAATTTTATTTATTATTTTTAATAATCAACCTTCGAAATGGACCAAAAAAATATACTGTTTTCTCCTCCACACTCTAAAAAAAAAAATGAAGTTTTGAATTTCAAGGTAGGCAGAATCTGATAATCGAATAAAAAAAAATCAGTCCGTCCGCCGTACGCCATACGCGGCTTTTTCTTAAACATATGAATTTTATTATTTTGAATTGTATTATTAAATTATATTAATTTATGGATACAGATTGTAAAAAATAACGTCATTTATGTGATTCTGCTTGTTTCTTCCTCTGTACTTTTATTTATTCCTTAAGTGTACCTCCTTAAATTAGTTTTGTTCTGACTTATGGCACAGGTGGATATACGGGGGGAAGGGAGAGCTTTCGGGCTGAAGCCCCTCCCTCCAAAATGGTAAAATATAACCATGTTTTAAAGAAAAAAATATTAAAAACTATCTCTTAAAGTGTTCTTGTTCGTTTAATTACATTTAATAGGACTTCAAAAACCACTTAAACACCATTTCATATTGGTAGTTAATTATTATTAAAAAAATCTTTCGAACTGAAGCCCCTCCCCCAAAAAATTAAATCCTGGATCCGCTAAACCAAATTATCAATCTTTTTCAGCTGAATACTGTTACCTGAATAAATTGGCACATTTCTCGGACCAAATTTTTAACCAAGAGCCCCTTCCCCTCGCCAAATTATAGCTTTAAACTTATTCTGGAAACACACATAACAAAAACACATTATGTAGTCAGTATATGTATATGTATATGTATATATACGTGTTTTATTCCTTGCGAAAGACACATTAAACATTTTTGCTTACCGAAAGTAGTAATTTTCGACAGAAAAACCACAGTGAGAGGAAAGGGAAATGGATCCCCCTTTCCTGCAGAAATTGAGTAACCGACTGCTGCTTCTTGTCTGAGCTTCCGGTCCTCCAGCCTCTTCCACGCCACCCCGACTCTTAACAATAGAAACACTAAATCTAAGTATGATATATGGTCATACATCGAAGAGCAGTATGAAGTATATCGAAGATTATTGTGTTCACGAAAACAGCTGAAAACATATTGCTATACTATTATAACCTAACGAATGTTGGATGACAACACCACAGTACTCTGGGTGCATACTTCCATTAACAGCTCCTTTGATTAATTAAGGACTGTTAAAAAGCTTCAGGCAACCTGTATGTAAATAAATCTCAGTCAAACGTTCCAATAAACGTTTTATGATATTTTACATCATTTATGGTGATTTTACTTCTCAGGGAAGTTTTAAAAACAAAATCAGAAATATGCTTTGGCACATTTCGGACTTACCTATTTGGCCTAAAAGACTTATTGACCTAGTCATAGTTTTACTCTATTCCGTGAAAAACTCTTTAAGAAATGAAGTTAACATTATTATTATTATTTTAAACTTTATTTTGTATTTAAAGGAGTTGATAACCTTTAAAAATATGGATTGCTACCAATGTCAATAAAACTACCAGGTTCGTTCACTCAGAGGGAAAATGGTGGGGAGGAATCCAGCTCTGACATAGCCAATAGACTGATTTTACCCCTCCGGCCTTTGTTTCTGGACATTTTAAGATTATTATTTACTTTTCTACATTAAATCAATATTTTATTGCCAAATAACTTATTAATTTTAATAAATTTGAAAGGTGAGAGAAAGGTTGATTTGATATTTGGTTTATTCTGAAGCAAATAAAATGTAATTTAACAAGTTGATGTATGATTTTTAGCAAAAAAATAATATTTTTTAAATATTTCAAATAAATACAGAACATAATACAAAATAATAGAAATATTGAAAAAAAGAAAAGTATTTGATCTAAAATTAAAGAAGCGTTTTCTTTCCGTGAATTTTTGTAAATATTACATTATTATGTCATAAGTAATCGTATGTAGTGATTTGAAGTTTTTTGCCTTTGATTCTATGTTTTTTTAATTGTTGTAAAAGTCTTTGGGTATTTAAAAATTTGATTCTATTAAATACCCGTTGCTGAAAGAAAGCCTTTACTAGTTCTTCATTAATTTCTACTATTTTATTGTATATAGGTATGTATGTGATCTTTTTATTTATTTGTTTTTAGGTTATTTTATTCTTATTCATTGTTTTTCTGTATAATTTATTTTATTTATTGTACATAGAGTGTGAATGTGATCTCTGAACACTAATATTAATGTCCTTGAGACAGATTGTAATATTTTTCAATAAATAAATTAAAATTTAAGAAAAAAAAAATTATACATTTTGTTTCCTAAGAAAAAGATAAGTCAATTTTTTTACAAGATTTGTTTTTTTTACAATATTTTTACACATACATTTTAAAACCCAATCTTTTCTTCGAGCATCCTTTAGAAAAGTATGAAATGAAATTTTGTTTCCCATCTTCTTTGCGTCAATTAGATTATTGTTGCAAGATGCAACTGCGCATTTTATACCTGGCATTCTATAGGATTCTATTAATAATTATGTTATTATGAGAAATACTAGTAAGAACAAACGAATTCTTTGTAATATGTTATTAAAAATAAAAAATAAATACTCGTTATAATATTATTTTAGAGATGGATAAGTAGTTGGCTGTTAAAATTATAAGGTGAAAATAAATTATCAGGATTTGCATTAAAATTTGTTTATTTTTTTAATTAAATTTGTTTATTTAAAGAAATTTTTACTTCAAATCCTGACAAAGATTTTCACCCTTATAATATTATTATAATATCGTTATAATATTTAAAAAATACCCACGAGATCTATAAACAAAATTACACAAACATTGTGCTAAAATGTTCTCTAAATAAATATAAATCTTAGTTTTTTCTATTTATGTAATATATTTGTATATTATTTACAGAGATTTTGAAATAAAGAATTTATGAATAATCTTAATATCAATTTCGTTATTTTCATTTCAGGTCTGGCCTGTAATTTTCATAGCATTTTATTCTAGATTAATAGCCATATTTATTTATTTATCTACTTGAAATTATCTTCAATCAAACATCAAAAACACAAGAAAGTATTTTTCTCAATAAATTAAACAAGAAAACAAAAAAAAAAGCACAATAATGTTGAAATAAGCCCTCATTGATAGGCTTGAAAGAGTAATAGGTAGATCTGACTGTCTATTCCTTATGTCACGTTTCAAGTTCCCCCACCACGCATTTCTGAGTGAGCGAACCTGGTAGTTTTATTGACTTTGGATTGCTACTATATGTCCTCAATGTTATTACATCTGTGTAACATGGCGGAATCCCCCCTCCCCTCAATGGTAAAATATTACCATTTTGTATAGAAAAAAATATTAAAAACTATCTCTTAAAGTATTATTATTCGTGTAATTACATTTAATAGGACTTCAAGAATCACTTAAACACCATGTCATATGGGTAGTTAGTTTCTTTCTTTTTTTTCAAATTAATTATCATTATATATATATATATATATATATATATATATATATATATATATATGAAAACAAAAGCTTTCGGGCTGAAGCCCCTCCCAAAATTAAATCCTGTATCCGCTAGTGATAAGTGGCACCCCACAGTGGTCAGAATTTTCTCATGGTGCAAAACAGAATAAGAAAAAACTTAAAACATGTTGGACCCCTTAATAACAAAGTCTGGAGTGATATGTTTTTTAGAACTCCGTTCCTACATACTCCCTTCCTCAAAAAAAACTAAAAAAATGTTTTTGAAAATAACATCCTCATCTAATGAAAAAATATTACTATGTATATTAATCACTTGCAGTGGGGCTGCCACCTTCGTGCTCCCTCAGGTATGCCACTAATCCCAATGTACTAATTTTCTAGTTACTGCATCTTTTGTGATTTCATTTTATAAGGTTTTAGTTTACATCTATTTACAATGATAAATTACAATTTAGCACATTTCAATAATTTTATATTATATGGTTATATTTTATATAACTGCTACAAATTTGTCACTTTTTGAAAAGTACTAGTGTTTAGGGCCAGAATTAATTTCTTAATAAATCCATTAAAGTTCCTATTACTTTATCCATAGACAGGTGGTTCAGTGATACTTCTCACACCTTTTCTTGTTTATGGGATTTAATAAGTGTAATTGTTGAGAAGCTAGAGCATTTTTTTTTTTTTTTTTTTTTTGCAAAAGTTGTATACATTAAACTGCCTATTCATTAATCCATGTGAAATTAACTCACAATATGCTAATGATACAGAATCTTCTATCAGAATTGACACAGTACTTGATAAAATACAATCCCATCTTAAAAAACTCCAAGAATTTGAAAAATGGAAGACAAAATAAATGAACAAAAAGCATCTTTTTTTTGGCATTACAGACTGCCTTAACAAGCCTCCTCCATGTCTGCCATACTTAGGCTATTTCTTTCCATTTATCTGCACACATTTCTATTGCATCTTTGTTGATTTTATCAATCCATCTGCTTTTTGGCCTTCCACATGGTCTTTTATCTTCTATTGAGGCATTCATTATTATGTTGAGGCTTCCAGATGGATTGCTACGAGCTACATGTACTAAAAAGCATAAGCAATAATTTTTATAAAAAGAAGACTAAGTATAATTCAAAACATACAAATAAAACACAAATAGATTTCTTAGACTAAATCAATGAACTTGAACTAACTCAGGCCTTGAATAATAAGTCCTTAAATTTCACCAAACATATTAATAACAAATGTATTTAGGAAAGAAACATGATTAACCAAATGTCTCCATATTTCAATAGATAATCCAAAATAACTTGAAAAATAAACTGACTCCATATAAAGCAGTAATCCATCTTAGTGTATTCTAGTTGGTCCATATTTGTTATTACGAGTGATGTGAGCCATGTATTTAAACAATCACAATTTGTTCTCTACTTCATGTACTAAATGTATGTGTCAAGAAAAAATATATAGTTTTATTCTTAAAAATTCTCCTCCCAAAACTAAATCTTGAAACCACAACTAACATTATAAAAAATGGTAAAAATATAAAAAAAGGTGTTGTTCCTCATAAATTTGATTACCAAACTGATTGCTACATCTCAAAACAATGATATTTATATACAATAAGATCAAGACAAGCCGAAGTAAAATCCATTCTTACAAATATTATTGAGCATGAGAAAGCTCTAGCACCTCCAGAAGATTTGCAACAACAGGATGAAACCCCTATCTCTCATCTAAAAAATGTTTGAAGCTTTAAAATTTTTAGCTCAGAATCTATGTTAAATACTCGAAAAAATGTCAACTAAAGTGCTCTCAGAAAATCATTTCTAAAAAAAAAAAAAAAAAAAAAATATTACTCTGAGAATTCATTCCATTCTACGTATGTTGTAGTCTCTAATCAGAGTCTCTACTCTTGTCCAGAGGGTTGTATTCCACAAGTTTTTTCCTTATCTTCCACTCTTTTTCCCACCTATATCAATGAGCTGTCAATACCATCTATATGCCGATGACATCCAAATATACCTCTCCTTCGATCCGGCTAATTCCTCTAGTACCAACCTAAAAATCCTGGAAGATATCAACCAAATATGTGCTTGTGCAAACCTCAACAGCCTCACTCTAAACACCAAGAAGACAAAAGCCATCTTTATCGGGCCCCTTCTTCCCCTCACTCCTCAAATCCATACCTGTATCCCCAATCTTCTCCTGAACAACTATCTCATTCCATACTTCCGTTAAAAACCTTGGTGTCACTTTTGATTAAACCCTCTCCTGAAAACCACACATCTCCCAAATTTCCCTATACTATTAATACCCTGAAGCTGTTAAACATTCTATGCTATCTCTTTCCATACAAGCCCCTCAACTCCTGGTTTCCTCTCTTGTTTTTCTCCAATTTGACAATGGCTGTATGGTGTATAGTGGACTCTCTGGAGAACTCAAAGCCAAACTTAAACACCTTATAAATTGCTCAATATGTTTTGTTTAGGGGATCTTAAGAGATACGCATATTACTCAATATTACAACCAGTTGAAGTGGCTCTACCCGTTCTACTGCCATCAGTAGTTCCTTACTACCTTTCTTTACTAGGCTATTAGTATTAGAACTCAGTGATCCTCCTATATTTTGCAGAGCCTACAATTTTAATCCTCCATGCAATCCTGTCCCACTAAATCCCAAAACTTCTTACCTCTATCCTCCTCCTCACCAAACTGCTGCATTTGAAAAATCCTTTGTGATTAAAGCCAAATCCCTCTGGAATTCTATTCCTCCCGATATTTGACATGCACAATTAGTTTTCTCTTTTAAATCTCTCCTCTTTAAACATCTACTCCTTTCCTGGTCTGATTGATCATGAAATGTACGTGAAACTATTTTGTTTACTTATGTCATTTCACCAGAACCTTTCTCATCACCCAAATCCCGTTGTACAATCCCTATCAAGCACCACCCATCCCTACAATCCCCTTCGTAGGTTAAAGCGGCAGTGGCCACGAGACCTTTTGTAAATATGGATATTTTGGAGTTCTAGCAATGGCCAGATTCTCCACTCAAGTCATGAGTGTCTGTGGCTGTAGCGCTCTTACTCATCCTCCGCTGGTTTAAAATACCAGTGAAGTGGCTGAGGGAGAAGCGTAGGGATCTCCTAAGCCTCCCTTTTCCCTCCGCATGTGGAGAGGACAGGATTGGTTCGGAGATCACCTGGCAAATTGTAAATAATGTATATAGGTATGTTTTATATAAGGTGTTTGTTTTACTTTTATTTCTATTTTTATTTACTTATGTGTATATATATATTTTTTTTTCTTTACTCTTTTGTTCTTTTTTTCTTATTCTTTTGTTATTACTTTATTTATTTATATTTTTGTATATACGGTATGAATGCAATCTCTGAACTCTATTATAAGTGTCCTTAAACTGTGACAAATTGTAATATTTCTGAATAAAGTGTTTTAATAAAAAAAAAAAATAAATAACTTATGTCATTTTATTTTCCTATGCTTTTTTTAATATTTATATATATATATATATATATGTTTTTTTCTCTCTCTCTCTTGTTTTATGTATTTGTATTTTTAATTAGATATTACTATTATAATATTTAATTTAATGTATGACCACACTGGTATTTACTCTGTATTTATAATTTATTCTAAGGAGACAACAGTCCCAGGATAATAAAAAATATTTTGATTTCATTTCTTATAATGAAATACTGATTGTCCTCTTAAAAATCAGAAAGTCCTAAACTTTCTATTAAACTTATCCCAACCACATTCTTCAAGTTCATTTCTAAAACCATTAAAAAAAATCACCACAATAGGAAATTCATGATAGATCAAAAAAATACTCTTTGAATTTTATGTTTTAATATAATTAGGGTATTTTTAATACTGTCCCTTCTAAGTGAAGGCCATGTTTCAAGGCCTAAGTTTTGATACACTTTCATTCACAAACTACAATTATTTCTTAGTAATTTTAATTACTCTATTAATATTATAGGAGATATTAGTAACTATAAAAAAATATGGACCAATGTCCATGCTCAATAGCATTTTTATAAAACATAACACAATAATATTTTTAATAGTTTTTTATATGTATATATATTTTTTTTTTTTTACTACCCTCAGATTTTTTAACTTTGAAAAAAATTTTGGATTTTGGAATATGAAATTTTAAATTTAAAAAATATTTTTTTATTTTTAGGATAAAATAAAAACTTTTAATAGATTACATAATCATTTATTTCATTCTTGACTTGAAAATGAGCAAAATTGCCCAAAATGTCAAATAAAAAAATGAAATAAAGTTTTTGACGAAGTAAAAAGAGTTATAAAGGATATTCCTCGAAATATTAAAACTTGTTTTGTATAAAAATACAAAACATGGCACAACTTATTTATTTTGGTTTATTTTAGTAAAAGAATTGAGAGAAGGTAAACCATAGCTGTATAAACATAATTGAATAAATGACAAAACAGAATAAAATAATCTGTATTTATTAAGATCATTAACACTATAAAATATAAAACAAATTTTAAAATAGTACCCCGTCAAATTTCTTTTGGTTTCATTTCTAGTAGATATTTACAAATAGCAGGATGCTAATTACAATAAATTGGACAGAGCTATTGACCAATAAACTAATCCAAAAAAAACAGAAATTATAACTTCCTATGACAAAACAAAAGTTAACATTGATGTCAGTATTACATTGCTCATTTATTTGTGCAAATATTCATATGAAAGGAAGACAATGATAAGTTATTTAATTTCCATAAATCAATCAAGTGTTTTTGGTAATTATATTATTAACTTTTATTCCATATATATTGTGATAATTTAAATTTTTACAAATGAACACAATACTTAATTTTTTTCAAAATTTTCATATATTACTTTATTTTCCTAGCATTTTTTTCATTTAATACACAAATATACACTGACAGGCAAAAAATTCCACCCACTTGATTTTTTCATTTTTTCATCTAAAAATATTTCTGCTTTGGATTGGTCTATTGTTTTTAATGAATAAATAGGTAATCTTTTTGTTTGTTTTCAATTAGGAATGTTAATATAGAGGACAATAACCCTTAATCCTTAATTCAATGAAATGATTCTAGATTCCAATATTTCCAGGATTCCAAGATTCCAAAACGAACCATTATTATTCTAAAAGAAATTAATTACATCATCGTTTAGTAGCGCGTGTTTCCTCCTCTTGCCTTCACTACTTCTTGAAGACGCCTCGGCATACTTTACACCAGTCGGGAAATGTCCCTTTGCTGGAGGATAGCCCATTCCTCCCGAAGAGCCCTTTCAAGGTCCTGCAGTGTATCAGGAAGTTTTGCACGCACTCTTATTCGTCTTCCGAGGTTATCCCATAAATGCTCAATGGGGTTTAAATCTGGAGAACGTGCTGGCCAGGCTAAAACCTCAATATTGTTCTGTTGAAGGAACGTCTGCACTATGCGGGCGACATGTGGGCGTGCATTATCATGTATTAGAATAGAAAGATCGCCGATTTCGTTGAGGATAGGCAACACATGAGGTTCCAAAATCTCATCTACATAGCGAATGACCGTTAAAGACCCTCCACGAACAACAACCAATTCTGTACGGCGCTCCATTGAAATCCCAGCCCACACTATTAAGGAACCACGTTGGAAAGGTTGGCTCTGGGAAAAATTACAGGCTGCATATCTTTCGTTTCTTCTTTACCACACCCTTTCACGCCCGTCTGGAGATTGAAGAGCGAATCTTGACTCATCTGTAAAAAGTACAGCACTCCATTCGTCCATAGTCCAATGGCTGTGTTCTCGAGCAAAAACTAGCCGTGTTATTCTGTGAGTTCTGGTCAACTCTGGTCCTCTTACTGGACAAAAAGCCATTAATCCATACTCATTTAATCTTCTCCGAGCGGTACGTTCAGAAATTTGCACACCTCGAACTTCTTCGAGCTGATGAATCCCTTGAACAACGGCAAGGTGCCAGTTTCGTAAAATTCTCAAAGTCAAAAACCGATCATTCTGTGGTTCTGTTACCTTAGGCCGTCCAGAACCGGGCCTTCTATTGTAAGAACCAGTTTCCCAAAAACGCCTGATGGCGTCTCGTAAAGTTTCATATGGAACTCCGATGGCATTAGCTGCATATCTAATGGAACATCCATCATCAATAAGTGCCACACCACGCTAATGTGTGACTAAGAAATGTGCTGCAAGAAACGGCACTGAACTAATGATACTGAATAAACATTTTGGTTCTATAGAAAGTAAACATTGGAACCTAGAATCATTTCATTCAATTAAGAATTAAGGGTTATTGTCCTCTATATTAACATTCCTAATTGAAATCAAACAAAAAGATTACCTATTTATTCATTAAGAACAATAAACCAATCCAAAGCAGAAATATTTTTAGATGAAAACATGAAAAAATCAAGTGGGTGGAATTTTTTGCCTGTCAGTGTATTTTAGTATTTTCATAATTTTATCATTTATTTATAATATATCAAGAAATCTATGTAGAGAGTGCAAAGAGTGTAATCAGACAAAATTTCACAGATGATGGAAGCTGTATAAATAAGGTGACAAGATGTCCCGTTTTTGGTGGGGCAATCCCGATTTTTAACAATTTGTCCTGCGTCCCACGACTTTTTTAAAAAGTCTTTTCGAAAGAAAGCACAAGAGAATGGCAGGAGAATATACAGTTTTCAGCGGCCATGTGGCTAGTTCACCATGATATGATTTTTATAATATTTTGTTAATTTTATAATGTTAAACTTTAATAAAATGGAATTTTAGAAATTATAACTTCCTATGAAGTTATAATATAAGATAAATTATAAATATATAAGATAAATTATAACTGCTTATGAAGAACTGCTTAGCGAAGTTCGCATTGTTGATCACTAGTTAGAATTTCAACCACCATTGTTTGGACTTTATAAACAATCCAAAAATGATATTCTTAATAAGGTATCATAATTTTAAAAAATATGTTGATAAGGAAAAGGCTAAATAGTTGGCATCAGCAAATTAACTTAATTTGGTACTTTGATTACCGAAATTTTGTCACCTTCAATAAGTTTTATAGCATTTTGAATGTACAAACTGCTGGCACAAAACATATAACTTTTAAAAACTGTTTTATTACAGAAGTCATAAATTAGATATTCAATATACTATCAAATTATTCACTCTCAAAATACGTCTTTAGTACTAAATTCTCTACCTTATTTAAGCTGAATAATATGTCACCTGATTAATATTTACACCAGATCATCATTATGTAAAATTAATTATTGTAACAACAAATTCGGATCATGTTCTCCACTCTCCCGGTAAATGGTGTCCCGCTTTACCAATGTTAAAATCTGGTCACCTCATATGTAAAGGAATGGGACTACTGTAGTGTTAAAAGGGGTCAAAACAAAATAAAAACATCAGATAACCTTCAGCTAGTAATAAAGAAATCTAGCTGAAAATTATCCTGGTTTATAGCAACACAATGTACTTTGGTAGTTTTGTCCATTTCCAGAATAAATAATTAACAGATTTCACAAAAGAAAATATCAAATCTTAAAATTTTGTAGTCCGTTGTCCACAAGGCCAACTTTGTTTGGAAGAGAATATATGTAAACTACTTAAAAACATAAGCAATATAATCCTTTTAAACTGTTTGAAAATATTTATTAATTCAACAAAGAACTTAAGAATGGTAAATATGAGAAAAATATAATAAAAAAGAGAAAACATTATTAATTTTTTTCTACTGGGTAATAGAGTTAAATTATTTACCTTACTTTGCCTTATATAGTTTTCCTTTTTGAATTAATCTGTTATAACCACTATACATTTCAACTAGAACAAGATATGACTCTTATCTGAAAAAAAATAATAATAATTTCTTAGACATTTGGATTTAGGAAAGAGGATTTTCTTAGACTATTACAGAAAAGATAAAGAAAAGGGAGAAATTCATCCACAAAGTACGATTTCATGAATGTTAAATGAGTGATCTTTACAGACAACAAAAATTACAGTTCCTAATTGATATCCAAGAACCAACAGAGTGACAGGTCTGAAAATCATGTTTTAATAACCCAATTACTTAAGATGTAAATTCATTTTAACCAACTAATTTCTCAGCAGCATATACTTTTTTATATAATAATCAGAGGATTAGTAACTATTTCTTTTATTGCTATTATATATTTGCTATTGCACATTTGCTTGATGCGTTACAACGCAGTGGCAAATTTAATGGTAAGTAAATAAATAAATATATTTATTTTCGAATGACAAAATTAACACTACACATTAATAAAACATTGCCAACATTTTTTTTCATAAATGCATAGAAGAGCGAATACCAGAATGAAATTTATAATACAGATATAACCAACTTATTGGAATAAAATTTACATATAGCAATTAATTTTATATTTACTATTTTCTATGTATACATCATATAAAATATTTATTATGCATTACCTATACAATTAACTTTTATTTATTATTTTTATTCTTTATTTTAAAAAAATAATAATTCATAATAAATTACTCAGTTAATCTTCACAACTTTCACTTTTCTATTAAAAGAAAATTATTGACTCGTGAATTTATTTATCAAGTTTAATACCTAATTCAACATTTTTAAGTAGAAAAAAAGATGATTTTTTTCTTAAGGAAATTTATTCATTATTTTTATTGACAAAGCTATATGAAATTTCACATTCTTAAATATAATGAAGAATATAGAAGATTTGAATAAAAAATTATAAATACGCTATTAGTCTGAATTATACAAAGAAAGAAAGTAGAGAAAATCATGAATTCCACAATTATTTTTAAAACTTTTAGAATCAACCTTATTGCCTCTCGCCACTTAAAAATCATTAAAACTGTGGCTCCCTACTATCAATATAAATTTATATTTAAGAAATTAGCCGATATTACAAAATTGAACACTTTTAATATAAAGTGTTTTCAAGCAATAAATTTTCCTTCAAATTTTCCATTTATTTATGTCATTACGTTTCGAACCAATTGGCTCATTTTAAAGATATTAAAAGTTTATTACATACATTACATACCTAACAAGTCTCCATATTACAAAATTGTATTGTCTTTTACTGTCAGTACAAGAATAAAAAACAAAACTTGTTCATAAGATTTTATTTGAATTTAATAAAATGTTTGTCAATTCATAAACCTGATGCTAGTTAGTCTCCCTTTTCTGTTGCTTAAAATGGAATTGCTAACATAGCTTGTATAGCTTTTAAATTGTGATTATTGTATGGCTTGAAAAAACCTTAAATAATTACATTAAAGTGACCTTGAAAAATATAGTGTGGGAAAAGTTATTGAATCTTCTTTTTGGCAAGCTGCACCATCAAAATTTTTGGAAGGGTCTCATTTTGATGGGATTTATAAATTTTGAGGAGGGGGAGAGCATGTTTTGATGGAATTACGAATTCTGTGTACTGTTAGCAATGATTTTTTTCATTCTATGTTCACTGTTTTACACTTGCTCTGTTTTTAAGAAGAGGAGAGCAATAAAATATGTTGGGAGAATGGGAATGGTTTATGCATCATCGAAGCACTCCATTATACATATATATTACAATTAGCTTGTTTCTAAAATTTTGTAACTCCAATTAACTTCCTCCATTTTTTCAGTTTATTAAAGTCATGCAAATGCCTAATGCTCATTGATTTACAGTTATACCTACCCATAATGTGTGATGTTTTCTACAGATTTCTGAAATTTTTCAAAATATTACAGAAAAGCTGGTATAAAATTAGATTTATGAACTTACAAGTGTTTAGAGGTAAGCCATCAATTATTTAAATTATTATTTTCAGATATAGGAATTAATACTATAAAACAAGTAATTGATAGTTAAATTTTAATAAGCAATTATTTAATTTACACAGTTATGATTACATATTAACGACTAATTCAGTTGATCACTTTAATAATCTGAATCAAATAAAAAGATAAAATTGAATGTACTTATCCTGTCTTGGATTTAAACCAATGACAGAGCACTGCTTACTTAATAATTCTAAAATTTAAAACATTGAGAAAAACTCAAGGAAATAATATCTAATCTAACATATTTTTTGTTATCTTTAGTAATGTAATTTAAAGAAAAAAAGTCATACACAAATTTATATTTTTGAAGGACATACTATATAATTTGTTTTCAATAATAACTTGAAACAACTGTCTGATCTTTACCTATCTGATTTTTATTTAAAAATAAACATACTTCATTCTAAAATATTTCTTCTTAAAAGAGTTTTTCTTTATTTTGAATAATAATTCTGTCACTCTATCTACTGCATAACCTTATAACCTTTTGTTCATGTAGCCTCCTCATGCCACATCTTCATAAAGTTTTTATGTGTAATATTTAGTTGTAGTTTAGTTTTTTTCTACCATGCATTTCATTGTAAATATATTTCTTCTGTTAGTTTGTGCTAGTTTTTCCACAGCATATTTCGTGACAGTTGATGCTCATTCTGAAGAATGTTTCTTTGAAAAAGTAGAACAAGGTACTAAGCTTGGTTTAATGTTTGAGATATCTGAAGGAGGTTTCTTGGACATAGATGTCAAAATTATTGGTCCAGATGATAGCATAATTCATCAAGGTGCTAGAGAAACTAGTGGAAAATATACTTTTTCAGCTCATGCATCTGGTGTGTACACATACTGTTTCAGCAATCAAATGTCTACTATGACACCAAAAGTTGTCATGTTCAACATGGAGGTTGGTGAAGCTCCGTCAAGCGATAATAAAAATGATGCTGATCACAACAAGATGGAGCAAATGATAAAAGACTTATCTGCTGCATTAACTGGTGTTAAACATGAACAAGAATATATGAGTGTACGTGATCGTATTCATCATGGTATAAATGAGGCAACTAACAGTAGAGTTGTAACCTGGTCTATTTTTGAAGCAGTTGTTCTTATTACAATGACTGTTGGGCAAGTTTATTATCTAAAGCGATTTTTTGAAGTTAGAAGAGTGGTGTAGTTAAGTGGTTATGTACAGTATTTATTTCACCGCTAATTTTAAGTGTACAGTTAATATAAATCGTAATGAAAGCGACTCGGCAAAAGCCATGCAAGGACTGGTAAATCTTATCGGGAATTACATGTATTGACTATAACTTTTGTACATTTTTCATTACAAATTAAATCTCAAATAAAATTTTAAGTGTCAATATTATTGTAGTAAAATCTCATTTGATATTTTGGTTTCATGTTTTATAATAAATGGTGAACTACATCAGATATTTTATTTAAACTACTTTATATTAAGATGTAATTCCTTTAATATGTTAATTCATTTCCATAAAAATTAAATTATGTGTTCCTGAATGGTATTGTGAAATCAGTTTTCATTTAGTAAGTCTTGTAAGAACTAATATTTGTTTTTTATTGCATTTTAGTGTTTGAAATTGGTTCTATTAAACCCCGACAAGGCTGTAGATTATTTATGATGGATTTAGGGAAAAAAAAGTCAAGAATTTCATGGAGAAGTGATGAAAACCATTTTCAATCCTTTAATTCATACTATAACTTTTATAAGGGAACAAGTCAGGATTTAATGGTTTCAAAGTTGTCATAAAGATAAAAAGTTAGCATTTCTTTTAAAATGCTAATGTGATAAAACATAAGTATATTCAAATCCCTCCCAGATGCCATAGAGTACTTATCGCAAATTGTTTAGGTTTTAAAAATTAAAATTTTACTATTAATTTTGAAATGAGGAAGCGGCCCCCAATCTTGTGCACAACTTTGCTTACATGCATGATACATATGAGCATATGTAGTCACTGTTAACATGTGTAACAGTGACTATCATGGCAGCTGGTTACTGCATTACTCAGTGATACTGTTGAAGGAGTTTTATAAAATATTTAATTTATTTTTTTAATATCTATAATCTAAGTAAGTAATTGGAAATAAAATCATGTTTTTTATAATAATTTATTCTTATATAAAAGCACTCTTGACAATAATTTCCAGTCATCGTCATCATCATGGTTTTTCTCTTGGAGAAAGAAAACTATTTATTTGTTATATTCAGGTCTCTTACTTTATTGTTTCAAGTAGTTATATTATAATCATATTCTCCAAATTATGTTGCACTGACCAATGAAATGCAGTGCAAATACCACGTCTTAACTTAATTAAAAAAATATATATCATTAGACCAAAAGCTAAGAAAAGTTGTCACCTATCTCGAAAGAGACTAACAATTATTAAAATCCACCGAACCAAGTGTAAAAGAATGCAAGACTAAGTTGAACATAGCAGAGAGGTAGTCTTTTATGGACAAATTTAATATCTTCTCATCTTTGTATATTAATAAATAATTATTTATTGTATATATGAATCTAATACTTCTTTATATGTTAAAATTATTTTTTACTTTTTAACAATATCAGATAATAAAAAATGTAGGAAAACACCCACAAAATGGTGTCCTCCTGCTTGACTATTATCCTATAAATGTGGCCTCGCATGGAAAATGTTGAAGACAACTGATCTAGGATGAACAAAAAATATTAAAATGTCCACAAAGGAGAATAGACCTGAGGTCCTTTGGGGTTTTCTGATATACAGTTTTGGGATTCTTTTCACAAACCTTAACACATCTTGTGGACATTTTCTTAATTATTGATATTGTCATAGGAGTGATGAAGTTCTTATACTGGTCCGGCTTTGTATATATATATTCTATTCTTAAAAAGAGAATCACAAACTAAGGGGCCCATTCTTCATCAACTGAAAACGAGTATAAAACTGGGTTATGAAACCCGATTTTTCTTACTTAACTAAGAATATATTTTTCTGTGGGATAAGCTTACATATATTATTTCACTAAGGCTCGAAGTCGTTTTTGTATGAAATATAAGCTCCTATCATACTCAAATGCCATGAATAGTGCACCATTGGATTCAGAACTTCATAAGGATTTAGTGAATCATATTCTCTGTTTTTGTTATATTTCATTATAGGTATTTTTATTTGTTTAGGCATAAGTTTTATAACATAAAATTTTAATTATGTTTTCCCATTTATACATATAAATATTAATTATTAGGAGAGTTACCATTTATTAATACCACAAATGTATTTGTATATAGTATTTTGAGACCCACACATTCCTCATATATGATAAAACATAAATTACACAGATGTTATTTAAGTGAGTACATTAGTAAGTGAAAGTAAAATTAAATTTCTTCTTTTGTTGGGAACTTGTTGAATTAATTCAGGGGTTGCCAATAAAAACTTCCATAAAAGAAAGTAAATGTTGTATTTGTTACATCTTATATGGGTGATAAATATTCAGGAAGCAGTCTTTTTTAAAAATTTTTTTATTTTTGCCAACGTTTCAACCCAAACATGTGGGTCATCTTCAGGGCATGGTTTGAGCCATGAGGTTGTTCATGTACTCCATGACTACATCATCATTAAGTATTATTATTTTTTATTTTTTTTTTTTTTTGGAAGGGCACATAAAAATATTGGTAAGTATTGTATTACTAGTGTAAACCAAACAAGTCACATTTAACAAATTATTAAATCCATCAGAAAATATTCAATTTTATCAATTTAGTTTGTTTAATATGATGTATTAATTTCATCCTCCCTCCTTTGATTCCATTTAGTTACTTAGATTTATAAGATAATATGAACATCAGAAAAACAGATTCTGGTGATAAGTCACTAGAATAAGATACTGAGCAGGGTTTTCAAAATTGCTGGGAAAACAAGAATGAGAAATCCTTGTTTATGTCACAGCAGAGTTCTTTTCTAGAATAGAGATTGAAAAGGTTGATATATTCATTACAAATTTCAGATTTGAACAATTAAAGTACAAATTAATCAATAATGGTAAAATTCAGGTTCTTGCACATCAAATATTGTTAAGGAATGTTGGTATAAAATATGATTTTACTTAAAATCTTCAAGTATGTAAACAACTTGATTGGTACTTCAGGTAAAATTATTAACAAAGTTTTATTTTAAAATGTCACTAGCTTTTATTTAAGCCACATTGACCAATAAAAATGATTTCATCAGTAGGTTCCTTTATTGTTGATAAATATTCATTCATAACTTGTATTTATTAGGAATTTACTTATGAAATATAAGGTTTACATTTAATCTAATTGTTATATTTTTATTTAAATTTAAAATAAATTTTTTTTTAAGTAACATGATTTTTTTCTACTTTATTTAATAATTGGATTTAAAGTGTGGTCACACATATTGTTAGACAAACAAAGATATATTCTAGGTCAAGAATATGATAAAAACAACTTATTCTGAATTTTTTTTTTATCTCAATTATAGAAAGTTGGTAGGGTAATCTGGATTATTGTCCTCTGCATATTATGGCAAAAATTCCATATTGTACATCCGCATACAATCTGTCCCAGTATTTTTCTTTTTTGTTCTCATAGGTATAGGGGTAATTTTTTAATTTAATTTTAAGACATAGTTTAATATTAATATTTTTTTTAAAATGTGTTTTTATTGTTTTAAGTGTATTTATTTATGTATATTGTTGACAATTTTATATTAATTTGTTAATTGGAACTATTTTACCTGTCTGACCTTTACTGAATATGATTTTTAATTCATGCTTAAGAGTGTTGTAATATCTGTTATGTATTATAAAAAGGAATTTGTATTTCCATAAGGATAACAATGTTTGTTATTTTGTGATAGACTCCAGTTGAGTAGGGTTCTTCCCTTAATAAAAATAAAGATTGATTGATTTATTGAATTTATTCTGAAAATGACAACATTTTACGAAAACATTTAAAATAGGTGTGATTGTGGACTGGTTGGAGATTAATTTGCGTATATTCTAATAGAAAATTTAAGTATCTACAACTTATTTTAAATTAATTTCTTTCTCTGATGAATAGCTTTGATGATGTGAAGGAATGTTTGATTAAAAATGTTAGGCAAAATGATTTTTTGCGAAAATGTCAACTATACATAAAATATATATAGTTATACGTAAATATATATAGCTATATAATATATATATAAAGTTATATAAATAATAAATATATATAGTTATAAGTATAAATAGTTATACATAAAATTTCTCCTGCAATGCACTGTTTTCGAGATATACGCGAAGATCCAAAAATTGTGACCTTTTCTCTCATCCTCCTTCTCCCCCTAGCTCACCACCGAGACGTCAGGACTTTTGATGTTCATACCCTATAGCCCTGTAAGATTGTATATCATAAGTTGCATTGAATGGGGTTTTGTTTGTTTTTTTCTTGTATGGCATATGAGCGAGATGCAAAATCCAAGTTTTCGATATCGCTCCTCCCCGCCCCCTCTGGATCACTTTTAATATCCCCAAAAATGCTATATTTTTCACTTTTTTTTTTTGTTTTTTTCCTATTTTATCCATGAAGGAGCACATTTTCGACATAAAACCATCTATACATTTTTAAACTAGATTAAATATGATACAATTTTTATTAACTTTTTTTGTATTAACTTTATTTATTCACCCACACCTGTCATAAGCAATGACAATTAGCAGGTCTGCTGTCGGTAAGTGTACAGGTAGTGGCTTGATCGGCGTGATGGAGAGGAGTGCTCAGCGGCATCCCTTCCTGTCTTGATTTTAGCATATTTTTAAGTGAGGAAATTCCTCATCCAGCTCCTTTTGAACCTCCTAAGTGTGTTTTCGGGCATGTTAAATGTAGCCATACTTTGTGTAAGTGTATTAGTATGTCCATGTAAGTTATTGTGAAATCGCTTGTAGTATGTCCGTATGTGATCGTTAACTGTTGGCATTTGAAGGTCTTTATGTAGTGTAATGTTTGTGACGTACCATGGGGCTTTGGTTATGGTTCTGAAAGTTTTAGACTGAAAAGTTTGTAGTTTTCGTATGTGTGTCGTTTTGGCTGTTCCGTAAATTTATGAAGCGTAGGTCCATATGGGCTTAAGTAGATAATTGTAAGTGTTCAGTTTTTGTTTTAGGTTTAATTTTGAGCGTCTTGAGAGAAGTGAGTATAACAGTCGTAGTCTGAGGTTTAAAGTTTTTCTTTTTTTGTTGATATGTGGACCCCATGTCATTCATCTGTCGAATGTCAGTCCAAGATATTGTATTTTATCTGTTTGAGGAATTTCGGCATTGGTAAGGTAAATAGGAGGGCATGTTCCATGTCGAAGAGTAAAAGTGATGTGTTGCGATTTGTCTTGGTTGAGTCGAATTTTCCAGAGTTTGTACCAGTCGTTTAGTTTTGTTAGATGATGTTGTAAAGTCTGTGTGGCGTGTGTTGGGTTTTTATGTCTTGTCAGAATAGCTGTATCGTCTGCGCTATAAGTCGCTATAATAGTTCTGGCGCTGTTAGGGATGTCGTGTGTGTATATAATGTATAAAAGCGGAGCTAGTACTGACCCCTGAGGAACTCCTGCTAAGGCTGGTCTTATTGAAGAAAGTTCTGAGCATTGGCAGACAGAGTAAAATCTATCAGAAAGAAAGGATTAAAGTATAAGATAATAGGTAGGAGGGAGTATCGTCTTAAGTTTGAAGAGAAGACCCTTATGCCAGACTCTATCGAATGCTTGAGCGACATCCAGAAATACTCCAGTTGCATACAATTTTTGCTCCAGTGCAGTTGCAATGTAGTCAGTCACCCTGTGTAATTGATGGATGGTTGAATGCTGTCGTCGGAATCCAAATTGATGGTCGGGTATTATTTTTCCATCCGTCAATATGTTCATAAGTCTTTTGTATAGTAGTTTTTCAAAGATTTTGGAACATATTGGGAGTAGACTAATTGGCCCGTATGATGAAGGGGTGTATTTGTCTTTGTCTTTGTTTGGTTTGTGGATCATTGTAATGTATGAGTATTTCCATTGTACAGGAAATTTGGTCGTTCTGAGTATTGCATTGTAAATAGATGTTAAGTAAACTAGAGCTTTTCTAGGCATTTTCTGGAGCACTTGAGCAGTTATCAGGTCATGACCAGGGGCTTTCCTTTTAGGTAATTGTCTAATTTGTTCTGCAACAAGTTTCGGAGTGAAACAAGGTGGAGGTAATTCCAATTGTAGTGGAATGTCTAAAGTGTTCAGTACTTTTTCTTCGTGTTCAATGTTGTTGAAGTCAGTATGTGGAGTAAAAACCGAAGAAAGATGGATAACGAATAGCTCCGATTTTTCTATATCTGACACGGCCCAGGAACCATCCTCGTTTCGGAGAGGTGCAGACACTTCACAATGATTTACAAGATTTTTTGTATGCCTCCATAAGCTCCCATCGTCAGTAGAGAGCTTTCTGATGTAGTTGTCGTAAATTGTAGTTTTATAACTTTGAATATGTCGTTTTAGTTCATTGTTAAGTCTATTTAATGTCCGTTTGTCAGATGGCAGTCGACCAGTTTGCCATACTTTGCGAGCTCTTCTCTTTGCCCTGATCAAATCTCTTATGTACTGAGGATATGTTGGAAGCCACTCATTTCTGTTGGACCTTGGGACAGAAGAATACAATATAGCTTGTTTAATGCTGTTTGTGAATTTATCCACAGCTTCTTCAACTTCATATTCGTTCCATAGAGACATTGGAATAGAGAGCATTTCGTTTAGCGTTCCTTGATATCCATTCCAATCGATAATTCCTCCTACGAGAGATGGTCGTTTCGTTGTAGTACATGGCTCATCATACAGTACTAAGCTGAGAAGAGAATGATCCGAACAAAGATTGCAGCTTGCATTTATAGTGTATGGTACAGTCCTTAGTCCTTTAGTGATGAAAAAATCAAGTAGGTCTGGTGTTTTCTGTCTTGAAGTTGGCCAGTATGTAGGTGTATCAGGTGAGATCGTGTCTAATGAAAGCTGATGGATGGCAGACTTTAGGTTTTTTCCTCTAGGAGTACAAAGTCGTGATCCCCAGGACTGGTGTTTGGCATTTTAATCGCCACCAGCAATAAAACACCTTCCCAGACGACTGAAGAAATCTCAAAACATCGCAGGTGTGAGCACGTACCTCGGAGGACAGTACACTGCAGCAAAGGTAATGGTTTGGTTTTGGGTATATAGTGTAATGGCTGTAGATTGTATATAAGGTGTAATGGGTAAATGTAGTGAGTGGTGCTTTAGTGATGTTTTAATTAGTATCGCTGTGCTGCCGTGAGCTGTATTGTCTGGGTGATCGGTTCTGTATATTCTGTAACCGGAAATGTAAAATTTAGTACGTGGAGTTAAGTGTGTTTCGGTGATAAGGGCAATGTCAGACCGGATACAATTTAACACCAAAACAGGCTCAGTAAATCGAATAGTTTACGTGATACAGATTTTAGAAGATTTTATTTTCCATTTAAATTATTGTTCATGTTTTATAAAATGCAATTATCTTTTATCTTCAACAAACTGTCTGATATGAGTCAGCGTAGTAAATATTTGTTTATTGTAATATTTTGGAGGGAGGAAAGATTTGGTGGAAGAGAGTAGTTTGTTGGCCAGAACCCCCTTCCGAGGATCCTCCCTTCACATCACTATAAATTGCGTATCTTTATTTTTCTTGTAACTATATATTGAAAAAAAGGCAATGTTGCCACAATAAAAGTTCCCGCACTGTTCCAAAATGGCGACCAAACTTGGCTGAGTTACGTATTTGACTTGACTAAGTTTTTAACTGACCTAAACCAGTTAGCTTAATTTCGTCATAATTGGTATTTTATTAAAGCTGAATAGTCAGAGTAAAATATAGTATCAAAAAAATAATTGGTCTTGGCATAAAAAATACCACTAGTCATTTTTTCCAAGTTGTTCAAACTAAAGTTGAAAATCAAGCGTCATTTTTAATTAAACGGCTAACAATAACTAAAAACGCTTTGAAATAAAACATCTACAGAATGCATTTATCTTTCTAAACCAATGATTAATTTTTAACTTATTTGAAACAGTTCGTTTGAAAAGGCACTTAATCTGCGGAAAAGCGTCACTTGCATAGGCGTCTACGAAAAAGATAGAACGCAATAAATGACTCAGGTCATTCTAGCTCACTTATTTTATCAATTATTTATATCTCTTGTTATTAATAGTCATTCCTATATCCATTTGTCCTACTCCTTCAAAATAATAACTTAAATAAACGTTTACTTCACTAATTGTTATAAGGAAGGTTATTGAAGACAAACATGAAATTAGCTTAACATTTTCAAGTTTCGAAAATTTTACTCACTTCATTTACAATTTTTGTATACACTTGATGTAAATGTTGGTTAAATAAACTTTTTATTTCAATTTCAGTCTTCTGGTTGTGAAAAGTGGTCTTCCCTTCTCCCAACAAACCTCCTCTCCTTCAAAATGTTAAAATAAATAAAAATTTACTTCTCCGAATCATAGAAGACAGGTTATTGCAGATATGAAGACAAGTGCATGGGGTCAAATAGGAAAAATAGCCTAAAATTTTCAAGTTCCAAAAAGTTCCAAAACTTTGAAAACCTGTATCTCAAAAATTACTAAACTTACTGAACCTGTTTTGGCCTTAAATTGAAGCATATTTAATCTAGTTTAAAATTGCATTGAACGTTTTATCGAAAATGTGCTGCTTCGTGATTAAAATGGGAGAAAACCGAAAAAAAAGTGCAAAAATATAGTAGTTTGGGAGTTTTAAAAAATCATCCGGCGGGGGGGAGGTCACCGAGGTCGAAAACTTGGATTTTGCTTCTCAGTCGCATCCCATACAAGGAAACAAAAGAAACTCTTGATCCCTATTCTGTTGAACTTAGAACTCTCATTTCGTGACAAGGACAAGGAGGCTACAAAGCACTCTTAATGATTTTCTAAAGGAATCGCTTAGGTCCCTGCTCACGCACTCTTTTGGGCCATTCATTGGCTGAACTATAATGTTATATTTAATTCCATGCCTAAATCTATAAATGTATACGCTCCCCATATTCTTGACTGAGGCAGGAAGACCCACTATCACCTGTCCTTTTCAATTTAGCATTGGAAAAAGCTATTAGGGCAATACGAACCAATCCTAATAGAACAATTTATGATCGACTCACACAGCACTTGGCATATGCGGATGATGTGCTCATAATGGCAAGAAACACTGTAGCACTAGGAGGAGTTTGAAAGGGAAGCAGCAGAAGTGGGCCTTCATGTAAATGAAGGAAAAACAAAATATTTAAAAACTTCCAGGCACCAACAACTGTAATGCCACGCCATTGCAGATTGGTGATCACAGTTTTAATAGTGCAAGCACGTTTAAGTACCTGGGTGCAGTCATTACACACGACAACAGCACGAAAGAAAAAGTGAAAGCCAGGCCGGCTGCAGGTAGCAAGTGCCTTCATGCCATACAAAGAACTCTAAAGTTTTAAGCTCTTTCCAAGAAAGCAAAAGTCGTAATTTATGAAACCATATTGAGACCCCTAGTTACACATGGCAGTGAATCATGGGTTTTGATCAATTAAAGTGAAAGGAAGCTCAATGTCTGGGAAAGAAAAATACTCCGTGGTATACGGGCTAATAAGAGGAAGTCGCACGTGGCGTTTAAAAAACAATTGCGAGCTCCGTGCAATGTATGACAAACCAGACCTGGTATCATTTATGAAAAAAGCCCGCCTGAGATGGCTCGGACACGTAGAAAGGATACCAGAAAACTGAATTCCAAGACGCCTGCTATATGAGAAAATTGGAGGGAAGCGGAAGAGGAAGGCCAAGAATGCGGAGTAAGAAGATGGAGGACGCGGGTAAGAGACAGGAATGAGTGGCTTGGAGTTCTTGAGGAGGGCCAGGTCCTTATAGGACTGTTGCGCCCAGCGGCAAGTAAGTAAGGGTTCCAATTTAGTTTGGAATTCAAAGTGATACCAAGATATTTGGCATTCTAGCTTAACTTGAGTTAATTACCAATTTTGTGTCCAGTCCCCGTTTTTAGAAAAAGCAAATGACAAAATCAACATTTTCATTGCAGTATATTGATAAAAACATTTATTACACTATGCCTGCATACATTAAAAATCGTATAAATGAACTCTCCACTTATAAGAATTGCACTATTATCTGCAACTACTTGATTATATAACGCGGCGTTCTATAATCTTCTTTAACTTCTTTCTTTAACGAAATTTTATTGTATTTCATCCCAGGAACTCTTCAACAAGTATCATGAACCTCCAGCCTTCGGGAGACTATAAATAATCACGTTATCTATAAAAAGAATTAAATAAAGAATCTAGTAAGAGTTCGTGACTGAGCATATTAGGACGTTGCCCGCTTTAATATTCTCGAGTCTAGCGGAACCGATACGAATCCGGCTTGAGCAGGTTAAAATGTATTTTAAAGCGGACTCATGGAATGAATCTTAACGACCTTCCTATTCTGGTTATAGGAGAACGGGATGGCCTAGTACGTTGGGGCGTCGCTCCCAGAGTGCCCGATTCTGAATTTTGTGGGTTCGATTCCCACATGGGTCGGTTACTTTTCATTTCTCGGCAGCGCCGAGAAATGGATCGTGAGATTCCCACTCTCGTAAGTACGCGGCGGCAACCTTGAATGTAGCCGTCAGGGGTTGGCAAAAAGGACCACTGTAGGCCCACTTACCGGACTAATTCCCCCCACACAGTACCAGTACCAGTAGTCTGGTTATAAAAGGTTTGGTTTTATCTCTCGATTACCCCTCTCCTTGTCTGTTAGAGGTGGCGAAGCAGGTTGCAAACGACGAGAATGGCAAAGCACTTCTTCCATCACGACCGTACTACATTTCTTGGAATTATCCTATTTAACTATAACTAACCATATAGGAGCTGAAAAACATTATTTCTAAAAGTATCACTGTTAGTCTAATTACAATTAATAGGACTTAAAGAATCACTTAAACACCATTTCATATCGGTAGTATCTTTTAAGATATTATTGTTCATGTAAATACATTTAATAGGACTCCAAGAATCAATTAAACGCCATTTTGTACAGGTAGTTAGTTTATTTCTTTTCATTCCAAACACGGGGAATCTACGTGGGGGGGGGGGGAGAGAAGCTTTCAGGCTGAAGCCCCTCCCCCAAAATGGTAAAATATAACCATGTTTTATGGGAAACAAATTTAAAAATACCTCTTAAAGTATTATTGTTCGTTGTAATTACATTTAAAAGGACTTAAGGAATCACTTAAACACCATTTCATATAGTTAATTAGTTTCTTTCTGTTTTTTCAAAGTAATTATCGTTATTTTTATGAAAAAAAAAGCTTTCGGGCTGAAGTCCCCTCCCCCAAAATTAAATTCTGGATCCGCTAGTGATTCCAAAATAATTATCGTTATACAAAAAGAAAAAAAGCTTGGAGCGTGAAGTATCTCCAAAATTAAATCCTGAATTCGCTACTACCTAGATATATCAAGATCTATTATAACAAGTGTCTAAGTAAGTAGTTGTCACTCCGCTCCAAAATAATGAAATTAGTCACTCTGAGACCGTAATTTTATCCATTAAAAATGTTTAATGTTAATACATGATTTACTTCATTCCTCAGTAACATTAGTAATTTAATCGAGCTCTACTGTACTCTTCTTCTCTTATACTACATACTCTTCTTAATAAATCTATTTATATATGTAAAATTATTTCAACCATTAAGAACTTCTCATTTCTTATATTTACACGAATCTAAATCAATATCTAAATTAAAGATTGATGAGTAGCTCATAAATGATTACTAAAAAGTTTTCTTCTAATTTCATGATTTATTTTTAAATCATTGTAATAGTCCAAAAAATTCTTAGAATTGTATTTAATACTACTTTAATTTATTGACTCAATTATTAATACATTTTTTCTTTTCATGAAAAATGAAAAAATACAACATTGTTTGTAGTACGTAACAGACTTTTGTAACAAAGTGAGAGGTTTCATGGTGGCCTGATCTGTTTCAGTATGTAAGGTTAATGTTTTGATGAAGGTGTTAGCGAAATTTGTTCTGTTATTCCGAACTTTCTATAATGTCGGAAAAGGAAATTATTTTGTCTTACAAAGAAATGGCTTCCGACGTAGGCAATCATTTACAAATGATTAAGGTTTGTTTGATTTTCCATATTTCTTAAATGGTCTGCTTATTTACTTTTTTAAATGTCCATAATTAAGTTGTATTTGCTCACTTTACATTGTTTTTGTCCTTTCAGGACAAAACGGCTATTCAGTTTTTAGCTTATAGCTTAGACCACAAAGACCCAGAAGTAGTTAAGGAATCTTTAAAGGCCATAGAATGTTTAGTTAAAAATACTCAAACTCATAGCGCTTTAAGAACCACATTTGGTGTACTTGAAGCACTAAAAGCCACTAAGGATAGGTATGGTATTGGAATAATTAGTTTTAATATTAAATTAAAACATGGATTGCATGAGATATTATTGCTTGTTTCTAGGAATGATCTGGACAATTCTTTGCTCAATTTAGCTAAAGATATTCACTCAAAACTTGAACACCCTTCTTATGTTAAGCAGACAGTTAATAAATTTGAAGGACAGATTAAAAAAAAATCATCCAAAGTTTATTCTTTTCATGTTTTTGGCTTAAATAAGGTATGTATCATATGTAGTTTTTACTTTAGGTTTAGTTAATCTCTTTGTCATACCTTTTCTCTATTTAGGTTGTTATTCAATCTGACATTTTTTTCTACAATTTAGTTTTTACTCCTATTTGTTTATCCTGCTTTTTGAAATTTATTTAGATGGTATTTAAGTTTTTGATCCGAAACAAGCACATTTTTAAAATCAACTAACTGGAATTTATTGAAATGCATTTAATGTAATTTATTAATCACCATTCTGATTTCATAATTGTATCCCATCTTTCATGATATAATTTATTTTTTAATGGGGTTTAATAATAATGTCAATCATTCAAATGGATATACTAGTATAAGTATGGTCACCAATCTTTTGTAATCCTGTTAAAATATTGATTGGAAACAATCTTGCTGTGAACTTTTGCTTCCTTGCACACTTACTTAAGTTTTTGTTCTATGATTTTCAAATTATTTATTATTGGAGCATATAAATGGATAATATATTAATGTATTTTGAGTATTAATATTAATTGTATCTAAATACTTATTTCGTTGTCATTTGAGCAGTTCCACGGGAAATAAATACTGTGAATATTTGATGTATTATAATTATTACTTTATAATATTTCATAAAATGCTTTATTCATTATATACACTATTAAAGGTGGTGCTGCTCTTTACCCTCTGCTAGAAATGGTGATGTATAATACAGTGAAATAAATTTTTTATTTTGAATTTTACATCCTCGTACAAATTCTGTCAAAAGCAGGAATTGTAGGTTACTTAACTTTTCTAGCATACCACTTTAGGCTAGAAAATGTTAGTACAATCTATACAACTGTAGAGAGTTATACAGAAATATTATCAAGTTAATGACCTATCTATTGTTTAAGATTTATGAACCATACAAATATTTTGTGTGTTAATAAAAATTGGTTTTTAGGATACAAGAACTGATTTAGAATGTGCCCTTGTTAGAATAAGAGGTGTTATTTCTGTACTGTTAGACGTTGAACACCAGAGATGTACTGTACGTGCTGTCGAAAAGGTTACACCTGAAATCATAGTCAATTACATTTCAGAGAAAACGAAATTACAAGCTCGCCTGGTTGTAAAGAACAGGTTAAACCAAGAGGTATCTATAAAATTCATTTATAATTACTATATACACTTAATATTATATTTCTGCTTCTTGTTGTATCAGTTCTATTCTTAATAATAATTTATGATATTTAATTTTGAACAATCCTTTACTGGTAAACAAATCATAAAATTATAGTTGATTAAAAAATTTGTAAACTTATTGTTACAAAATGGTAAACAAGATAAATACCTTATTCAAATATTTTTGCCTCAACTGACCTTGTTGATTATAAATAACATTTATTTTAATATCAGTGTAAAATATTAATTTATACTTTATTAAGTCTTTATTATTTTGTCAATTTCTACCTGAAAATCAGTTTTTAGTTCATACATTATCTGACTAAATTAAAGTCTACTAAATTAATAGATTTCTTTTGTACTGTCTTTGAGAAAATAAGGCACTCCTGGGTGCTAAATTCTTAATAGAAGAACTTGGTATGAGAGGTCTTGGTCAAACACATTAAAGCGTTGCCCTCTTTATCATTCTCGAGTCTATCAGTGCCAGTTCAAATCTGGCCTGAGTGGGTTGAAGTTTTTGTTGTGGCAGACCCACAAAATCATGTTAACCCATGCTATATAATATATGGCATATAACCCATGCTAGTTTGGTTATACCTCTAGAACAACTCCTCATATCCCGGAAATGACCAGGGAAAAAAAACTATTATTATTTATTTTTGCCATTTTATTTCTGACTGATCACCCCAACCATCCTTCTCTTCATTATTGTATGCATTATTTTGTAAGTGAGAATGCAATGGAAAGAAACTATTGATCATATTTATTAAGAGTCTGAGAAAAGATTGTCTAGAAATTCCACTCTTTTCTATATCTTATAAATGATTTTTACTGACTAAATAAATAAATAGACTAAACCGTTAATCATTTATATTATTTCCTTATAAGATTTTAGAATATTAAGCTGTAGAACATTACTGTCTGATGCCTATGATTTTTCTGTCTCTATAACATTTCTAAATTTGAATTTTTATAAATGTAATGCTTATTGGAAAAGTTTGGAAAAAAAACTGTGATGAATTGGAATGCTTGAATATATATCAATATTGGTATAAATGGAAGATGTTAAATATACCGGTATCTTGTTTATATTACTTATAATAAAATTTTGTGATTAATAAGTAATGCTACATATATAGAACAGAATACATACATATTGATCTTATCGGTAGTGAGGAATATTTTTTGTTTCTATGCTTCTGGTTCATATCCTTATGTTTTTCAGTGATTTGGTTTGAATTTCAAAGATTTGCATATAATAGAAAAAAATTTAATAAAATAAAAAATTATGTTGGCAATAGTAATAATAATTTAAAAAATACAATGTTATGCATCTCGTTAACATTACTTATGTTCCCCTTGAGTCTCAGATTTTCTTTGAAATATTAGGTAATGCGTTCCAATGATATCTCGAGTATTCAGTTTCAGAAAATTAATATGGATGAAAAATGATTGTTTTATCAACAATGGATTGGTTTTAGTTAATTTCTGGCTATTACTTTCCAATTTTTGTTAATTATGCAGAAATGTGGCCATAATAAATTTATTTAATTGCTATTGAGGAAAATGGCTGGCACTACTCAAAATGGAACTTTTAATAGATTGGTGTCAGTGTGTATATTAATTATGTGTGTGAATATATATATATACATATACATAGAAAACAGATATTGAAGAACAGAAAAAAACGAGTACAACACAAATGTTAACAACTCGTTGATAATAATAAGTATTAACATTTCAAATATTAATTTTAATCAACAAAATGTTTGTTTACACAAAAAAATTGAACAAATTTTTAAGTGTTTGTTCCAGTCTCCTTCTAAGCTTATATGAAAAAAATAATAATAATTTTAAATGAGTTACTGGTAGTTGAACTTAATAATTGATAATTCATCATAAATAAATACATAACCTTTACTTTGTTGATTTTAGTTTCGAATAATTAAAAATTTACTTATTCTCATTAATGAGGTCGAACCAAAAAGAATTTTGGCAATTTGACAAGATAAAAAAGGTATTCGTTTGTTACTTGTCAATGTGCCAACCTGATTGTTATTTACATTTAATATTGTTACTATTTTATTATTTTGTTTAACATAAAAATAATTTAATAACATTTTTATTATTGCATACATATGTATAACATGTTATTCTATATGCTAACACATAAATGTGCTAACCTAGACATTATATGCTTTATAAAATACAAATGTAATAACATATTTTACTTGCAAAAATAACTGAATCATAGTGGAATAGGAGGTAAGTCAGTAAACTACACCTAATGAGACAATACAGAAAAATTTATCATATTGAAATCCAATCATCCCTGACAAGGACTCCCCTGAGTATTAGAGTTGGATGCAATTCTTAGAGTAGTAAACGTTCTCGCTGACTTCATACTTTTTTTCCAAAGTCTAATCTTTTACTCTTGAAAATAATAAAAATTTAAAAAGAAGGATGTTGAACTTGAAAATCTATATAAGGTTTGGATTATAAACGTTACTTGAAAAAAATTCAAGTTTCAAATTCAACTGCCGTTCCTGAAATTTTATTTCTATGTTTGAACTTATGAGTTAACCAATTGTAAATCTCTTGAGATGTAGTTTCTTAAAGCTGTGAAAATCATAAACTTCAGAAATATCTGTGAATAAACCCGAGTATTACTTTGTAATGTTATCCTCATATTCCACAACTTCAGAAACATATGAAAAGAATATTAGAAACTAACATTTATTCTAAATGAATGATAATAGTTGATAAGATGTATGACCAACTAACTTGTTTAATGTATCATCATTCTGAATATAAAATAACTGCGTTACTGAAAATTCCAACCTTCTGATCGTGTATTCAAAAGCAAAGCAGTATTCTTCATATATGAAGCCCATTTATAATAAAACATTAAAATTAATTTAAAAGAAATTTATGATGGCTAGAACATTGAGGTACATATATAATAGTTATAACTCTGAGATTAGTTAATCATAAATCTCTTTCATAAACTAAAATTTTAAAAAAAGTAAAGGAATAGAAATAAACAGTAAGATGTTGAATAACCCATAGGAAAATAAATTTAAAAAATAAAATCAAATGTACAATTTGTTTTTATTGATTTATTATTTATTTAATTTGTTATATACAAACTAAGATATAAAAATCATTTTACCTCTGACAAGATTTCATTAAATTAATGTGTGTAACTTTGTAATATTGGCTTAATCAAAGTTAACAAATTTTATTTTAAAAATTTCCTTTGAGATGGGTGGAAGGGATTACCATTGCGGAAAACAGATTAATACTCATATGTATACAAAAAAATATCCCAAAGTATTGTTAATGCTAATCCATAATTTGTTTGTAAATTTCCAGATGCTAGTCGCAGTATCAGATGATATTAAAGCTACCGTAGATGAAGTAGACCTGCTTCCAGCTTACCTGCCTGAAGAAGAACCACCTGTCAAGGAGAAAGCTATTAGTATATTTGGCTTTGAAAGAATAAAAGCGAGTGCTGCTGGAATAATTAATACTGCTACCGCCCTATTTCAGAACTCATTTTATTGGTGATTAGCATTATTTGCTTAGACATGAATTATCTGTGATTATTTTTACACAGTTTTATAATGCATTTTTATAACATGCAGTTGAAACCAATCTGTGTATTAATTGTTAACTTAACCATTATAATAAAATGTAATATTTTATCATTGTTTGTTCTATTTTTGTAAATACATTCAGTTAAAATAATATATACTTTTATACATTCCTGACTTATTATCTTTTATAAAAGATTAAATTATATTTGGTAATACACTCTATTAAGCTAAGGACTTAAAGGTATTTCTTTATTTTTTATAAATTATTGTTTTCCTAACATGACATTTTTCAATTACATATATTGATATATATATATATATATATATATATATATATTGACATATATTGAACAGAAATAAATTTGTTACCAAATGGATAGAATGAAATACTTTTGTTATAAACGTGTGTTGTTAATATATCATTTTGTTAACATACCTATTTTTTCATATTACAAATAGAAAACAAAAATTGTTTTTAAACTGTATCTGCATTCAGTGAGTAGTTATTTTTTAATTTATAACTTTCTGAAAGTCTTCATGAATTAATAATTAATTATAGTGAGCTTTTACTTCCTTATTTATGATTTATTAATTACATAAATACCTTTACCATTTTAAACTTTTTGGGACGTATCGGAGTCTTGAAAATACCATCAGCCTATATTGAATTCTGCAATATTACACGACATAATCATATAATGTAAATTTTTTTTCTCAGTTCCTGATTATATACTTTTCCTTAATACTATGCTAATCTAATTTTTATTATTATTTAATTTAGTATAAAATATGAAAAAAAAAATCTTTTCTCTGAGCTATACCACCAATCATGTTTCGCCTCTGGAAGAACCTCGTAACTCAACATAATTCCTCATGTCATTTAAAAATTGAGTGTGGTCTCAGTCAAATCACCTTGCAGAACCATTCACTAAGAAACAATACTTTCCCTAAATAGTACTGAACCCAAGATTTCATGGGTTGTAGTGGTAAAAGATTTCTTTTTTATTTTAATAAACATTTTATTTTAGTTTATAAGTGTATGCTTGTCAAAGTATTGCTAGTTGGGAATTATTAAAAACAACTTGAAGTAAAGAATATCATAATTTTTTTTTAAATAATTGGGAATAGCTGTTGCAAAACTTGGTGAACACCATGTATATTGTTATTACATAGTTTTATCTTAATTTTATGATAATCATATTGGGATAGAATCTTTTTTTATATGGGATAGAATTTGCTCTGTTCAATTGTTTTTCTTTACTCTGTTTCCTTTTGTTTACCTCTCACTTGTTTAATTCCTTAATTTTCTTTAATAATTTACAATTATAACCTAGCGCTTTTCTTACTTCATACAAATAGGTCTAACATTAATTAATTGTTTATATATAGTATTTCTTTATTAGTTATAGCTTAAGTTTATTAATAATGTATGGACATCTAAGTTTTTTAAATTTATTTATTTACATTTTGGACTTTCTTCTTCTTCCTCAATGCTATGATCCACATGGGATCTGGGCTAAATCCATGATTCTTGGTCTGTTTTTACTTTCACTTTTAAGTAAGAGTAAGTATTGCGGTCATGAAAATTTTTGAATCTGAGTTTTTAACGGAAATACGCGTTTTGAGATCCCCTTAATAACCAAGTCCCGCAAAATGGTCTGTGTGTGTGTGTGTTAACAGTCTAGCTCAAAAACGAAAATTCGTACGGAAGTGAAATTGCAGATTTAAGGTTTTTATATGCTAGGGAAATTACAGCAACTTTTTTGTCAAAATTGGCTAACCAGAAGTGGCACTTTATATAATGCACTAAACACATTTTTACATTTATCTCGAAAACCACTGTAATGATTTTGATTAAATTCATCATATCAGTGTAAAATTAAGCAGTTTTAAATAAAACGTGGTTATTCTTCTGATTGATGTTCTCTAATAGGGCTTAAATTGCTAATTTTCAATATTAGCTTCCTCTAAAGTACCTTTAATTTTTTTTATTTGAAACAATAGACCATTTCACATTAATTTCTAATATGAAAAATGGTTAAATATGAAAGAATTTGATAAATAACTAAAGGAGAAATAAGAGATCGTAACGGAGAATAGTTGTAATTGAGGAACCAAAGGAATACGAGTGCACCCAAGCTAGCCCCAAAGAGTAGAACATGCTTCCATAGTTATCATGAGATTAATGTAATACGGACTCCTACAATACTATATAAATATACATATGTGGTTTTCATAAATACTTTCGTTGGTATTATTTAATTGTATAGATTACAGCGATATAAATATTAAAATTTTCATATATAATCTGTATACTTATGCAAATAAAAATACCCACAATGAAATATAAATAAATATAGAGTCTATAATTTTTACTTTCACTTCGTTTTGTTAGAAAATATTTATTTCTGCTAAGAAGAGGGTGTTAAGTTGAGATTGTGTGATGCGCGCAACACACCGTATTTTTAAAATTGCAGATTTGCTGGTTTTTAATTGTTGAATGTTTCTTTAACATAAATACTTTCACAATTTAGGTTATATTTCTCCTATCTATTTTATTTTTAATTTTGTCAGTTAAGTTATTTTGTTATGTTTTCATGATTATATTCACTGAATATTTTTTTAATAACATGTTTCTTTTGTTGTTTTCATATGTGCTGTATACATTAATTTGATTTTTGGGTATATTACATTTTTTGCCACATTAACTTTCTGGTAGTAGGAATGGTTAGTAAAGAAAATTAATAATCTATTGTTAGAACGTTTCAACCATTTTGTTGGAATTGTATTATTTTCTAAAGGAAGGAGCTGGTCCGGTCATAAATAGGGGTGGCGGTCATAAATAGGCTAAATAGTGGCAAAACTATTTTATTAAAAGTCAACGTTTAGACCCGACTTTCCAGGTCTTCTTCAGGGCTAGAACGGACAAGAAACAAAAAGATATAGAAGTATATCTATATCTTCTGCAAAGTCGGATCGAAACCTTGGCTTTTAATAAAATAGTTTTGCCACTATTTAGCCTATTTATGACCGCCACCCCAGACCATCTCCTTCCTTTATAATGCAACGGTCAACTATTAAATATTCACTATTATTTTCTAAATTAATATCCTGTCCTTGTCCAAAATTATTATGTACTTATTCTAATATGAAGTTAAATTTTTTTTTGCCAATTTGAAATTTATTAAAATTGATTTTTTTTATCGTTTTCTCCAATTTTGGTGTTAATAATGTTACTGATGAGTGTTAATAAAGTGATCTTCAGAGGTTATATTACTAGTTTAAAAAATATAAGAGATATTACATTTTGGCGCTCAACAACGCGTGGCCTTATTCTTTAAAAATTAGATCAAGACAATCATCACAACTCAAATAAACAATTTGTTTTAATTGTATAGTTTTTTAATAATCATTTTTTAGAAATATGTTGAATAACCAGAGAGAAATGATGAAAGATAGAGAATTTAATAATATAATCCTTGGGAAATCTTATGGGGATGTTGTTATTTCACAAAATGAGGAAGAATCAATTGTTCAAAGCCTACTTGATGAAAATAGGCAATCCAAAAACTCTAACAGTAGATGCATGGGAAGTGAAAGTCTGTTGGGATTAAATGTAGTTCATGAGTTAAGTGAAAATAATGTGGAGAGTGAAAAAATAAATATTAGTAATAGCAGCAATTTGAATTGTACTGATATTAATAATATGTTTCAACAAGTAATGGCTATGCTTTATAATTTGAATAAACAATTTGATAATTTAAACAAAAAAAGAAATCTAATAAAACAAAGGAAATTTTGAAACAAGATTGTGATAACCTAGAAACACAAATTATTGCAAACATAACTGAAGTTCAAGATACTACACTGGGTAAGAAAACTTCCTTTAGTCACTCAGAAAGTGATGAGAAGCAAACTGTTATTGAAAAGATTAGAAAACTCAATTCTTCAATTGATATTGGATCAGAAAATCTCTTAAGAAAAGAGAAAGAAACCCTTGACTTTTGAAGAAAAATTAGTGACAGCAGAAGTTAAGGTAGAAACTCATACAGTTAATCCAAGAAAGAACTTCTCAAGTTTCAAATCGAGTTCAAAGGAGTAAAATCTAGCAGAGAAAAGTATATTAGTTATTTTAGTCCAGAAATTCCTTTAATTCCAGGATAGACAACTCTACCATTCAAAGATAAGTTAAGAAAGTTTGATGACTGGAGTAAGGAAAGAACAGGATTATATGAAGAGTTGTTCCAAGGACTCACAAAGTATAATTTTGAGTGTGATGGACTACCAGTCATCCTATTCATTCTAGAATACGGGAGTTATGTGATCCTGGACCATGTTAGAGTAGGCCACTTACTATGTTATAGTGAGACACGGTAGTCTTTATCCTATATATCCAGAGGATAAAAAAGGATTTTCAACTTAGCATCGCTTCCATTGACAAGCTGGAGGGTCCTGGCGAAACCATCATTGTTACCTGAACTGAATAACTTGTAAATATCATTGTAGATAATATAATTAGGTTGTTGGTATAGTTATTAGAATTTTAATTATAAATTTTGTGAACAGAAGGTAATGGACCTCAGAGTAAACAATTGATTTAGATTGGATTAAATAACTAAAATATAAATATAATTCCTGATAATAATATTTAAAAGATAATAGAAACGTGAACTTTAAAATAATAGAAAAGCTGAGTAAACACTCAATTTTGATAGATGATCCAAACAGTGGTAATACAAGGGGTCTATTTCACACCAGCCTTTTTTAAAGCTCTCTCATGTAGTTTAACTCAGTATATCTATTTCTAATTCTCCATACTTTTTAAATGCAATTGTGTGCTCTCTGCTTATTCCTAAAGTAAAAGTTATTAATATTTTTTAATGTTATATAAACAATTCAAGCAGTTATTTTTTAAGTTAGTTGTACATAAGATATGGAAATTATATAGTATTTTTTTTGTAAATAATGTATATAGCTTATTTTATACCTTATATATCAATCTACTTTACTAATTTTTCCTGTACATAAATTATATGAATAAGTTATGTAATTATTGTATGTAGTTTATATATTGTGTAAATTAGTTTAAAATTCAGGTATGGTCTTCAATTTAATTTTAGTATTCATATGTTACTGTACTCGTATGTATCATTATTAATTTTATATCCGTGAATAAGTTATGTGAATAATTCTTTAAGAAAAGAATCTAAGAAAAAGGTAAAAGTTAGAAAAAAAATAGCTAAGGTGTAACTCAGAGGCAATTAAAAAAAAAAATTTGGTTTGTATTGAATGGCCAATGTGCAGATGTTTCAGTATTCACCTAAATTTAATTTAAAAAGAAAAAAAAATTATTTTACTTAAAATATTTTTTTTACCCGGAAGTGCGGAGAAATGTAATACATACTTTTATTGAAAGTTGGTAAAAATGGTTTAAATAAATAAATGTTGAACAGTTAAAAGGCAAGTTTTGCTAATGTCAGGGGATGTTAAAATTTAATAGTTTCACTAGTTCAGGAAAAAGAGAATGGCTGCTCAGTAGTTTCCTAGAAAGGAAAATCCCAAAGATGAGATAAAGGATTTTTGTTTTGGCAAGCCGTTGTGGTTTGGCGGAGAGACTAGATGTTTGGAACTACAAGAGAGAGGATGTCACAGGAAGCTTGAGTTGAGTAGATGAAAGTGTCACAATTTTGGAAGCTGTGTTTGGCGGAACATTGGAAAACATATATCCGCCCAGGTAGGAAGGCATATACCCCAGCTGCACCAGCGACCCTACTCACTACTGGAAAGGCATATATTCTATCCACACTAGTGAACCAACTCTTAACAGGAAGGCATGTATCCCGTCTAACGTCAAAGGCTTAATGGACAAACTAAATCCTATAATTCCTATAATAATCCGTACAGTTGCTTAAATAATATTCCTTTATATTTTAATTTAATAATATAATCCTGTCATTCTAAATTATGATTTCTCGATATATTTGATAACTATTGATAATATTGTTTGATATTTACTTCCCTACTCTTTTCAAAGATTACAAATAACAAGGCCTGATATATATCAATATATTGAATATTTATTTTGATGTATTTGAAGAATATTGATAAAGACATTTTTTTTTTCTCAGTATTTACATTCTTATTATGGAGACTTACTTCATCTGGCACACCAACATCATATTTTCAAAAATAGTTGGAAATTTGAGAGCACAATTAGTTTTTTTCACACTCTATGGCGTAGTAGTTTAAAAGGAAACATCTGCCTCGACTTTACAGAAATTAGAAATTGTAGCTCATTCAAATAAATTACTTCTGGCGGCAAAAAAGCCATCTGGTGAGGAATAGTTTTACAATAGAGAAAATTTTCAAAGTAACTGTGATTGTAAAGAAACGTGGTAAACCAAAAATTAATTAATAATTTATCTCAAATAATCAGTTTGATTTATCAAATTAAAATTATTTCTTTGTATTAGGTTTGGTTTTAGACTCCATTTGATTTAAATAATAATCTTAGAAAGTGTAAGTAAATTGTGCCTTAAAAAATCTTTTTACTACAGGTTTTGTCATAGTTCAATTTTTTTAAAAAAAGAATGTTTATTACTACTGTATTAAGTAACTTGAAAAATTATTTCATATCAGCTTATTGGTTTATTAAGGAGGAAATAAGGTGGACTAATATTGTGTGTTCAATTACCCAACCATGCTCCAAGTTTATTAAATAAAAAAGCAAGATATTAGCTTAACAATATATTGATATACAAATATCACTTGAATACAAAGTCTTAATATTTTTATATGCTAAAATAAATCATTTGAATAGCTTCATTCATCTAGAGGAGTAATTTTGGACCATAGTTAAGTGAAATTACAGTATTAATATAAAAGTTAAGAAGTGTAAGATATGTCTAATAAAGAAAGGAAGCCATAACAATTTAAGAAATTTATCTTAAAATGTTTTATAGTGAACTGGGATTATAAATTTACTTCATTCAGTTAGGTAATGCAGAAATACAAATCATTTTATTAAAATTTCATTTATAAAAATAGAAACATTAACAAATAAATATCTAACCTAAGTTTATATAATCTACACTCAAAAATAATTGTGTTTTTCAAATTCAAATGTAAAAATACACAGAACATTAAAAAATTATCAAGTTGAATAAATTGTTTTAACATGCAATAAAATACATTCTGATCAAATTCTATTTCATTTTACTTTTAAAATAACTTTCATATTTACAAAAATTGATCCTTCTTTCTAGCTATAATAATAAATCACTACATTAATCAAACATAAAGTCTTATTCTACTTCTAATTGTATGATACTATCATAAAATATAGCTTTTCTATGAAAGTAAAGATAAATAAAAGTTAAGATTATGCTTAATCTATAGCAGATATATTTAGAAAGAAATTTACATATATTTTAATTGTACCCTGAGAGACCCACTAAGTGTTAATCATAGGAAAACTTTATTTCACTAAAAACAACTTGAATGAAACTCACCTTGCAGAACTAAATTTAGTACGAAAAAAAATATATATATCACAGTTTTGGTATAAAAGAATAACAATTGAAGCAAAAAAGTGACAGCATGCTATCCTACACAAAATGTAGTATGGCTTATTGCTTATCTTGATTATATAAACTTGCAATAGCATTAGGTACATTAAATGGTTAACAATTTACAAATTAAAAATAAGGAGATTGTACAGGAGTCAGATAAAAACATAATCATTATTCAATACCAATGTTTCGACCCACATCGTAGGTCTTCTTCATCAAAGTAAAAATATGGACAAGGAGCTGATAACTAAATAGTATCAAGAGACAGGTAAAGAATATTGATACCATTTAATTGACAAACTTGTAGCCCTGACGTAAAGCAACAGAGGCATTGAAAAAATAATAGATTGCAGTAATTTGGTGTTTTTTCTCACTGACTCCTCAATCATCTCCTTAATTTACCATATGGTTAACCATCAACACATATGAAAATAATACCAATATTCGTAACTAACAAGCGGTAATTTTTAATGTAATGTAGGCATTTTATAAATTATTTAAATATTCTCTTTACAATTTATATTTTAAATTTTACAATTATTGCCTGTAAAATGTATTTTCATCATCATTTTCAGATTATCCACAGAGGTAAAAAACTGCCTGTGAGCTCTATGGTCGAGGAGAGAAATATGTTGTAGTTTTGATTTTCTTTACAAAGATTTTAGGTTTATTTTTAAAGGAGGAACAATTTCACAAAACAAGTTTATAAACTAAATATTTTTTTCTCTAAAACAAAACCCAATTATACTGGCACATACAACTTTCCTTAGCAATGTTTCAATATAATTTCAGAAAGCATTCCAAATTAGCTCAACCTACTTTTATTATTTAAGTTGGCAGCACGGATCACTTGCTGTTAATTTTCTATTAAAATAATATTGAGAGAAGAGGGGATGATTTCCTCCCTTGATGTTTTCAGTCAGAGGAGAGAGAGACCAACAGATTTGCATTGTCTTTGGGTCGCTTTATAACCTTTTTTGGACTTATTACTAAACTGCCATGGTACATTATTTGCTGAATTAGTGAAGAGTAAGACAAATATTAGGAATCTAAAGTGACTATTTATAAAGATTGTACATCAAAATAAGATAATAGTACATTTACACATCAAGTTTAAAATAATATTTTATAAAAAATTAATCTTTGAAAACAGAATATATTTAAAAGTAAAAGAGGAAAATAATTATAAAGCACATGAAACTAGAGAGTACTATATAAGACAAATCATTGATTTTAGTAATAGTTAAGAAAGTAGATTGATGCAAAATGGGCTATCACCTACATGTCAGCCTGCCAGATGACATGTATTGTTAAATGTTTAAATTACCTAATACACTCCATTTTTAATATACATAATTATCCATATAGTTTTGTAATTTTTTTAACCAAAAATACTACAATACCAGTTATGAACATGATATAATCTATACCATTATGTTCATGCTAAAAAAAAATTAAATCACTGCTTTTTAAAAATTTTATCTATATATAGCAACTGTTTGAGTTTATTAAAAAATTACTAGTTCCTAATAAAGAACCCAAACTCTGAAAACATCATAATGCTAACATAGTCTAAAAATATATTTTAAAAACTTGGAAACATAGCTTTGACTCGTTATTAATAATTTCAAAACTATCTCCATTAAAAATTCCTGAAGTATGAATTTCTAAAGCTTTAGATTTTACAGATGAATCTTTGACTAGTTAGGTTCACTAATAGTCGTAATAGTCAGTCACCTATGGCCAAAACTAGTAAACAAATATCGTATTTTAGGTTCACAATACAGCTATTATATTATGAAAAATTACTTTTTTTAGCAGTAAGAACACAAAATGAACTTGAAATGATCAAAAGTGATCGATCATAACTAAAATCTTGAATATTTAGAAAACCAACAATGGTCAGTTGGGAATTAATATTAATTTAAATGACAAAATTCAAAACAATGGGGTCTGCTTAAAAGCTGATACTCAAACTAAAACATAAATACATTATAAGCCGAAAATCAATCAAGAAATGACACAATGATTCCTTAAGGATCCTCACATGGAAAAGGGATGGAGGAGTGAGATGTATTAATAAATGAATCATAAAGATTTCAGGAAAATACTTTCTGAAAACTTATCACAAAAAAGTCTAGTGTTGGCTTATTGTTGTGTAAATAGTGAAAACCTGCCCATCATATAAAACATGACGACATTTTAACTAGTGATTTACTCTAGTTTATTAAAACGGAAGAAACATCACTTTTCATCAAATTATTTTGTAGTATCTAAATCTATTAAAGTAAATTAGCAATTCATTAAGAAATAAGTTAACAATATTTTCAAAATTTGATTTTACAGGATATAGTTTAAGTAATACATAATATAGTTGTAGTATCAAATATTAATCATAAAAAAAAAAATCTAAAAATTACAACAAACAGATCGAGACCGATAATTTGTTGTTTATGATAATAATATCTCATAAAAACTACAAACACGATTTAAAGGTTCAATAGAATAAACAAAGTGAAGATAATTTGAGCATCTTGCACTGAAAATTTATAAATCAAATCAATGTAATATTATTTAATCATTGATAATTGTAAATTGAAGTATTTCAACATAATAATATTTAAAATATACAATGCTACGGTTTCCGATAAATAATGGAAAATACTTAAAGTGATCGTAGACTTTTTCTACAATTTGTACACCAGTTCCATACAGAGTATTCAAGTTGGATTCTTTTATGAGTAAGCAATCACTCTTTTGCATAATAAGAGACAATATTAAATACAAATTTTATTTTATTTATATTTGCTAAAACTATTATATGAGTTTTTTTTAGAGGCTAAACTAGACTAAGTTCATTCTTCCATAAAATCGTAAAATAATTACACACAATTTTTTTTTTTTTTTTTTATCAACCTTTTACTGCACTTCAGATTCCACACTTTTAGAAAACATGACTTGTTTAGTAAGCTTTAAATTTAAAAAAAATTATGTAATGAAGAATTCTATCTCTTTAAAGTGTTTAAAACAATCATAATTACAGTAAATTAATAAGAACATTTTTTTTCTGTGATGTAGGATGTTTATTAAATTTTAAAAAATTATTATTACAATTATACAAATATTCGTTAAAAATTACATATTTGAAAAATTATCATTCAAACAGGAGATAGTGAACTCACCAGTGATTTTTACACAGAGGTCAATTATGGGCATTGAAAACTAAAATGTTTGGACGATTTTCTAATCCTATTATTCTAATTTTAATATTTATGTTTTCATGCAAGCAATTGACTGGTCTCATATTTTCAGAAATGTTAAGTGATAATAATAACCTCTGATTTTAAATTAGTAATGTCTGCATTTTCTTATGGTTTAATGATTTTCATTTGCTTTATTTTGACTATTTCTGAAATTAAATACCCCCATTTCTAGTAAATCTTTATCTTCAGAAAATATATTTTTCGGCAACAGTAGAGGTTTCTACCTTGAATTTCCAAAAGCTTGTTCCATACAAATATTACAATGTTTGAAGGTAATAGTTTATTATTATAAATTAACATTTCTGAAAAATGAAACTCTCAAATTGCTTGAGTTATTTTTATCAATACGTAAATAATATAATTATGATTAGAAGACAGGAACATTTAGTTGGTCACCTAATGATCTATTACTCTTAACTAAGATTTGTATAAAAAGGACTGGTGCACAATCACTTTTCTGTTGCTACTGTTCAGATATACTATATCTTATTAAACATTTTCCACTATTAATGGGAAATTCTGTACATATGTATATAAAAACTATAATGCTGTACTACTTATTCTCAAAATATTCATTAATATCATTTACCATTTCAAAAAGAGTTATTTTATTTAATATACAATTTTTAAGTAATAACATATAGCTTGAATTTTTTTTTTCGGAATGTTTAATAAAATACCTATATAATTAAAATCTTTGGTGAATAAAAACTGATTTAAATTATGTTAATATAATCCAACAACTTAAATTATAAAATAAATAAAAAAGAAGATAATAAGTATTCTTAAACAAATGTTTACTTTATTGTGATGTTAAAACACTTATTAGCTAATAATACAAACTATATTCCATTAAAATTCATTCAAGGCTAGAGCATGGGTACTATGATAAAAAATGTAAAACATAAACTAACCTAAGCACTTAAATTTTCAAGCCAAAAATAGCAAATGGGGCAGTTTTAAATATGAAAAATAACTGTACATTAGCAACTAAAAATGAATATAAAAATATGAAATTAACCCAATAAACTAAAACTTTTTTTTTAACAGTCTTTGCACGAATAATATAATTAAATACTTTATTTATGTACATGAATATTTACATATGGTTTCAACATCTATTAACAGATATATACTACTAATATATTTAAAAAAGTTAAATTTTACTATTTTCAAAAAAACATCACTATTGTAATCTGATGTCTCAACAAATATTTGCACCATAATATAAAGAATAAATAACAAATTTGTGTTGAGACATAAGACTAAATTTATTTGCATAGATAAAAATTTGTCAGTCTCAAAAATAAATAATAAATTTTAGAGAAAAAAATATTAATTACTTATTAGATAACCCTATAGAATTTGATTAATAAAAATATAAAAATAAAAAATCCTAAAATCATAATTAAAATTACCTACTATTAAAATAAAGTAACACAATTGTGGTACAGAAATTGCTATACAAATAAAATAACTATAAAGTTACTTAAACTTTTTCATTGAAGAACTTTAAACATGTATAACGTTTAATGAGGATTAATAGAATAACATTAACATTCTTTAAAATTCAAAAATGAAATTACCTTTTAAGAGTAAATGTGCAAAATTAACTTGGCATTTTTATTGCAACAATAAATCAGTAAATCATAGGAAGCATACAAATCATCATCATCGATGTGATTTAACGAATAAAGATAGCTTCCTGAGTCAGTGTCATAAACATCAAAAATATGACGTGTATATGTACAGAATAGAAGAAATCTTTCAGCAACAATACTGTGAAGATCTCCCAACAAGCTGTATTCACTTATTCGAGATTTCCATAAAAGTGAACCATCTAATAGATTATATGCTGTTATCTCTTTTTTTTCCACTTGCCATGTGTCAACTAGGTCAAGAATAACATTTTTTTTTGGATGAAGAATTAAATCTTCACTTACATTCATTTTTTTATTAAAAACCACATTACCTGTTGTTTTATCCCAAGCACAAAACTCAACTTCCTCATTTAATCCACGCTGGGCAAGAATCATATTGTGATTACAATGCATTTTACCGATATTCCACCTAGCTTCTAATCTCATTACAATGCTACCATTTTTATCAAAAACAAAGATAGAATTACGAATACACAGATATACACAGTTTTTGTCATATGAAACATCATTTATATCTGCTTTCTTTTCAAGAAGACATTTCATTTCTTTCATTTCCCAAGCATAAAGAACTTTTAAATGAGATAAATAGACATAAAGTGTGTCACCTAGTATACACATTAAATTAGACCAATAAGGATAGGTAAAGTTATCATCAGATGAAGTATCTATTTCTCTAGGATCCTTAGTACAATACAGCTTTGTGTTTTGTCCTTTATTATAGAGATAATAAGAAGTTTTATATTTATCATTTTCATTATGATAAACAACAACAAAAGGTTTATACTTAACAGCTATAAATGTGCTGTTAGTTGAACACATATATGCATCATAATTTCTGTTCCTCAATGTTTGAATGTGTACTAGATTTCCATTTTCAATTCTATAGATGTCGAGAGGACCATTATTTACAACCAAAGTTTTTCCATCATAAGCAGTCGTATCTAACCACCTTCCATCAATTTCATAACGCTTGTAACGGTCTTCTTTCCAATTATTTATTATTCTGTAATGGTTCATTCGGAATAACTTCCATGTACAAGGAGAGCCAAAAGTCCAATCAAAATCTAAAAAATTAAACAATAATATTAAAAATGAGTCAAGTAATAATCTTAACCAATTTACATCTTAAAAATCTAATAATCTTAATAAAACATGAACATAATTGATTTGTGAATAAGATATGTCAGTAATTAAGCAATTAAAAGATTTTATATTACTACAGGAATAATAGGTGAATCATTAAATATCTAATATGAGGGTCCAATAAGGAAAATTATACTTATTTTTATTAAATAAATTAATATTTTCGATAATTCATTTTCTTTTTATCAACCTATGTCACGAATAATGATAAATTGAAATGAAATAAAAAATCTTTGCTCAAAAACATATATTCCGTAAAGAATGAAAAACACATGCAGCACACACATTCACTAACTTTCCCACTTTAGCCAAAAATTAATTTATGTTTAATTAGAGCTAGATAATATCTAAATATATTATCGGGTCATAAGTTATTAAATAAATAACTTATAAACTCTACAAACAGAGTTGAAACAGGTCTGATGTTAAAGCGTTGCTTCATCAAAATGGTTCATATTTCTTTCATGGTCTAAATGGGGTCTAAATGGTCTAAACAAATTAATCAAAAGTAAGAAAAAATATTCTTAAAAGTGCCACACTGTATTACACTCTAAGAAAATTTAATGCAATGTCCAGTGCTTCCTGCAGTGATTATAACATGAGAACAGATTATTAGAAGCAGCTCTATGTTTTTCATATTCCTTCAAACATGGCAAATATTGCTTACTCTCAAAACCGGTTTTGCAGGGAATATTAGTAAACTATTTTTCCAAAAGAAAACTGCAGCTGAAGGGCATAAAATTCTTGTGAAAACTTTTTTTTTAAGCAATCAGGCTCTATTAGATAGAACATGCAGAAAATGGTTCCAATGCTTTAAAAACAATGATTTTGATCTCAGAGATGCCATCATCCAGATCATCCAAAACAGTTTGAAGATGAAGATTTAGAGGCATTACTTGTTGGTGAAGATTCATGCAAGACTCAAGAAAAAGTTGTAGAATCATTGGGAGTTGATTGAACGACAGTTTCTACACGTTTGAAAGCTTTAGGAATGGCACAAAATCAAGGAAATTGGGTACCGTATTAATTGAAGGAAAGGGATGTCGAACGATGTTTATTCACCAGGCGAATAATTGCTTTAACAACAAAAATGGAATGTTTTCTGTATCGTATCATAACTAGTGATGAAAAAGGATATCGACAACCCAAAATGAAAACAATTGTGGGGACTGCCAGGACACACATCAACATCAGCAGCAAAGCCAAACATTCATGGTTTCAAGCTTATGCTTTGCATTTGGTGGGATCAGATTGCTATAATTTATTTTGAGCTGCTTCAGCCCAATGAAATTATCACAGGAGATAGCTGTAGTCTACAACTGATATCTTTGAGCCAAGCCCTGAAGTAAAAGTGACTGCTATAAGAGCAAAGACATGATAAGGTAATTTTACTGCATGATAACATACATTATATTGCAAACCCGATTTAAATATATTTGGAAATGCTGAAATGGGAAGTTCTGGGTCAAATCAACATTTTACTATTGATTATTAATATATTCTAATAACTGATGATACATACCTCACCAAAGATACTTTATATATAGATTTGTGAATATGATTTAATTTCAAGATATTTAATAAAATTAATTTTTATTTAATAAAGTTATTTTCATCTCTTCATTGCAAAAGTATGAAATGAATTGGAATATGTTCCTTAGTGATTAAGTTAAATCGATTTTATTTATTAACATGAATTCGATTTCAGTGAATAGAGATCAAAACTGCCACTCCCAACTGCCAAGCGATTTATCACGGGAAATGTTTGAAAGTTGAATTAAAAGACATTGAATCCCTAAAAAAAAGAAATGACTTGGAAATGCCCCAATTGTGAAAAGGCCCAAGGAAATAGTTCGCCTACCAAAAGAGGCACAAGCTCGCAGCATACCACTGGGGATGCTACATCACAATTGCTGCTCTCTGCAATCAAAGAGCTTACAACCAAGGTTAAGAACCTGAGAAGTTCCGTTGAACCTAATGCCTCCAACTTGAAGGATTTGAAATCATCAATGGAAACTTAGGCATCTATCACTTTCGAAAACTAAGCTCAAAATTCGAAAATAGATGGCTTGGTTTTGGAGAATTTGACTCTAAAATCACGAGTGTCGGAGCTCGAAATAAAGCTAAACAGATCCGAGCAGCAGCACTTGGTTAAAACCGCAGAGATTAGAGGAATTCCGGTGAGACCTGATGAAACTCAAATGGGCCTGGTAGTGAGTCTGGGCGCAGCGCTAGGGCTAAGTCTAAAGGTGGAAGATGTGGACAGCATAGAGAGGATCAGAACTCGGCAAAATAACACTCCTGGTCCACTATTGGTCAGATTTGTTCGACAAACGCTAAGAGATGAGCTGATTCATAAACGGAAAGTGGTAAGAGATTTATCTACTCGTCACATGGGCTGGCAGGAGAATGATGTTCACAAAATTTTCATCGGAGAAGCGATGACCTCGACCAACAGGCACCTGTACTGGCTTGCGAGACAGAAGGCTGGAAAAACAAAATATGTCTGGTTTGGTGATGGCAAAGTGAAGTGTAGAAGAACCGACGGTCAGCCCGTAGTTGTCACAAATTCACCTTCTGACCTTGACTTCTCTGCTCTCGTTCCTTCAACCCACCACCTCAGTTTCTAGCAACTTTCTTCTATTTATTTAACTGTTATATGTTTAATACTTCTTTCAATTTCGTTTATGTGTATATTGCAGCTAATTGTATTATCATTTTTATTGGTATTATTGTTCATTTTTCATCAGAGTATATTTTCGTTTTCCGCTTGTATAGATCTACTGTTCTTTTGTTTCTTATCTCCATTGATTATAGGATACTATCCAGATTATTTCTTCTACATATTTTTTCTAGTTTCTACTTTTTAATAGTTTTGCTATTTTTGTTTCAGCATCCACGATGTATCTCAGATCAATCCAACCTAATTATCTCCATATCTCTCGCCCCTCTTACCGATTCACTATCCCAATCTACCATCTCCTATGGCTAATGCCTTATTATCCTGTCATGTCAATGCACAGTCACTTTTAGCACACATAGGGAAGTGCTGGAGAAGCTGTGTGGCAGAGAGAGGACACTCCAGATACAGGCATGCAATTGTAACTTAATTACTCTGGGTGGCTTGTGTAGAATAGAAGGGGAAGTTGAGATTGGGTTGACTAGGTGGGCAGCTAGAGGAGATACTTTAGGAGTGCATATTGTGGGGAATATGCCCCGAGAATACCAGGTGATTAAAGGGTGGGACATACTGGGGAAGGTGAGAGCACGAATCAAAAATAGAAGTGGAAAAGGGAGTATAAGGATAGGGAAAATCGTTTATAGAAGCAGAACGTTTTTAGAAGACAGTAGGGCGCGTATAAGAGCAAAACGTCCAACCGAAGATTGGAGACTAGCCGTCAAGATAGAGTTTGAGGATATATTCTTCATGGAGGGGGATATATCAGAGACGACGGGGAGAACAGTTCGAGATCCCGCTAAAGCAAGAAAAGGTGACCTAGGTGAAAGAGAGAAGATATCCTCAGACTCTTCGCCAACATATTAGAGAAGAATTGGTGAGTTTAAAGAAGCAAGAGATAATTGTGGACACCACGTCACCTTACAATAGTCCGCTATGGGCAGTAAAGAAGAAGAATACTCCTGGAGAGAACAAGAGAAAATATAGGGTAGTGATAGATTACCGCAAGCTTAACGAAAATACGGTAGATGAGAAGTATCCGATCCCGAGGTTTGAAAACATCTTAGATAGGTTGAGCGGGGCAACGATATTTAGCACGTTAGACTTAAAGGCAGGATATCAAATCAGAAAGCACCTGAAAGATCAATTAAAAACAGCGCTCACATTTGAGAGAGGGTACTATGAATTTACTAGGATGCCATTTGGACTCAGAAATGTCCCAATGACATTCCAGTGGTTCATGAACGAATTTCTGAGGGGAATTGATGAAGAGGTGTGTAAAATTTACATGGGACGATTTATTAGTATTTAGCAAAACCGAGACAGAACATGTGGATCATCTATGGAGTGTGTTCGAGAGAGTGAGACATTATGGGCTAAAATTGTCTAGCGAGAAGTCCCTGTTAGGCCAAGACCAGATAAAATTTTTAGGTCACACTATTTCAAGAGAAAGAGTCAAACCCGATACGCAGAACGTGGAAGCGATTAGGAGAATAGCGACACCTCGAGACATAAAAGGGATCAGAAGACTAGTGGGAACGCTCAATTATTATAGAAGATTTGTGCTTGAAATGGCCGAATACCTTGTGCCACTCAAGAACTTATTGAAAAAAATAACACAGGTAATAGTAACACCAGTGATGGAAGATAACATTCAGAAGTGTATGTAGCGTCTACAAGAAGAACCGGTACTAGGATTTCCAGACTTTACAAAACTATTCACCATTAAAACTGATGCTAGTGAATATGCATTGGGGGCCATGTTATCCCAAGAAGGAAGTGGTGGGGAACGCACCGTAGCGTATGCCAGCAGGCGGCTCAATGAAGCGGAAACAAGATATAGTACCTTAGACGGAGAACTGTTACGGATCGTGTGGGCTATCGATCATTTTAGATCCTATGTCTTTGGGAGAAAGTTCAATCCAAGAAAGTTCACACCGACCACAGACCTCTTCAATGGTTAGGTAAGCTAAAATAATCCTCGCTCGAGTAACACGCTGGAAGGAGTTCTTGAATCAATATAACATGGACATTATATACAAGCCAGGGAAGGAGAACTTGGTGGCAGATTGGTTGTCAAGGGCTATTACTATAAATTCCATAGGAGAGGACAGAGAAGAATCTTCTAGGGATGTCAGACAATTCTTGAAAGAATGGGCGCTAGAAGAGGAAGGAGAAAAAGGTGGGAAGAAACCCAATGACGGAGTAGAATCTCAAGAAGAGGAGAGCCCAGCTGAGGAGAAGCTGACAGAAATGGGAGATCTCGAGGAAATTATCAATGACAAGCAGTGCCAGATAATTCGGAAAAGTAGCACCTCAGGTATGATGAAAGTACAGTGCGAGGAGTTTGGCCAAAGCAAGATAACAACTATTTGGTCGCAGCCGGGAGCGAGGGAAGACATGATTTGTAAAGCACTACATGACCAGTCTAAACCGGGAAAAACCCATCACCTCTACGTTGGAAACGCTTCAATCTGGAAGAAAATAAAGAAATTATGGTGGTCTGAGCGTATTGGATTAGATAGGACGTTCATCCGTTGCAAATTGGTGGTGGAAACATTGGTGGATTTTTATTTGAATTAATTAAACATTTCACATTGATCTCTAATATAAAAAATTGTTAAATCTAAAATATGAAAGAATTTTATAATTAACTAACGGAGAAATAAGATATAGTAACCGGGTATAGTTGTAATGGAGGAACCAAAGGAATACGAACGCGTCAAAGCTTAATATAATACGGAATCCGACAATATTATGTACATATACATATGCTGTTTTCATGGGGGCGGGGTGGCCGAATGGGCTAAAGCGTGTGCACAGCACCGCGAGTTGCCCGGCAACCAGATATATGAAATTTTGAGAGACAAAAATAAGTACGAGTCGCGTCCCGGTGCAGGAGGGGATTTTAATTTCCCCGCCCTCACCCTCCGGCCCGGGGAAATCCCGTATAGCCTAAATGGCGAGGTAGGGAAGAACAAAAAAAAAAAAAACTGTTTTCATAACGCTGGTATTATTCAATATTTAATTTTATAGATTACTGCTATATAAATATTAAAATTTGTATACAGCATTTATAAGTCAATTTCAACTTTTTCCAAGTCAAATTAAATCTTTTTTATTTCAAATTCAACCTTCGAATTTTTGTAAATTTTCGATTATTTTTTTCTCGAAATAAAGGCCACTTGATAAATTATCGAAGGCCTAGCTTTAAAAAATACAAAAAAAATATGGTGCGTGCATCACACTACTTTCTCTTAGCAGAAATAAGTATTTTCAGAAAAAGGGGAAATGAAAGTAGAAATTATAGACGCTATATTTATTCACATTTCATTGTGGATATTTTTATTTGTTGAAATACCCTTATATATATATATATATATATATATATATATATATAGGTATTTAAACAAATTTTAATTTTTGAATCGCTGTATTCTATACAATTAAATATTAGATAATATCAACGATTCCATTTATGAAAACCGCATATATATATGTGCATAATATTGTTAGCTCATGTTATGTATGTACTCGTCGGACTCCCGCGTTTTTCTAGTTTTTCCATTACAACTATTATCCGTTACGATCTCTGACATCTCCTTTAGTTAATTATCAAATTCTTTCATATTTTATACTTAACTATTTTCGTATCAAAGATTAATGTGAAATGATTAATTTAAAAATTTAAGGTACTTTAGAGGAAGCTAATATTGAAAATTAGCCATTTAAGCCCTGTAAGAGAACATCAATGAGAATAAACCTACATTATATTAAAAACTGCTTAATAATACACAGATATACTGAGTTCAATCAAAATCGTTGATAGAGCCGTTTTCGAGAAAATAGTATAAGTGTCAAATCAATTATATTAAGTACCATTTCCGGTTTGCCGATTTTAACGAAAATGTTGCTGTAACATCCAAAGATTATAAAAATCTCAAATACGCAATTTCAATTTCATACGGCTTTTCGTTTTTGAACTAGACTGTTCACATACATACATACTAACACAGACCATTTTGTGGGACTTTGTTTTGACTCAGGAGACCTCAAAACGCGTATTTCCGTTGAAAAGTCAGATTCGAAAATTTTCAAGATCGTAATACTTACCCTTACTATATATACTATACATACATAAGTAAATGTAAGTAAAAATGTGATAACGCGGTTGCATACCCATTTATTTTTACTTTTTAGATTTTTTCAGTATAATATTTCCATGTCATATTCAGTTTTTTTCAAGTCAAATTCAACCTTTTCCATTTGAAATAAAAATTTTTATTTTTTGTAAATTTTTGATTTTTTTTTCGAAATAAGGGCCATTTTTCAATATGAGGGTTTATTATTATGCTCACCTAAGTAAAGTTTTTCAAAATACTATCGCTTTTATATTAAACTTTCGGATATCGATTTATTGAAGCTATTCAAATTTATTCGATATAATGGTCTAGTATTATGTTATCGTGTTTCGACAAATTTAAGTTTTTCGGATTTAGTCGATATAAGGACGTATTCTTATGTTTCAGGAGCCGTAGATTTTGAAAATGACCTCCATTTTATTATCACGCCACTGCGTTACGACTTATTTAATTTTTTCCATAAAAGGGTGTATTCTTATGTTCCGGAGCCATAGATTTTGAAAAAGACCTCCATGTTAAGATAAAATACTACGATTTAGTTTATTTAAGTTTTTTGGACTTATTCAATATAAGGATCTACTTATATGTTATTGGAGACGTAGTATTTGAAATGTATGTGATCCCGAACATTTACATTTATCTAATATTTAATCTCCATTTCAAGGTTACGTCGCTGCATTTCGATTAATTAAGCTTTTTTTTTGGATTTTTTCAATTCAAAGTTTCATCAACATGTTTTCGAGTATGAATAAATAGATATTATGAAGCTTAGGTTAAATTAACCACAAAACTTAAAGTAGAAAGCCGAAAAAGCCACTGGTAATAAATATAACCTACCATTTTCAGCTAATTGTTCGAAATTCGTATCTCATATCTTTGTAAGAGGATACCGCAATATTTTTTTTTTTTTTTATCTATTTATTGAATAATAATACAATCAGCCAATGGAGGGCTATAAGTATTAGGGCTAAGAGTTCTCATTCAAACAATATATACAAATAATAGAGAAATAAATATAAATATAAAAAGTAAATAAATAATACTGATGAAGAAAGAAAATAAAAGAAAAAAAAATAAACAATAACATAAAAAGAAACTTATAAACACAATCATACCTATATACAATATATACATTCGCCCAAGAATCTCCGAGCCAGGCTTTTTCCCCCACATGTGGAAGGCAAAGCAAGACTCCAGGAGATTCCAGTGCCACTTTTCCAGCCGCATCACTAGTATTAGAAGCCAATGGAGACTGAAAGAGGGCACTAGAGCCACAGACGCTCGGGACATGAGTGGAGAAGCTGGCCATTGCCAGGACTCCAGAAGCCTATTTACAAGAGATCTCTGGGCCACTGCCGTTTTAACCTTCGTGGAGGATTGTAGGGATGAAGGGAGCTGGATAGGGATTGAGCTAGAGGATTTGGATGATGGATAAGGTTTTGGTGAAAGTTTGAGAATCTGGTTGGGATGATGTCGAGGACAAATGGGATGTTAAGGTCATGGTGTAGGGTCTTGTTTGTGACATAATATGGGGCATTGACTATTGTTCTAAGTACTTTGGACTGGAAGGATTGGATGCGTTTGATATTCGAATGTTTAGCAGTTCCCCACAGTTCAAGTCCGTAGGTCCAGATAGGTTTCAGTATGGTCTTGTAGATTAAAAGTTTATTTTCAATCGAAAGATGGGATGTCCTACTTAGTAATCTATACAGCTGGCCATATCGTCGGTTAAGTTCTTGTCTTTTAAGTCTGGTATGTGGGTTCCAAGTTAGTCTTTTGTCAAGAAGGAAGCCAAGGTAACGGACTGTGTCTGAGTAGGGAAGTGGAATTGAATTAAAAAGGATTGACGGACAGGATCTGCGTCGCAGGGTAAAAGTGATATGTTTGCATTTTGATTCATTGATTTTGATTCGCCAGTTGTTGCACCACTGCTCAATCAAAGAGAGGTGAGATTGTAGGTTTAGAGATGCTATTTGAGGATCTGAGTGGGAAGATAGAATGGCAGTATCATCAGCAAATGTAGCTAGAAATGTATCGGGATTGGAAGGGATATCGGAAGTGAAGAGGATATAGAGAACTGGGCCCAAGACACTGCCTTGTGGAACACCAGCCTCAACTGGATAGTAAGTGGAGAACGCGGTGTCACAACGGACTTGAAAGGAACGATTTGAGAGGTAGGATTTGAGGACTAGGTAAAAGGATTGGGGTAAATGGGTTTTGAGCTTGAAAAGCAAGCCATCGTGCCACACCCGGTCGAAAGCTTGTGCTACGTCCAGAAAGGCACCAGTGCAATAATGCTTGTTTTCAAGTGCAGAGGATATATGGTCCACAACACGAAGGCCTTGTTGGACAGTGGAATGTCTTGAGCGGAATCCAAACTGATGAGAAGGGATGTTGTGGGATTCGATTATGGGTAGGATGCGTTTGAGAAGGATTTTCTCAAAGATTTTTGAGAGGATCGGGAGTAAGCTTATCGGTCTATAGGATGATGTGTTATTAACAGGTTTACCTGGTTTTGGAAACAGGATGATTATGGAATGTTTCCACACCAAAGGAAAGTTGGTTGTGCGAAGGATGCAGTTGTATAGATAGGTAAGGAATATGATTGCTTTTTTGGGAAGTTGTCTGAGGATTTGTGAAGTGAGGAGATCATATCCAGGGGATTTTCGGGGTTTTAATTTGTTTATAAGGAATTTGACCTCAGAGGGGTTAACAGGTTTTGGAGGTAGAGAGAGAGGAACTGGTGAAGAGAGGAATTCTTCAACTTCAGCAGTGTGGCTGGGATGGAGTTCGGGATGAGGGGTGAATGTGTAGGATAAATGTTTAGCAAACTCCTCTGCTCTATTCGCATCTGACGAAGCCCAGGAACCATCATCACGGCGAAGTGGATGGGAAATGGACTGGAATTTAAGGATTTTTTTGGTTACGTTCCAGAGGGAGTTATCACTAGCGGATAATGAGGAGAGGTAGGAATTGTAGGATTGGGTTTTAAAAGTTTCCAGTTTCTTTTTTACCTGTTTGGAATAATAATTATACGATTTCCGGTCATCAGGATGCCTAGTTCTTTGCCAAAGGGTCCTAGAGCAACGTTTGCTATGGATTAGGTCCAATAGATCTTGAGGTAAAGGATTTATGTTATGGTATTTTTTGGGACGATCAGGTGAGGATGCAGTCCAAGCTGCTTGCTGGATCAGGGTAGTGAAGGAATGCACTGCATCGTCGAGGTCTTCAGGTGTTTTTAAGGAAACTCTGAGGTCAATATTATCTTCCAGTATTTGACGGAAAAGGTTCCAGTTAACTGGCCCCCTGATAAATGAAGGTGGGGATGATTTGGGAATGGGAGATGTGGAAACGGTTAGGACTAGAGGACTATGGTCTGAGGAAAGATCATCAAACCTTGAAATAGAACAGTGTAGTGATCCTAGACCTTTGTGGAGGAAAAAGTCTAGAAGGTCGGGATTGCGGTTGGGATCTGTTGGCCAGTATGTGGGTGTATTAGGTGAAAGGATGTTGCTGCGATGGGAATTAAGTGCAGATAGCAATGTTCGCCCTCGGGAATTTGTGGATCTGGCTCCCCATTGCTGGTGTTTTGCATTTAGATCTGCACCTAGGAGGAAGTGGTGTCCTAAGGAATTCAGGAAGGAAATTATTTGGGATTCGGAAATGGGTGTTTTAGGTGGGGAATATGCCGCAACTAGTGTTATTGGGTAAAGGGGTGTTTGGATTATTACGGCTGTGGATTGTAGGAAATTATGGCTTGGTAAGGGAAACAAATGATGGGAAACGGATCGATGGATAATTATGGCAGTGCCACCATGTGCTGTTCCATCAGGATGGTCGGTTCGATAAATATTGTAGCCGGGCACGTTGATTTGTCGTTTGTTGGTTAGTCGAGTTTCAGTTATTAGTGCTATGTCGATGTTTTTGTCATGTAATAAGATTGTCAGTTCGTTGATGTGGTTCCGAATACCATTCGCATTCCAGAGGAGAATGGAGAGGAATTTGGTTGAGGACATTTATGGATTTCTTGGCAGTGGAATGAGGTTGGATATAACATTGGTAAGTAGCGAAATAAGGGGGGTAATGAGAGATCTAAATTCGGAAAGGAAAGATGTCAATAGGCTTGTGAGGTCAGTGGAATTGGAAGGAGGAGGAATGAATGTGTGAGTATTTAACCTACGTTCAGGGATGGAGGGATATGGGTCTTGAGGTTGATGTGTGAATTCTTGAGGTTTAGATTCTTGTGGCAGGGCCTGAGATTGAGTGTTTACAGTGTCTCCTTTGAACATCTGAGCATAGGACACTCTTCCGTTCACTGTTCTATAGGGTTGTCTTGGTGGCCTGATTGTCCCTTCTTCTCTAGGCGTTGCGTACATTCGTGTTTTCAAATCTTTGTAAGTTTGACAACCCTTGTAGTTGGCTGGGTGTCCTTGGTGGCATAAAGCGCATACTGCAGGTGAAGTTCTAGACTTCCTACAGTCCTCTGTTTTGTGTTGCTCACCACACCTCACACATCTAGGAATGTGATGACAATACCGTTTCGTATGGCCATAAGCCTGGCAGTTATGGCATTGAACGATGTCGCGCTTGCTGTAGGGCTTTTCTACAACAACGCTTGTATAATAAAGGCGTGTGACCTTGTAGATGTTTTCGACATCGGGTGTTCGGTCAAGGTCAACGAAGGATAGTGGAAGAGGTATTTTATTTTTTATTCCAGGCTGTTCTCTATCCTCCTTAAATATGTTCACTATCTGGCGAACATGGAATCCCATACCCGTGAGCTCTTCTTTTATAGCATCTGTTGGCGTAGATGGGTGCAGTCTTCTGATAACGACCCTGAGCGCCCTCTCTTGACGCAGTTGAAACGTGTGGTAATCAGCCTTGGTGTCAGATAAATATTTTATGATTTTTCTATAGGTTTCTGTAGTGTCGGGCATTAACTTAGTGTCATTGGTGCGGCTTTGGCATAAATATTTTCCTGAACCTACCAGATTATTCAATTGATTACACATCAATTGAAAATTTTTAATATTTCTAACAAATATTGGTGGGGGTTTGGGTTCTCTGGGGATGGATGCTGCTTCCATTTGTTCGTTGTTTATATTTGAAAGCACTTCAAATGGATTCGAAGTGAAAAACGGCGATTCTTCACCCATAGCTTGAGTTGTCTCATAATTGTTGGGTTGTTGTGAGGAGCCAGGTTGGGGTTCCACTTCTTCTATGAAGCTCCCTGGTGTGGCTGGTGGAGTGTTTCTTTTCGAATGCCTTGTCTTTTTTTTAATGGGAGAACTAATTGTAGTATCCAGGCTCCTGGACCTAGTGTTTTTGCCCTTACTCGACATTAGCATGTGATAATATCGCATTTCATATTTATTTTTAAAAGAAAAATTGATAAAAGTGAAGAGAGGAAAAAAAAAAAAAAAAATTATTGAACACGAAAATATAGACGCGCTCTTGGAGAGCACAGATCTGCCTCCGACGGAGGGATCTAGCCCACTGGTATTAACGACTGTTGCAGCTTATGGCTGGCCGTTATCTAACTAACCTAAGGTCTATTTACACTGTTCACTCTTGTGTTGTAAATAACTCACCTTATTTTTTTTGTCCAGTATAAACGTAATTGTTAATGTAACTGATAATACTAATTGTTCACATTAAACTTGTATACTGCCACTGATAAATGAGATTTTTATAAGAGACGACCTGACGTACGTTTAACTAGGGCTAACGCATGCGCAGAACTCCACCGCAATATTAAAAAAGAAAACTAAAATTAAATTTAAAAATGATAAAATAGGTATTTTACTTATTTCGGCTGAAAAAAAAAAATAAAAAATAAACAAACCGAAACACAGTGGTCTAATCTTAAAATGGAGATCATTTTCGAAACTATGTCTCCGATAACATATAAGTAGACCCTTACATCGAATAAATTAAATGAGTCGAAACGCAGTGGCGTTATCTTAAAATGCAGGTCATTTACAAAATCGACGACTCCGGAAACATATGAACAGACCTTAATATCGAATAAATTCTAAAAACTTAAACAGGTCGAAACGCAGTTGCGTAATCTTGAAATGGAGGTCATTTTCAAAACTACAGCTCTGGAAACATAAGAATACGGCCTTATATCGAATAAATCCGAAAAACTTAAATAAGTCGAAACGCAGTGGCGTAATCATAAAATTGAGGTGATTTTCGAAATCTACGGCTCGGGAAACACACCCTTAAAAACAATTAAATAAATAAAAAAATATTGAATTTGAAATGGAAAAGATTTAATTTGAAATGGAAAAAGATTAATTTGATTTGTAAAAGGTTGAATTTGACTTGGAAAAGGTTGAATTTGACTTGGAAAAGGTTGAATTTGACTTGGAAAAGGTTGAAATTGAATGGGAATGCTATAAAAGGGTACTTAAACAAATAAAAGTACCCACAATGAAATATACATAAATATAGCGTCTATAATTTTAACTTTTACTTCCTTATGTGTGAAAATACTTATTTCTGCTAATGGGGTGGTAAGTGAATGTGCATAATTTTTTAATTTATAAAAAAGTTTTATTTTAAAAAAGATTACATTTACATCAATATATTATTATTTTTTTCTTCTTCCCCTTCTGTACAGATTTTAAGCTGTGGCACAAGTATTTTGGTACCCGCCTCATAGAACTCCTTCATCCACTTAAAGATCTATGTTTCACCTCATTAGTTGAAATTTTTTTCCCACTCGTGTGGATCTTGAGAAAGTTGAAAATCTGAAAATCTGAAGTCCTCATGTCAGGGGTCTATACAGAGCTGATCAAAATGTCACAACCTAATGAGTTCTCATGTGCCTTAGTGGAGTTGCCCATGTGTGGGAGGGCAATTTCACGCAACAAACATACTTCCTTCATCTATATTCCTTTTGTTTGTTTTGGATTGCTCTCTGGGGATTTTTTAGGGACTCATAGAATCATGCTGTCTTAATCATCTCCCTTGAGACGAAAAATGATCCTTTTTCAGTCCTAAAACAAAAACCATGATCCTTTTGCCAGACATTGAGGTTTTGACTTTTTTGGCAGATGGGGAACCAGAGTGTCACTATTGTGATGACCGCCTTTTTGTTTCAGCAGCGTAATGAGCCACCCATGTTTTATCATGAATCATAGTGGAGCTCTAAAAATCAACATGCACCCAACACCTAGCGGAATTTCTAATTGACATGTTTTACAGAAATAGACAATATGAGGTTAGTTTTGGTACTAATAAATGTTGTCTTTGCCTGTTATTTTCAGAAGAATCCCCACTACTACGTACTCTTAATTTCTGAACATACCTCTTACTTACTTTACACAATCATGGAAAAATTTCAAATATTCTTAAAATTAAGATTTTAATTACCCTTAGATATAATCTTAGAAATTAGGAATCCTCCAAACTTTCCAGTCATGCAAAGTTATAATAAAACTTTTTATAAGGTTTGAGCTTTACACAGCTTCATTAACGATTTCTTTGCAGATGTTTAAAACTAATTAAACTATTCATAAATAAAAACCGTAAATATATTTAGATGTGTACAACAAGCACAATTGAAATAGTACAATAAATGATATGGCAGAATTTCCTAAACTTAGTACTCAGCTCATCAGTGGCATCAGATCCGTCACTAAACTGAGCAAAATGTTGCCCTCAATGAGCTCAGTGCTGAGTTTAGTTACTTGGCCATGATTTTCCAACTTCAATTATAATTCGATATGATATGTGCGCTGCAATTATTCACATTATTTTCTGTTCAAGAATCAAAATAAACATTATTCAATTACATGAGAATGGAGAGATCAAAACTGAAATATTGGGTAAATGATCAACTGAAAACAAATATATACTTTGTCTTTTTGTTCTAGAAGCTAATCTGGTTTCAAACTTCAAAAGAGTAACATAAATATTTCAATTTTATGTTGAATTGTTGGTTTTCAATTTGTTAACTAAATGTAAAATGGGCTGTAAATCTTTAATAACAATTTTCATTAAACTAATTATATAAGGCTTTTCTAGAAAGGATTTTAAAACATCTACCTGATTTAAAACATCTAAAGTAAATTTAAACTGTGAATTACATTCATGCGGCTAAATAATAAAATATCTGAAGCCGTATATTTTAGTTAAGTAATTCAAAGTATTTACAGTCAATTACATAATAAAAACAACTAATTACCTGCACAGCCTTCACTTTCTTTTGGAGGATTATTAGGATTCCAAAAGGGTTTCCAAATAGTATTGCTGTTGGTGGCATTATACCAAGCTTTGCTCACTAATGAACAATTCATGATGTCATACATGTCAAGATGGGCCAAAACTTTTTCAGAAATTTCAGGAGGTAAAAGGCCTATAAAGTCCATCCTAAAAGTAATATCATTCAAATATTAGCATTAAAAGCAATAAGTTAACAAAACAGGCAGAAATAAGTAGTTGAATTTTTACTTGAATAGTTGCAGAATACTTGAATATTAGTGTTTTAATTATGTTTAATTATACTTGTGTGGGTACCAAGAAACAGTTCATGATAGATTAAAAAAAAATTTTAAATCAAAAAACAATTTTCTTAAAATTATGATACAGTATAGCATTTATGTTGATTTCAGAAGGAAAGGGTCAGTACAATATCAAAATCCAATGGAAGAAGGATTATATTTATATATACTACTAACTATATACTCAGTTGGGTTAAACTAGAAAACAACCTGATGATATTACAATGACCGTAAACAATGAACACAACCAAACACACCAGTAACAAGAGAATAACCTTCCTCTATGAGATATTTTCCTTCGTTTTTTTAAGGCGTTAATTATTAACCTATTATAATATTATCCCTTGTAAATTGATTAATTAGACATATTTAAAATGCCAAATAGACACATCCCTTTTCTAGCAAGAACAGTTTTAGTAAGGAATGGCAATGTTGATGAAGCTGCTAGAATTTTGAATAGGTAGAATTATTTTTAAACAAATATCCAGAAAAATTTACTTTTAAATAACTATTTTGATGTTCATCTTTAATTTAGAATACTAGGAAAAGAAGGAATTTTGGACCAGTATCGTAGAACAAGATATTATGAAAAGCCATCTCAAGTAAGTATTCAAGATTTCACATTAATATTTTAGTGTATGATAATCTTTCCTAAATCATAGGTTGTAGTTAAATCTAATGAAATTGAAAAATATTTACACAAATTAGATTATATTTTCTTGTTCATTATTGCTGAATAAACATTTTGATCCTAATCATAAGCTGTCTCTACTTCCTGTCTTTCTTTCCTCTGAAAGAGAAGATGTGATCTTGTCTACTTGATAAAAAAAAAGCTGGTTCTTTTTTCCAAATATTTATCCACTTTGAGATTCTTAGTCATAGTTCGATAATATTTGTGTAAACGTTATAAAAATGTGCCAGTTTCTGCAAGTCGTGATTTTTAATTTTATGTCTTGAGGAACCTGTTTAATATGTCTTGGTAAAAAGTCACCAATTACATTTTTGATGGAGCTGAACTTTTAAGAATTTCTTTTGAATTTCAACCTTACTTATTGATAAGAAATGCATAGTAGATGCACTAAAATGACAGAAATTCTTTGATACATCTTGCATTGCTACAACAAGCCCACAATTTAATGTTTTACAAAGAGAAAATTCATCAAATTTCATTGTGATTTATTAAAGTTGTGTAAATATCACATAGTGACTTTTTGCTATTAACTGACGATATGTTCAATAACACAGCCTAACTGCTCTAATCAAGAAAATTTCAATATCATTCACGCCAAAATCAAATAATTTATTGCCACAGTGTCTTTCTTGTGTACTCTGTTAGCCCAAATGTACTAAAAGGTGGGCCCATTAAATATTAATACAAGTTTTTATAGACTAAATTTAGAATTATAATAATGAAGTGTTTAAATACTTTTGACTCTTGTTAATTATTGATTATTTCTAATAATTTAGTTTTACTGCAATGTTGTGCAGGTTATATGATCAGAGATATGTTTTTTTATTGATGTATTAAATGATTTTATTATTTTTAATGAATAACAATAATATCAATATATTTTATTTTATATTTTTTATATCAAAATACTTTTGACCCTAACTATTCCTAGTTCTGTTATAAATATTGTTACAAGGAAATATATACAGATTTCAACAGAAAAATTAATTTTTTCAAAAGCTTTATTAGAAAATAAAATATATATCTATTGAGACTAATACAAAAAAGAAATGACTCAAAATGTCCCCCTTTTGCCTTGACACAGGCATTTAATCTCCATGGCCAGTCATCAATAGCAGCATGCAGCCAGCACTTCTTGAGGAAAGCGCTCAACTGCTCGAACCAGAGATTGTTTGAGGATTTCCAAGCTAGGGTGTGCTCTTTGGCATGCTAACCTCTCCAGTTCGGACCAAAGCCGATAATCGAGTGGGTTGAGATCAGGGTTTCCTGAGGGCCAATCCGACGCACGGATGAACTCTGGATTGTTCTTGTGCAGCCACTACTGAGTTGACCTGGCCTTGTGAGCTGGAGCGGAATCCTACTGGAAACCCAATGACTTCCAGCAAACAGAGCATCAGACTTCCTGGGCTTCTTTAGAGCTGTGTGCGTACACACGATCATTTTGGGGATTAAATTTTTCTTCAATTGTAAAAATTTTTTCATCGCTAAACTAAATCTTTCGATGAAGACCATTGGTGTAATGGCCTAGGAGCACTTTGCATTTATCCACTCTATTTTTTTTTAGGAAAGTGGTTAGCCTTTCAACAACAAGAAATCTGCTACAGATTCCCATTTCCCGAGACATGATTTGTTGTTTTAAAATGTGATTTTTCTGATTTTGAGCAGCCACTCTCACTGCATTTGCCATTCTCACAGTGTGGGGATGGCCTGGTTGAAGTCTGTCGCATACAGTTAGGGTCTCATTATATCTATTTATAGTGTGGTACACAAACATATGTCTGAAACCCAAAGATTTCAAAGTGTTGAAAACCTCTGACCTACATTTTCCAACTTTGTGTAAGGCGATCACAGCTATTCGGTTTTCTTTATCACCCCACTTCATGTTAACTGAGTGAAAGAAAAATACAAACTAATTGTGATTATCATCTTGATATGTTAAGAAAATAACCTGATAGTTGTATTGATTATCTAAATAATACCCAAGGATGTAAACAAAGTTCAACTTTTGTAACACTATGACAGAACTATGTACATATGTGAAACAACCTTACAATGAAACTCTACTGCCAAACAGATATAAATATTTAGTGAACTTTTATGTATTCTAAACTTTTAATAGTGATTTGAGTTAAAGAAAATCAGTCATAATTTAAGCTCATCAGAAACCCATCAGACCATTCCAAAACTCAGCATGGAATTCAGCATGTTGTACTAAGAATTGGTGGAAATTATGAATCACTCCACTGAATGCTAAATAAATCGTAAATCAAAACTTATACACAGTCACAACATTTTAGTTCTAATAATATACTTATTGAATATGAAAGAAATAGAGGGGGGTTGGTCTTAAGTAATGGTTGTTGGATTTAGTTTTCCCAGATCTGTAGGTAGTGGTTTTAACTTTACTTTAATTGTATATGTTATTATTCATAAATTACTATAGTGTATTTTTGGTTTAAATGAGTTAATTAAATTGTATATTTATGTAGTAATCTTTCAAATTTGTCATCTTTTAATTTTTTAGCAAAGGAGGAGAATTAATTATGAAAAATGCAAAGCCATCTATAACGAAGACATGACAAGAAAAATGCAATTTATTATGAGAAAAAACAGAGCCGATCCATTTCCAGGATGTATTTAATATTTCTTTTATGTTGATTGTGTCAGATGTAATTTCTTACATATTTTTTAAAGTGTTTAGACTTTTAATATTGTCTTCTAGCCTAGTTTTGTATTTTAACACTTTAGTGTAAACAAACATATAATTATATTAATAAATTATATATGTTATTAAAATTTCAATTTTACATCATTTATTATTTCATTAAAATTTATTGTATTCTTGAAGAGAAGTTGGTTGGGGATTGCAGTCATTGGAAGTAAAAAAAATAAAAAAAACCTGTACCACTACAACCAACCCATGAAGGGTCTTGATTTCAGTGCTATGTAAGGAAGTCATGTTAATTAGTCATTGGCTGTGCCAGGAGGTGATTTGACTGATATGCTCAACTACCAGGTTTTCTCCCTTAATTAAATAATTAAGAGTTTCCTCTTTATAGAATCCGGGTATGCCCCTTGGAAGGGCGGTGTGGCCTGTGTGTGCACAGCACCATTTCAGGTCCCAGTGCCAAAAGGAGAGGGCTTTTAATTCTGGCATATTTAATTCCCTGGTATGGAAAAATCTGGCAGCAGGGTGGCTGAATAAGGTAATGTGTGTGCACAGCACTGTGGGTTGCCAGGCAATGTGATAACTGAAGGTAGGTGGAAAAATATTACGAGTTCAAATCCCCGTACCTGGAGGGAATTTTAACTCGGCATATTTCCCATCATCCTCCCCTGGACTAGGAAAAACTCTGTGTAGCTTAAAAGGCAAGGAAGGGGAAAAAAGTTTCCAGAAAAATCTCATATAGTCTAAAAGGAGAGGAAGGGAAGAACAAAAAAAAAAGTGGGTCCCAGAAGGGTCTCCCAACTTCAGGATCGTCGATTCTATGAAGTACAAAGTAATAATAAATTATATTTTATACGCATTCAACAATTTAACCATCACCAAAAACTCATTGTACACTTTTGGTACAATATATATAATATAAACCAAACAGCACATAAATGTGTCATAAAAAAATGATGCACACTACATTATCTATCAAACTAAGTTACACTAACAAGGTGAAGTCATCGAATTACAGTCAGTAGAACAATCTCTGTTTTTTTTATTCAGAATCAAAAAATATTGGAAGGGTATTCGGGTGTTTGTTCCTGTTTATCTTAGGAGCGGAGAAATAAATTATTTTTATTAAAATTTATAATTTTTTTTGCATGGATTTCTAGTTTATTATGTACCACTCAATTTATTTTATTGTTTTGTAAAATAACAAAAAAATATTTAAAATCGCAATAAACGTTCAAATGTATCAGAAATAGAAGATACCAAATGCAGTAAAAAGGCTAATTAAATTTTTGTTATGAAAAACAGAGTTAGATTAGTTTTTAGTGTACTTTAAAACTCTTAAATACAAATTTTTATATAAATCAAAAAATATAAATTTTAAGATTTGATTTTTTTTCCCTTCTGTTTTCTAAACCATTCATAACTTCTCAAAACTGTTCTCTTACTTAATGTTACTGTTGTTGTTTAAAAGGTGAATTACTGCTCTTCCAACCTATATCAATAACTTTTAGATGTTATGTCCCTGTTTTGTGTTATTCCTTTGATTATAATTTGCTTATGGAGGTCAAGTGTGTGCCATTTCATGCATTCTCATACATCTACATTAGTTGGTTGGTGCAGACTGTTTCTATATTGTTCTTATATACCTAGCTAAATTGAACCCAATGAGCACTGTGGGTCCAACGAATCTTTATGAAGACGAAATTATGTAAAAGATAAATGATAGGAGAAAAGTAACAATTGGCTACGCATCTTGATTGATTGAGCCGTTTTCGAGAAAATTGTAAAAATATGTAAAGTGTCACTCACTACCGTTAAGTCAATTTTGATGAAAACGTTAGTGTAACATCCCGGACCTATGTCTACTTTAAAATGTAATTTCAGTACAATACAACTTTCTGTCTATTTTTGAGCTTGACTGTTCACATGCACACCATATTGCGAAACTTGTTTTTCCAGTATTTCCATTGAAAACTTCGATTCGAAATTTCGAAGGCAATACTTCCCCTTTCTATATATTATATATATATACGTAAGTGGCGTGGTGGTCGGGCGGTCGCTTGGCCCAGGTTCCTCTCGCCCCATATTTTTGTCCACTGTCGCTAGAGTTGAATAAAAACCAAAAGAATTGTCAGGGTTATTTATTTGATAATAATAAACTTCATTATATTTCCACAATTTTAATTTTTTTTTTTTTTTAAGTTTCATATTTTATGGTTCTGAGAAATTTGATAAAAGGAATTTTAAAATCACAGCCTTTCCTTTAGCAAGAAGAAAGTTTAAAAACATTCTAGAAGTAGTTGGTTTCCCAACCACAATTATACTTGGTGGAACATGCAGAACGGATGTTTCTTCGATTGACGGAAGTTATTACAGATCCGGTCCGAGATTTATTTTATCTATATACAGGGAACTGTATGAACGGAATTCCGAATAAATTAAATGAGGATGGTGAAGAAGACTTGGGACTCTCCCCGCAATTACCGCTGATACTAAAACCCGTATTTCATATGAAAACGAGTTGTTGCTATCATCATTCTAGGTATTGTAGTCCAAAGCTGAAAACTCTCTAATTCCAAAAGAACCAGGCCTGCGGAATTTGTTTTGTTGGTGGATGCAAAGTTATCAAACAAAATATCAATATAATCGTTTAAAAAATGAATTAGTACAAAATAATAATTTTTTTATTTAAGAGTCAGAAAACCTACTCGAAGTCCGTAATTTTGTGTTGTGGTCGAACCCATCATCCATAAATTATCATCGCGAATTAAAATTTGTACGTTGTAAATGTTCCTCAGATGACGCTGTATCTTTTTGCCTCTTGAATTCTAATATTTTTAAAACCTTTTTTGATTTTATATTATATATAAAAATAATACATATAAAAAAATATTGTGTATATACTCTATATATATATATCTATTGATGATACTGTATATTTGTATATTAGTTTTAAAAATTGTCCGTAATGATTGATAAGTTTGCTGTGGTTGTAGCAACCCAATATTATTGGACAGCATCTTTTATGCAAATAAAGTGATTCTCTCTAAAATTGGTTCCAATTAACATCTTCAAGAAAATATACTTATATTACAACCAAGAAACATGCCGAGTTTTACAACTGCTAGAAAATATATAAACAAAATTAATTAATAATGATGTAGAGATGGTTGGCCGTTGATATAATATGAGAAGGAGTTGATCGGGGGAGGGGAGGAGGGGGGGGGGGGTCAAATTAATACTAAATTAAACAAGTAGAATTATTTAATTTTTGCCGACGTTTCGACCCACTTTGCCAGGTCTTCATCAGGGCTACAAAAGATACAAAACATGGTGAAAATAATATAAATGAATATAAGTAGATATAAAATAAGAATAAGCTGTCTGATACAGAAATAAAAGATGATATCAGTAATATTATAACTACATTGTCACCCACTATATATCTGATATCATCTTTTATTTCTGTATCAGACAACTTATTCTTATTTTATATCTACTTATAATCATTTATATTATTTTCACCATGTTTTGTATCTGTTGTAGCCCTGATGAAGACCTGCAAAGTGGGTCGAAACGTCGGCCAAAATTAAATAATTTTACTTGTTTAATTTAGTATTAATTTGACCGCTCTCTCCCCCCCCCCCTCCGATCAACTCCTTGTCTTAAAATTAATTATATTTTCTAAAATTTTATTCAAACTTTTTATAGAAGATTATGAATAGTTTCATATGGTGTATATGAATAAATTTAGAACTTTAATAAAAACGCATTATTATTTAGTTATTTTGCTTTTGTTTATTTTATGTTTTCTGTATGTAAGGTGTGCATGTTTTCATATCTCAATATAATTATTTTCCGTGTGACAGATAGTTACATTTCTAAATAAACAAATTTAAAAAATAAAAACAAAATATATTCAAAATGAAAATCAGGAATTATTATTTTTTATTTTATTTTATTAAAGCTCTCTAATCAGCATGGAAGATTAGTAGTTGCACGAAAATATTTAAGTTATATATAACTTTTGGATTCGCTTTGTGACCTAATGTTAAAAAAAAAAAAAAAAAAAAAAAAAAAAAAGAGAATCTAAACCTGAATAATATGGTCAGTTAAAGAAAAAAAAGGTCTGAGGAAGCGGGACTTGGTGCCAGGTAAGGATGAGTCACCCAAACGCCCACCAGGAGGTATTCACTACACCGCACCGCTACTCCCGGCCCTTTCATCCTCCGCTACAAACCAGCACATTTATCACCCAATGGCCAAGGATTGTAACTTGATTACACATCGCAAATAAATAAAACTTTTAAAATTTGATGCATACAAATTAATTATTTTTAATCTATATTATATATAATACGGTAGTAGTAGATAGATCCCTTTTTCGGCTCTCAGATACTAATGGTTTCGACCAATGAGATATCAAACGAAAAGGAATTTGATGGATAAGTGTCGAATTCCAATTTCGAAATTGAAACTCCTTTTACAACAATAATAAAACTCTATGAAAAAATTGAGGAGGCTTTAAAATTCAGATAATCTTAAAAGTCAAAGATAGGTATTAAGACCTATTATATTTTCAATGCCCTGTGTTTTAAACCCCTAAAATGTACCGTTTTCGATATAATGTATCATTCATGCCGAAAGCTTCTTATTTTCTATATCAAGGGATATTTATCACCTGTTTGGTTTTAAAAAATTAAAATATTGCTTTGACGAACTAAAACTTAATAAAAGGGTAAGTAAGGAGGATAGCTCTATTATCCCTTGAGTACTTATACAAAAATCCTAATTGCACTTCGGTTTATATAAGAATAAAAATGTTTAGCTGATACCGCTTATTCGTCAAATGCATTAGAGAGAGCCATCTAATGAGATAACTACCTATTGAGTTCTCACTGGCTTACGCTAGCCTGTTGTTTATTTCGACTAATATTCCTCATTTCATATATTAAACTTTTTTTAAATGATATTTCCATCCGACATATCAATATGTTTTATAAGCTTAGAATATTATTAGTCTGTAGTACAGACACCTTTCTGTCGAAGTATTAATATCAGCCTAAAATTTCGTGAATAGCTTTATCTCATCGTAACCTACAAATGTTATATTTACGAAAATTCTCGGAATTGGGTCGTTTTCAATCTGGAGATTGACAAACTTTTTCTATTTAATTAAGTAATAGAACCTCATGAATACCCATTTGCTTTCTACTTAAATAGTAAGTTAATGTGATCATAAAGTCGGGAAAAAAAGATGGTCGACAAAAATATTGGTCCGTTTGGCCTTTATAATTTAGCTATTTTAACATTTTGGGGGTGGAGGTCACACCAAACGATCAATGTTTTTGTAGCCCACTTTTTTTTTCGACTGTGTGATCATATTACTTTAAGATTCAAGTGGGTATTCGTGAGTTTTTAGTACCTAATTAAATAGACAAAGTTTGCCGATCTCGAGATTGAAAACATACCAATTCCGAGAATTTTCGTAAATAAATTATTTATAGAGTGCGATGAGATAAAGCTATTTACGAAGTTTTTGGCGGATGTTAATAATTTGCTAAAAAGGGGTTTGTACCACGGACTAAATTATCAAAATATAAAAAGTTTACTTATGATCATTAATATTGAACAGGATGTCGTTCTCAAATTAGTCGTAACTCATCGAAAATTACAATACAATATTTGTTCCTTGCAAAGATAAAAAATTATGATTTTTTTTTTATATTTAATCTGATAAAAATGAAGAAAGGCGTTTATTTAAAATGAGGAGCTTTAAATAGGATAAAATGAATAGAGCAGAGAAAAAAAAAAAGAATGTAGCTATTTTTAAATGTGTACCGAATCATTTTCACTTTAACTGGATAATTATTTCCATAAAATTATTTAATAAAATTTTATTGTAAATATCGTGTGTGTTTTTTTCAGCCCTTAGTATTTTTTTTTTAATTAAGTATTGTTCATTTATTTAACAAATCGTTCTGATTTTTTTAAAATATTTACTTGCAATACTACATACAATTAGTAAAAATGAACATCGGAAAGGTTTTTCATGTAATTTTCCCACGAGTGCCTTCGAAGGGGGCAAGAAGTCGAATAAGGGACAGAGTTACCTGTGCCGGTCCCTTATACAAAAGTACCTGTTACCTTGCTACCTGTCGTCCCTTCCTCTGCTTGCCAAAGAAAGAACCCTCTACTAATAAACTACCTGCCCGTGGGCTAGATTTACACAAGAATAAATATTGGTCACAGATATACGTTCTACTACAATCTTTGACTACTATGGATTTTGTAGGCCCTTCTTTAATTACAGGAAATTAATTTATAGCTTGATAATTTATTATTGACACCGACCAATTGTTTATCGAGAGAACAGAAAGCTTAGAACTTGTCACTGTAAATTATTAAATATTATTTAGACAGATAGGAAAAACAAATTTCTAACATTTTATAATTATCTCACAATGGAAAAAGGCAATTTAAAGGCGACCATCGTGAGATAATTATAAAATGTTAGAAATTTGTTTTTCCTATCTGTATAAATAATATTTAATAATTTACAGTGGCAAGTTCTAAACTTTCTGTTCTCTCGATAAACAATTCGTCGGTGTCTATAATAAATTATCAAGCTTTAAATTAATTTCCTATAATTAAAAAAGGGCCTACAAAATCCATAGTAGTCAAAGATTCTGGTAGAACGTGTATTTGTGACCAGTAATTATTCTTATGTAAATCTAGCCCACCAAATTATCTTTTCTTATGTGTTTTTACTTTCCTACCTATACTAGGTGAGAAAAGTAATTCAATCGGGTCAAATTTCCGATATGCGGTTTTTGACGGATCTATACGTTTCAGCGCCTCCTGAGTCCGAAAAACATTTTTAGCCATTGGTCTGTCTGTGCGAAGATTTTCTCGGGAACTACTGAACCGATTTTGTTGCTTCTTTTTTTATTTTGTAGAGTTTTGATTACTGATGCCTGTGACAGAAATTCGGTGCTCCATACGCAATAGCTTGCGCGCAATAAATGAAAAACATATTTTTCTATAGACTGTAGCGCGAAAACGGCTCTAACGATTTTGATGAAACTTTCCTATAATATTATAACCCCTGCCCTTTCAATTTTAGTATATAGACTAAATTCCCGAAAAAAATCAGGAAAAAAAGTTATAAAGAAAAGAAAAATTTTATGGGGCCTAACTCCCTAGGTATATATTATATGGTAGAATTTATAATAAAACTTTTGAAAGGTAATTAAATTACCAAAAAACAAAATTTTATATTTATATATATATATATATATATATATATATATATATATATATATATATATATATATATATATATATGGGCTGTTTTCATTTAACACCTCTCTATTCAGCTGCTTATTAATTTATTTCTAAATTCTCAAGAAATAGCAGGCGCCTCTCCAGGCTGACGCCGCACAGTTGCACGAGTAAGGGAAAACTCTCGACATCGGCTAAAATTATTACTTTTTTATTATATAACTGCAAAAACTATATAAACTGTTTTATTGATGCCTTGTGGAATTGTTGATTCAATGGAGCCAATATGGGTTGTTGTTCAATTGACAGAATACATATGTTTCATTGTTTTTATTGAATAGTTCAATTTAAAACCTAATCATTTTGTGGGATTTGCAAATTTTGTAAAATTGTTCGTTTTGAGATGTTGGTTCATACTTTTGTCTTGAAACTTTAACAAATTTTTACTGTCATTCAGCTTGACTAGAATAAATATATAATAATGTATAAAACTTGTTTTATTTCGAATCTTTTTCCATTTATTTTTAACAAAAATAGGTGTTTCCAAATCAAATTTTAACAAATGTTGTGATTTAAAAGAAGCTCCGATATCTTCCGCAAGATTGATTTCTTGCAACTTTTTAACATTTATTTTCAAAAATAATTTCGTATTAATTTGAACCTCCATGGTCCGCCTGAAGGTAGTTAAAATATATTCCAAATTATTTTTGTATGTATAAATGTTCGAACAATTTCTATGTATGTTCTAATATCTCCTATAACTAGGACATGCTCTCAAATTTAGTTTTAAGAATTATATTGAACATAAAGAGAATGAAGTACTGTAGTTATTTATTTACAGAAAAATACCTCAAACCAAAACAATAAAAAAAAAATTACATTAAAAATGAAATCTTCGTTTTCATTGTTTTATGTTCTGTCTACTTAATTTTTAATTTTGTCTACCTAGATAAAAAATAAACTTTTATGTTATTCTTTTAACTGTATATAACCATCCTTTATTTTCGCTCTAATTTAAATCAACAAACAAACACAACACCGTTAAATGAACTAAAGTTGAAAATTAAATAATAAAAGGTTGGGTTCAATGGGTATCAGCATAAGACGGCCTCAAAAAAAATGTATTTACTTCTTCCACTAATATTACTGTCTGTTAGTAATAAAATGTAATTGTTTTCAATCTCTAACCCTTATTCTTTTTAAATGTCGTTATAATTCCATAAGGGTAAATTGAATCTGAGAGTATTTGGTTGAACCTTTATGACTTGATATGTATCAGTTGTTCTTAATATAATCTTTAAAATTAATGAAAAAAATTAAATATTTTAAAGTATCGATGGTTTTTAAAATTGTTTGTAATAAAAACAAAATAAAATGTTTATTATTTCATAAGAACTATTATGAAATAAATATTTATAGTTAATAAACGATACACTTTTTAAGTTATTACATACACGTATATTATAATTATATTTTGTGATTTATTGTGTTTTTAAAATAAATAAAAAAAATATTAAAATATCGATTGTATTTAGTAATATAGACAGTAGTTATAAATAGGTATCCATAATTATCCGTTTTAAAAGGTATCTATAATTTTCTAAGTTAATTTATTGTTAAATTTAAAAATTCTTAGGTTTCAAAAAGAAACCGAAATTTTCAAATTTTGACATCATATTCGTGTTCATTGGCCTTGAAAACATAAATGTGCTAAATATTAAGTCAATCCGACATCATTTACGAGCTTTAGGCCCATGCCCACGAAAACCCGTCTTTTGTCCCACTGTGTGCCATCGCACAGCGGGACGAGTAAGGGAAATTGGCTTAATAACTCCCGACATTGGCTAAATCCATCTTTCCAATTGAACTATTTAATAAAAATAGTGAAAATATATATTCAGTCAACTGGATATATTCTCGGAAACTCCACGATCTCCATAAGCTATCAATAAAACAGTTTATCTAGTAAAATTTATAATTTCAAGGAAAATCTGTTTATTTCATTCTTAAACCTCTACTCCATGCTCCAATTCATTTTAATTTTCTCGATCACATTTTGCCCATTTTCAAGTGAAAATATTTATCTATAATGCAATTACACAATAATTATAAATATATATATAAGATATAACAACACATAATGGCAATTAACGAAAATTCTAAAATATCAAATCAATAAATGACATCTCTACTTACACCATTATTATGTAATCCATCTAACAATATTTTTTATATAATTGTTGTAACATTTCACACATTCTTCTAATTATAAAATTCTTAACTTATTTATGAAAATTAAATTCTAAAACAATTGAAAATAATCATACAAGACACCTCAAATAAGAAAAAAATGAAGTAGAGGTGTTAGGGTGAAATAAAGATATTTTCCTCGAAATTATAAATTTTATTAATTATACATGCCCTTGAAAATTTAGAATATTTAATAAAAAACAGTCTATCTAGTTTTTGGAGTTATAAACAAATAAAATAAATTGCGATTTGCAAAAAGGTTGCAAGTTTTCACTTACTCATTCTCTGTGTACCGGGCGTATACCCTGGTACCGACATTGGTTAAGACTGTGTGGCATTTTATATATCTTGGAGAAATAATTAGTAGATTTGGGATGGTTAAACTAGTGATTTAGTCTGAAAAAAAAGAAGTTGGACACAATTAATATATACAATAAAATAAAAAGATCCCAAAGTACAGTTGTAATACCAACCATCATATTTGGCACAGAAACTATAAATAACTAGAATGGAAAAGCTACTCATTACAGAGAGAAAGATTTTGAAAAGGAATTATTTTATAAAAACAAGAAGGCTACAGACAGAGACATAAAGAAGAAATATGTATATTAATAAACAGATTTTCAACTCTGGTACTAAAAAAGTGAAGACGGCTATGTTAAACAGATGTTAAACAAATGTTAAACAGATGCAGGAATATCTAGAAGAAAAAATAAGTCGATATTGAAGATGGAGATCGTTTTGATAGGTAAAAATGCAGACAGATAATTTTGAAAAAGAATAAACACTGATGAAAGTGGCGCCAAGGAGTCAAAAAGGATGAGGAAGTTCTTGGCTTACATTTAGTACCTGAAGTACATGCCTTACAATTTTAATAAAAGGAACACATTGTGATTGCTTTGAGCTCAGGTGAGTTCGAGAGTCCTTGAGAAAAAATCGACATTATTTGATGAAAATTTCAAAAGCATTTTTTAAAATATTTATATTAAATAAATGAGATTCTGCCAGTCGGATCTTGCTACCTGTAAAAATGCCAGCTGATATAAAGAATATTAGACCAGTAACGTGATGATCGACACTAAAAATTCATTGCGAAAAATAATGAATAAGCTTTTATTTTTTCAATTTGTATATAAGGGCTCAGGAATGTAAAAAAAGAAATTACTAACGCGGGCCCCCAAGGGTAAAATTTTACACCCAAAAAGCCAGATGGTGCATCAAATAGAAAAACCAATAAGAAATTAAACAAATTAAATTTTTCGTCGAATGAGTACCTAAACTTAATAATTTAGTTATGTTGTATCGTCGTTAACCACAGTCAACCAACACTGTTTTTACCAAATTGATCAAAAGCTAATACAAATGACTATAAATGTCGCTGCAGCTTGGCAATGAGATATCTAAGAAAAAAAAAACCAACAGAATAAAAGTTGTAGAGGATCAAATTCCGCGGCCACTGAGTAACAACAGTTTTAATATAGGTCACTCCCTCCGCTCGAAACCAGTAAATCAATAGCGATGGCTTGAAATTGGTTATACCTCATTAGTTTATTGGTTATGCCTCTTCTTAAAAACAAAGAAAGCTGAGATAGAATTAGAAAAATCGTAGATCATATACAGTTACACTTGCTGCGGTCTGTTCCATGTTTTCCGTTTGTCCCTTAGTCCGAAAATTCATAACTACGTCGAAATTTGCTTCCCCTAAAGAATTCAAAAACCTGTCAAAATATGTCCCCTCACAAATTTTGAAGGCGCAGCTTGCGCCATGAAACCCCCTTCTGGGCATCTCTGAGTCTAGTATATACAGCATAGGACTCTTTTCCACCTCTCAGATGGAAGGATTTTGAGGTGGGAAAATGAAATGTAAAAAAAAAAAAAAAAAAAAAAAACGAATTTCATGAAGACATAACGAATCCGAGAGATATAATTGACCTGCATTAAAACTGTTGGTACTCAGTGGACAATTTGGTGCTCTACAACTTTTATTCTATTAGTTTTTCCTCTTAGAGATCTCATTGCCGAGCTGCAGCGCCATTTATAGTAATTTGTCTCAGTTTTTTATAAATTTGGTAAAAATCATTGTTGGTTGACCGTGGTTAAGCAAACCACTTAACCAAGTTATTAACTTTAGGTACTCGTTCAACGTACACGAAAACATTTCGATTTGATGTACCAATTAGGAGTTATAGATGAAAAACAAAAAAAGATCGATGAAAAATCTGGCTTTTTTGTCTATAACAAGTTTTCCCCTTGGTGGGCCGCGTTATCAATTTGTTTTTTACAAAAAAAATTTCAAACATTTTTCGCTATGAATTTCCCTTTAAGATCCTCAAGTTACCGTTACAGTTAAGCCTAATCTTCATTAAATCAGCTGCCATTTTTACAGGTATTATTAAGATTCTAATTTTTTATTAATAAATTAATATATAAATGTTATAAATATTTTTAAAAAATGATTTCAAAGTTTTCATCGAATAATGTCGATTTTTTCTCATGGGCTCTCGGATTAATCAATAATGGAAAAAAATATAATGAACGCACATCGCCCAAAATGGCGTCCAAACATGGCGGACTGACGACTTTGACTTTAGTTTGGTCACTGAGCATTTGGCTTAATTTCGTCATAGTTGGTATTTTATTAAAGCTGGATAGTCAGAGAATAATAAAACATGAAAAAGTATTAAAAAATAATTGGTTTATGCAATAAAGAACACCAGTAAAGTAACAAAACAATTCTCAAGTTGTAAGGGCCAAATTGGTGAGGGAGACCGGTCTCTATGTTCTCACTGAGACCGATTTCCCTCAGCTAGTTACGAAAGAAAACTACCCGTACTACAAAGAATTTGTGTGCAGGTGGAAAGAAGCCATTGGACCAGCACACTTCAATCTCACAAGAAGAGGACCCGCGCCAGGGAACCAGCCAGCCATAAACAGCTAATCTAAATATGAACACTGGTCTCGTTGTAGAAGCAGGCAGTTATGCAGTAACGTGTAACAACCCAGATCTGCAAAACCCGTATTGCCTGTAGGGCTCCAATAAATAATAATATGATATAAAGTCTCGATGACTTTTGATTGTAAATAAAACTAAGTAAACTAAGCATATAATTAATGCATCGTACTAAGGATATATTATTATATTATATATAGGATATTATTTTGTAGTAATGAAGTCTCACCCCTAATCTTCAGAAACTTGAAAGTAAGAATGTTCTGCTCCACTCTGCATTTATTTATTTTAGACTCCAATTGACGACCTTAACGAATATATCTTTCCGATTTAGCCCAATCCAGATACCTATCCTTCCATAACAAACTTCAAAACCATCCGAACCGTCTCGTTTCAAACCTTGCTTCATCTTCGATACCTGATAACCCTCCAAGGCGTCTGAAAAGAAGACGGCCTCCTGATCTACTTATGTAAGTATATTAATAGAGTGCTATAAATGGGTAGTTTCTCAACATGCGTTTTCATATGATATTATTATTACCGTGTGCACATTTACTAGATGTATTTTTTTAATTTATGAAGTTGTAAATATCATGAATAAATAAAAAATAATAATAAAAAAAACTCCAATTGTGTAAAAATGAACAAACATTTTTTTAATAATCCTAATAAATAATTTTTAATTATATCGAACTTTTTAATGAATAGCAGCACTCACAATCTTTTACTTGCCGAATAATTACCACTTTCAGTGTTGGGACCTAACTACCATTATAGCCTGTCCTAAATCACGCCGTATTTACAACATGTTTATTGATGTATTAGTATTTCTATCGTATTGCAAACAAAAATGGCACCTAATACGTAGTCGATTTTACTACCAGCCATATTAGGTTCGTCATTTTTACGATTGGGCTGGACTGGTATGCAGGTTACGAGGCTATTGATCCCATTTGAAAGCTGAACTTGGCGTCTAGTTGTTTTGGCGCCCCCTCGTCTCCTACATTTATTGATCCCCCATTCAAAAGCACTCTCCTCTTCTATCTCTTCTTCTCAATGGAACAGAACTTAGGGGAAGGTAATCATTTGACTGCTTTACTCCATATCACCTGAGTACTCGTCACTTGACAAATTGCAATGTTAACAAACCTTATGCACTCCTGATGCAAGACTTCGTTGTATTGTAGTCGGAGATAATTTTTATTTAAATTATTACTCAATAACAAAAAAGCAATTAAAAGAATTACAGGAAGTGATTATAGGACAGCTAGCGGAGAGGGTTGGACAAGGGGATTCCCCGGTATTCATTGGGGTGACCTTTCGGAGGTCACGTGTTCTGTAGGGGCGGTTCGATCTATTCCACACCCTTTGCCAGAAAGTCCATTTTATAAGATGTAAAGGAGAAAAACACAACAAATACACTCAATCCTCTCAAGACCTACCCTTAAGAGTTATAAAATAAATCAACATGCTTATAAACTACTAAGCAGTAGATTTTTTATTTATTCTTCACTAATATTTCTGCGCATGCGTAAGGATATTTACTATTTAGTTAGCTAAATGTCCATTTTGGATAGAATGAAAAAAGAAATCTGTAGAGTAACTCTCTGGGAGTGAGCCGTTTCTGGAGAGTACTTCACGGATCACAGAGACCGACGAAAACGTAATTTTGTTTAATGGAAATAATGAACTAAAATGTTTACAAATTTTAATAGGCTGTATATTTATTTCCTAATACTTGTCCAATTTCGACAATTATTTATTTATTAGAGAATTAAAATGAATGCCGACAGGTGTACCCATCCTTCCTCCCCCTCCAAGATATGTTTTTACTCTTAAAAAAACCTTTTATTAAAAACAGAGCAAGGTAAGGTAAAATAAAAAAAAAACATAGATCATATACAATTACGCTTGCGGGACGGTCTGATCCATGTTTTCCTTTTGTCCTTTAGTCTTTCCATTGCGAACATTCTTAACCCCTTCAAAGCGTGCCTCCCTCAAAAATGCAAAACTCCTCTCAAAATTTTGATGTGCTGATTCCCTGAATGGCCAATTTCAATTAAAAAAAAAACTTACATGTAATATAGTACTTCATGGAATTCGTTTCAGTAAACACACTATATTAAAGATAGCTTTTAAGGGAGGATATGCTTAGTAGTTAAGGCCTTTTTGAAGCTACAGGCTATAATTAGAATGACACGTGGAATTTCGATGATTGTTTAATAATTTTGTTTTTATAAACCTTTAAAACCCAAATTATTGTGCGTATAATCAACAGTAAATTGTATACTTTTTAGGTTATGCTCAGATACATTTTTCTTCTGTCCATTCTATTTTTTCTTCCATCGGATTTGATGGAAGTTTTAAGGAAGATATCGTTTAACGACGAAAAAAAAAAAACCAAAAAAACCTTAGCAACGTAATATACAAAGATAAAATATTAAAATGTAATGATGTAATACTTAGGGAATTCCTCCAACGAAAAATAAATTCATTACTGGCAAAGCTTTGCTTCTTTGTTTCATCATTACTAAGCATTTCAGCATAGAAGCCTTATTCGCGCAACCACCTGACTTTATAATGGTTTCTTTCCAAGATAACTTCATTTGGGTTTGAAGTATATTAGATTTAAAAATCATTAAAGGAAAAAAAAACGTTTTAGTATCGTTTTGAAATTGTGATTCAATAAGTTGTGTGAATTAGCCCATATCCCCCCCTTTTTTTTTCTATCGTTAGAATATATTTAATTTTGGAAAACCATGATTTTTATAACAATGCTTATCTGTATAAATAAAATAAAGATTTTGTCTGTACATTGATTAGAATAAACCCTTTCATGATATCTTTCCATTTTATTCATTATACATACCAAATCCACTTTAAAAAAATTGTTTGTCTGTATGTCTGCTGTATCCAACGAAATTTTGTCAGTGGTAAGCTCAGCAATGGCTAATGGTAGATTTTTAAATGTTTAAATTATATTTAGTTTTGCTTGACTTAAAACATAGGCTTTAAATGAAAAGAAAATATTGAGTAGAACCAAAGTTATGAATTCTTGAGTAATTTGTCTAGAGATCCCGGTTAGGCAGTTACACACTTCGATTCTCATCCCAACTTACTCTACCGCGGGCCACATTTAAAAGTTGTTCTATTCAATTGATCAATTACAATAGCAAAACTATTTTTTTAAAAATTATAATAGCACTAGCTAATGCAACAGTCGTTAACGGGTATATAGTTAAAATTTGAGAATCTTTTCTTGGGATGAATTTTGTACTATGGAGGGAGGGATCCAAATTTAATCAGTAAAATTTATGAAGCTCCTAAACTATCAACTCCATTTACCATTTTATTTTTTGATCAAAAATTAATAGTACCAGATTATTACGGGATTAATGTATTCCAAAATCAGCCAATATATCATGTAATAAAACTGTCTTTGGGAGATATTCTTGCACCTAAGAATAATCTGGTACCAAATAATTAAAAAAAATTGAGAAATAGAATTAGTCGATGTTAGGACTCAAGGCCTCAGTTGAACTTACTGGTTGTTTCTTTTCTTTCTCCACATTCCTATATGTCTATTATTTCATATTATATCCTTCTTCCTTCTTTTTCAATCTTTTCAGTAGATCTGTACATTTGCATATATTACATATTACACTATAACAATTGTTACCATCTATTTATTTCAGTTTAGGATCTTGTTACTTTGCTTACTCTGGTTATATTTTAATGTACTTAATGTTTATAATTTTAATAAGCTTATTCACATTGTTTATATTTTTTTTTTTCTAAATATTATATAACTTCCACAATTCTCTATATTTTTTGTATCTTGTCCGTTCTAGCCCTGAAGAAGACCTGCAAAGTCTGGTCGAAACGTTGGTTTTTAATAAAATAGTTTTTCCACTATTGACCTATTTATGACCGCCACTCGGTACCATCTCCTTTCTTTACTAGTTGTTTCATTCGAATCCGTTACATTGTAAGTGAAGCTGCTACTGAGAATCCAATAACACTGTTATTCCCATTTTAAGGACATTAATTAAATCGACAGAATTTTAAAATTTGCAACTACTTGCTTTATTTAGAGCTAAATAAGAGATACAAAATTTGTTTTGTTTTGTGTTCTAAGTTCTAACAACACGCTTCATGGATTAATTTGCGTACAAATTATAGATGGTTACCCAAACAATGCTGTTGTCATTTATCAATGGAAGCATTTAAGAAGAGAATACAACGAAGTTGAGACGAGGAAGAATAGAAAGGATGAACGCAGGTAATTTGGAAGAAAGGTGGTTTAGGGTGGTACGCTTGCGCAGAGGTGAGCTTGACTGTACGAAGGCAGGAGGCTTCAGTTGCGTGTCTGTCCCGTTTTGTGTTGTATCATGTGAATCTCCTTTATCTGGCGGATTTTGTATATTTTGGATTGCTCTTTGGAGGTATATTATTTTTTTATTTTTGTTTCATCTATCGATTTCTTGATATTATAACGTTTAGTGTATTTTGTAATAAATGTCATATTTTAATTATGTATTTTACATACTAGATTAATTCTTAAATGTATTATGTTATTATAATACTTGGTATAATATCAGTAATTTTTTTAGCGCAGTCTAAATAATATTTTCTTATTGACTAATCTAAAATAATTCAAATATTTTAGTTTATCCACATCTCATTAGTTCATGAATTGAATATTATATTCACCTTTAAATGCTTATGACAACAAATGATTTGTATGCCTAATGCAGATGTTATATATTCTGATATTTTCTTTACATTGAATAATTAATAGGATTACTGATCGCTGATAAAACCGGTTCTTTTTTAATAGAATAAACATGTTTGTGTATGTACTGGATACTTCTTGTTTATTTTAATACACAAACTGTCAATTATAATTAATACCCTAATATGAGGCCTTCAGTAAATTAAGGATATAAATAAACTATATATTAAAGATCTTTTATTTCATATTATCAAAGATTTAACTTTAATTGTGAAACATATAATTACTTTTTTATTTTTTTATATATCCTATCAAAATATCACAAGTAAGGAAAGAAAATCCTGTCTATATATATATATATATATGTATATATATATATATATATATATATATATATATATATATATATATATATATATATAGAGAGAGAGAGAGAGAGAGAGAGAGAGATCAATTAATAATTATTGCTGTTTGTAACTAACCTTGTCAAAAGTGTCTTCTCCGGTGATGCACTTCGCGTCCGTTATATTGAAGGAATGAGGAATAATATTATTCTTAATTCTATAACTAAACACCAGTAATGGAATTATTATGATAAAAATAAGCAATTAATGTATTATGATCAGATCTTGGACTTTTCTCTTATTATTTATAATAATAATAACAAAATAACATTAACATGAAATTCTTGAGATAATTATTGTATCGTACTATTTACCTGTGGTATCATTTCAAACAGAGTATATTCGCAACAATACATTTAATCCTTATTTTTTATAATTAAACTTAAACAAAAACAAATTATAGTTATTTAACTACACTGTTAAAATAATGATAAATATTCTTGTTATCAAGCTTAGCCCTAATAAATTAATTCTATCCTTTTCCCATTTTAAGAAAAAAATAAACAAAGAGATATAAAGATATAATGGTATATAATGATTAAAACAAAAATCGAATACTTTAATCACGATATTTTATTAAATAACATAACAAATTAATGTGAGGCTCTCTCTTTCCATTTTCAGCCATATAAGTGAATAACACTAAGGTCATAAAAATTATACAAATATATAAAATATATTACACAAGACTTAGAGGTAATTTTAATTTTCAAAATTGTTTTAATATACTCAGTTTTGTCAAATAGTATTATTTATGAAGCATGGAATAAGTGCAAAGTTTTCGTTAATGAATAATGAAAATTAATTGTATTTATATATGTTTTTAAAAAAGAAAGTTTGTATTTCACTAATACAACCATTTAATGAAATTGGTTCAATAATAAGTTCTCTGAAAAATAAAACCTCTATACATGCATACTAGTGTTGCATTGTAATTTTTCATTATTTTGATGTTAAAACCAATTACCTCTTTTAATATAACAAGAATAATAAAGAAATCCGAAATCTCTCATTAGTTTATTTATATAATTTATTATTAAATTTTATTACTGCGAAATTTGAGGTGAAAGTGTTTTTTTTAATTGTTGTTGATTATTTTTTGTTACTAATTGATAATGGTTAACCTATTAACAAGTGGAACTCACCTACATAAATAAAAACCGTGCATATATTTTTATAAAAATTCCTTCTTTTTTTTTTTAAATTGGTCATGACATAAACATAATTAGTTCTGATAGTTAAGAGTCCGTAGTACAGACCCCTTTTTATCAAATGATTAACATCCGGCTGAAACTTTGTAAATAGCTTCATCTCATCGTAACCTACAAATATTTCATTTACGTGAAGTCTCGGAATTGAAGCGTTTTCAATCTGGAGGTCGGCAAACTTTGTCTATTTAATTAGGTACTAAAAACTCGTAAATACCCATTTGATTTCCACTTGAATCGTAAGATAATTTGATCATAAAATCGATATAAAAGGTGGCTTACAAAAATATTGGGCCGTTTGGCATATACAACCTCGTTATTTTGACAATTTGGGGGTGTAGATCATGGCCAAACGGCTTTTTGACTTTTTCCCGACTTAGTGCTGAAGTTTTCTTCCGATTCAAGTGGAAAGCAAATGAGTATATATGAGTTTTTAGTGACGAATTAAGTAGACATTGCGAGAATTTTCGCAAGTAAAATATTTGTAGGTTACGATGAGAAGAAGCTATTTACGAAATTAAAGTCGGATATTAATAATTTGATAAAAAGGGATCTATACCACGGACTGTAAGTGTGAAACGGAATGCTTATAAATAATTCTTTAAAACATCATACACAAGAATTCTTTTTCCATTGTTATATGAGACAAATATACGCATAGTAATTATAATGGTGTTTATTAATAGTAGCGTAGAGGAGTAGGTATTTTGTCACATGGCAGTACATTGGATTATAACTGTATCTGAAATTGATTTATAGTTTTCAATTAATTTTTATAGTTCTTTTAGCATCTCATTAATTAAACAGGAATTCTTTTGTAAAAGATATTAGTATCATTATATTAGTCAGGCTTTTCTACCTATGGCTTTCATTTTAAGTATGTTTTCAAACCAAAATAAGCTTCAAATATTATTATGTTAGCTACTATTATTATTTATAAAGTTAAGTTTCTTTTAACATTGAAATCGTGCTTTGGCACAATAGCCTCAAAGCTATATCTTATTAAGATGTTATGCATTAAAACAATTAAATATTTGTTTTTAATAAAGATATATATATATTTTTTTTAATTTATTGTTTTGTGTTAAAAAACCGAAGACTATTATTCATTAAATCAGATTACATGGTGAACCAATGCATAGTTGTGATTTTACTATCGTTTGTCGAACTACAACTTTTGTTTCTGATAAATATCCCAAACATCCTAATAATTATTAAATCAGAGGCTGAACTTGGGATTTAAAATTAACACTATGACTATATTAACTGTGGTCACCGAATTACGATTCCTATTTAAAATACAATTTGCTAAAGTGAAAACATCCTCAATATCGCCCATATGGTATAGGATTGAGTTAGGCAAGAAAATAATTTTTCATTGGTACATCAGCAAAGAAACGATTAAATTTAAAACAATAAATGAAATCTGTTGCATCAAAAATAATATATAATATATTAATACTATATAATATAATATTTAAATTTCTTTAAATTGGAAATTTGGCCAGCATTGATTATATTGTTAAAATAACCCTCCGATATTTGGCTTCGCCGTAGTCGAGTAATAAGCACATTCCCGGGAAAATCCGCAACCCCAAGAAAATAGTAAATAGTCGCGTGTTCTCATTCGTGACTGCTGACTTGGGTTCAGCGGTATTTTCTTCTATTTTTAAAAATTTCCACGAAAACTCGTGATTGCTCGATAACAATAACTGACGTCATTTGTGATGTAACGATTTATCAATGTTTCGCCTACAATATTGCCATATAATTGTGGAGTCAGGGCACAAAAAATCGACCTCATCGCAGGCGAAGGTTTGATTGTAAATTACGAAAGTGTATATTATTCTGAGTAAAAAGAATCTTGTCTGCCATTTCAGAGCCGCTACTTTCAGAAATGGCGGCTGATTTAAAGAATATTAGGCTAGTAATTTTAGTATTGAAACGGAAAATCCATTCCTAAAAATGTGAGAAAAGTTTTTATTTTTTTAACTTGTATAACGGGCCATCAAGAGAAAACTTTTCACAGCCAAAAAAGACAAAACAAAAAAATATCCAAAAATCTGACTTTATTGGTTGTAAAAAGTTTTCCCTTGGTGGCTCGCGTTAACAATTTGGTATTTTATATGTCTAAAACAATATATATAAGTTAAAAAAATAAAAACTTTTCTCGTATTTTTCGCATTGGATTTCCCGTTTCGATCCTCAAATCACTGGCCTAATATTCCTTAAAGCAGCCACCATTTTTTAAAGCAGCGGCTCTGGAACGGCAGACAAGGTTCTTTTTACTCAGAATAACACACACTTTGGTAATTTACAATCAAACCTTCGCCTGCGATGTGGTCGATTTTTGGGTCTCCAGAGCTAATAGTGTAAGGTCGACTTAACTAGTGTTAAGGGCAGAACTATATTTCTTTGTAATAATAAATCCACAACTAATCAAATTATATATAATTTATTTAACCCCCGAATAACCAGTTTGTAACATTTATCCATTAGACTAACACATTACTTTCACTTACATTTATACGAAATATATAGCACAGGTCGTCTCCTGCAAATAATTCACAGAATATATTGTTTAGTGAAGAAACAACAAAATAATATGCAAAGAAGGAGATCTTATGTACTATGTGGGGAAGCGATTACTTGTGTTTTGCTTGGTCGAATACAATATTCATAATAGACCAAAATATTTGTATATATTCAAAATAAGGCTTCAATAATAGAATATTCTACATTATTAAAAAATATGAAATGTTGCAACAGAAAATGCCTTTAAGAAATAATGCAGTATTCACCAGCCAGGAAAAAACGTTTGTAGAACAGTAAAATCAGTATCTTTGAAGAGGACGAAAGTTTTATGTATATAAAATCTAATGGATTGTATTTAGATTGCGTAATAATGGTCCAATTCGTAGAAAAGAGTTTTTATTTTTCAACTGCTATGAAAATTCGTGTTTGAGGGTTTTCCGAGGTGCAAAATACAAATATCAACTACGTTTCTCCTTAAAAAATATTTGAACCCACTTTGCTCCTTCGGTCGGTACACATTTTCAAATTTCTAAACGATTTCGATGATTTTTTTTTTTTTGTCTTCTAGGGAACTTAGTAATCTTTCAATTAATCATGAGAAAAATGCACACTTTTTGAGTTATTCGAAAATAAAGTTTCTTTTCCTTCACATACGTTCTTTATAAATATTAAACTTCTTTTACTGAAATTAAGGGGGTAGTGACTGTTTTTCTCATTTGATGCAGAAGATTTTCAAATGACTGCTCGATCGTTAGATTTGATGAAGAATTGACAAAGGTTATAGCGTTGCGATAAAAAAAAAAAAAATAATATTTAGACAAAAACTATAAAGAAGAATATGTAACTTACAATTCCCTATATCTTTTTGTATCTTGTCCGTTCTAGCCTTGAAGAAGACCTGCAAAGTCGGGTCGAAACGTTGGCTTTTAATAAAATAGTTTTGCCACTATTTAACCTATTTATGACCGCCATCTCCTTCCTTTATAATACAACGGTCAACTATTAAATATTCAATATTAATTATATTTTATTAGTTTTCATGGAAAATAAAATGCCTAAGATCTCCGAATTTCTAGTCACGAACTCTCGAAACATAGCCTCTGTGTGTTTGAATGTTAACGGTATAGCTCAAGAAAAGTTGTGCAAAACTGTCATTAGGTATTTAAGATTTGTACATGTCTCAAATTTTGCTGGAGAGTTGATTTACCAATCTTAATCCAAACATCAGTCTTATTTTTTTGAGAGAGCTTCATTTTCATTCTTTCTCCAAATTCCAAACCGCTAATCATTATCAAAGGAACGTTATTTAAATAAGATTGAACTGCCTTTAAACTATGCTTTTGTATACGCTACTGAAAACTGTTGTCTAATAAATAAGTGGCCGATAATATTCCTATTTAAGTAAAATTCTCTTCATATCTCGATCATAAAAGGAACTTAAGTCTCAGTTTTGTAGACGACTTTTTCTTGCAGGATCATTACCGTGATGCCGATCAGTCGAATATATTATCAGGGCCGAATGCAAAATAGAATAGCGTTTAGTCAATATGAAAATTTTTACAAATATATTCCGTGAACAAAAAAAATGAAGACTTGATTTTTAAGTTATGAGTGATTATTGTGTTAAAGAAGGAGGTACTACATTCCTTACGTTTTTTGATTGGTTCTTGGTCTTTTCACTTTAAAAATGGATATTCTCAGACATTCTTAGAAGTTTTTCTACTATTTTAGAATCTGACTACCACGTTTTCGAACCACTCCTTTATGGTATAAGATTCATTCTTTCCTTTATACATAATTAAACAATCGCAGAATGGAACTCTTCAAAGTTTCAATTGCTGGGCTTTGTCTCCAGTATTAGCCTGATCCTCATGTTGTCTGCCTTGACCTGCCTTAGTCTTTCCTGTAACTAATTAGTAAGGTCGTGATCTTATCCCTAGCTTGTCTCTGATGCCAAGCAGTGAAAGCTCTTCTTGGAATGCTCTCATATGCTTTCTCTTGGCAGATTATCCAGTGTAAATCCAATCTTGATTTGTTCAGACTATTAAATCGAATGTCTTAATATATATTTTCCTATAAATATTCCTATAATATATTTCGTTGTTTCAAATAATGTTAAGGCATCTCTCTAAAATACAAAAATATTTCCTTCCTCACAGTATGCGGCTTCCCTTCATCAGTAGTCCATAATCCCACTTCAATCGTATTCTGATTATGTTTTTGTCCTATTTAACGAGTTGTAATAGTTTGTTGATGCATTTATCAAACCTTGTGTCCAAGCACTTTTTTTCTGTTCTTCCCTACCAGGCAATACGGGATTTTCCCGGGCCGGAGGATGAGAGCGGGAAATTTAAAATCCCCTCTGGCACTGGGACGCGAAATTGCACTTTTCTTCAATCTCAAAACTTGGTTACCGGGCAACTCGCGGTGGTGTGCACACACGTTAGCCCATTCGGCCACCCCGCCCCACTTGTGTCTAAGGACTGGCTCATGAGGGCTTCGACAGCATTGTACTTACGGCACAGACATTTGAGGTTAAATCTGACTCTGAACATATTTTTATATTCGTCCCAGAAATCGATAACTTATCCCCCGTAAGTTAGTTCGCAAGTGTACTCATCTATATGTACGATGGTTAAACAGTCAAATTATTTTATAGGCCCACAATTAATTCTATACAGAATCAGGAATTACAAATTTTGAGTCCTACTATTTATAAAGTTTAATCCAGCCATTCCAGAATTGTACTGGTATAGCTTTTTCTTTTTATAGAGACCCTATCACATATTTTTTAATTATTGAGCTAAACTAGAAATTTTTGAATCTAAACTAAGCAAGGAAATAATATGAAAATTACTCATGCATTATACACTTCGTATACCTTCTGTAGAGAAATAAACATGAATAATTAAAAAAATAATAATAGAAGCTAGAAAGTGAGATATCAGTTATGAATAGAAAGGGGCTTAGGTTATACTAAAAAGCAATGTTCTACTGCAGTGAATAACAGCAGCTATTTAGTCTATGTGGTTTGGTCTGATAATTTTTAATTTTTTTTAAGTAATATAGAAATTTCTTAAATTTAATGTTATATTATTATTCAATATAATTTAAAGGGAAGGAAAAACATTCCATATATATGAATACTAAGTTCCTAATAATTAATAAATAATACATTAACAATTAATTAAATTTAATAAAACAATTTAAAACATAACAAATAAACGTTTGAGCATACCACAACCGGGAAATTGAAAACTCGTGATTTTTTTTTTTCTCTTATTTTAATATTTATCCGCACATGTTATGATAGATTTAATTCTGTTTTAGAACATTTTTAGTGTAAACTGTTTTAAAAAATAAAATGAAAATAATGAATGTGATCACTGGCTTTATTTATTAATAAAAAAATTATTAAGCATTTAACTTTTTTTTTTATTAATAAATCAAGACAGTGATCACGTTATTTTGTTATCGTGTTTTTTAGTTCAATTGAACCTACTCCAAACTACAGATCTAGTTTGTAACAAAGCTTTTGAGATATGTAACTATTGTTTTTGGATTTATCTTAATGCTAAGAGTATAAAAAAAAAGGAAATTCGATCTACAAATTATGATCAATCGACTACAGAAAACTTGCAAAACTCTTATGAAACGAGGTATATAAATAAGAATATTTGTTTCAGTGATTTATTCTCCCAAAATTATTCACTCAATTACATCATAACGTTTCGGGATCCACTTTTATATCCCTCTTCAGACAGTATCCCACATAATCTTATTCTCCATAAGACTTGTCATATTATATTATTTTTTTATTTTTGTCCTACTCCTTGAAATCATATCTTAGTCTCCTTTACGAAGAGCCTAGTCAAATACTGAAAATTAGTATCTTATTAGGGTTCCCTCATAGGGAAAATATGATTTCAAGGAATAGGCCAAAAATAAAAAAATAATATAATATGACAAGTCTTATGGAGAATAAGATGATGTGGGATACTGTCTGAAGAGGGATATAAAAGTGGATCCCGAAACGTTATGATGTAATTGAGTGAATAATTTTGGGAGAATAAATCACTGAAATAAATATTCTTACTTATGTACCTCGAAAATAAGTGTCTCGCTTAGGAAAAATGAAGTTCTTATGAAACCTTCTTGAAAAAATAATTAATATATAATTCTTTTTCATTGCTATTCAAATTTAGTTAGTATATGTCTTATGGATTTTAGTTGATAATTATGTATAATAACGGATCTTACCTGAGGTTCAGAACGTATGTATTAGTTATAGACCCTAGTTTAGTGATTGTTTTGGAATTTTGATCCACCATTGTAGTATATGGTTAAAAAAAAAAAACACACCTCTCCGTACAAATATATTAAATAGTAATTAATTAAAATATTAATAGCCTTATTATTGATATTCAACTTTTTTTTACCACTTCCTCACTTTTTTTACCCACTTTTTTACTCACTTTTTTTTCCATTTTTACCCTTTCTCACTTTTTAGGCTATACGGGGTTTTACGCGGGACAGGAGAGAGGGCGTGAGGTTGATACCAGATTTGTAGGCTCTCTCCTCCCTTAGTTACTCGTAATTATTTTATCATTTTATCGTCGCTTTATTAGGTTGCATGGCAACCGCTTGATCACGCCATCCTCTTCTAATATTCAACTAATATTATTTAAAACTTGGATTATTTAACCTTTTAAATATCAGCTTAGCTTGTTATTTTACTATTTTTATTGGGAATAACCCCATTTCAATTATTTTCTTGTTTTAGACAAAAATTAAATTTGTCGTCATTAGATGACATAAAAATAATTAATTTTATGAGAAGGAATTAGTCGGGGGTGCGGTCAAAAAAATAAAAAAAATTAAAATATATAAATAATTTTAATTTTTGCCGACGTTTCGACCCACTTTGCAGGTCGTCTTCAGGGCGTTGGATGTGGCACTGCGGGAGGCGGTTGAAAAACTTTTGAGTGTTTCAACCGCCTCCCGCAGTGCCACATCCAACGCCCTGAAGACGACCTGCAAAGTGGGTCGAAACGTCGGCAAAAATTAAAATTATTTATATATTTTAATTTTTTTTATTTTTTTGACCGCACCCCCGACTAATTCCTTCTCATATCATATCAACGGTCAACCAACTCTACATCATAATTAATTTTAACTGAATCGTCATGGGAGACCACATTTGGCTGTAGTGGAACGATACGTCTGCAGTAGACTCTTCAGGAGAAACCATGTAAAACGAGAGAAAACACAACTGTGAAATTTTATTTTAGGAATGAATTTTCCATTTCATAATTTATATGAATGGAGTTGTTTCCTTAGACTAAAGATAGATGGTGTTTTCCTCATGACGACCTACGCAGCGTGATGTTGGCCCTCTGCAGAGGAGCCGCGCTGGCGGTGCCCTAGAACGGCCCGAGCCACATCGATCCAACTTCTTGTCATCCTCCTCCTTTCCAAGAATTGTTTGTGTCCTCAATGGCCCCCTTAAATATTCCGCATCCCCCTTCTCCCACCCCCTTAGTACTATGGATTCTAGTATAAAATTCCAGATTCTGAGAACAGTAGTCGCTAAAATATACTGCTGATCGTAAAACGACTCCTGTTTATCAAGGAATTTTATATACGCGAGTTAAGTTGTTTTTATTTTCTTATTTACTCTATTTCTAAATTTTGGGTCTTCCTGCGCAATACTTTACAGAACCTCTTAGGAATTAAATAAAATATATAGAAGACGATAAAAAAAAAAATCTAATTGGAAGAAAAAAATAATTAAATACTTGATGGTTGACCGTTGTATATTTTTTAGAAAGGAGATGGTCCGTGGTGGCGGTCATAAAAAGACTAAAAAATGCTGGGCTATTATAAATTTTTTGAAGTGCATTTTAAACGGAGCTAAAGCTCAAAGGTTACAGATAACTTTTTTTTTTCATATCCCCTTATATTAAATGGCAGTACATCTCAATTATTTGAAACTTGGCCTGCTCCAGCATGGATCTCCAGTTCTCCCGGTTAGTTGCTGCATCCTTCCAATTTCTGACACCAAGTAGTCTACATACATCAGCAGCCACACAGTTCTGCCAGCGCAAACATGGTCTTCCCACTCGTCTGTTTCCAAACACAGGCTCATTCATAGCTCTCTGTGGGGGTGCATTCATATCCATCCGCGCGACATGTCCCGCCCAGCGTAGTCTTGCCAGTACGACGAATTGGCTCACATCCAGGTCATTAAATAATGTCTTTATTTCCAAATTCGTCTCCTCCTCCAATTCTGTGGTGTTTCCTGGACCCCTCCAAATATGCGTGGTATAATCCTCCTTTCAAATCTGAGCAGGGATTTCTCACCTGCTTTTGTTAAGGTCCAGCTCTCACAGCCATATGTGAGCACTGGTCTAATAAGAGTTTTATATATTCTTATTTTGGCCTGTCTTGACAACATTCTACTGCGAAGATGTCTCTGGAGGGAGAAATAGCATCGATTAGCCACTGCGATCCTCCTGTCTATCTCACAATCAATGTTATTTCGTGCATTTATCAATGAACCAAGATATTCAAATTCATATCCCCTTTCTACTTATTCTTGTCTTTAATCCTTGGATTGTCTTAATAATACTCCTTTTACTGCTTAAAAGCATTGTAAGGTTTATTTTTAGATTTTTGTCGTTTCTAAGTATTTCGTTCTTCATCTGTAATATAAAGGTGATGGGGCTCACCTCAGGCTTGAGTTGACCTTATCCTCTAGAGCTTACAACTAAATTAATAAAACATCTATCTCATGTGATTTGTTGCCAACGTTTTGGAATTTTGGCTGGTAATAAATTGTTAAAAAGAGGGTTTGCCAATTGTTGGGATTTTTCGAAAAATGATTTTTTTCGTTTTGCGAAAAATTCTTTTATTGTTGATAAGTTTAGTGTTGCTTGTATATCCACTGTCTTCTTTCTTTGCAGCGTGGTTCCTCTTACAATTTTTCTAATTATTCCATTTTGGAAATATTGTAATCTTTTCCCAGTTGTTTTGCTGATATGTTCGAACAGAGGTGCACCATACAACAGAGCCGGCCGTATTATACTTGTATAGACTAGAAGCTTTAGGCGTAAAGATAGGTTTGTTGTCCGAATTAAATTTTGGAGTCTGTATGTCTTAGATCTTACTGTTTTAATTTTTTTGTCAAAATGTCTAGTAAATTTTAAATGTCTGTCGAAGTGAATACCGAGATATGTTAAGTCAGTCGATAATTTAATACTGGTGTTGTTAATTTTGAATTCATTTGGCATTTTCTTTACAGATAACAACTCATTAAGACCATTATAGTTACAAAATGTCTATTTAATAAATCGGCAACAGGCAATAAAAATCTAGTCACTCCATCTCCTTATATAAACCACACAACTTTCTTTGAAACAGAATGACTAACTCCAATTTCAATATTTTTCAGTGATGTCATTTTAGTGATATTTTTAGTTGAAAAAGTTATCTATACAGACAATGAGTAAGTTGACTCCAGAGCTGGTGATTGCAGTGTTGAAATATAGAACTAGGAATAAAGGTATAAATTTAGGTACTTATTTCTTAGGAAAAATATTCTTAGGTAAGATATTTTATATTAAATATCTGTAGAAAAAAGGTGTTTTTAGTCTCAACCATTAAAAAAGTACATTTTAAATTTATCCAAATTTTCGCCTCTTCAGGAAAAAAAAACTAGAGACCATATCTTTCCTCCTAGTTGTCCGATCTTAACGATTTTTTAGGAAATTCCATAAACTTTTGAAAAACCATATACAATATCCCCAAAAAAGTGTATACTTTTTGAGTTATTCGAAATTTAATTTTATAATCCCTCGTAACTTTTTTTCCAGCTTCTTTTCGTTGAAGTATGTTATATAAATAAATTTAAAGGGTGTCGAGAAAATGACTAGCGAAGTTTCGTTGAAATCGGTACATTCGTTTAGGCGCTACAGTCTATAGCAACGCAGGTTTTTCTGCATTTTTTTTTTCTCCTTTATTAACGTATCAAATTCTTTCAAAAGTTATATTTAGCTTTTTTTCATTGCTTTGAATAATGTGAAATGATTAACTTTTTAAAATAAACCATATTAAAGGTACTTTAGAGGAAGACGTGAATGAACAATAGGCATTTAAGCCCTGTAAAGTGACATCAATAGGGATAAGACCTAATTGATATTAAAGACCACTTAATTATACAATGATACACCGAGTTTAATCAAAATCGTTAGAGCCGTTTTTGAGAAAATTGTGAAAATGTGTTTCAGCGTTCATATAAAGTGGCACTTCCGGTTAGCCGATTTTAAGGAAAAAGTTGCCGTCACATCTAAGGCATATACCTATCTTAAATACGTAATATCAGTTTCGTAGGACTTTTCGTTTTTGAGCTAGACTGCTAACATACAAACACACAGACACACAGACCATTTTTCGGGACTTGGTCATTTCTACTCAGGGTACCTCAAAACGTCTATTTCCGTTGAAAACTCAGATTAAAAAATTTTCTCGATCGCAATACTTATCCTTACTATATATTACATATATACGTAAGTGAAAGTAATAGTGGAAAGAACTATTTTATTTAAACTAGTCTTATTTAGACTTACCTAAGACCTTAACTCCAGACCTTCTCCTTCTTCGAAGAAAAAAATAGATCTTTCAAATAAAATAAATGAATTCTTTAAAAATAAAGAAATTCTCCAAGGAGTTATATAAATGAACGGAATTCTTCGAAACATCCAAGACTGTCCTGTCTCCAAGACATTTTTGGGGTTTAAAACGGATTTAAATGCAGAACTTTTCCTTTTCTGATGGAATTCTTGATCACATGTAAAATTAAACATATTCCAGAATTACATATACTATTAGAAAACTGGGTTAAAATATATTTTTTAATTTTATTCTTGAGTAAACACAATAAAAAATAAATTTAAAAAATTGACAAATGTAACGCTTACAATACATTTTTTTTTTTTAAATAAAACGTAAACCAACGACTTTCTGTCCTACAGTTTCCTGTAACAATACTCCACTTATCCCTGTTGAGCAAATCCGATACCTAGGACTCCACCTGAAATCCTCATACTAGACTGAAACGACAAGAAACCGCTCGACGTTTCCGATTACTTCAGCACTTACTAGACAAACGCTCTAAACTTCCCATTTATTACAAAAGACTCATATACTTGACTATAATAAGACCTTTTTGGACTTACGGAGTTGAGCTATGGGGCTCCACTAAACCATCGAATTCCTCTCGCATCCAATCCTCACAATCCAAAATCCTTCGTAAAATCCTCAATGCTCCTTACTTTGTCACTAATAAAATTATCCATAAAGATCTTAATGTTCCTTATGTTTCAGATCTGGCCCAATCCAGATACCTATCCTTCCATAATAAACTTCAGAATCATCCCAACCCTCTCGTTTCTAACCGTGCTTCCTCTTCAATTCCTGATAATCCTCTGAGGCGTCTGAAAAGAAGATGGCCCCGTGATCTCTTAATGTAGTCATATCATTAGAGTGCTACCATTGGGTAGTTACTCAGCAAGTGTATTCATGTCATTATATCTATTATGTCCAAATTTACTTGATGTATTTATGTAATACAGTTGTAAATGTCATAAGAAATAAAAAAAAAAAAATAAACTAAAAATAAAGTGAAGATATGGGTTAGTAGAAAGAAAAAATCATACTTTAAAATTATAATTGTATTCGTAATGTAATCGTATATCACACAAATCATTCAATTAACAATCAAAACAATAAAATTTCTGTGGGTCCCCCACATATTGTTATCTGATTTTAGGTTATTGGATGTGGGATTGAGAACTTTAGCCAAATTTTCAGTTTTCCCATTGATAGTACTGATAATAAGACTATGTTGAGCGCAACTTTGATGTAACTTTACTAATCCATGTATTCTAGGTGTATTGTAGTTAGGGTTAGCTAGTTTACTTTCGTTTAAATTGAATTTTTTTAAGTTAATAACAAAGTTCTATTGCATAAAATATAGACATCAAAATAAGGTCAATCTAAAAATGTTCTTAATGAATATTAATTTACTTATTTAAATTAGTGATACTAGTTTATGTTGTATCCAACGACTGTATGGGAAATATTTATCATAATATTTATTTGGAAGTCTCCAATCGGAAGGTTATGTAATGTTACATTATTATATATTTTTCACTATGCTTAAGAATTTCTGCTATTATTATCAATAATATTATTTCTCTTCTTATTGTTTATATATTATTATTAATATTTTCAAAATAAAATTTCAATGTTTTAATAATATTAGTATTTATACTATATATTACCATAAACTCGTTATCATTTGGTTTTAGACACTATATTTTTCCCTCTCCTACTCTCCAACAGGATGTTAGGTTAAGACACAATTTTGTGTAATAGCTCATTAAAAAGAAGATGAAACATTTCTTTTTCCTACAGCATACAGGTCCGGTTTATAGTATCAGAAATATTTTAATCCATGTATTCAACTAAAGTCGTTAAATTTTGTGGCTTAAGCACTCTTGCTCAATCTCCACTGGGTTTAGCCCCAGTGACGCGGTTGAGAGAGAAGTGCAGGGATCTCCTGGAGTCATGCTTTTCCCTCCACAGTTGGAGGGACAAGTCTGGTTTGGAGTTTTCTCGCCAGATTGTAAATATTGTATATAGGTATGTATGTATTCTTTTTATTCATTTATTTTTATGTTATTTTATTCTTATTTATTGTATATATATTATTTTTCTGTATGATTTATTTTATTTACTGTACATAGAGTGTGAATGTGATCTGTGAACACTATTATAAATGTCCTTGAGACAGATTGTAATATTTTTCAATAAATAAGCTTAAAAAAATTTTTTTTTTTTGTTTTTCGACACTATTTTTTCCTTTTCGCCTCACTAACACGGCGTCGCGTTAAGATACAGTTTTGAATTATAGCCTATTACAGAGAGGATGAAATGCTGAACAATTTTCTCGCTTAAAGTATGTTTATATTTTCATTTTTTCAGTATAATATCAGTATGATTTATAGTTTCTGAGATATTTTAATCGATTTATAAAAATATTTCAATTAGTCGACTATAACCGACTTTACCCGACCGTAAATACCGAACGAAATCTGATGAATCAATCAAATTCACTGTCCATAAAAAAGTACAAAACGCGCCAAGAGAAGTTTTTACTTTAAAAAAAAAAATGTATTAATTTGGATAAAATTATATGCAAGTGGAAACCAGTCTTTCATTGAATTCTAGTAAAGTTACTTTCTTTTGTTTGCCAACCTCACAAAATGTGCAGAGTTTTGTTTTATTAAAAAAAAAAAAAAAAAAAAAAAAAAAAAAAAAAAAAAAAAAAAAAAAAAAAAAAAAAAAAAAAGATAAACTATTCTATCTAACTTTCGAGTGACTCTTTGTTTCTTGAAATGTTTTCATTTCGGTGAGAACCAAAGAAGCGATGTATGATACCTAACAATTAATCAAAGTAGAAATATTTTATAAAAATAAACATATTAATTAATTTATAGGGCGTTGAATTGGTTCACAGAACACATAACTTGGGTCCATTTCTTAATCTGATTGTGCCACCTTTAATTATTGCTTTAATGTTTACCGAGAGGGTTCCTCGCACTTCGTATAACGTTTGGAATGTCAAGGACAACTTCACGGTAAACTAATCGATTGCGAACTAAATATAGAACTTTTTCATTCTCTTCTAGTTCGGAAGATAAACACTTTCGAAAAATTATTAAAAGCTAAATTTGGAAATATTCATTCCCAAAGTTTTTACTGTCGTCTGAAATCCAGAAATAATATATATTTATATCAAACACAATGAAAGTTGTACGTATTCTATTATATTTTTGTAAATCGTATGTTTTTGTTTATTCTCACTTATTTGAGATCAGGTTTTATATCTTTTTATTAAGTTTCCAAGTAATTATTTTTTTTAGCTTTATCATATAATTCCTTTCAAATCTTTTATTGCCATAAGTTTTCCAACTCGTTTAACACATACTTAAAGTAATGTTAGAACATAATAGATTTAATAGGTGGTATATGTTCTTCTATTCATAATTCATGATGCAATAATTTCATGTAATTACCATCTATTGACTTACATAATAGCCTGTCAATTTATTAATGTAAGTAATTATGGCAGCTACGTTCCAAAAGCCTGTGAGAAGAAGTTTTTTGTGAGATAAGAATCACAAACCAGCTTGGCTGGTTTGGGCTTATTCAGACATATAATCCAAACATTCTACTTTCAACATTAAATCGTTTTTTTTTTAGAATGAAATAAAGATTGGGCATAAATTTTACATTTTTGTATTTATTCTTTTTTCTTCAGAGGAGAGGACGGAAGATTAATGCCTAAGTTAAAATCCCCCACGAAACCCTTAATTATTTTATGGATGAGACAAAATAGTTAGGAATTTCAGTTGAGACAAGAACTGTCTTCTTGCAATTAGTAAAATTTTCTGACAGATTTATGCTGACGTACAGAAGTAGGGAATCCAACAATGGCACAGTGTTACAACTGGCCTTTTATTTAGATGGGTATTAGATGGGTTTGTACGTGTTTGACATTGCATTTACGCCATAAAACACTTTCGGTACCTGACCTTTTTTCGCAGTAATCCCCTGAGGCCATTCAACTTCCTTATCTTTCGGTTCAGAAGAAATGGTTAAGGACTCCTTCTGCAGGTAGTCACGACCGTGTAAAATATAATTTTCTTTTACATCTGATTATTCTATTATTTCCTTCAGCTTTATTCCCACACTGCCACTTTAGCCAGCGTCTACTTCATGTTTGTTTCATCAGGTACGATTTCAGTTAACCATAATTATAATATTTCCTCTCATGCTATTACGACTCCATAAGAAACCTATGCAGGTGGAAGATAATATCGTTAGTTTGAAAACAATTATAAATAAAATGTTTTAAAAGAAGAAAACATATAAATTATTGATGGTAATTGTTTAATATCATGCATTATAACCTTTGAGATGAGCCAAACAAGTCTATAAAGTTGGCAGACTGCTTTATTTTAAATAACCCATACCCAAAGTATTGTTGCCCAAAATCGGTCTTGGTCTTGCACTTTGCAAGACCAATGCCAGGATTGGTTAAAAAAATCGAGTTTTAAATAAAAATTAAGGCAAAATAGATAATAATACTTGACAATCTTAGTTACTACATGTCAACAATTGGTATAACCAATATAGTTTGTCTTTAACTCCTCTAATTTTTCATTCGGGCTTAGTTAGGTTTCTTCTATCTAAAAAATTACAGTAATACCTCTATAGTAATAAGGTAATAAGTAACTTTAAGACTGTTGCGAGACTCTTGCGCAAGACCAAGACCATGATCAAGACTGAGTTTGCAAGACCAAAACTGACCCAAAGAAGAACAATTTGTGAAACTTCCTGCCTATATTGGTGCAAATAATATATCTTCTGAATTTATCTATTTTCTAATTAATTTTATTTATTCCTCCGATATTTCAATAGTTGGCAATTAGTCAATACAATTTATCATAATATTATGTTTTTGATTCGAAACCGTTAATATTTCGAGTTTATAGATAGTTGACTAGTTAAAAAATTACAACTTTATTAAGAAATGCATCATTATTAAGGAAAAGATTTTTAACAGTTCTAAAATACTGCTTCACATCCATTTATGCATTTAAAACAAGAGTATCCTTTTTTGAATAACTTTGCTAATTATAGTTTCAAGATTACCTTTTTCTATTTACAATGTTTTCGTCTTTTTGACGCATAACGGATGAATTAATTATGTATCTTCATGTGAGAACTATAATTTAGAAAATTTTGATTTCTGAGATTGCACTAAGCTATTTTACATGTTTTTTTATGTCATCAATTAAAAACACCTCTTATGAATATCAATTTTGATTTTTGCTTCCTCACTACCGAAGGTAGGGAAGCATTGTATTCGTGCAAGAGGTTAAAAAATGTTTTGTGCTCAGAATCGAAAATTTTCACTCGCGTTTTACGTTTCAGACATCAAGGATCAAATTTGGTTAGGAGACGGGCATATCACCTAGTATCGTTCATCCGATTTTCATAAAATTTTCAGGGATTATGCGGATTGGTGCCTAGATGATACCATATCAATTTCATTAAATTCTAACCAGCACTTTAGCTTACGCATTTTTGTAGATATCCCAATATTTCAGAAATGGCTCGTTCGATTTGGCTCAAAATTGGATAAAAGGTAGTTACTAGTGAAAAAAATAATGTAAGGTCAGTTTTGTCGAATTCTATCCGTTCCTTTCTCATATATGTGCCCAAACACGTTTTTCTTGATACGTCTATATCTCTAAAACCGCAAGTTCGATTTGGCTCAAATTTTGAGGGAATTTAGGGATTGGCAAACGTAAAATGAAATAGGCGCCAATTTTATCAAATTCTATCTACTACCCCCCCAAAAAATACTTCTGCTTTCAGATCAGGAAATATGTTATTTGATATGCCTATAATTTGAAAACGGGGCATTCGATTTGACCCAAACTTGGAGGAAATTTAGAGAACACTATAGAAATTATATTATCAATTTGATTGAATTCCATTTAATAATCAAAATTAATATAAATAATTGTTAACAATATAGTGGCTGCGAAATGTTGAAGGCACTGATCATATGTAGTGGAAGTTAGGTTATTACAATATTATTATGGGGTTATAATATTTTAGGTTATATTCACAAAAATAATTGATACTGTATTGCTTGGTCGATTCCAAACGTTACTGGCATGACACTTGATGCCGTTACTTAGATTCATGTAATTTTCAATACATTCAAGGTAATTTATACTCTTGAGTTTGTAGAAAAAATAACGTTTTATTTATGATTGTGTTTATTTCCTTTGAAGTTCAATAAGTTCGTCTTGGTCTCGATTTCCTCCTTAAATATCGAAGTTATGTGAACTTCACCCATATTTTTATATTTTCTAGCTTAAAGCGTTTTGTTCTGGCAGAAGGAAAGTATTGGTCACGTTAACTCCGAACAAACAACAAGTTGAATTTTTCCTATGGAATTTCTCTCTCTTCTATTTTGCGAGTGAAAACATACCTATTAAGTATATATCACTACTATTTTTGCTAAAGGTGACATTTTGTAGTCTGCAACTGATATAACTATTCTGCTACTATGGGAAAAAAGCAGAGATCAATAAAATACGAAATTATATTAATAAAGCATAAAGAAATAATGAGTTTTATGCACTCTTGCAAAACAATCAATTTTTACATACGACCTTTTGCACTAACAGTACTGATATGCTTGTTCAGTATGCATTGTATTTTTTTTTTTTTTTTTTAATTAAGGATAATAAAATATGGAATCTTAAATTACGGCACTGTTTCGCATTTTAATATTAGCTGATAAACGAAATTCGTCGATATCAAACCCGCAAATGCTGAAGAGTAACTGTATTTCCGAATCGGCTTCTACGATATATTTTATTCTCATACGAAAAATAGTGTACCTTGTAATATTTTAATAGTTTAGCCAATGAAAACGGTGAGGAAGCTATACTGACCTCACTTGGCAGACTTTTTTTTTGTATTTGGAACTTTTTATAATATCCTCAGACCGTAATTTTGCCCCTTAATTAATTCTCATTTATATTACTGTGTATGAATAAAAATAAAATTATTTTGCAATCAAACATATACTATTATGATGGAACTTGGCGGGGTTATTAATTTTTTGGTTTTTTCAATTTTAATTGCTGAACTTTTCTACACCGAGAAACATTATACACAAGCCCGGACTTTCGTTCCAATGGGTCTTAGAGGCTGAGAAAACAGTTATTTCATGTCTATTTTTTAAAAATTATATTATTATGTTTTACCTTTGCTTAGCACGATTCTAGGTTATTATATACCAATCGATTTTTTGTTTAAAATAAGAAAAAGTATTGCCGATAATATTAGTTAAGTTATAAATGTATCAGAAATTAAAAACAACCAAAAGGCTCAACCATAAAGTAGACCAAGTAGATAAGTTTTTGTTACCACAAGCAAGATGGATCGTTTTTTGGAACCTTTAAAACTTTTAAATGCGAATTTTCGTATAAATTAAAAAATATAGATTTTATTACTCGATTTTCTTGGATGATTTTTTTCCCTTATCGTTTATAAAAACATCCATAACTTCTCAGGAGTTCTCTAAAGTCAACATCATTACAGCCGAAAGCTGAAATATTGCCCTTCCAACCCTTCTGAAATCTTTTAGATTTTGTTTTTTAGATATATATAAATAAAATTTTTTCATCTTTTATATTTCATATCCCAGGTTCTAATTTGTTTATGGAGGTAAAATTTGTGCCATTTCGTGGATTCTATAAGGTTCAAAAATCTTAATAGTTTTCTATGGATTGTGTGCAGCCATCTTGAAATCATAATTTTTGTGATTTAAAAATAAAAACTAACGTGAAAATTTATTGATGAAACTTATTTATTAAACAATTTATTGTTGTGTGAAAAATCAATTAGGATTTCCTAATCTGTTAGTTTAAATTAATGTTCAAAGCTACTAGTTCAAAATTTAAATAGGGAACTGTTGAAGGATTACTGCTATTCAATTTTTAAAACATATTCTCACTAAAGGCCTACCTAGTTATATATTTAAAATAAGTGGGAATTATAAATAAAATTCAATTTCCTTAAATGATATTGACTAAGTGATGTGTCATTAAAATTAATTTATATAAAAAATCCCTGCTTCCCTCCAGCTTGTTATAAGGTGGCCGTAAAAAGAAGTTATCCCAAGGCCACTGAAGACATGCACGGACTTGCTTAAGAACCACAAACGTTTCCTACATCGTTTTCAGTGTTATTCAATAAAATCATTATATATTTATTTCAACATACTTTTTTGGTAAATATATCTTTGGTTTTTAATTTATTATCAATAGCGATCATCTAATTTACAATCCGTTACTTTAATAGTTTGGAAGACTCTTCCATGTAATCCTATTGAGTACCATACATAGCGTCTAGTTCCCTCTCCCCTCACGTAGACATTTCGCCTAAAACACGTCAATAATAATAATAATGTTCCTAAACCTAAGAATACCCACGAGTTTAGGCACTGGAGAATCTACGGGGTGCTTTCGAGTTCAAGGTCCCCAAAAATGGAAAATATACATTTTTTCTACTTTTAAAAAAAAATATAATTAACTGAAGCTAAATACTTAAAAAATCACCATATGTTCTCTTTTTTAAATAAAAAAGAAATTAGGAAGAAAAAATATAAGAAATTTATTGCTAAAAGCATCATTGTTCCTGTAAAAACCTTTTTTTCTTACTTTCAAGTACCCCACTCTATTTTGTATAGAAACTTTTATTTATTTTTCTCCCGAATAATTACTGTTATTCAAAAAAAAAAAAAAAATCCTGGGTCTGCTATTGAATTATAGATATAAAATCACGTGGATGGCCAAAAAGCAGATGAATAGATAGAATTGATTAAGATACAATAGAGCTGTGCACGGGCTGATTTACGGGAGGGGCTTTCGGGCTGAAGTCCTCCCCCCCAAAAATGGTAAAATATAACCATGTTTTATGGAAAAAATATTAAAAAATTATCTCTTAAAGTATTATTGTTCGTGTAATTACATTTAAAAGGACTTAAGGAATCACTTAAACACCATTTCATGTAGATAGCTAGTTTCTTTCTTTTTTTTCCAAAGTAAATATCGTCATTTTTATGAAAAACAAGCTTTCGGGCTGAAGCCCCCCCCAAAATAAAATCCTGGATCTGCTAGTGGAGCTGTGTGCAGATAACTGGAAAGAAACAGCCCAAGATAGGCAGAGATGGAGCAGGCTTGTTAAGACGACAAAAGATCTACAATTCCAACAAAAAAAAAAAAATAATAAATAAACAAAATATATATATCTAAATTGTTGCACGCGAATGAATTATGTTTCAAAATGAAGTATATTTATAAAATATAACTATTTATCATACTATACGTTTATTTATTATTAGCTATACGTTTATCATTTTGACTACGGAGTCTCTCTTGACAAATATGGCAGTTGTGGTATTTTGAATCAGTTGAAAATAAAATACAATTTTCAGGTACATTTTTTATATAAATTCTTGATCTCATGCACTACTTCTATTTTTTTTATCATGTTCTCAGAAATAGCATTTATGTAAATTTATAGCATTTGGTATTCCAGCGAATTATGGGTTACTTTGGTATCTATTATTACCTTGAGTGAAATTAAGTAGCAATAAAATTGGCTGCCTGATATTGAGTTTCCATTTCCAGTTTAATGAAATATTTTTTCTCACCACTTCAAGCAGTGTTGGAATGTGTACGATTGCTTATCTGAAATACAAAGAATATTGTTCATATTTATAATCAGGTCATGTTGAAGAAGTTGGTATTGAGGTCATATTCAAGGGACTTTACAAGGGACTCATATTATTAAGGACTTTTACAAGGGACTTTATATTCCCTTGTAAAAGTCCCCCCTCCGATCGGCCTTGGGCTCGTAGAAATACCTGCGAAAATCCCAACATGGAGGACGTCCGTGCTCGGAATGAGTTAGCGAGAAGCCTGGAACTATCATCAGTTCCCGACCATCCACGGTCTCAACATAAAGTTCGTACGTAGTTTGACCGAATAGCCAATACATTAATTTTGTCTGGTCAAAAAAAGTTCATTTATTTTGCTTATTCAAAACTCCATCATAAGTTTTAGTTACATGCTGTACAGGGTGTCCGTAAGTTGAGGGAAGTATTTAAATGGTTGATAGTAAACATCTTTAAAATTAATAATTTCAAGAAAATACCTTTATTTAACCCTTACATTTTCTCTCCATGATTCGAATTATTTTTATTTTTTTCGACGACGTTTCAGGCAATTTGCCCATTTTCAAGTCGAAATATTTACCTATAATATTATAATACATTAATCACAAGTATATATGTAAAAGATATAACAACATCTAATAAAAATCAATGAAAATTCCTAAAAGTCAAATTAATGGTTACAATTTCTACTACACCATTATCCTATCATCTATGTAATATTATTTTTATTTAATTATTGTAAAAATTTTCTTTTTTTCTTCTCATTATATTCTTCTAATATTAATTTCATAAGTAATTTATGAAAAGTCAATTCTAAAAATGAGAATAAAAGTACTGAACATAGAATTCATCCCAAATAAGAAAATGCAAAAAAAAAAGTTTTTCAAGAGTTTAACATACTATTTTATAAATTACCATCAAAAAATTAAATATTTAAAACCAAAATTACACCAATTTCTACACCTTTTTGCCCTTTTTATACAAAAGCCTTATGTCCTTATGTCAAGATCTATGAAAGAGTTCATATAAACAATTGCCTGATTTCCAACAGAAAATTAGGATATTTTATATTTGTGTTTTTTTAAGCGAGTCACGTTTTTTTGTTGAATAGGAAGCGATAACATAAAAAATATTACATTTAAGTAACTAAATATTCCTCCATAGTAAACTAGACAAAATATACTTTACATGAATTATTTTGTGTAATTATTTGCGTTATTAAAACTATTTAAAGAGGACTATTGGGCTGACAATCACAGCTATGTTTCATTTAATACAAAAAATATCTGGTGTGTCCACTCACACGACTTTCCTACCTATTTCAGAAAAGTTTTTATATCTTTACATATGTTCATGAAAAAACAAAAGAAAATTGAACTAGATTTATATTTGATAAACTATAGCATTGTAAACCGGATTAAGGTATATATATCAGTGTACAAATTTCAATATTCTCGAATATTGCAGATAAAAAACTTTTTGCCATAGCGTAGTTCTGTCAAACAATCATTTCTGTTAAAAGTAGAGAAAATAGTGAAGCTTGTGTGATGCAAACAACAGATTATCTTACTTTCACTTAGTCAACTTCTTTCTCTCATTCACCACTTTTCTGAAACCAGGATATGAACCCGTAATCTTATATTGGAAATTGAACAGCTGTAACTTCGTAAATAGTTGTCCAAAATGAATGATTTTTATATAGTTTTGTCGGGAATTTCATTAGCTTTCAAAAAACAGGCAACCTATTGCGCATGGAGAACCGAATTTCTGTCACAGGCATAAGTAGTCAAAACCCTACAAAATAAAAAAAGAAGCAACAAAATCGGTTCAGTAGTTCCCGAGAAAATCTTGGCACAGACAGATAGACAGGCAGACAGACCAATGGCTAAAAATGTGTTTTTTCGGATTCCGGGGGCTCTGAAACGTATAGATCAGTCGAAAACCGCATGTCGGAAATTTGACCCGATTGCAATGCTTTCCTTGCCTAGTATAGGTAGGAAAGTAAAAAGGCATAAATTGTAATTTATGCCTTTTTTTTTAAAACGAAAATTATAATTATTTGTGATTTTTTTTTTACCACCTTTTGACTGTACTACAGTTACCCCACTTTTACTAAAACTTCCTCGTTTAATAAGCTTTATAACATCTTAATTAAGTTGAAGTTTACCAGAGCAAATTTTAAGATCCACCTCAAGTTTTGTAAAGAAATTATGTAGTTCCTATCGGATCACTTCAAAGTACCTGTGTTTTCAGCAAAAATAGTTATTTGTAGTCATTTTTGCATAAAACACGGGTGGGTACTTTAAGATGACTGGATTTTTTTAGAGCTTGATGTCTAATATCAATCTTTTAAATATTTCCCTCTACTTACGGGATAATCTGCATATATAATAATATAATATTCCCATCCCCACATATATTATTACAGTAAGGCTCGAAATCGGTTTTGTACCAAATATAAGCTCCTGTCATGCTCAGATACTATAATGGGGTACCGTTGGATTCAGAATTTCATAGGGAATCAGCGAATCGTCTTCTCCACTTTTTTTTTTCTAAAATAAATAAAGTCGATACAAACATTTTGCTCAAGTAGATCGAGACGGGACAAATTGGGCTTTGAAGATTTCGATGCGTACAGTAGACCTCTGCGTTTTAAGCCCCCAAAAGTACCATTTTCGAGATAAAGCATGGCATAGGGTTCACATCTACACAACCTTACGTTAATTGTAGTACTTTCATTGAATACATGTCTCATTTCATCGACTTGGGCCCTATGATTTTAATATTATAAAAATGTATAAAATTTGAGAATCGTTGCTCAAATTGTAAAACAAGCAGTTTTTTGATAGAATAAATCATGAAAGATTTCTATTTGTTACAGAATGGAGGACCTTTTTTTTTCTATGAAATTACATTAGAAAAGATTTCTTGCTTATCAAAATCTAATATAACATTTTCTTCAAAATGTTGGATAAACTAATAATGTTTCACTCGAGTACGCCTAATAATGACTGCTGTTGTCTGTAATAGATCTTCTCTTATTCATATATATGTGATTAAAGTACTAACTGTCAAGAAAATATTACATAAATAATGTTAATAAGGTGAAAAGGTGATAGGTTGAATTTCTCAGCTGACAATTTCTTAACTTTACATGAAATGTTTACACAGAAAAATCACTCGTATCTTTAAATAAGAGAATATTAGTAAGCATTTTTTTTTTTTATTAGAATTTAAGCTAGAAGTTTATTATGCGTTTATACTTACTTTATGCTTAGATTTTTACATAGTTACAGCAATGAAAACCAATGAACTGTAAGACTGTACCGAATTTATTTTTTTAAATATTTATTTATCCATGAGTGAGACATTTCTAAGACAATACCAATAATTTCTCTCTTATCAAAACCTGAATATATTTATTCAAAATATCTGTAAATACCTCTCATTGTTTGTAAAACTACTCAAAATTGCTAATTAATTTGTGTTTTAATCGTTGGATAATTCACTTTCATTTTAAGAGTTTTTCCACTTTTGAACCACCTGAATACTTATCACTTAATCTATGTGTATAATTTGGCGGGTTAGCTCAATAAGTATGGTACTGCTTAAGGTCCTGAGTTGGAGTCCGGCTGTGATAGATAATTATTTATTTTTTGCCGTGGATTGGCACTGGATCAGCAGCCTCTCCTAATGCACACTCAGTTTCTACAGAGTGGGTTCTCTTAATTAAAAATCAATTAAGGAATGAACCTGGTGATTGAGCATTATCTCGGTCAAATCACCTCCTTTCACAACCGTTGGCTTTGAAACAACACTTTCTTACAAAATAATGAACCCAAGACCTTCCCTTATAGTGGTACAGTTCCTTTTTTTTTATGTTTAATTTGAATCAGAGTACTTTAATGACTTGTTAATAAGACTACTTTATTGACAGATGGGACCAGTTGACACTTATGAATACTCAATAGGTACTTGAGAATGGCGCCACTTTATCATTGCAACGTTTGCGTTTATTGTATTAAAATTATAAAGTTTCTCATTTATTTTTATTGATTTAACCATTTTTTTTAGTTTGGTTTGAAGGACAAACTACTGACACTGGTTATTATTGTCCTCGTAACTATAAAAATCTGTTGAATTTATTGCGTATTTGATATCAGCTATAGCCGAATTTATAAATTAAAAAAAAAACACGAGAAATAAAATTCATTATATTTAAATTTATAACGTGAAAATCAAATTCAAAATAGAAAAAATAATCCCATATTTTTAATAAATTCAATTCGTTTTTTTTTCAATTGATGATGTTAAATAATATTTTACTGAAACGCAAATTAATCTTGTGATGCCTCTATTAAAGAAGCTTGCGTGTACTCTCTGTCCTTGACTTTCTTTCTGTATGCCGGGTTTCAAGTCCTTTTTAACAAACCAAACATATTTTTAAAATTTTTATTATTGAAATTTACAACTATATTAAATGATAAATGCAACAAGTAAATATGAAAAAAGTATCATGACATGTTCAACATGAAGAGAAACTACCCATTGGTAGCATCCCAATTATATTTCTATATTAGAAGGTCCCGAGGACATTTTCTTTTCAGACGCCTCGGAGGGTTATCAGGAATAGAAGAGAAAGCAAGGTTGGAAACAAGAGGGTTCGAATCGTTCAGAAGTTTATTATGGAAGGAAAGGTATCTGGATTGAGCTAAATCGGAAACATATGGTACATTAAGGTTGTTATGGATGATTTTATTTGTGACAAAGTACAGAGCATTAAGGATTTTGGATTGTAGGGATTGGTTACGAGAGGAATTTGACGGATTAGTAGAGCCCCAAAGCTCGAAAAAAAATAAAAATATATATTAGCTCTAATAAATCTAATCTCTAAATTAGCTCAGGATAAACGCCAACAATATAAAAGAACTTAGAGAGACAGAAATTCCCTGAAACAATATCGAGGAAGGAAAAGATATATTTACTTTGCCGTAGTTTTGATAATAGAACTCAGCTATGTTATCTAAAGGAACGAATTCCCCACCAAGATGTACCCATTGCAACAACCAACAATTAAGCATTTTTTAAATATAAAATCTAACGTGTACAAGGAAATAATAAAAAAAAACTCCAACCAACAAACAATCAAGTGCATTAATTGGATAACACAAACAAATTTCATCGCCAAATCATTTAAGACTTAAAAGATCAGAATTTTTCAAGTTTTAAACTATGAAAGAATGGTTCCTATGGTCTCATTTAGCACTATATGGGGTCAACATTTTAAATAAATAACTTCGACTAATGTTAAACTAAAAAATAAAATAAAATAAGTAATTAAAAATATTTGGAACGAGTTAAAGTTAAAATTAAACGTATTCTTAAATTTTCCCTATTCTGGATCCTAAGGAAAAATGGTTTAATTTTCTTTTCTATAATTGATAGCTTATATTACTTAACAAATAACACTTTCCAAAGCCCTTAAGCAGTTCATGTCTGACATTATTAATTCTCCGTTATTCTGGAAGCAGACACTCAGATAAGGATTGAATAATTAATTCGACGAAACACGATTTAAAGTTCTTATATCAAGTTGAGATTAGTTGATATCTGCAGGAGGACTGCTTTAACATAGCTTGACCCAGAAAGCATGGACTGAATGAATGTTTGAATTTTTATCTATTTACGAACATTTTCTGCGGTTATGCCAGATCTTCAGAAGGTAAGTGAATCTTGGATATGAATGAAGATTGTAAGCTATAGATATTAATATTAAAAAGTCATAGTTAATTATTACGTAAATGATAAATAAATAAATAGAATCATTTACTAAGAATATACATTATTTTAAAAGCAAAAGGAAAAATCGCAATATTCGACTGATAAGTACCGAATCGCTTTTAAAGTTTATATTTTTAGCTCAAATCATCATGGATGCCCAGAAGTTGCGCCATCACAATTTTCAGACGGCTCATTTTTAGAAGGTTATGAATTTTTGAGTGGTTCACATACTTACGGTGTTATGAATTTCAGGAAAGAACAATATTTTTCTGGAGTTTCAAGAATTTTAGAAACAAGAGGAAGAATTAAACTACAATTTTTATAATTTTACTTTTGTGTACACTCAATGATGAGGGCGATCTATTTCTTCAATCAGTTGGGATATGCGCCATCGCTCATGGAGGGGAAGGAAATGGGCACGTCTACAAATAAAATCTTCATAACTGGGATTGGACATGGATATTATCCCCTTTTTCTTCATTAAAACAAACAAATTTTAATTTGTTTACGTGTTCTAAAAATAAACCAATTTCTCAATCCTGATACTTAGCATTTATAATTTGAACATATTTACTATTAATTAAAAATTTCGATTTTAAAATTTATCTGTAATTGCATTTGTAATTGATTTTGTTGTGAATCCTCTACAAGTATTTTTATTTTGGCAAAATTGACATCAATGTTTCAATTAAATTAAATCATGAAACAAATTCACAGGAGTTCTGGCTTGGAAAAATCTCTTTTTGTGTGTATTATTTTGTTATGTGTTATATTATACAACCAGTTTTGTTTTTCGCAGTATTAAATGTTTTTATGAAAGAGTTCATTTTTTTTTACAACCGAACACGTAGTGGTTAATACAATTACTATCACTCTGCAGTATTTATCTTACGCTATTTCGTCTTTGCCAATTTCTTCCACACCCTATGGGCAGTATATTCGCTGATGAAATAGCAAAATATCCAAGTGTGCCAAGGTTTGAGTCGTGATCACTTAAACGTCCGGGAATAATTTAGGGTTGCCTATTTACCAATCAGCTAAATTGCATATGATATCAATAACTCTCTGAATAACTCTACTCACTTTTTAGTACTCCGTAATCAACGAACAAAAATTATGAAGATCAAGGTAACCTATAGGTGAGGTATAGGAATATGTAGCCTTCTTTTCATTAGAGGCCGTAGAAACTTTGACATTTATAATGGAGGCCGCAATATTTTTAAGTATCATACTGTTGCTAATTTAATTTATGAGTGAAACCAAATTACACACTTTCAAATTAATTAGATTAGTTTTCAAAGTTTCATTGCCTCAATAATTAAATATTAATTAATTCTAGAGCTAAATTAATAAAGATCACGCAAAAACTAACGGATGAGATACTATAAGCTGTGGGCCGATCCCCTCTACCGTGCACACCCCTCCCCCACATCATTATAAATTGCATATCGTTGTGTTCCTTTTAACTATTTATTAAAAAATTGCAATGTTCCCACAAAAAAAAGTGAACGCAATGCTTCAAAATGGCGTCTAAACATGGCGGATTGAAGACTTTGACTTTAGTTAGTTTTTTGGACACTGAGAATCAGCATTTGGCTTAATTTCCTCATAGTTGGACTTTTATTAAAGCTAAATAGTCATAGAATAATAAAACATGAACAAATATTAAAAAATAATTGGCCTATGTAATAAAAAACAACAGTAAAGTCAATTTTTTTGAGAAAAAAATTTTTCAATTTGAAAATCAAGCGTCGTTTGTAATTAAACGGCCAACAACAACGCAAAATGTGCTAGAATAAAACATTTGGAGAATATATTTTTCTTTCTAAAACACTGATCCTCTTTAAAATATTTAATGCAATTCCGTAGAAAATGCACATAAGCGGCAGAAAAGCGGTACCAGCGTAGGTGCCTACAGGCCTCCGCCACACTATTTAGTACTCATAAATGGCTTAGTTATAGTTAGTGATATAATAACATTTTTGATACATTATATTGGTTTTATTAATCAAGAAATATTAATGCAATCATTTGATTGTAAAAAAAAATTAAACAATTTTTTTTTAAATTTATTATTTTATTTATTTTTTAATTTAACTTCCTTTATTCTATACGAAGATCGTTTATGAAGACCTCTATTGTATACTTAATTCAAAAATGCTTTGCTGAATATCTATAATTTTTTATTTAACATTTGCAATTTAACACTTTCTTTTGTATATTTACTGATTCTTAGAGGCAATTTAAATTGTATATACTTCTCAGGAAATGAGTCATATTAATATCTGTTTTATAAACTAAAATAATATATACCTAATCTGTGATCTAGATGCTCGTGCTTTCTAAATTTTATAAATTTTATGTGCAATAACTATTTATAGCTTTACGTATTTTTTGGGTTAAGCCAATATTATATTGTAAATTTTTAGTACTTCTGATAAAATTCAACTTAATGTCAGAATGTTGAAATAAGTTTTCAAAATTAAAAGGATGGGATTGCAAACCAATGTTATACATTGGTAATATGTCATTATACTTTGGTCCTTTCACTATCACGAGTTTCCCACAAGTCCAATCTACCACAAATTCTAAATAAGCCCTGGTTCTTCGGATTAAACCTACCAAAAGATATATTTAACAAATTTTTCTAGATTTAAAACAAATCATTGGCTAAAAATGTATATGAGTATGATAAATGTAACCAACAAGGAACACTTCAATGCATCATTATGGAATGCCCTGCCTGCAAAAATCAGAGAAGGAAGTTAATAAATTTTCTTAATTCATACAATGATGACAATCTACCTAAAAAAATATTAACATCGAGCAACCCCGAACAATTTATCTCTTTGGAAATTCTAATGCCAAGAAACAGAAAAAAAAAGTATGGAACGGATAAGCATAAATATTATTATGTTTCTTTTTGTTTTTTTGTTTTATGAGGGAGAATCCTTGGATATATAATTATTTATAATTATGTATTCGTAATTCGTACTGTTGTGTCTCTCTCTTCTTCCGACATTACTGAATATCCCCGATGAACACAAACGTAGGTCGAAACGCATGCAATTAATAAGTTTAACTGTCGTATATAATGTGTGTGACTTTTGACACCCCTGAATAACTTCTCTTTAAAGAATTTTTTGTTGTTTTCTTGAGGGAGTGATAAGATGTGATTGGGACCCGAACATAAGCAGTTTTTTTAAAAATCTGTTTGCAACAATATAACTAAGATAAACATCTATAGTATTAATGAATTTTAAAAACGATTTCAGGATTTTGTTTATCAAGCTAGTGGAATATAAAAAATTTTTGTTATACTTCCTATTTAAATGACCTTCAATATTGTTAATTGTATTGTTATCCTTAAATACACATGAATATGCATACATCCACATGCAAATTAGTATTTTTTTAATTTAGATTTTATGATTGTTTGATGTATCGATGATTAAGTTCGAAGATGTAGCAATTTATAAAAGATTTGAATACTGTTGTAAAATATCAAATCCATGTCTGCGCAAATGTTTTAAGTAGACATCAAACACATAAACTAATAAACCAATTCACAAACAAGAGAATTAATAAAAATGAATTAAGGGATGGTTCAAATCTTAAATATTTTTTAAAAATTTAAATTCTGAAATTTGTGCTTGCATCTATGAAGTCAACTATTGATATGTCGTTGTTAATTTTAAATTTTTACATATTTTAAACATAGGTAATCGCTAAAAATAGCCGAAAATCTTAAAAGCCAGTTGACAAACTGATAAGATAGTGATGTAAATCAAAAGTGGATTATGCAATTTATTCTTTATTGTTAATACATATAAAACTTTTTTGTGGAATAAACACAATTTACTACGCAAACAATACCATACACCATTGCCACGTGGTTGATGGTATGATACATTGTATTTCGTGATTTCCAAGCATTCCCGCGCCAAAATTTAAATAAATACTATCGTTATGAATTTAAATACTTATAACCACGTTGAGCAAGTTCAGCTCTCACACTCTTTAGAAATCAGAGGAATTCCAGGGAAAACCGGAGAAATTCCTGAGGGTCTGCTTGGTAGGTGCAGCTCTGGGCATTAAGCTCTGTACCGAATACTTGGATTTAGTAAAGAGAAGAAAATCGATAAAAGAAGACTCTCCAAACCAAACCAATCTCCATTTTCTACAACCTTTCAAAACCACTGGAAGGACTTGTCCATTCTCAGCTTCACACCTTTCTTGAACAAAAAAAAAGACTGTCCTCAACCTCCCTGTCTGGTATCCGATCCCAGTATTCTACATATTCTGCTTTCTTGAAAATTACCCAAGACCTTCGATTCTCCATAGACAAACAGAAAAGGTAATCTCTATTCTGATTCTCTTTGATTTTTCACGAATAACGAAATCCTATTTCTAAGACTACTTTCTAAACATCTATAGCGCCCTAAAATCACTCCTTTTTGTATCACAGTTCCCAAAGTCGTCATTCCCGATAAAACAGTTTCCCTCCCACTTACTAACTCATGGTGTTTCTCAGGGATGTTCGCTCTCACCATCTATACTAACGAACTTCTGATTCCATCGACTATTCACAATGCCTCTTATATGCCTCCAAATCTACTTTTCCTTCCAATCTATCCATATGCTTAAGGCAATCCGAAGGCTACGAGAACATACAGCATTAGCGCATAGGCAGCAAGCTATGATGTAAAATTAAGCGTTGAGAAAACTATCGTCCTTTCTCATTGGTTCCATGTATTCCATTTCTTATTATCCCCTATCCTACTTTAATTGGCTACCTACCTATTCGCTTCCCCTCTTCTGTCAAAAATCATAGGGTACTCATTTCTCAAAACCTATTCTGGAATAATCATATTTCACAAATTATACAAAAATCTATTGTTACGCTCAAACAGTTCCTGAGATTGCATGATTACATGTCTCTAAAAACCCACGAGCTTCTCACCAGTTTCCTCTCTTGTTTTCCCCACTTCAAGTATTGCTGTTTTGTATGCTGGATATTGTCTGATGGGCTTAAGATCAGATTGAAGACACTAACGAATTGTCATAGAAATGTCATTTGTCTGGCGTAAAATGGCAATTACTGAGTGTTGTAACCTTAGTATTAATATAAAGGAAATTATAAGTAAACTGATAAAATTATACATAAATAAATATCGGTTTGCTTACATAATTTTAAAGATAAGCAACCTACAAAATATATAGATATCTAAAATAACAGTAAAATGAGATTGACAACACTTAAAAACGGAAATTTAATTCTTACATATACTTGAAAGATTAATTGCTGAAGAGATAGTTGAATAATTGGTGCTTTAAAGAAGTTGAAGAAGAGGTTTTGCATCTGGAGGTGGGTAAGGAATTCTAAAACAGCGTAACACGCTTTGTAAAGGATTTTTGAAAGAAAGCAGTTATATGAGAAAGGGTACATAGGGTCGTGGATTGGAATCTTATGTTAAAAGAATGGACAAGGAAACAAGGAGTAATCAACAAAATAAAATAATTAGTTTTTTTGGTTCCAAATGTTTGGAAAAGAAATATACCTAGGAATTATTGTCATCGGAAAACTAGATAAAGCCACTTCAACTCGCCATAACAACTAGATGGGAGACATGGTGATGAAAATATAAAAATGCTAAAAGTAATAAGTTGTAATTGCACTAACGATCAATAACTCACTTAAACTTTAAGCTTTATTTGTTTTGGGAGAGCGTGGTAGTTTTGAGATTAAGGCACTGTGCTTCTATATCACTTACTGACGGAGGCAAATAATTATTATTTTTTTAGGTTAGCTCTGAGGCACATTCAGTCAATAAAATGGATGACTATAATTGGGCGAAAAACCTGGCATATCAGCGTGATCTTGGTCAAGTCACAACTTTGGTCTAGATACAGAACGTCCTTACTAAACTCAAGATCCTTTATTTCATTTATGCTGAGATGAATACAAAGAGTTCACTAATGCAATATTTCTGAATCGATAATAGTATGTGTGCGTTATGGAGTTAAGGTATTTGTGCAATAGACAGCAATGTATAATTCCTACTAACCTCAATAGTGGTTTTCGGATTTCTTTGTTCAAACAAATGGCTATCCAGGAATTCTTAGGGAGCTGCGTGAACTAGTTTTCCGTTGACGGTAGCGGAACATATTTTACTTACCACAGAAGACACTAATATCCTAGGTATTTATTTATTTGTTTTGTTGAAGTTAATTGGACACGGCATTGTACTCTCAACCATCTGGCCCAGGTCCGAGTCTGGTGGTATTATCCAATTCATTTCCTGTACAACAGCTATTTCCTTAACTCAATTGAATTTGCTATATTGTATTTTTTTTAATAAATGTCTTTACCCACTGTTTTTACTTAAATTCATTTCAATAAATTTTTCGTATTCACTGTTTTCCCGTATCGTTAACAAGAATAGCAGAATATCATCTTTCTTACCCCTACATGATTCTTGAATGTATTTTAATACAAAAACAAATAGTTATGATAAATGTTTATTCAATATATAGTTGAATCTTCATTTATAAATTTTTAATATCCTTCTAGTTTGAAGGAATAAAATTTAAACTTCGAGTGTTTTAAGATGAATTGTTGATGGTTTGTACCTACTTATATTTCTCAATTTCTTTTTGTTTTTTTTTAATTTATATTTCTTTGTAGACATTTCCGCATAATTGAAAAAGGATGGCTATGATATTGTCAAGTGGAATAAATATTTGGATGAACTTAATTCTTTATAAAACTTTCATAGCTGCTTTTTTGTCCAATTTGCCTTGTCTGCCTGACATATGATGAAGTTTGATCTAGATATGTTTATCACAATCCTTAATAAATTACTTCTTCCAGACTGCTGAATTAAATTTTCAAATCAATGTTGATAATCAAAAACGGAATTCTTACTTTCCTACCTAGTGTTGCCCAAAATCGGTTTTGGACTTGCAGACCAAGGCCGCCTCGCCTAACTGTTGCAAGACCAAGACCAAGATTTTTTGAATAAACATTAAGGCAAAATAGTTACTAATACTTAACAATCTTAGTTACTATATGATTAAAATTGGTATAACCAATAAACATTTGCATTTAATCCTCTATTTTTTCATTCGTGTTTAGTTAGGTTTCTCCTATCTAAAAAATTACAGTAATATCTCTACAGTAGTAAGCGAATAAGTTACTGCAAGATTGTTGCGAAACTCTTGCGCAAGACCAAGACCACGACCAAGACTGAGTTTGCAAGACCAAGACTCGTCTCGATCTCGCATTTGGGCAACATTATTCCTACCATTTACATTTTTTTTTTTTTTTTTTGGAATTACTTATTTCCTCATTTTAATGTGTGTTTATGAAAGTTTATTGTACCCAAAGTATGTTATCTCTTTGAAGGGACATTGCCAGTTGTTGTTATCGACATTCTAATTTTTTAACAAAGAAGACACATAAGAGCTTATAGATAAGAAACTCTTATGTGATTTTATTTTTCTCAAACGTGCGCGTAATCAGTCGGAACACCTATATCAGGTTCGAATGTCTCATTTGCTCCTTCCCTTATAAAACTATCAGGACTCTGAAATGACTCTGCTCTCTCCTCACCGGTCGCATACTCCTTAGGGATATATTTCCTATATATCCTCTCCTGTAATTAATTAACATAAACTGTATGAGCTATTAATTTTCTATGTTTAGCGTATTTCTTTATAACCAAAACTTTATAGAATTAAAAAAAAACTTCTGCCAAGCAACTTTAGGCCAAATCGAACGGTCGGTTTTGAAATACATGGATATCAAGGATAATAATTTTCCTAAGCGAACATATTTTCTGAATGTGGAGGACGGAACTTCAAATTAACAATATTGATACCTAATCCATCATTCTTTCACCAATTCCTCAATTTTCTTTAACTTCAAACCAAATCAAACTTGCAGCTTTTGTGATATAGATGTATCAAGGAAAATGCGATGTGCATATATAAGAGGAATTAGTCGATGGAATTCGATAAATTTTAGAAGTATTATTTTTTCCTTTATCAACTTTACTCTGATTTTGAGACAAATCTAACATTACGTTTTTGGAATATTTGCGTGCCAAAAAAAATATATATTATGAATGGAATTTCATGTAATTGATATAGAAAATTGGAATTGACTGCAAACAAACACGACCCTAATTTTATTCTTTGACGTCTAAAACGTTAAAGGCGGATATATTCAGAATAAAACTTTGTTCGTCTACGTAAGCCTCAATATGGGTCTTAACAGTATAACGAGTGTTTGTGCTATTTTCCTCCTCTGCCTCATCATAAATTTACTTTTTTTTTTTTTAGTTTATTTTAAATAATAAATAAATAAGCCTATTCTTAAAAATAATGAATGATACTTAAGAACATCTTTAGTATCATTATTGTCTATTATATAATATAAAAGTTTATATTTATTGTCTAAGGTTTTTGCTAACAATATGAAAATTCCGAATTCAAACATTTCTTTATTTCAATTGTCTTAAAAAAATTAACAAAGATTTCTTTAAAGAATTCTTAAAGAATTTTCTTTGGGTACATTTGTTATCTACCGCATTTGTTATCTGTTTTTTGTTTGGGTTTAAGGCGTTAAACTAAGGGTCATTAACGCGTGTTTCCTTTATTGTTTCAATCTGGAGTTGTGAAACTCCTTAGAAAAAAAATAATTTAGATTAAAACAATAAAATTAATTTTAATATACCTATATTTTGGTTTATTATTTTCAAGAATGAACCATTGTGATCGACCAAAAAATTAAAAAACTTTACCCCTCTCAAAATTTGAGGTTTTACGTTTCAGGATACGTAGAATTCGAAAAACGAATAAAAATTTTTTTGTCCTTCCGCCGTCCGCGCATTTATGTTTGCCTTCTTTTTTGACTAACCACACCAACTATTCTTCTCTTCATTCGAATTGTAGTATTTTATACTTGCTCAAAACCTCAACGAACCCTTGTTTGATTATTGTCGCAAATATCTTCGGTTCAAGGTTCCCCTACATAGCTAGTTAGAGAACGATTTCCTGTCCAGGTGAGAACCATTTCCTCAATTAAATGTTAGTTGGCAACCTTTACCTTGCTTCGGAAAACCTCGGGTAACATACTTTGATTGTCAAGGTTTTACCATAATTTATTGCCTCTATTCTATGACATTCTATTATTGTATTTGCCAAATGAGATAACTGGCCTACGCTTATCTTGTAACAGACTTGACGACAGGTATGAATGTAAAATTAAAGATAAGAAATATTGATATACATAATGAAATATATGATCTGATTGTCATTAAGTAGTCTATCACCATGTTTTTTTTCTTCTTTCTAATATTACCATACATTGATCTCCCAATTACAAAAAAATACGGAACAAAAATAATTAATAATAATTGTTAGCTCGTAAAGAAAAATTATTTTTCTTAAAAAATTTATTTTTTAAAGAATACCAAAATCAATTTATTCACATGGGTTTATGATTTACTTTTACTCCTGAATCTTTTTGACAACAAATTGCTCATATCTAAACCGGACGTTACAAAACATTCTCCGGAAGGAAATCAAAGACTCGTCCATTTATATCAACTTAAAATTCACCTCGATTAATAAATAGTAAAAAGAATATTAGTATACATTTAAAAAATTAAAGATTTATTTAACGTAGTATTAAACTATAGGTGAGTATTAAAAGTTTTTACTTAAAACTACCAAGTATTCAGTAAGTACGCCTCATTGCCTATTTTAAAACATGCTGAAGTAAATATAGACATAATATGTATAACATAAGATGGATGGTGAGTTCAAGAAATGGTTAATCTTTGTTTATGTAATAAAAAAATTCAGTGAGCAAATCTAGTATTCTAATGTAGAAATTTTCGTCTTCTGGTTGTTAAACTAACCTACTACTTGAAATTAACTTGAATCAATATTTGGCTTATTTTTTATAAATTTCGCTACTCTAACATTTACTAATTGATACAGTTTTACCTCTCCTTCTTTTCCTTTTATTTTCTCTGCCGTATTTAAAGATATCAGGATATTATTAGAATCTTCCAAAGACTGGAATAAGTAAGTCCCAATAAATAAAATAGTCAACGAATCAACCTCTTTAGCGGAACCACTCTTAACATCCAAGATTCTCAAGAACTCTTAAGAGCACTATGATTATTATATATACATATATTACTAAACTACATTAATTAGATACTAGAAGAGAAGGATGAAAAATGTTTATATTTTTTTCATTGTCCATATTTGTTTCTGTGAGCAATTTGTTCTAAATACTTAAACAATCACAATGTGTACCTTTTTCAAGTTATATACTTATGCCCATTTACTAAATTTTACATGCTTTCAAGGACCACTTAAACATCATTTTATATAGTTTCCTTCTTTTTTGTCCAGAATAATTACTGTTACTTAATAACTGTAATAAAACATAAATAAAGAAAAAACTTCCCTCCAACATTAAATTCAGGAACCGTTAATGCTCCAATAGTTCAACATATCGTCGGCATCATGTTAAAATAACGAATTTGCAACGTTGGACAGGTTATTATTCGTTAGCAATTAAAACCTAAAGTAACAGTAGTTTCATAATAATCAAATGAGAATAAAAGGCGACTTTTATTATATAGGCGCTTTTATGTCGTTTAAAATTATTGTTTCTTATTTCAGGTTAGCTTGAATCTTCTAATTATATGCGGTAATAAACATTAATATTATGTCTTTTTAAACGAGTTTTTTTTTTCTCAGTTAATTCAGTCAGTATTCATTATATGACAATAAATCCTTGGGTGCTTCGATTTGTATTCAATTACCACCGCGATCCTCAGGAAGCCAATGAAAACGAGAGGAGAGAGTTTGGAATGGCATTAGGAGTGTCCCATTTGCTACGGAACAGGTTGGCGGGCTCTGTTGGGTGATTCACTCGGCAACAGTTCCTTGCCCGGAAGGTATGCACTCTTCCCAGCGAGTCCCACTATTAAGTCGGCCAGTCAGCGGAATATAGCAGGGGAACGATGCCGCTTCTTCCAAAAAACGTTAGCTGCAAATTATCGTCCTCTGAAGACTTATAGAGTTTTCCGAAAAAAAATCAAATACCCACTTACGTCCTATAGAAGAATTCATCTGCTCTATCCATATATTTAGGGGTGTACAGGTTTTTCGTTTCTATTTCTGAAGGTAATGTACTGCGTATGGTATATACTCTTCTAATGTAATATCCCTCAAGACAGTTAGTTTTCTAGAAATATAATTTTCTTTCCTTTAGCAATAAACGCTCGTATTGAATAATCGTATTGGACTTGATTGAGGGCGTGGATAATATATCAACAGAAACTTGAACATTTTATGGTTACAGAAAATAATGTTTCTTATTTCCAACTCAAAACATTTTTATAAGGACCGGATTTTTCTAAACCTTTTGAAAAAATAATAAGCAAAAGGCTGGTAAAGATACTTATAGGCGAAAAAATAATATGTGATCATCAATTCGGTCTATGCATCACTATGCAAGTGAGAATAAAGAGTATGTATATCTCGGTTGATAATGGATTGTTGGAAGTCGGTACGTAAATTTCAGTTAATATTTAAGTACCAGAGAGCGTCTTACATTATGAATGTGTGGTGCATAGACCGAATGTACTCTCTTTTTTCCTCAATCATTACAACTGAAAATTGTACAGAGATTAAAACATACTTACTTAAACATCTATGGACTGATGGGTTTATTTATTACGTCTTACATATTTCTGGCTCACTAAGAAAAATGCTCTTTCGAAAACTACAATTTTTTTAATCTCTGACGCTGGAAGACGCTCTCTGGTACTTAAATATTAACTGAAATTTATGTACCGACTTCAAACAATCCATTATCAACCGAGATATGTATACTCTTTATTCTCATTTCCATAGTGAACTTCACGGACATAATAACGGCCTGATTAACGAAATGGATGTGACTGATATACCCATTAAAATGCGACTAAAAAGGAACTGGATGAAAGATCTTCTTTCGTGTATCAAAGGACTTAAGCGGTGCTGCTGTTTGCTAAGCTTCCCGTTGCCTGGAATGCCATAATACTAATTTTTCAGCACATTTGCTTACTGTCATATTCATTTTTGATATGTCTAAATAGAGAACCAAAAAAACAAATGGGAATCGCTATCTAAATCATAGGCAGTATGGGGCAGATTGTTTCTGGGAATCATTCCTATAAATCTTACACTGATTTTCGGTAGCTCCTGATGTTATTTTTCAAATTTATTAATTATAACCTAGTATTTTACTTTTAAAAAAGTAACGATCTTTCAGACTCCTTTCCAAAATTGCTTTATTTTGGAACCTTTTTAATGCGTATTTCTATGAAGTGATGTTACTGTCTAGATCTGATCTGCATTTAGTACACATACAATCTCCCCTGGTGTCTTTGCTTCATTAAATCTCAGAATATGTAGCAATAGGACCGGGGATTCCCCTTAATACAATCACCAAGTAAAAGCCTCTTGAGGTTTCACTAGTTAATTGGTATTCTAACTTCATTCAGTCAAGAAAAGAACCTGTGGTTAGAACTGCTAATGCTTACTAAAGATCTTATTTAAATCCGTAATGGATTTAATGCATTATAAAAGAAAATCAGCTAACTTTGACCGCACGCAACATAAAAAAATCGGTGTTATTTCACAACTATCAGTAAAGATAATCAAGTATGGTTGCTGTCAGAACCGGACCGTGATAAAGTTTAGGGCGGAGCTAGATCCAATTTTGTTGCATACCTTGTTATAATAATAATAGTTTATTTTTAAAATAAGACATATGTTACAAGCTACTTACTGACATTTATTTTATCGTGTAGATTATTCCTAAATTAATCTATTAGCTAACACCGCTTCTGGTTAAAGGAAAAAGAAGAAAAGTAGTTTCCTCCCTTACTGGAGGGAAAAAGCGGCACGATAAGCCTACAGCAATAGCTATTTCGTTTTTTTTTTTTTAAATCAGAATGGTAGTTAATTTAGTAAAGTGAAATTCCTTTACCGACGATCTACGACTCAATAATACAAAATATATACGGGAGTAAATTAATTTCGTGACGTGAGGGAACGCTCGTTATGTGACGTTTCGTGACGCTCAAGATGTAACGGAGGTAGCGGTGGGCAATGCTCGATGTGTTTTTGATTAAACTATGGGCAGATCTAAGGGAGGGCTTTGGGCTGCAGCTCCCCTCATCCGAAATGATAAAATATAACCATGTTTTATGGAAAAATATAAAAAAAATTATTTCTTAAAGTATTATTGTTCGTGTAATTACATTTAAAAGGACTTTAGAATCACTTAAACACCATTTAAAATAGGTAGTTAGTTTCTTTCTTTTTTTTCAAAGTAATTATCAATATTTTTATGAAAAAAAGCTTTCGGGCTGAAGCCCCCCCCCCCCCAAAAATTAAATCCTGGATCCGATAGTGGATTAAACTGTCTCGAACTACATTCTTTTATTGATGGAAATATTCAGTATTTCATCCTCTTTATGATGGATTATTATTCCAAATTGTATCTTCACGCGATATAGAGTCAAAAAGTGGAAAGGTAGCGCCGGATACAAAATGCTAACGAGTTTTTGAACATTTGAATGAAAATATCTTGAAAACTAAAAATTGTAGTTAAATACTGTGTGAGGGAAATGTTCAGTATTTTTGTACTCTTTGTAATGAGCTATAATAAAACGAGTAGCTTGACGCTAGACCGAGATAGAGAGTTAAAAAGAGGAAAGATGGCCCAAAAAATGGAATGATAACAAGTTTTTGAATAGGGGATTTCCAAATACGGCCATCCCATCTCTTAGAAATATTTAGTTCCAAAGCGATTTTCGCTGTTGGACGATAACTACTGTAAAAATTATAATTCTGAAACCGGATGTATAATATTGTTTTTTAATGGTATGGAGATGATACCTATAGATTTTGGTTCAAATCCGATCACCCATCGCTTGCTGTTACCAAAAATATGTACTGACGGTACCGAGTTTTCACTACCTCCGGGTTTTTCATGGAAGTCTTGGGCGGGACTTCGCTCTGTGGTCGGTCCGGACCTGTTTACTGTATTGCTACACATTTTAATTTATATTTGCTTTCTTATAAATACTGATATGTGGTGCTGTGGAATTTTTCGTATCGGCTCGTTGTTGGATATGATTTGGTATTAGGGTGTTAAAATTTTATAAATCTCGTGTAGTATATTCTTTTTTAAGTTAAATAACGATGCTAATATTTACCTGACTAGTTTTTACTGAAGGTTCTATTCCTACGTTTCATAAAGGAACTGGAATAAATTTATTGATGAATAATATTTTATACACTAGACAATTAACCTCCGTTACTAAGATAATTTAGTTTTCTATTCTTAATTGTTATAAAGGAAAATATATATAAAAAAAATAATCTCAATCATAAACGATTTGGAGTCATAAGATTTTAGGATTTAAAAAAAAAAAGTACTAGAAATATATATTAGTTACAGAACAAGCTTTAATCCATTCTATTCTATTTAATTAATATATTAGCCTAATTTTGTTAATATTTTTGCTAATCTCTAGTCTTAAGATAATCAATCACTTTATATTACTTCATTTACTCATGATAGTTTTTCTGAAGATTATTATTTTCGTGGAACTAATTAAAGGTTTTCCTCACATGAGTTAAAACAATTTTTTATAATTATTATTGATTGTTTTGTTTGTTTCGTTTACTCAGTGTTAATGTAACGCTTACATCATATTATTATTTTTTTTTTTTTTTACAGCTTTGAGTTTCAAGCATGGACAACGTAAGCAGGATTCCTCCACTACCGAACTCCGACGAAGAACAGAATCTCAGTAACAGGTAATTTATAGTGCATCTCATAGGTCTACTATCTTTATGAATTTTTCTGATTCAGATTTTACTAAATGTAATAAAATAATTAGTATTTTATTACTGTATGATATTTTAAGTAAATTAAAAAAAATGTCCTTGCTACAGATAAAATTTGTAAGCAATATACCACCAGCAATGACCAGAAGGGGGTCTCGCCAAATTTTTAAGGAGAGCATATTTTGAAGAGTTTTGAACTTTTGAGGGGGCTTATTTCGATAATTTTCAAAATGAAAAGTTTCAAGCCAGGGCACAAAGAGAAAACATGGAACAGACCGCAGCAAGTGCAGTTATGTTTGATCTAATTCTACTTTCGCATGTACTTTTTTTTAAGAAGAGGTGAGCAATAAAATACCTAGGTTAGGAAGGGGTAGGGGAGGATTGGCACTAGGCTGAATTAAAAAACATTTTTTTTGGGACGTTAACTTTTTGGGAAGGCAACTTTTTAATAGTACTCAAAAATTGCCTTTTTATGTCAATAAAAACACCACAAAATTTCCCTTTTTTATATTTATACCTTGCTGTTCCGCAAGAGGCTTAAAAACAAAGATTTATTTTTTTTAAAAATTGCATTAATGTTTTTCTACTTCAGTAATATATATTTTTTTAAAAACGAAAATTGGTTTTAATATTTAAAAATAGATCCTTCATTACTATAACTAAAAAGGTATGAACAGAGCTCTAATTTTATATTTATATTGTATATTTCAAAAAAATATAAAAATGTCCTTTTTACCTACAATTTGAAATGTTAATTCCAACATTAATTAATCTATTGTAATTAGCCATTTATTTCCGAATTTTTGCTTAATCACAGTTTCTTAAATAATAATATATAAAACAGCATTTAAAAAATGAGTAATAACAATAATGAACTTACCTGTTGTTTTGAGTGTTTCGTTTTTAAAGAGATCGTAGTAAGGGATAAAAATAAAATTTGGATAAGAACAGTTACCAAATCCGCATAATTAATCTTGAATTTAACCTTTCATCAACCCCGTAAGAACAATTAGTACATAATTAATTATTAGTGCCAAAACAATTTAAAAATATTTATTTATTCGATTAGTTTTACTTTTATCTGATTTTAATTTCGCATCGAGACTGAGATCAAATGGTTTTGTTCTCAAATTTCAGCATGATCTTTATCTTTATTTGTTAGAAGATTTAAGCACGGAACAGAAATATTTCCTTGAAATATGCATAACAATCTCAATTGGAGTAAACTCATTCTGTTATTCAACCTAGTTGCAAGAAGCAATCGCCGTTTTTCAAAGCCACACACAAACGATGAAAAGAGTTGTAAAGCTTGTTTTCTAATGTTTGCATTGTTTTATGACTATAATTATTAATTATGTATTAATTTTGGGGATTTGGTAAATGTTCTTGATGAAATGTTACTCTTTAAAACCTTTCTGTAATATCTTTAAAAGCGATTAATCTCTCTCAAAACACCGGGTAAATTCATTATTGTTATTAATAATTTTAAAATTTTTTATAAGCTATTATGTAAAAAAAAATGTAACTAAACAATAATATGAAAATAAATGATTAATTATACTAGATTAATTAAAGTCGGACTTAACATTTTAAATTTTAGATAAAATTTCTTTTTTTTTAAAACTTTTTCGAAAATTTTCCGAAATTTTGTGTTATTTTATTGACATAAAATGACAACTTTTAAGTGATATTAGAAAGTTTCAGCCGAAAAAAAGTGATTTTCCTTTCACTCTAATGGACACCCCTGTATATCTTCTATAAATCTTAAAACAATTATCTTTAACTATTAAATTAATTCCGTATTTCTGAAATTTTATTTGTAGTCATCCTATCATGTACTCCAGTTGAATTCATAGTTATTCGTCAGTATCTTATTTTGTGATAAATTAGTTAATAAATAGATTGATTTCGTGGATTTCCTTATCTAAAGAATAAAATTAAATATGCATTACATAAAAAAAAATAGATAACATTGTTATAATTTATTCTTTAGGATAGCCATGTAGCAAAATAATTTACTTACGAGTAAGTTATGTTACTACATGACCATTTCGGTGTAGTAATATTTATGCTAAGTAGGTTGAGGACTACCACTCCATTCCTGCATTTCCCTTGTAGATCCTGTTCATTGCTACCAGAGGTTTAGTGCATAGACAGCTTGTCTTTTTAAATAGAACGTAGCCCCATTCAATTAGATTTAAAAAAAAAAAGGTGCACATTATGCATAATATTCACTTTTATCTGTTATGGATTATTATATTCATATACAAAATAAACCGATATTACGGATTTCTAAACATGTGTTTATAATGAATATTTTAAATAATGACAAAGGTATATCCAAACCACGCTGAGTTTTCACATTAACTAGATCTGGAAAAAAAATTAAATAAATAAGGAAGTTTTCAAATAATTGTGTATTCAATTTTTTATGAAATAGTCGTCTGTCCGATGTGACCTCATTGAAGTAATTTAATTTTAAATTTTAATAAAATTTTTAGGTTATTTTATTCTTATTTATTGTATATATATTATTTTTCTGTATAATTTATTTTATTTATTGTACATAGAGTGTGAATGTGATCTCAGAACACTATTATAAATATCCTTGAGACAGATTGTAATATTTTTCAATAAATAAGTTAAAAAACAAAAAAAAAATTTAACACATGTTCATCGCGTAATTGTTTGCACCGTCTTTCCAAAATGCCGGCCGGTATCTCTTTATGTGTGTTGGTAAAAATTAGAATTTAATACAAATATCTCAACGCTGTAAAATAATTAAATAAAGTTGAACTACTGGGATCTGATAAGTGTTGTTATTAGTAGCGTTTAATTTATTGAGAATTATAAAAACAAGAATCAATTATTTTCGGATTATATACAAATGATGAATTTTCGTAATTTGCTTATTCGTGGTTGCGAAATGACGAATTTTCGTCATGCGGACTAATAGAATAGAATTTATATTTATTTGTTTTGGAGACTGCTCCCTCCTTTTTCATACAAATATAAATGGAGTGGTACTCCCATTGTGATTATTAGAATATAAATTAGTAAATTAATTTCTTGTACTTCAATCAAAGTATTCTTTTTATAGTACATTTTATTTTATCCACACCAAACACATTAATCAGCAAGAAATATTACCCATCAAATAATACAATATAATATAACACACTATTATATAATATAATACAATACAATATAACATAAAACAACACAATAATAAAATGTAATACAACATTATAACAATAATACCATATCACAAACAACGGAATCGAAATACTTTACAAACAAATAATATGAAGAGAAACAGTCTTGATAAATTAAAACTAAAAGTAAAAAATAGCATATTTATTTTTTTGATCTATCATATTCTTCTTACCGAAATGTTGGGTAGTAGAGCGATAAGTATTCTTTAACACCGATACTTATTGTTCTTAATCGCATAGATTATATGTAAAAGCAATGGAATCCGCCATCAGTTTATAAACTACATAGTATTTGTATGTGAAGCATTTGTAAAATTAGAGAGAACCAGATGGTACGTTTCCTTAACAAATTGTGAATAAATGCATATCAGAAGGAAGTACCTCTCCCCACACTGTATATTATCTTGTCTTTTAGTTGATTGTCTGTCCTAAGTAAAGGCCATGGTTACAAAAATATTTTTTACATATTTAGTGACATGATTATTTAATAAAAACAGGGGGAGGGACTGTAGAAATTTTATTTTTTTAAAAATGTTATTTAATCGAAATTAAAAAAAATATATACATAAGAACTTTATTTTATTTTTATTTTAAAATTTCTATAATTTTTTTTTCGTTCAATTTTTATTTGTTGTTATTCATTTGTTTATTTTTATTTATTGAGAAAAAATGATTAACCAGTTCAAGGTGAGTACTTCTTTATTCAAAATTACCAAGAAAAATACATACCTATGTGCAAAATTAAATTATTTATTATAATTGCAGTTGTTTTTAATTTAAAATTGTTGTAAACGTCTAACTTGGAATCCTCATACCAGACTAAAAAGACAAGAAACCAAAGACAAACGCTGTAAACTCTTGATAACTACAAAAAAACTCTATTATAAGACCTATTTGGACATATGGAGTTGAGCTTTGGGATTCCACTAAGCTATCGAATTCCTCTCGTATCAAATCCTTACTATTCAAAATCCTTCGTAAAATCTTCAATGTTCCTTAATTTGTAACAAATGAAATCATTCATAACGATTTTAATGTTCAAATGTTTCCGATTTGGCCCGATCCAGATACCTATCTTTCCTCAAACTTCAGAACCATCCTAATCCTCTCGTCCCTAACCTTGTTTCCTCTTCGATTCCTGATAAACCCCGAGGCGTCTGAAAAGAAGATGGCTTCGTGGTCTCCTAATTTAGATACTTTATTAGAGTGCTACTAATGGTTACATTCTCTAGAATTCTTTTCATGATATTTCTCTGTACACTTTTACTAGATGTATATTTAATTTATACAGTTGTAAATTTCATGAAGAAATAAAAAAAAAAAAAAAATTTGTAATGATTTTTAATGTGAATTCATGTTTTAAAGAACAAGAAACAAATTGACGAAAATGCAGATCAGAGGTAATATATCTCAGATCAAGTAATCTAAAAAAGACTTTACAAATAAAGATAGCACATCTGTATGAAAGTCAGTATATGAGCCTTTCAGTTGACAGAATAGCTAACTCCAATTTTAATATTTTTTTCATTAAGTTAGTATAAATTATATTTCTTTCTCTTCTTTAGAATTTTTTTTTCTAAGGTATAGCAGACATATTTACCATCAATAAGGTATTACTTTGAAAAAGTGAATATTTTCAACGAAAACCACTACTGGAAAATGTTGAAATAGAAGCTGATCATTCTGTCAACTGAAAGGCTCATATATTATACTGTCTCGAAGTGGTCCAATATCTCTGCAAGATCGTATAACAAATTGCAACGCTAATTTCAAAACTTCGTAATTTCATTTTATGTTTAAATAAAGTTGTGGGCAATCTTGCTTTTATAAGTTGATAGTTTTAAGGACTAACAAAAGTTCTTTATAAAGGCACTAAAGTGATTACTTTTCGGCTCGTAAAAACACCATGAAATAATAGATGATATTTCAAAATTCACTAAAATAATGAATCGTTTATATGCTCGTTGGTAGGTTATTTATTTCGATTTTTTAGTATAATTTTTTTCAGTCCCATTTATTTAGTAGAAAGTAGGTAAATGTTCAAATTTATTATCAGAATAAAATGAATCATTGCTAGGTTTAATCATAAAGGTTAAGAGGCACTTAACCAAAAATAATATTGATGGATATATCATTTAGGACTCAGTCAGTTTTGCACGATTTTTATTTACCGACGTTTCAAGCCAAGCATGTGGATCATAAACAGGGCATGTTACTTGAAGTATTTGAACACCTTCAATGGTGGCAAATAAAAATATTAAAAAACTTACTGCGTCCTGAATATCTATCACCCATGATATGTAGAACAGTCGACAAAAATATAATTTAGTTATTTGTTTTCTGTAATAATATCAATTGTGCTTAAGTTAGCTTCAAATAATATAATCTTTAGAGTTGAATAAAACAACTCTATGATTTTATTTTGTTATTTTAATGATGAAGAAAAAAAAACATAAAAATTTTATATAAACAAAAACTGTAAACATTAATAATTAATTTTTTTAAAATAACACATAATTCTAGAGTCATTTATGAAATTTAGTCTTATCATTTCACTCAATCCTTCAAATCCATAGGATTTAGATTCATTTTTCGTCTTTAACTTCCTATGTTCCCTAGCTGTACAGGAAGTCAAAATAAGGAAAAAGCAAACACCGATCGTTTCAGAGATTCAACCTTCACTGTTACTTGTCTGTTTTTCCTTCTGTTTGAAACATGCCAAACATTTACAAAACAATCATATAAACTACTCCCATCCGACTGTAATCATATGAGATGATCTCGCTTTTGTAATAGTTATTAGGAAATCAATAATCTGTTTTTCTATAATGTAATCTTCGGGAAATTTGTTTTCGTCCATATTGCAATTCAATGATAACTTTTTTTTATATTCAAGTTAGGAAATCTTTTGATATAATATCGATCTCAACATTCATATCTTCATATTTAATTTTACATGCTCATACCAGACTGAAACGACAAGAAACCGCTCGACGTTTATGATTACTTCAGCACTTACTAGACAAACGCTCTAAACTTCCAATTAATTACAAAAGACTCATTTGTAGTCATATACATGACTATAATAAGGCATATTTGGACTTACTAATCCTTCGTAAAATCCTCAATTCTCTTTACTTTGTTACAAATAAAACCATCCATAATGACGTTAATGTTTCTTATATTTCAGATCTGGCCCAATCCAGATACCTATCCTTTCATAATAAACTTCAGAATCATTTCAACTCTCTCGTTTCTAACCTTGCTTCCTCTTCAATACCTGATAATCCTCCGAGGGGTCTAAAAAGAAGATGGCCCCGTGATCTCCTAATGTAGACATATTATAAGAGTGCTACCATCCTATGTGACCGTTAGGAAGTACGGAGTAGTTTCTCAACAAGTGTTTTCACGTCATTATATCCTTATGTTCAAATTTACTAAATGTATTTCTTTAATAAAGTTGTAAATATCATTAAGAAATAATAAAAAAAATTACATGTTTTGTTTTTATGAAGAAATATTATATGTATTTTCTCGCAAAAAAATAATAATTTGGGACCAACATTTTAGAAATGCTAATTAATATTATTCTTTCTTACATATATTTATCATTTGAGCTATCACTTTTGTACATACAAAATATCCACTGGGTGTATCAGACCAACCTCTGAAATGTAAAAATGAACAATGTTTAGAAAAATTCAGTAGAATAAAAAAAATAGTTTCATTCCGTCTCTTGTCCAATGGTCCTTTTGCCAACTTCTGCCAAATGAAGACCCCAGTTTAATTTAGAATTTAGAATACCAAGATATCTGACATTCTGGCTTTTTTGAAGTTGGTTGCCAATGAAGAATGGAATCTTAAAGGTGTCAAACTAACGTTTCTTAGTAAATAAAATCAATTCATTCTTTAATGGATTAACCGATAAGCTCATCCTAGTACTCTATGTTTGAACAATATCACTATATGCGACTTTTACCTGTTCAAAATGGTCTTTATCAACTTTCCTAAATATATGAATATGTTCCCCTCAAATACCAAGAAATATCTCGTAAGTGAAATACATTTCAATCAACTATTTACATAAGTAGATATTTACATAATCGACGTCTCAAATTTATTTCGATTTTTTCGATTTTGTCCACAAGTGGGAGAAAACATTTAGTTAAAAAAAAAAAAGGGTTTGTTCAAGTGTTGTCCCTAATTATCCTTGAAAATCAACAATTTTTTACAATACAATACAACCTACCACATGATCCATTGGACGAATAATACTAAACCAGTCTCTAGTTATAATACCACACTCATGAATTTAAAAATAAAAAGACTTAAATTAACAATGCTATATAACAGATCTAAATTTCTACAAAAAGAGACCGGAACCCCTATCGACGGTATTAATGAATTGCGGGTCAACTGCCACGCAAAAGTCTTTTAAATATCTTTAACTGTTTTATGTTTTAACTAAAAACGTATAAAACCAGTCCTAGAGTTTTACAGTGGTTTTCAAAATATTATTAATCAATTAATTGATTAAGGAGAAAATCGGACAGTTTAGCGTGTTTTCGGCCGAACAACTGTTAATCAAGAAATTGTACTGCCTTATGTGGTACTGGATCCCTTCATGGGTTGTAGTATTACAGATTTTTTGGATGAACTGTGTAGAATGTTCTGGTTCAAAGTTGAACTAATGCCACGTAAATTTATACTTTTTTCTCCTCTTAGTTAAGTATAAAAAAACGATTTCCCATGAAAACCCTAAAACCATGAAGGGTCTTGGGTTCAGTATTTCGTTAGGAAGTACGGTTTCAAGGCCAACGGTTGTGGACGGTGATAATTGGATCAGGATCATGCTCAACCTCCTGGTTTTCCCTTTTAATTACTAGTACCCACTTTATAGAGGCTGGGCGTGCCCAAGGAGGGTCTCCCGACTCCAGGATCGGTCCACGATTGATAAAAAATTCCTTGTAATCAGGAGAATTCGAACCGGAGGCCTAGAGCTTAACGGCACAGTGCCCCTCATTGAGCAACTCCGATGCTCTTAGTAAAGTATATTTGTATAAATTTTCAGGTTTCAAGAATTTATTTTTACGCAGATCCTTACATCGTCGTATTTTCGGCTTTGTCGTATTTCTTTCAGTTTTTGTGCGGATAATTGCCTGTTGAGACGGAACGCTACCGTGTCCAAGATAAAATGCAATTAAAACTTGTTTGTTTTATAATTATGCACAGATTGAATTTTGTTTTCTTTATAAGGTTGCTCTACTTAGCAGAACTACTTTCTTATTCCTGGTATAAAGAAATCCAAATAATAAAAAAACATATGTACAATTCTGAGGCAATTAACTATATGAACATAATTTAGGAATCGTTCGATGGTCAAACTGAACTGTTGATAAGGATAGTTTTAATCCGAGACTACGGCGTAGAGTCCGATCACTGTGGCTGTGGGATGAGAACCCGCGACCATCTGACCGTGACCAGCCCGTGCACCTGCCCTCCTTCCTCCTGCCGGATCCGCTCTTCCTCTCAACAGCACACCTGTCCCTAGCCGTATCAATTTGCTTTGTCTGCCTAACTTTATATTAATATGCAGTAATTTAATGTCCTTGTCTCCTAATTAATTTAGTATTTCGCTGGCATTTGCCCTCTTTTATAAGCTAAAAAGCATGTAAAGATATTTTTACCTTCTGATTATCCCTTTACTTAAAAGAAGAATATTTACGGATCACATCTGATAATATTGCTAAATCTAGTTGTTGAATACAAAAACAGGCAGGTATGCAATTTTCGTTAATTCCTTATATCTGGAATTTTTTTTTTGTTTAATTTTTTTATTCACACCCGTCATGTTAATGACAACCAGTGAATGTGAGGTCGAATAGAAAAAATAATGTCATGAAAGTCATTACCAGGATCAGTGCCCAGCGGCACCTCACTTGGAGTGATATCATCTACATTAGGCGAGGAGGTCCCTCATCCAGCTCCTCTTCAGTCTCCTACAGACGTTACCTGGTATATTCGTAGTGGCCATGTCATTTATAAGTGTATTAGGATGTCCTTGTAAGTTGTCGTGGAATCGTTTGTAATGAGTTCGTTAACAGTCGGAATGTCAGTATGTAAGCCTATGTTGCTAACGTACCAAGTTGCTTTTGTAATTGTTCTGAATGTTTTTGCTTGAAAGATTTGAAGTTTGTTTAAGTGAGTCTTTTTAGCAGTTCCAAATACCTGTGATGTGTAAGTCCAAATAAGTTTTAGTAAGTAATTGTATGTGTTCAATTTCTGTTTATGTTTTAGTTTTGAATTTTTCGAAAGAAGTGAACTCAGAATTCTTAACCTTCGATTTAGCGTTTTTCGTTTCTTGATTATATGTGGGCCCCACGTCATTTTTCTGTCAAATGTCAGATCAAGGTAGTGAACATTGTCTGTCTGTGAAATCTGTGGATTGTCCAGGAAAACTGGAGGGCACGTTACATGCCGAAGCGTAAATGTGATGTGCTGTGATTTGTCTTGATTTAGTCAGATTGTCCAAATTTTGAACCAGTCATGTAATCTTGTTAAATATTGTTGTAGGGTCTGTGAGGCGTATGTTGGATTTTTGTGTCTTGCTAAAATTCCTGTGTCGTCTGCATATGTCGCTGTTAAAATGTTGGGACTACAAGGTATGTCATGGGTGTATGTGAGTTGTGGAGCGAGTACTGGACCTTGAGGTACTCCTGCTGAGATAGACCTGATGGAAGATAGTTCTGACCCGTGTCGGACCGAGAAAAATCTATCGGAAAGGAAGGATTGTAGAATTAGATAATATGTAGGTGGGAGTATTGTCTTGAGTTTAAAGAGAAGACCCTGGTGCCAAACTCTGTCAAACGCTTGAGCAACATCCAGAAATACGCCAGTTGCATATACTTTCTGCTCTAGTGCTGTAGATATGTAGCCCGTTACTCTATGTAGTTGGTGTACAGTTGAGTGATGTGCCCTAAATCCAAATTGATGGTCAGGTATTATTTGGGTGGTTGTTAGTATATCATCAAGTCTTTTGTTCAGTAAGCTTTCAAAAATTTTGGAACAGATAGGTAGTAAGCTGATTGGTCGGTATGAGAAAGGTGAGTTTTTGTCCTTGTTAGGCTTGTGAATCATTTTAATATGTGAGTATTTCCACTGTAGTGGAAATTTAGTTGTCCTCAGTATTGCATTATAAATAGTTGTCAAAAGCACTACAGCTTTTCTAGGCATTTGTTGGAGCACTTCAGCGTTAATCTAGTCATGTCCAGGAGCTTTTCTTTTAGGCAACTTTTTGATTTGTTCAGCAATCTGGAAAGGTGTGAATGAAATAGGAGGTGAAGTTAGTTGTAAGGGCACGTCTAAAGTGTTTAGTACATTATTATTGTGTACAGTGTTAGTGAAGTCTGTGTGTGGTACAAAAACAGAAGATAAGTATTCAGCAAAGAGTTCTGATTTTTCTCCGTCCGTCACGGCCCAGGAATCATCTTCTCTTCGAAGGGGTGCGGACACTTCTCGATGCTTAATAAGCTTTTTGGTAGGTCTCCACAACTTGAATTCTTGGAATAAAGGTATTACTCCGCGTCACTAGCGAATTCAGAATTCAATTTTTATTTATTGTTTTCTCACTACCGATGGTTTGTTGTTAAAAAAAAAAAAAAAATGTCCTCAGAATCGAAAATTGCGATTTGCGTTTCAGGCACCAAGGATCAAATTTGGTTCGTTGTTAATTGTAGATACTACAATTCATCCAATTTTCATGAAAAGTTTAGGAATTATGCGGGTTGGTACCTAAGTGCTCTCGTATTAATTTCATCAAATTTCATTCTACACTTCCGCTTCTGCACGTGCAAATTTATTTTCTGCGATATGCCAATATTTCAGAAAACGCTCGTTCGATTTGGCTCCAAGCTGGAAGAAAGAGAGGAATTAGTATGGTAGTATACTGCGTACATACTTCACTGGTTTGTTTTTTTAATCACGAATTGTAAAATACTTAATTTGCAATTGTGGAACTCTTCCATATTTTGTATTCACTAATAAAAAAAACTAGTGGATATCAAACCCGCTAATGTTGAGTGTTTACTGAATTTCCGAAAAAGACTTCTTTCGAAAATTTTGTTCTCAAAGGAAAAATTATAAACCTTGAGATGTAGGTGATTGTGTAGCCAAGAAAAATGCTGAGGAAGCCATACTGACCTTACTTTTCGGACTTTTAATTTTATTTTTGGGGAGGAAAGACTTTTTTCTTCTATAACGGTAATTACTATGGAAGGACAAGAAAAAATTGATATAGAATGATGTATTCTATAATCCTTGAAAGTCTTTCCAAAAAACATAGTAATTACAGAATTTTTTTTCTCGTTGTACCCGTTAAAATTAAAAGAATAGTACAAATTATGATTGTTTAGATATTTTGTCTAGATCACTGACAGAAACAAGTATGGGCCAAAGAAATGAAAGTATTTTTATATTTTGGGGACATTCTTATTTAGAGGTGTTGTTAAAAAGGATAACACCTATATTTTCGCGGTTCGGTTTTTTTTAGACCGTGGACATTTTCCACTTTTTTTAACGATAGAAAAACGTAACTGCTAACCACTGAAGTCATGGATGAAAAGAATAAGTTCCAGATTTGATTTTTTCATTGAGTAGAAAACGTCAGAATAGATCACAATGGTACACTCGCTTCCTCAACATTTCTTGAATATAATCGAATATTATTGTAATTTGAGAAGCATGAGAAAGGTATAGTTCCCCTTAAACATCTTCAGAATAGATTGGAATATGACAAGGAAGCAATTTCCGCAGAAAATAGATCTAAAGGCTGGAAATTCACCATAAAATAACAGAATATGGCAGAATTCGAAAGAATTGATAAATCGTACTTCGGAAACTTGTGTCTCTATAGAGACATTATTCCTTCAGGATTAACATTATCAAAATCTGAGGAAAGTTAGAAATTTAACTTTTTATTTATTTATTTACAAACAAAAATTCACCGATTGAAAACTTATTATTATTCATTGAGCTTACATGAGAAAAAAACTCAGATAAAATTCAGAACCACCCAATACAATGCATGTATGGAGTGATTGATTACTGGACTAAAATGTGCACTATTAAAATAATATGCGTACTTTTTTTAAAAAAGATTTTTATTTATTATAAATAAATTTGTTTTCATCCACTAAATTTCAGTCTATGTACTGAGCAAATAATATATATATGTGTGTGTGTGTGTGTGTATCAGAGCATCTCTGATTATCTAAATGTATCGTTACTTCTAAATTTACAAAGTGCATTTAAGCAAACCTTTCGAAAGGAATGTTACATTTTAACTCGAGAGACCATCTATTTTTAAAACTTTGCATGTCTGCAAATTTCCAAGTAACTTGTTTTCTTATTTCAGAACTAATTGTGTAATAGAAATACTCAAGAAAATGTAAATTTACCATTGCCAAGGTTAGAGCCAAGAGGAAGAGCTCAAGAGAGTTCTTGTTGTTCACCTGTTTGGAGGAACCTTGGAATGCAATAATATTATTGCAGAAAAAATTGAATTACAACTGCGTTGTTTATATTAAATTAATATTTAAAATTGCAAGGACTATGTATATTTTTTTTATAGGAAGTGAATAACATCTAATTTAAATATACAAACAAATTTACAACCGTTTTAACTAGTAAACAAAGTAGCTTACCTTGGTGCCATAGTTAATTGTAAATTAACTTGTAAGACAAGATAACTTATTCGTACTTATCCCTTTAATTTTATAAGGAGAATCACTAGAGCTATATAAAATACATTTTCTAAAACTTCACTTTAGTATTTATATGATTTTATTTTATTTATGTTCTTAAGAGAAAGTTATAATGTTTTTAATTTAATTCTTATACATGACTGATATAGTCTATAAATTTATTAATATTTTTTGTCGTTTTCTTATCATGTACTGGACAAGGCAGCTTACCTCCAAATGCGAATGACGGTTTAGTAATGCATATGGTATATCAAGTCCGCTATTAGTGTGTTCACTGTTTATTTTTTCTATCGATTGTTCACTTTTTCTCGTATGGGTGGTTAAACTCCTTCTCAGCCATGGAGAAAATTGTTTTGCAGGTAAAACCGATATTTGCAAGATTTTGTTGTTGTTGCCATTACAGACCATGTAAATCGTTTGCCGCATTAACAAGCCTCTATCTTCACCTGTCTTGGACTATTCCTTTCCGTTTATCTGCACGCAGCTCTATTCCATATTTGTTGATTATGTCTAGCCATCTGCTTAATGGCCTTCCACGTGGTCTTTTACCTTCTACTGAGGCATTCATTGGTCCGTAGGGGCTTCCAGATGGATTGCTACGAGCTACCCGCCCCGCTCATCTTAACCTCCTTGCCATCATATCTTCAACAAGCAGTTCTTTGTTGGGCTTTTTGCTCCATGTATTAGTAACTGTAAAACAAATACAATTTTTTTTATTTACCGCAAAATATGCAAAACATTCAAGTAAGAAAGTAAATAAAAAATTTCATACAAAATAAAATCTGCGTATATTAATCAGGATGCCAAAATTTCGAGATCCTCTCGCCCCCTTACATCCAAAATCTGACTTCTATGTCCCAAGAATGATTTTTTTATATCCAGTATGCAGTATAGATTAGTTAGTGAGAAAAAATGACTGTTACTAAAAATTAATTTTGTTCATATTTACCATTTTGCATTTATTTCTTAAGGCTGTTAGCAATAAGATTAGTTAAAAATTCTGATTTTCGTATATTTTTTATTTCAAAATTATTTCTTGAATTATAATGCTTCTGTAAGCTGGAAGATCGTTCCACTCCAATTAACTAAAGGAACAGTTAAACTAATTTTTATTGATATGTGCATTAGCATAAGAAAAATACTTATTTCATGATAAGGGTTAACCGTCGCACAAGAGGTAGTCTATATAATCTGCAGAACAAAAGTCAATTTATATAATAATAATAATAATAATAATCGATGTCCTCATTCTTCCATCCACCCGGCTCCGTCTAAATCCAACCCCGCCAGATCAGTCTTTACGCAATCTTCCCACCTTTGCTTTGGTCCACTAGCGGATCCAGGATTTAATTTTGGGGGGCTTCAGTCCGGAATCTTTTTTTTTTTTAATGTATATAACTATAATTACTTTGGAAAAAAATAAAAATACTAACTACCTATATGAAATGATGTTTTAGTGATTCTCGAATTCATATTAAATGAAATAACGAGAATAATAATACCTTAATTCATATCTTAAAAATATTTGTTACCATAAAACATGGTTCATTTCACCATTTTTGGGGAGGGGGGCTTCAGCCCTCTCCGTAGATCCGCCTGTGCTTCGGTCTACCCCTCGGACGCTTGCCAGTCGGCACAGCGCATATTAACTTTTTAGGAATTCTTTTGTTACTAAGCCCAGAGATTTTACATGCCCATTTTATTCGCCTCAGCTTAATCGTCTTCATGCAATTCAGCGGTGTATAACCGTCTAAATTCTCCGGTTGATTTGTCCTTTTTCGGTCTGAATATCCTGCACATTACTCGCAACTTATATAAATATATTAATGAATTTTAATTAAGTAAATGTCTTGTACACAATTAAAAGGTGAATTGGCAACATGTATTATTTCTGATTCCCTATAACAAAAAAATAAAATGCCCAAAGACAAAGTAAGCTGCAAGAACATATCACTTCTTAATCACGTATTCCCAACGTTCGGCTTTATTTTTACTTATACTTTTATAATTTTTCTTTTGTTGACTAATTCTTCTTTTCCTGACAACATAGAAGTCTATGTTATAAGTATAAACACACGAATGCCATTTTACATTAAAATGTTTACTCTCTATATAATAAATTTTGTCCTGCTAGGTTACCAGAGACAGCCCACTGCGCGTCGTTGAAAAAAATCCTGAAATTATGGAGTAAATTTTATTTTTAATAACTCCATATATATGTATGTCGTACCATAAAGTCATTTTACTCATTTCACTGAACAATATTCTGTTAACCAACGGTTTTCGTTGAAAAATAGTTCCTCTGTTTCAACAAAAAAATCCCCCTTTATTAAGTCTTTTTCATAGCTTTGACTTTTTGTAGCCAGTAATGATAGTACAAAAGGTGCGGGGAGGGGCCAGCTGTGAGGTATCGATCGGATCTAGCAGCCACCCCCTATCAACGAAATGTGACGTGCTGCCTTGGCGTAGTACCTACCCTTGATGACGCGTGACCTGCGGCAGTGGTTATAACACGCTCCTCCGTACAATATAAATATATATATCTTTAATTACTCCATAATCATAGTTATTATTATAGTCTTTCTTAGAAACATAATAATATTTTATCCATGATCACATTGTTATTCCTTGAAATACATAATATGTTGGGTAAAAAACTTAGTAGAACTTATTAATTAATTAATAAGTGTCATTTTTACAAAATATATGTGTATCATAATTTTATTGATTATCATTTACCATATCTATTATAATATAACCTTGTTCATTCAACCTACCTCAAGGCAGCTTCCCAATATCCAAAGTCCGTACAAGGAACTGATATTCAAAGTTCGTGTTGACCTTTCCGTGAGGTTATTCTGGAAAATATCATCAGCCGTTGCATCACCTACACACTTCAAAGTTTCACTGTACCACGTCTTAGATTATTCGGGTAATATTTAATAAACAAATAAAAAGTAATAAATTTATAATAATAAATCAATCACGCAAATAATTTTCAAGCCATTGTGGAAACATCGTTCCTCTTGAATTTTATTTTACTTGATTTCATGTTATTGGATGTTTAAATTACTGCTCAAATAGGAATAGTTATATTTCATTATTTAACCCTACTTTCGTGGCTAAACTTATTCAAATTGCTAAAGTTATTAACTGCTATATACTGCTTACTTAGAATTTTCTAAGAAAAGATTAGGTCCGCGTTAAATAATATTAGTTTTCAGAAATAATTATTCATAATTTTTACCGTCATTTTCCTAACGTTCTATGAACTTACAAATTTCTTTCATGTGCCTAGTACATACAACTAATTTGTTTTATAACTTACTGAGGAGGTAGAAGCATAAAGAGAAATATATTCTTTGTTCAACCGTCTCCACTTACCTGAAAAAAGAAATAATTATTAGTAATTCAAGTTTACTTCTTTAACCTAACAAGTAACAGTAGTTAATAGATAAAAATAATAATGCAGGCTTGATGCAGTGGTGGGTACTCCGGAGGGGAGAAACGAGAAATTTCTCCGTCGCAAAATAACCACTGACAGCAAAATAAATACCTGCATGCATTTAAATATAATTTCCGGTATTTTTCCGAATTATATATACATTTTTTTAAATAATAACTTTCGCAGATATTAAATTGTCAGAGCCACCTTCCCATGATTCTAAAAACTAGTATGGTTCGTTACCTGGTAATAGATCTTTCTCGTAAAAGCTCTCAGCTAAAAGGTCTTAGAAAAAAAAAAAAAAAAAAAGATAAAAAAATGACTTATTATGAAAGGATTATAGAATGGTTTTGTGGACCAACAATAAATTTTATTTCACTTTTATTTAATTCACTAAAAATAATTTTGGCTATAATTATGATACAATGACTGATTTATACCATGTAATTAATTAATAAACATATTTTTTCATGCATGAAAAAAAAAAAAATTAATTTACCTTCTTTTCTTTCTTATCGTCTCTTTATCTATTTCGTTTCATAATTGTTTTAAAAACACGAATATAAATTCTAAATTTGTTCATAATGCTTTGACTATCATTTCTTACATTTAAGGAAAAAAAAATAAAAATACCTGTACTCTATTACTCATGCAGGGAGGTCTTGGGTTCAGTACTTAGTTAGGAAACACTGTTTTAAGGCCAAAACGGTTGTGCAGGGTGATCAGGCAGGGATCACGCTCAATCGCCTTGGTTTTTCCTCTTAATTAATTATTTAATTAAGGTTTTATCAGTTTGTAGGGGCTTGGTGTGTCCGATGAGGGCTTTCTGTCTGATGAAACAGAAAAAATAATTATCTGCTACTATCGGATTCGGACCTGGGATCTAGAGATCTTAGTAATTTACTGAACTACTCTTAGTGTATATATACATAATTTTATATTCTTTAGACGATTATTTGGTTTTCATATTCCTTATCCATATTTTGAAAATAAATACTACTCTCTATGAGGCGGTAAAGAAGTTAATTTAAAGATGTATGAAAATATTTTTTCTCTTTGTTTAACATTAATTTTCTTAAAAACAAACATTTTATCTAAATACTTTTTAATTTTTGGTATTTAAATGAATTTAATTTAACATACATGCATCTATTTGTATACACACATATATAGAAATAGAAATAGAAAAATCATCTTTATTCTGGGACTAGGTCCCTTTAGAATAACAGTATTGTTCATATATATTAACTACAAATCTGGTCAAAAGACTTATTACAATGAATAATGACAAAATACATGTAATACAATAAGTATTAATTAAGCTCTTAGGATAAATTAACGAGGACAGTTGGGTAATAGGGGTTCAGTACTACAATATTGGAGCTAAAGTAATTGCATAATAATCACTGAATGAAATTAGAAACGAAAGTAAAATCTATTTTATAGGTAAAGCATTGTAGTGATGGAATATAAAAATTTAAAAAAATAATAATAACTGTTAATATGTAGGGAAAGAAATTGTAAAAACTAAAACAAAAAAATATATAAAAAAACAAATAATGATATACATATGTTCCCTAAGATATTTAAGTGATTATGCGTAAAGATTAGGAGAAGAGAAAATAAAATAAAGTATATATATACACATAGCGAGAAGTATGTTGAAGATAATTAGAAATAAAATATATTTCACTGAAATACATTCCATGAATAACAAATTAGAACTTAAGAAAAACAAATTTTATCTACTCACAATGCTTAGTGAGTGGTGATGAAAATTCACGTTCAACACAGATAAAACAATAAAAAATAAGAGAAAAAAAATAATGTCTAAAGAAAATTAAATCCTTATAACATAGTATGTATTTAACCAGCGTCTGATTGGATTGTGAAGAGGAATTGGAATAAGAGGGTTTTAAAGGTGGATAAGGATGATGCATTTTTAGTGGGATGGAATTCCAGAATGCAGTGGAACGGACAACGAAGGAATGTTTAAATGATGCAGATCTGTGGAAAGGAGTATATACACCTACTAAGTCTTGTATATCCCGTTCTAAAAAAGCGATGCAGGGAAAACCTTGACCTAGCCTCACAGATTATCGCCCAGGGTAAACAACACTATCACCAACACCAAACATGCTACGGCCTTTAAGAATGCCAATAATCTTATCTGCTATTTAGTGTCTGAATTGTGTTTTAACACTAAAGTATGTTTAAAAATAAAATTTATCTAAATGAACGCTTCGTTTTAAAAATCACGTCATTTGAATGTTGGTATAGTTATTATTTTTTGTAAATTATAGCAAACAATATACAACCAAAAATTAATTAATAACAATCAGTATTAATCAGCTCAGAATAATTTTTTAAAATTTATTTCATTACAAGTTAGTCAATTACATTTAATAAGGTATTGTAAAAGTTAGTTTTATTTATAAAAATCACACTGAAATTTCTTTAAAATTCTAGTTCCCTTTTTTGGTTTCTATTCAAGGTTTCCTACTTTAAAAGGATCTTAAGTTATTTGAATGTATTTTACGGCACAATATTTATCTATATCTAATCAATGTCTATATAATTTTGAACGTTAGAAACTTTTTTCTTATTAAAACAAAAATATATATTTATTTATGTAAAAAAATATATTTTAATAACATTTGAATTCCCAACCTCAGATGTAATTAGATATTTAGGTTTAATAAACTAGTAACAAACTACTTGACAGACGTTCAAAATTATCTTTAACTGACAAACTAACCCTTCATTTATAACTTAATTTATAATAAACTTTAGTTTTACCTAAACCAATTTGGACTTACGGCATAGAACTGTGGGGTTATGCTAAACCATCCAATGTCAAAAAAATTCAGTCCTTCCAGTCAAAAGTGTTACGAAGGATAGTTGACCGTTTAAAGTCGCAAATGATATACTACATAAAGACTTGAACGTACCAACAATTTTAGACACAGCAAACGAAAACTACAATAACGTTCAACAAAGACTGCCCTAAAAGATAAATCCTCCGACAGAAATCCTTCAACGTACACCCTACAGCCCACCACGACGATTACGTGGGCGTTTGCCAAGAGACCTGCTGATCTGACTTATATGCCGGATGTGATGGGAAGCTGTGAAGCTGCCAAAAAAATTGCTCATTGCAAAGAAATATTCAGATTGCAAATTTAATTTAATATTCAGTATTTATTTGGTTAATAATTTTTTTTTCTTGACTTATTTGACTTCCGCCATTAGTCTTCTAGCAGCTACGGGGTTATTCTACACGACAGCTGTGTCTGTTTCTCTTATATCCATAATATTACATCCAGGGAGCACGTGGTTTATAATAAATAGACGCGATCACTAATCACACCCTCTTCATCAAGATGGTTGGCAACATTTTGCAGACATCTTCATCCTGTTGTTTTTACACGATAGGTTTAATCCCCATAAACCTAGTGCCCCCAACCCCCAATCTGGAGGACCAGGAGCTATGTTGTAAAACACTGGAGTCGCGGGAATCGAACCCGCGCCTTAGTGCAATCGAGTAGGGACTGCACTTATTTATTTTAATTTACTACTAATTATTTTTAAACTTTTTTTTTCCGTGAACGGTATTTGAACTCGTAGCATAAAATTTTGCAGGCACCATAAACTCGCGGATCAGAGCGTTATAAACTTACCCGTTTACCGTATAATTTTTTTTTTCATTTATAAGCCGATTCATATACATCTAAAATCCATGTAATAATCTCTAAGATCCATATAAATCATCTTATACCATATAAAAATACTGAGGACTGATAAATTTAATATACTCGGTTTATTTATAAGTTACAATCCACATGTCTAGGGCATACATATTTGCTGATAAAACATCAAAGGTATTTTATTCATACAATTGGAAGGCAACGAAAATCATTTTATGTAGTATATTTAACAATAATTAAATTACAAAAAAAAAAGAAACCCTATCGAAATAAATATAATAATGTAAATTATTCATCCTAAGCAGGGTTGCCCCAATGCGCAATAAGTCTTGGTCTTGCACAAGAGTCTCGCTAAGTCTTGCAGTTAGCTAATAGCTTATTACTATAGAGATATTAGAAAAAACCTAACTAAGCCCGAATAAAAATTAGAAGAATTAAATGCAAAAGTATATTGGTTACACTATTTTTTTACATATAGTAACGCTTTAATAATTTTCATGACAGACTGACTCTAAATTCCAATCCACTTACTCAAGCTCTATCTACTTCCACAAATCCATATAATCCGCCCAGAAGACTGCTGAGGCGCTGGCCAACAGACTTATTGCGTTGAGCTACTTGCTACATATAGTAACTAATATTGTCAAGTATTTGTAACTATTCTGCCTTAATTTTTATTCAAAAAATCGATTTTTTTTTACTAGTCTTAGTCTTGGTCTTCCAACAGTTTGGGCAGTCTTGGTCTTGTAAAGTGCTTTTGAAAAAATGTTGGCAGCACTTATACTAAGGAATTGGAATTGAAAAAAATTATTACAATTAGTCAAGTTAAATATGTATCAAGTGTAATACAAAAATAGTGTTTTAAAAAAAAATCTACGAACATCAGAATGTGAATTGGAGATCGCCTCCATTTCACGCTACTCATAATTAAGTTAAGTGTATATTTATTTATTTTTTTACTTTTTTTTATTATTATTTGGTTTTTGACCCAATTACCCCGATTGGAACTTGATGAAAAGGCTTTTAAACAAAAAATTATTGGCTTCCGAGAAGGATTGTGGTTGTTAATCTGATAAAGAAATAATAGTGATAGTTTTTATTTTTCATCCTGAACAACAACCCTCGTAAGAGCAAAAAGATATAATGTCCTCTAATTCGAAATCTCACCTTTTAAAATATCACATTATTTTTTCAAATTAAATTTTTAAAAGATTGCAACGATTCTCTATATTTTATAATAATTACATTTCGTTACTACTCACTGAATATTCATTGTAAAAATATAATTTTAATCAATTAATTATTAGTGATCGATCTATTGTTTAATAAATTAACAATGACCGTAAATTATTTGTTAAATATGCCCTTCTATTTTCCTTGACAATGCCGAAATTCCACAAACAAATAAAATACAATATCTTGGACTGACATGACATTCGACAAAAGAATGACACTGGGCCCACATGTCTACGTTACGATCACGACTATTATATTAATTTCTTTCAAGATGCTCAAAATTAAAATTAAAATAGAAACTGAACACTTATTATCTTCTAAATACTACATGGACCCACGCTTCACAAATATACGGAAAAGCCATAACTATCCACATACGAAAACTACAAACCTTTTAATACAAAACTTACAATACAAAACCGTGTTACGTCACAAACATTACTGTACTCTAAACATGACAACAGGTAACGACCATATGCGGACGCACTACAAAAAATTTCACAATAACTTACATGGACATACTAACACACTGACACAAGATATGGCCACGATTAATATGCCCAAAACAAGCTTCCGGGACTCAAAAGAAGCTGGATGAGGTATTTTCTTACTTAAAAATATATTAAAATCAAGCCAAGAAGGGATGCCTAGGGGACTCCTTTCCCCCACGCCAGTCAAGCAACTATCAGCATTTATGTGGACAGCAGACTCGCTAATTGTCAGTCAGTACTTCTTACAGGTGTGGCTAAAGAAATAAAGTTAAAGTAAAAAACTGTAAGTAAACCTATGTAACAAAAATAAAAGAAAAACTGTGCCATATCCTTCCACTTTTAAATAACAATATACAAATCTTTTCTGTATTTTCTCTCCGAAATTAGTGACTTAAAGTCGAGGTTTTTCACAAAACATCAAAGCCGTACAATGTTTTTATGAAAAATAATTTGTTCAAATATTAAAATTGATCAACACACTACTATGATGAAACCACACAGTTTACGTGTTTGAGTTGTTCGCCAAAATATATGTAAAGATTTTTTGAACTACGACTGGACTCATTTATAATTTCGATGACTCAAATTATTCAGTAAGTTTTCTTGAGTTTTTAAAACAACTTGAGCCCAAAACACTAACAAACTGTTGTATAAACTACATTTTAAGCAATTCACTAGAAGGTAGGTAACCAATTTTTGAGTAAACTGCTGGACCGATCTTTAAGTTCAATGGCTCAAATAATTTTAAAGATCCGTTTTTAAACTTTGGAATGATCTTGTATTCTTGAAATATTTTAGAGTATTTATAAAAGTGCAGGTTTTTATTTTAATTTCAATAAACTTTAATAAAAATAAACGGACCTTCTAATTATATTTTATTTGGAAAAGAATTTACTTTGTAACACCAAATTTTCTCCTCAGTAAATTATTTATTGTTTTACTCAGTATATATATATTTTTTTTTTTTTGGTGCCTTGATAAAAAATGATATATAATGAGAGAATCAATCATTCCATTTATATATTAAATTTATTGTTATAAAATAAAATCTATCTTATACAATTTCAAGACGTCCATTAATCGAAAATATTTCAGTTTTCGTACTTCATTAAAATAAAAATTGTTAATACTTGATTGCGTCACAAAATCTCTCTAACGGATAAGGTATTCGAAGATAACACATTATCAGGATGCAAGAGTGACGGCGCATGCTCAGTAATATTAATGTGCTATCAGCGAAGCAGTCTTCAAATGAGCCAGTCATGAGGAGGTTGTTGAAGAAATTATTGCAGTCTCTACGGAAGGAAACACCTCAAGATGAGGACGTCGAAAAGGATAACAAAGACTGGTATGTCTATCTGTCAAGACAATGTTAATACATCACCTGTATATATTTTGTATACTTTGATTCATTATATAAGAGAATGCTAACGGAACTTGGGTTTAATTAAAGCTTGGTGATTTTTTAGTAATTAAAAACCCATTTGTATACCTAAAAAAAAATTAATTTCACCTTTTACACACACCTTGAACATAAATAATAATTTTAAAAAGTTTTTGAACCGCTCCAATGCATCCTTCATTATTATTTCATTTCCTGAAGTTATTATGCAGTGACCATTGATATGCAAATATGAGACAAAAGACAATACAACTTTAAACCCATATTTAGAGAATCGAGAAATATTTTTCGCTCGAAAAATCATATATTGTACGTTATCTCGGACATAAAGTGCTGTCTTATCAAATATGTGGAGTGTTTTTGTGTAGTGAAGTTTTATAAGAAACCAATATCGGTTATCATTCTCGTTTTCAAACGGTGACAATTTTACGGTCTTTAATTTCAGTAATTAAACCATTAGTTTCATTAAATTATCTCTGGCGTATCAGTAATGGATTGTCAACGTAGCTACTGATAAAATACACGATGTTTGTTTCCATATCAAGTAAACAATTGTTTATTCCCTTGTTGTATTGTTGTAAGGATGTATAGTTTTCATGTACTAACTAATATTTTATTTGTTGTGATTGATCTTTTGCCTTTAATCTTTAGCTGTATATATACGAATGTTCAATTTACACTTGCTTCTAAACGATTCATTATAAAATATTTTAATTTATTTTGACCAAGCGTTCCTTTCAAATTGTGGTTTTGACGATTTTAGCTATTGCTGCCAATATATTATAAATAACTGCTTCTGAAAACACTAGTTAAAAATTGTATGAACATTTGATTAGTTTCTTTGAACTGTAAAGTATTGGAATTGGAATTGGAAAGTATTAAGTATTCCAATTAAAAAAAACTTTGAAATACACTATTTGTAATTTTTAATTTAAGTCTCAACAATTAAGTTTTTCAAAATAAATTATGATAAATAATGATTGTAGGGAATAAGGATTGGAAAGGTTCTTTTTTTTTTTTTTTTTGTTGGTTTTTTTTTACAATGTTAAAATATATATAAGAAATATTGAATTTTGTTTTGTTATTGAAAACAAAATAGAATAAACTTTTGGTCAGGTTCTAACGAAAGTTTAATTATTTATAATCAACTTTATAGAACCTTTATTAAAATTTAATTCGAAGATTTAAGAAAATGTTTCTTCCTTACATATTTAATATTTTTTAATAGGTTTTATTTGAAAATATCTATTTCTGCCTTCCGTTGATAACAAGCAGTAGTTATTTGATACTAATGGAGAACAGGGATGCTCATCCCTCCCAAGGTCGATGGCGCAAGAATCTCCTCCCATATACCTATCCTCTCTTCCCAACATATTTTATTGCTCATCTTTTCTTAAAAATAAATTAAGCTAAGATTGAATTTAAATTAATGCAGGGCGGTCCCTCCACGCCCAGTGGTATAATAAAAGGCCTCTGGCCACAGATGCAAAGAACGCATACAGCGTGCAAAGCCCTCTTAACTTAAAATGCCCTTGGGCAATAAAAGGAAAGTTGAAAATTTATGTATATATATATTTATATACATACTGAATTTATTCAAGAAATTCCTGGGAGGTAGGAAAAAAAAAAAAAAAAAAAATAGAATTTAAAAAATCGTAGGTCATATACAATTATACTTGCTGTGGTCTGTTATATATTTCCTCCTTGTCCATTAGTCCGATAATTCACAACTCCGTCGAAATTTGCACCCCTCAAAAATACAAAATATGCCTTCCTCAAAAGTTTTGATGGCGCAAACCCCCTTCTGGGCACCCCTGATGGAGAATACAAAACAGAACATTAACCATATTGGTGGAGTTTAACGAACCTGAACGTCCATCCCGTACCTTATACAATTTTGACCTGCGTGCCTTTTCCCTCTAAACTCGGTTAAAAGTTATGTTTTATAAATCTTCAAAATCAAAATCAACGCAATCCTCCGATCCACATTTCTGCCTTTCTTTAGAAATTTACTTTTAATCTTTGTAGTGTTTCGCTCCTCATCACCCAAACGCAATCAATGAAAATAATTATTTGAATGAAAAGAGCAGAAGCTTCAAATCCTTAGAATTCATACTAAACAAAAACCGAAAGAAGCACATTTTTGGTTTATTTTCTACTACTTCAAGCAATATGTTAAGCCTCAAATGTAAAACATTGATTTTGAATTTTTTTTATGGTTGGTTTCCTCTTTCATTTTACTTCTTGTTCCTTTATTCATTTTCTAAACACTAAATCCCAGTTCACAAACCTGTATTTACTTTTCTTAAACCCTGCTTAGACCCTTTTCTTAAAACTGCTTCCTTTTAAAACTTCTTAATAATGCCTTCTGCCTTATTTGGAATTCCTTATCCAATTATATAGGCAAAACCTCATTTTGCTTCATTTAAATACCAATTATGTTTCCATTTCCTCAACAATCTTCCGAATATATATACGAATTAAATATTCGTGTTTTATTTTAATTTTTTTTTACCGCTTGTACCTTATAGTCTACGGTTTCTTAGATGCTTTATTACCAATTACCGTTTTACTTCTTCTTCTGTCCACCTAAACTTTCTTTCTTTCAATTAATGAGATGCTGGTATAAGAATATATATATTGAACATGGACTCATCTATAACAAGAAACTGCAATTTTACTTTTCTCTGATATTTTATGAGTCCAACCTAATAATGATATCGACATTAAAAATAAATGTAAAAACATAACTAGGGAATTAGTATTAAATTGTTTTTCTTAAGAGTCCATAGTTTTATTATACATTATAACGGATGACAATAGCACATAAGTTTATAGATTGAAGTTGGTAAATAAGTGAGTTCTGTATTGTTATGAAACATAGCCTTCTGATATTTTTGCTTTGGTGGTATCTGAGAATATTTATCTACCTACTTTTTTTTTAAATCAGGTATTTTAATCGAACATTCAGCCTTTAAGTGAGAAATGTTTGTAATAAGTTATGCCGATACCGATAGTTGCTTAGACGTAAACAGTTTTATTTGAAAACATAGACGCCAAGTCGTTTTTTATTTGCGATAATATAACCCGTATTTTATACTAGACTCTCGATTTTAAATACATATTTTCTAATGTTTTAATTTCTATTTCATGTTCATACTACATTGTAACGTTGATATATTATAAAACTTCCAACGTTTATTAATTATGTATTTTGTTTTGTTACACTAAATGTAATAAAATTATTAATAAATAATATGTTTCACTGGCGGAATCAAGAGGTGGAGAGTCTCGTACTGATGCCTCTCTCTCCCACTCAAAAGAATAAATAAATAAATAAAAGCAATATTTTTTTTCGTTTCATTGGTTCATATTTATTCCTATGAAGAATCACAACGTATTAAATTACTGCACTTGTACTTCAATTACTAAATGTATTTTTCAAAAACAATACAAAACATTATTCCTACAAGCATTATTATGGTTAGCTCCTAAAATTAAATCTTGAATCTGCTACTGCTGTGTTATGTAGCATAGAGCATAGAGAATGGCCATTGTCATTCTCATAGGAAGTTTAGTCTATTTGTTTTGTTTTTTAATAATGAAAGATAGTAAGGTGATGCAGTCTTTAATTATTGATTGTATATAGATTATTGACATTAGTTTATAAACATCATTATTGACAGTCCTGTAATATAATAAAATATGTCCTGACTTTTTTTCATCTTTACAGTTTCAACAGGCAGATCCATGTCTAAATTTCTTCTTTTACTTGATTAGTTAAGTTTAACGTGATTTTTCGCCCATTTATATACGGTGAAGATATATTTCTTCATAATTTTATATTAAAATTAAAATATAAAACAATAATTTGGTTTTATGATTGTTGTAGCTACTGAAATGCGATTACCACGCAGTATCCCACTCTACTAAGTCAATATTTATTTGAATTAATTAAGCATTTATTCTTTTTTCTTTCGTAACCTTCGTTAAATGGTAATCAAATTTATTCCTGATAAAGCATCACTTTGTATTCTGAATCATATCATTTTTAATTTTTGTTAACAATGAATTATTTTCATGGGCGCAAACGTTGGGTTCAAGGCATTTTCTGCTTCCTCCAATATTTTATAAAGACAGTCATAGTTTCAATGTTTTTTTTTTTAATATTTCACAGTCATTTATTTAATAATAATTCAAAAAAGAGCTCAATAAACCATACTTGTAATAATTATAGTAGGTAATAAATTGATGGCAATGTCAGTTTATGTATTTCTGATCTTGACCCCACCAATACTTCTTAATGATTATATATTTATACTTTCCAAACTTTGTCCCATCACTTTGCTGCCTTTTTTTTTTTTTTTTTTTTTTTTTTTTTTTTTTTTTTTTTTTTTTGGGTCCTCCCCTTCCTCGCCGTTAAGGTATACGAGGTTTTCCCGGGCCAGGAGGTGTGGGCGGGGATTTAAAAGACTCCTTGGCACCGGGACGCGAACTCGTGACTATGTTTATAACACATTTGTCATAAATCAGGTCACTTTGCTGCCATTGCCAAGCAAAAAAACAAAACGTCAGGGATACAAACCTTAAAACAGAAGGAACAGTTAATAATTTTATTTTCGAGAGTAGTATTAGCCCCAAGCTGAAAAAAACAGTCACTAACGTCAAAGTATTCAGTTGGAGATTCGGTCTACCTCCTTGGATAATTCACATACCTTTGTTGCTGTCATTACAAGATAATGATTGTAGGATAATGACACCCTACTCTACCTTTTGAAATTTTTTCGTACATTTTTATTTAAATTTGAATATTGAATGTTGCAAGAGGGTTCTATAGGCAAAACCTCATCTTTTACTTCATTTAAATACCAATTATGTTTACACATCCTCAGCAATCTTCCGAATATATGTAAGAATTAAATTTTACCTATTTTAGTGTTTTGGCCTCATTTTACTGTTATTTCGTAGTCATCAATATATTATCTAAATTGCTTATTAGTCAAATATGTGAACATACTCATATTTATGTATCTGTAATTTCATTTTATTTTCCTATATTTTAATTTTAAGGTTACATAACTCAATGACAATTTAATTGTTCAGTATCATTATTCATAGGGAATTGAAAGTCCCAAAACGAAATTTACTTTTCTTCTTCTTTTTTGCCGACCTCTAACTTCTAACGCCCGGAGTTATTGACAGTTTTGCACCTCTCTAGTCCGATGCTGTCATAACTGAACAATCTTATTGTCATCTATCATGTAAATTTTTTTTTTTTTTTAAATATTTTTCTCTATATTAACTGTATCCATATTTCTTATATCCTTTATTCGTTACATTTAAGGGAACCTTATGTATCTAAAATTCTTATAAATTTTCCGTTATGACTAAATGTATCTTGAATACTTGATAGCTGACCGTTGTATAGGTTTGAGTAAGGAGATGGTCCTGGTTGGCGTTCATAAAAAGACTAAAATAGTGAAAAAAATATTTTATTGCAAGCCAATATTTCAACCCAACTTTGTCGTTCTTCTTCTGTGGTGTGAATGCAGCATGGAGTTTCGGTTGAAAGTGAAGTGTACAGGAAATGATTCAGTTTTAACCGAAACTCGATGCTGCATATACACCCCTGAAGAAGACCTGCTAAGATGAGTTCAAACGTTGGCTTGAAACACTAGCGGATCCAGTATTTAATTTTGGGGGTGCTTCAGCCCGAAAGATTTTTTTTTCATACACATATAATGATAATTAATTTGAAAAAAAGAGAAAGAAATTAATTACCTGTATGAAATGGTGTTTAAGTGGTTCTTGAAGTCCTATTAAATGTAATTAAACCAACAAGAATAATTTAAGAGATAGTTTTAAATATTTTTTTCTGTAAAACATGATTATATTTTACTATTCTGTGGGAGGGAGAGGGGCTTCAGCCCGAAAGCTAGCCCCCGCCCTATAGATCCGCCTGTGGCTTGAAATAATATAGTTTTCACTATTTTTGTCTTTTTATGATTGTCACCACTGACCGTCTCCGTCTTCGTAAATATATTTTATGTTCAGAGAGTATTTAATTGGTTAATTATATGACCTTATTTACTTCTTTCTCATCAGTTTAGTCCCTTTTTCTATTTCTTTTTTATTTATAACCAACATTTGGCAAATGAATTTGACGTATTTTTAGTTTAAAAACTTAATTGTTTGTTTATATCACTAGCGGATCCAGGATTTAATTTTTGGGGGGTGGGTTTGAGCCCGAAAGCTTTTTTTTTTTTTTTTCATAAATATGACGATAATTACTTTGGTAAAAAAGAAATGAACTAACTGCCTACATGAAATGGTTTTTAAGTGATTCCTAAAGTCCGTTTAAATGTGATTACATGAACAATAATACTTTAATATTTTTTTCCATAATACATGGTTACATTTTACCATTTTGGCGGGGAGGCTTTAGTCCGAAAGTCCCCCCTCCCCCGTAGATCCGCCCCTGATTTATATTGAATATTTTAATGACTTGAAATATTTGAATGTTGTTTAAATTTATTTCAAATACTTTTAAACTCTCTTCTATTGTCTATTCCATTCTTTCAGAGACCATAATCGCAATTAGCATACTGTCAAAAGCGATGGTTGTATTACTAGAGTGGGTGACGCAAGGAGACAGCCCCCAGGTGTGTGTTTACCTCCAACCGTACAATATCCCTCCTCTCTCATTACCGCTGTCCCCGCATATTAACAGTTGGAAGTGTCTATTGTTTCTCTCTCAATGTAAATATTCTGTGGAAGAGAGCGGGATAGTTGTTACACTGTTTCCATTTCGTGTAGTTGGTCTAGAGCAGTGTTTCTACTATTTATTTAAGATATGCCCTAAGCCCCTTAAAATATCTTATATGTTTTTCCTGCTTGTTATTCTAATTTCGCAATGATACAGTTGATATCTTCAAGTGTGTGTAAATGTAATAAAAAAAGAAAACGTGCAATCCTTATTTTCTCCCTAATAAATGGGCATCTTTTAAAATTACTTACGTAATTTAGAGAAAAAGCATTACTGCTTAAGCTTTTTATATTAAACATTACTTACAGATGGAAGTTTGGTACAACTACGTTTGCATACAAATCGATTGAGTAAATATTTGTAAAGAAAAAAAAAATCACTATTATTCATCTTTTTAAGATTTACTTGACATAAATAAAATATGTCTTTATTATTTTATTGATTTATTTTTTTTATTGAAATTTACTATTTAATTAAGTAAATACAACTTGTAAACATCAGAGATGGGCAAATGCTACTCTGAGTACAGAGTACCAAGTATTTTACACAAATTGAATCACTATTGGGAATTCAATCACTACTTCAGTTAATCGTTTGTTATCAACTGAAGCAGTAATTCTTTGGTACTCAAAAAAGGTGAGTATTTGAGTAAAATACTTGGTGCTCAGTACTCAAAGTAGCATTTGAACATTTCTGGTAAACGTGAAAAATCAAAAGTAATGGCATGAAGAGATTTGTTCAGATACTACTCAATGGTAGCAAGCACTCCCTGACACGGGCGGATCTACGAGGGGGGGAGGGAGTTTTGGGGTTTAACCCTCCTCCCATAATGGTAAAATATAACCATGTTTTATGGAAAAAAATAGCTCTTAAAGTATTATTGTTCGTGTAATTACATTAAAAAGGACTTTAGGAATCACTTAAACACCATTTCATATAAGTAGTTAGTTTCTTTATTTTTTTCCAAAGTAATTATCGCTATTTTTATAAAAAAAAAAGATTTCGGGCTGATGCCCCACCCCGCCAAAAAAATTAAATTTTGCACCTGCTAGTGCTCCCTGATTTAATAACTAAAATTTCTAAGAATTTAACTATTGGAAAGTTGAATGGTTGTTAACTATTATTTTAAATGGTTCTAGAGTAAGTTGTTGGTTTTTAAAGAAAGGGAATGTCTTATAAAAATACTTTAATGATATACCTAGGTATATTACACATATATGTTAATAATCCTTACTTTAATTACCTATGTATAACATACACATATCTTTAAAGTACATTCACATTCTGAACAAATTTCAAAACTGAATTCTCAATTATCATTCTAACAGCCTCAATTATCATCAATAACTGTTATTTCAAATTGAAAATTTCAGAAAGTTTCAAAACTATTATTTCAGCTACTGTTCCAGTTAAATTTGATATTATCGGGTCATATTTATTTCTCTTACAATTTTGTTTCTTTTTTTTTGCTCTACTGACGTTTAAGATCCTCGGCCACATGAAGCTTTATCCATGTCTGCCTAGCTTGGGGTTCTCTTTTCAGTTTGCGGCATTCTTTGTTTCGGAAACGTCTTGATAGATTGTTTCGAGCTTTGATAAATGCCTCGTCTATCTTAATCTCCTTAAATTCATATCATAAATATTGATTGAACACATTTTGTAAGAAGTTTTTTATTGTTCCTTCTTTTCCATATGTTAAGATTTTGAAGGAGAGAGAGAGAGAGGGGATGAGAGGGAGAGAGAGAGTGAGAGTGTGAGTGTGAGTGAGAGAGTCACAGTGTGAGTGAGGGAGAGAGAGAAACTCTGTGCTAGCTATACGCTGATCTTTTTCTGTTAGTTGACTTGTTGTTGGATCATTTTGCTTATAATATTTTTATTTTAACACTAATATTTTAACTGAAATAAATGAAGTGATAGTAAATAAAGGTTCGTGTTTTTGTTTGTTTTTTTCAATACCAAATCATCTTATTTTTTTATGAATTAATCTATACTAAACATCTCCAATTACATTTCTGTTTTTTCGTCATCCTCCTTCTCGCCTTTTAGGCTATACAGGGTTTTCCCGGGCCGGGGGGTGAGAGCAGGGGGGACAGAATTAAAATCCCTCTTTGGACACTGGGACGCGAACTCGTAATTATTGTTAATCAATTATCTCATATATTAGGTTGCGGGGCAAGGATGGTGCTGTTCAATCACGTTAGCCCGCTCGGCCATCCCGCCCCCCATATTTCTATGTTATTTTTAATAACATTGGGTCTGCAAACCACTAGCGGATTCAGGATTTAATTTTGGGGGGGGCTTCAGCCCGAAAGTTTTTTTTTTATAAAAATAACGATAATTACTTTGCAAAAAAAGAGAGAACCTAACTACCTATATGAAATGGTGTTTAAGTGATTCCTAAAACCCTTTTAAATGTAATTACACGAACAATAATACTTTAAGAGATACTTTTTAAATATTTTTTTCGAAAAATCATGGTTATATTTTATCATTTTGGGGGGGGGGCTTCAGCCCGAAAGCCCCCCCGCAGATCCGCCCGTACTGCAAACTATGTCTCATGGGCTCGAACCGTTCCGCGAGCAACTCAAATCTAGCCCGCGAAACTTTTTTTTATTACATAGAAAAATTCTAAAAAAATATAAAATTTAGTGCATCACTCAAACACGAGGTTACTACAACATTGATATCATATTTTATTTTTCTAAGAAAGCTCATTTCGAATCTACTCTGTCATTCTATAGTATTGAATCAATTTTTTTCTTTCTATACAAGCTGTGCCCCGCGAGACTTAGTGGAGGTCTCGATGTAGCACTCAGTTATAGGCTAAAAGATTATTTCACTAGATCTGGATCCAATCTATTCCACTATAATCCTTGAGTTAGAGAAAATAAGGCTAAGAAGGCTGTGAGTACGAAATATATTTACTTATCTGCACCCCCTATGGCGCATTGGCCAAGAGTTGAGAGATAAATGGGGTCGCTATGTTTGTAGGTCAGTGCTGTCAGCACAGCGCTATATTTGAAGTATTTTTATTTGCAAAATAGTTTATTTAAAAATTTGCAAAACTTTTTAACTTAAATGTTTTCAATTTTCAAAGATAAAAGTGTTAATTACACTATTTTATTTATATTTTTAACAGTTTGTTTCCGCTCAAACAATTGTATGTTTCAAATTCCTTAGTTTTATAAATTTATTACTAACATTTTTTGCAAACTTTTATGAATACGGCTATACCTCGGCTTAGAGTAGTAAAAAATGCCCAGAGATAACAGAAATATTTCTAATAAAAAAGTTTAAAATAGGTAAAACATAAATTCCTTTTTGTCGACTGAAAAGGAAAAAGGACCTATATTCACATTTGTTATTTATACGTGATTGTGAGGTTATGCATATATAGACAAAGTACCTTAAGAATGACAATATTGTTCATACCGATTAACATTTGATCTAGCCAATAGACCTAGTTCAATAAAGAATAACTAAGACATAAGCAATATGGCAAGTATAAACATAGCTAAGAGGATATAAAATATGAAAGAAAGCATAAGATCAATAGGGTTACAATACTGAAAGATATCTGCTAAAAACAATGAAATAAAAATAACTAAACTAAGTTGAAAAGGAACGTTAAATTAATTTTATAAGTAAACCATTTTAATGATGAAAAAATAGTGAAAAAAAATATATATTTACTTATGTTCTGGAAGATGTGTAGATCAAAACTCGTAATGTTATATATGTATATATATACAGGATATCCCTTAAATTATGCCAAATATATTAAATTGTAAAAATAATGAAATAACTAAAAATACGCTTTGCACAAGACTAAGACTAAGGACGCCTAACTTTCAAGACCAAGACCAAGACTGGTAAAAAAAAATAAAAATTTTTTGAATAAAAATTAAGACATAATAGTCACTAAAACTTGACAATTTTAGTTACTATATGTAAAGAATTGGTATAACCAATATCCTTTGGAATTTAACTCTTCCAATTTTTCATTCGGGCTTAGATAGGTTTCCCATATCTGAAAAATTAGGTTCGTCTTGGTCTCGCATTTGGACAACACTAGTTGTGGTGTTGAATCACAAGTAACAAAGTAAAAATAAATAAATTATGTTTATTAAATAATTTGTATTTATAAAATTTACATCAAATAATTTATATTCATTAAATTTATATTAAATAATTTGTATTTATTTAAAGCTTAGTTTTTCCAAAGTAGAATATTAAGAAGAAAAATAAAAATAGCTTCATGACTGCTGACTTAGAATTGAGTTTCTGGTTTTCCTATGAAAGCTAATTTTCACTCAGTTTTTGTTTAATGTTTTAATAATTATATAAATTTGTTTGTGAAATTTACCAACGAGAAAAATCAGATGAAATAAAACGGGAATCGCAATATACCGAAGTTTATTGAAAGATATTTTTAAAGAAGTTGAATAGAAAAAAAACAAAATATTGTTCTTTGATTTTGTTATTTATTTTCAAGTGATATAAGTGATTCATAGGCTTCATTCAAGTTGCCCATCTTCAATTCTATCTTCCAAACCATTCTAATTCTTAGTTTGTTGAATTAATTAATTTTTAAATTGAAATAACAAAGAAAGACTGTTCAAATATTGGTTTCACGCCGACTCAATATGGCCGCCACATCGGTATGACCGCACTGTATTATTAAGCCATTGTAGATGTACGACGTTTGAGGTACCAGCAAATAAAAAAAAAGGTACTTTTAGCAAATAAGCAGAAGATTGCCGAAGTCTTATTTCTCTCAAAAGCCAAGTTACTTCCTCGGCAATTCAATCATCGTTCAGTTCATCTTATTACTTCAAGAAAGTACATCATATATTTATTTTATAATATAATACAAGGAATATAGTATACTATATGGTCTATTTATTTTTGTTTTCAATTGAAATAAGATTTATCATTCATGTTATCTTATCATAAGAGGGATTTCGCGACTCTAAAATGCCTGTTATTAAGCGGCGATATGCGAACAATTCTGGTTGAAGTAAGTTTGTATTTAAATCGGCCTATTACAGTCAAAAGCTTTGATGTGAGCATTCATGTGACCTCCTCTTTTATGATCTCTTAATAATGTATTTATTCTTAAAAAAGGGTGAATAATTATTCACAATTAACTGAAACGCTTAAAAAAAACATTGACTGATCACATCACATTGCTATGTAACCATAGTTATGAATGTGACCAGTTCAATCCTTCATTGAACTCCAACTCCGAAAAATCAAAAAAAAAAAAATATATATATATATATATAAATAAAAATCAATCTCTATTTTAGTCAATGAAAACTTCCAGATATACAAACAATTGGTTTATGTAAGTTGACGTTTCCGTAAAATTATTGCCATTTTCAAAACATAAAATCCCATAGTTTTTAATTAAATCTTTAATTTTTCAAGAGTATTTTTGATTAATTAATAAAATTAATAATTTCAAGGAAAATAACTTAAACCCTTTCACCTCCTCATTACATCAATTCATTTTATTTATTACAGAAACGTTTCAGGCCAATTTGCCCATTTTCGAGTCGAACTTTTTATATCCTTATGATATCCCCACCTTCCTCCAATAATTGTTTCATAACTATTTATGAAAAGTGCATTCCACAATTTAAAAATATTTTTTGGCACGTTTCACTAGTTAAAAATTATTTTTATAAAAAATTGTCATTCAAATGCTATACATTTTCGTCCTATCTTTTCTATACCCTAAAGTGGACTTTAGAATTAAAAAATATCCTATAGCCATATATGAGAGGAGGTGAAAGAGTTTAATTTATTTCCTTGAAATTATTAATTAAAATCCCACATTTTCATAGCGATTTATGGCTAGAAAAGAGGTAATTAAAAAAGAATGCATGTTACAATTCATGTTAAAGATGTGTTGTTACATAAAATCTTATAATTACCTAAAGTCTGATGTGCTCCTTTGTCATGATTTGAAATTTATGTTACAAATAAAATAAAGTTATAATATCTAGAGCATCAACATTCCTAGGACCAATAATTGGATGTCAGCTATGGGGGATACTATTGACATTTGGAAATGATTATTTACTCTTTTACTATTGTTATTCAATGACTGTTTGTTACATAGCTGCATTTAAGTTTTACTATATTTTAATTTTATTTCAGATATCTGCATAGTGTGTTCCCAAATTATTGGTGTCTGTTTTGTCATTTATTGCTGTTCTGTTGTTTTTTGTGATGTGGATGGCTTCAAGTATTTGGGAACACACTGTACAGATATCTAAAACAAATTAAAATACGTTTCTAGTGCACAGTAATGCCTGCTCTTATCGGAAGAAGTCGTCGAATCATAAAGAAAAACATTAAATTGGTTATAATAAAATAAGTATAAAACATGGGTATAATGCCAGCAAATATTTTAAAAAAAAATTGATATGAATAATATCGATAAAAGATATATCGATTGGAAAATGATGTAATTTGGCATTATTCTAATTCGAAAAGCAATTTCATAACATTAGTTTTAATTGGTCTTTACGATAAACAGGAAGGAAATTATTTTTTTGTTTTATTATTCATTTAGTAACTAACCAACTCTGCTTACCAATACCTCTTACAAGCAAATTATTTTATCATCCTTTGAAGAAATAATAGACTGATACTCTGTTATATAACAACTGGTTGTTTTACTTCATTATGTAACAGGTTTTTCTTATTGGATTATCTGGTACATATGGAGATTTCCCAACCTCGAGGATGGGAAAACAGAATGACCAACACTTATTTTAATCAACCAAAAAGCTAATTGGCTAAATTATTTTTGATTTTCATAATTAATAAAACAGATATCCATGAATATATTTAGAATATTTATTGACAGGTGGAAATTTCCTCAATTAAATGTAGGTAACTAAATCGTAATCAATTCAACTTTTCTCAATAAAATATCAACAAAATCACAATAAAAAATAATCTTTCCAATTAGCCTATACTAAATATTAATAATAATAATAGGAATAATAATAAATACTAATTAACCTAAGTAAGGAAAGTATTGCGATCGGGTCAAATTTCCGACGTGCAGTTTTCGATGGTTCTATACGTCTCCTGAATCCCAAAAACACATTTTTAGCCATTGGTCTGTCTGTCTGTGCCAAAATTATCTCGGGAACTAGGTGGCCGATTTCGCTTTTTTTTTTTTTTTGTAAGGTTTTGAATACCGATGCTTGTGACACAAATTTTTATTTTTTTACTTTCCTACTTGTACTAGGCTCTAACGATTTTGATGAAACTTTCCTATAATGTTCTAATAATTGTCCTTTCAATTTTCCTACATGGACTAAATTTCTCAGAAAGTTCCGGAAAAAAGAGTTATAAAGAAAAGAAGATAGTTTGGGCGCCTAACTCTATCTAAGTGTATATTCCATGGTAAAATATATACACAAACTTTTGAAAGGTAATTAAATTACCTACAAAACAAAAACGTATGCATTTTCTACACATGTTTTAATTTGTTACTTTCCTACCTATACTAGATAAGAAATTTATTGCAATCATTTCGGACAACTATTAACGAAGTTACAGCTGTTCACTTTCGTATGTAAGGTTATGAGTTCAAATCCTAGTGCCAGAAAGAGGTGAAAGAGAGAGAAAAAGAAAACTAAGTGAAATTTAAAAAAAAATCTGGCTGGGGCAAACAGTTTTGATTAGCAATATTAGTGTTTTGACTTTTTTACGCTAATCTTCCACAAGCCGGTTTACACTGCTTTAGTTTATCAAAGGAATCATACTCAAATCTTTTCTTTCATCAATTTTAAGGCAAATAAATGTAATTCAATTTTTATGTTCTTAATGGAATTATTCAAAGATATAAAAACTTTTCTGAAATAGTTAGGAAATTCGTGTGAGTGGACACACCAGATTTTTTTTTTGAATTAAATTATTCTGGCGAAATTAACTACATTTCAATATTTTTTAGAGTAAAAAGAATTAACTGAATTATTTTTTCAAAACTCCTTCGAAATATGTGATATTAAATTTTAACTCAGTCAATCATGGCTTTCCATGTATATTGCGTGTTTTTAATAAACATTATTTATCTATGGGATTTCATAGTTGCCCGGTTTCCTTGTAATAATTTATGCTTATTTTTCCAGTGTCATACCAAGCTTCACTTTTTATTTTGATTTTTTTTATGATTATCTTTAAATTTCATGCAAGGGATCCAATCATACTTATATTTATTAAATGTATTGTGTCTAATAATCGGGGTGCCCAGAAAGGGGTTTCATGGCGCAAGTTGCGCCATCAAAATTTTTGAGGGGACAAATTTTGACGGAGTATTGAATTTTTGAGTGGAGTACATTTTGAAAGGGTTATGAATTTTCAAAGTCAGTGCTTGAAACATGGAACAATTCATATCAAGTGTAATTGTATTAGATCTATGATTTTCAAATTCTACTTTCTCTTGCATTATTTAAGGAGAGTAATAAAATGTCTTGCGATGTAAGGGGGAATTCAAATACCATCGACATTGCAAGGAGAATGGAGACCCTTTCTAATAATTATCTCGTTTATTAATACTTTAATATACTTGTTATCTAAGTTCAATATGTTCGGGATAAAATCGAGATCGTGTTAAAATAGAGCGGGGTGCCCGAGCGGACTAACGCGTGTGCGCTGCACTCGTGCCTTGTCCGACAACCTGATAACCGAAGTTAGAGATAAAAAATAATTACGAGTTCAAATCCCGGTGCTCGGTGGAACTTTTAAATCCCGGCTCGAGAAAAACCCCGTGTAGCGTGTAAGGCGTGTAGCCTTATACACGGTGGGCCAGACCCCCTTACCGTGCACCCCCCCCACATCCCTATAAATTGCATATCGTTGTGTTCCTTGTGACAATTTATTAAAAAAAAGCCAATGTTCCCACAAAAAAAAGTGAACGAACTGCCCCAAAATGGCGTCCAAACATGGCGGATTGACGACTTTGACTTTAGTTAGTTTTTTTGTTACTGAGAATCAGCATTTGGCTTAATTTCATTATAGTTGGTCTTTTATTAAAGCTGGATAGTCATAGAATAATAAAACATGAAAAAATATTAAAAACTAATTGGTTTAGGCATTAAAAAAAATCGGTAAAGTCAATTTTTTTTACAAAAAAATTTTCAAGTTGAAAATCAAGCGTCGTTTGTAATTGAACGGTCAACAATAATGCAAAACGTGCTGAAATAAAACATCTGGAGAATACATTTCTCTTTCTAAAACACTGATTACTTTTTAAAATATTTGAAGTAGTTCCGTAGAAAATGTACATAAGCGGCAGAAAAGCGCTACTGGCGTGGGTACCTCAGGCCTCTACCACACCACTCAGTACTCATAAATGGCTTAGTTATAGTGCTATAATAACGTTTTTGTTATATTATATTGATTGTATTAACGAAAAATATTAATAAAATAATTAATTTGTCAAAAAATTTTTTTTTTAAATTTATTATTATTTTTTTTATCTATTATTATTTATTTTTTAAAATTTAACTTCTTTTATTCTATACAGAGGTCGCTTAAGAAGGCCTCTATTATAAAAATTATATAATTATAATAATATAACTTAATTCAAAAATACTTCGCAGAATATCTTGAATTTTTTATTTAATATTTGCAATTTAACATTTTGTTTTATATATTTCCTGATTCTTAGAGGTAATTTAAATTGTATATACTTCCCCGGAAATGAGTCATATTAATATCTGTTTTATAAACTAAAATAATATATACCTAATCTGAACTACTTTTAATGAATAGGTGATGGATTGTTTAGTAAAATTCAGATATCGCTATAAAAAAAATCATTTTATTCGGAAGTTGGACCATATCATAAAAAATATCAACTTTTAATATTAAATGCATTATTACCTCTGCACAAAATAAGGATGGAAAGGGCGAAGCTATAAGTTCTTCTAGGAAACTGGAACTGATTGTTAGTATCTGGTCTCAAAATGAGGGAAAACGCGAAATTGAACCCAAACATTGGAAAAAATTCATTAAGCGAACGACAAAGGAAGTGCCAAAATTTGGGAAAAAGAAGACAAGGATCAGTATCCGTTATATGGCTAAACGAATATATAGTAGACAAATGAACAGAATATTTCAATATGCTGCTAAAAGGGGGTCAAAATGCTTGATCAGTTTGGATGATATTAAGCAGGTTTATTATGGTGAAGACCATTTCATCAGCAAGAAAGATTTGCTCTAAGCAATTGGCAAGCAGGTCTGGAGGAAGTAAACGAGGTTTATAATGGTGTAAAACAACGTTATTTTAGATTGCTATTGAAGTTGTACATTGGGACTATCTTCACTTTGAAGCAGGTTATAGAGAGGTCTACCGAGAAAAGAAAATAGCTCTCCTCCTGTTTAGTGCAATTGTAAAAGATTTTTGAAGGAATCTGAAAGGAAAACGAGCTTTTGTGAAAGACTAGTAGATATTAGATCAATCCAAAGTGTGAGGCACTAAGCAGATAGAGAACCATTTTTCTTTCTCTGTGGACTTCTCTATAACCTACTTTAAAGTGAAGACAGTCCCAATTTGCAACTTATGTTCCAATGTGCAACTTGAGTTTCTCAATCCATATCGCTCAAACAATCGACAATATTTCTTATTTTAGCTTCTACGATTCTTGAGTAGACTTTCTTTGGTACGCACAGCATTTCGGGTAACTTCGTCCAGACCAGCTGACCACAGAGAAAAAAGAATGGTTCTCTATCGGCTTAGTGCCTCACACTTTGGATTGATCTAATATCTACTAGTCTTTCACAAAAGCTCGTTTTCCTTTCAGATTCCTTCAAAAATCTTTTACAATTGCACTAAACAGGAGGAGAGCTATTTTCTTTTCTCGGTAGACCTCTCTATAACCTGCTTCAAAGTGAAGATAGTCCCAATGTACAACTTCAATAGCAATCTAAAATAAAGTTGTTTTCACCATTATAAACCTCGTTTACTTCCTCCAGACCTGCTTGCCAATTGCTTAGAACAAATCTTTCTTGCTGATTGAAATATTCTGTTCATTTGTCTACTATATATTCGTTTAGCCATATAACGGATACTGATCCTTGTCTTCTTTTTCCCAAATTTTGGCACTTCCTTTGTCGTTCGCTTAATGAATTTTTTCCAATGTTTGGGTTCAATTTCGCGTTTTCCCTCATTTTGAGACCAGATACTAACAATCAGTTCCAGTTTCCTAGAAGAACTTATAGCTTCGCCCTTTCCATCCTTATTTTGTGCAGAGGTAATAATGCATTTAATATTAAAAGTTGATATTTTTTATGATATGGTCCAACTTCCGAATAAAATGATTTTTTTTATAGCGATATCTGAATTTTACTAAACAATCCATCACCTATTCATTAAAAGTAGTTCAGATTAGGTATATATTATTTTAGTTTATAAAACAGATATTAATATGACTCATTTCCGGGGAAGTATATACAATTTAAATTACCTCTAAGAATCAGGAAATATATAAAACAAAATGTTAAATTGCAAATATTAAATAAAAAATTCAAGATATTCTGCGAAGTATTTTTGAATTAAGTTATATTATTATAATTATATAATTTTTATAATAGAGGCCTTCTTAAGCGACCTCTGTATAGAATAAAAGAAGTTAAATTTAAAAAAATAAATAATAATAGATAAAAAAAATAATAATAAATTTAAAAAAAAAATTTTTTGACAAATTAATTATTTTATTAATATTTTTCGTTAATACAATCAATATAATATAACAAAAACGTTATTATAGCACTATAACTAAGCCATTTATGAGTACTGAGTGGTGTGGTAGAGGCCTGAGGTACCCACGCCAGTAGCGCTTTTCTGCCGCTTATGTACATTTTCTACGGAACTACTTCAAATATTTTAAAAAGTAATCAGTGTTTTAGAAAGAGAAATGTATTCTCCAGATGTTTTATTTCAGCACGTTTTGCATTATTGTTGACCGTTCAATTACAAACGACGCTTGATTTTCAACTTGAAAATTTTTTTGTAAAAAAAATTGACTTTACCGATTTTTTTTAATGCCTAAACCAATTAGTTTTTAATATTTTTTCATGTTTTATTATTCTATGACTATCCAGCTTTAATAAAAGACCAACTATAATGAAATTAAGCCAAATGCTGATTCTCAGTAACAAAAAAACTAACTAAAGTCAAAGTCGTCAATCCGCCATGTTTGGACGCCATTTTGGGGCAGTTCGTTCACTTTTTTTTGTGGGAACATTGGCTTTTTTTTAATAAATTGTCACAAGGAACACAACGATATGCAATTTATAGGGATGTGGGGGGGGTGCACGGTAAGGGGGTCTGGCCCACAGACTATTAAGGTGAGGAAGGAGAGGACAAAAATATATATATAAAAGATCGTTTTAAAATGTCGTATGCTATAATAAATGCTATACTTCGTTACTTTTGAGATACTTAGCCCTGGTTGCATAAATATTTCTTTATAACAAGATTTTTGTAGCCATAATAAATCAGATTGCAGACCCAACATATTTCGAAAATTGTTATTAGCAAAATTTTAATAGCATTGTAGAAAAAACAAGCAAGAAAATAAGTGTTAAATATGTTTGAAGCTTCCGCTCCAAAAAAAGTCTACAAAATTCATAGAAAGAGAAAAACGTAGAGCCATAAATTTAACGATGCGTTTTCGATTAAATTGTTGAGGGTTTTGGAACGTTTTCGGTCAAACTTTTATATTTTTTGTATTAAAAATATTAATATAAATCCGCGCTTAACATTTTACCATTAATATTATAATATTTTCTGCATATAATATATATATATCTGATTAATGTACCCCTAACATTTGCTGTTAATATTATAAGATTTTTGTCATTAATATTTTAATGCCACCTATTTACACCGGTCAGTAGCCAAATGTCATTAACACCATTTTAAACCACGCTTCTGACTAAAATGTTGTTAAATTCCGTCTCGCTGTCTTCATAAGAGATTACGAAACATTATTACTAAAATTGTTAATGAGTGAATAGATGTTCCTTATCAAAAATGAAACTCTATTCAGTAAAAACTATTTATTAATATAAAGCTTATTTATTTATAAAAAATAAATAGTTTTTGCTACTTGATATTTCTTTTTGAATGCCAAGACGGCCATCTTTTGACCTTTTATGTAAGGTCAACTTATAAATATCCATAAAGTTATTAATATGCATGTATGTAATCTAAGCTGTGTCCTAAACGTATAAGTAAAGTTGAACATAAAGGATGCAGTTTTCATTGTTCTGTTGATATTTGTATTGACAATCTGATGTACATGTTACTGAAAAATGTAATAATGTTAATAGAAGTTTTGAACAAAAGTGAAATTGACATCTCCAACAAAATGGTATAGCTGAATGAAATACAACTTTATTTACCAAAGTTATTTTTACATTGTTATGTAAGATTTAAGTTACATGTCAATAGCTCGTGATATTACCGACGTTATTTCTGGTATAAACCCACCTTCAACTACTTAATTCTTGGTTTCTCAATCCAATCTTATCCAAGTTTGTCCTTGGAAGCTCTCGCAGACATATATATATATATATATATATATATATATATACGATTTAAATAATGTTTTAATATTAATAAATTAAATTTAATATTAATACATTTATTTATTATTTAACAACTTTCTCTATTTTTTTCATTACACAAAAAACTATTAGATTTATAATTCGCCTCACTTAGTTTGGTCTTGTTTAAAAAAAAAAAACTTACTACCAGTAATTTTTTTTAATGATAACCAATTATAAATGAATCAAAAATATACAGGTATGAGATAATTCAGACGTTAAAACGTCATTTATATGACATAAATTTATGTTGTTTTTTTTTCTCAATTAGAATGAAGGTATTAAATTGAACTGTGGGATAAGTTACGAGATTATCATGTGAAGCCATCAATATCATGAAGGGAAGGAACATCAGATGGTATAGCATCTTAACGGTGTCGTGGTCTTAAAGTCTCGGGAGATTTCAATTCCTACGTATTTACATTCTAGACGCATTTCAATATAAAATTATGTAATGTAATGTTTCCAAATTTAAATCCTTAATAGCTGAATTCATAATACCTGAGAATGCTTCTCTAAATATAATTTATCATTGTTCACATAATATTTTTAATACTTAAAAATATTATTTCATACCGAATTAAATTTTTGCTACTGATGTTTCTATTTTAAAAAAATTTTAACATGTCAGCTTGTGATATCACGCCTACTGAAATTTTCTGTACTCCTTAAGGAGCTCCGAAGAGGGGGGAAGGAGGATGTCGGTCCCCCGTCTAATATAACATGTTACAAACTGTCTTCCTCTCGGCTTTCTTCCTGCAAGAGGATCTGAAGATAGTTGTCAGCATATAGTTTATGTTTATGTTTGAAGAAAGGGAAATCTGAAAATTATAGGTTAAATAGGAGACCTGAATTGTTGGAGACCTGCAGATAGCAACTGGGTTTGATTATTTTTGTTATGGAGACATGAGCGAAGAAGTTGGATTATGTTGGATGAGGATTGATATATGAAAACAACACATTTGATTACTTCGATTTCGTCGTTTATCCGTTTATATATTTTACATTGTTTGTGGAATTAAAAACGACTTATTTACAATACACATAAATATAAATATTCACTATAAAATAAAATCTGCTTTATCAATGCTATGCATATATTCATCGTAAATATAAACATCTAATTAATATATTTTTTATATGTATATTACCTTTTATATTTTGTATTTATTATATTATTTTCCTGGTTTTATATTTTTTCTTTTCGAACTTAATCTGTATTCCGATTGGTTTCAGCAGGATGGGTGTTCGTATATCCCTGTTCAATCGTCAAATATGTATCAAGATAAAATTATCTGAATAGACTCTCTTTAAGCAAATTCCTATAGTTAATTTTTTTTTTTTTTTTATGCGATAAGAAACATAGTTTCTTATTTCTACAAGCGTGAACCATTTCCCACATGCATAAAGGTAATCTCTGAAATCTCCATTAAAATCTTAGTAACGTAATGTGTTATATTTGTTAGTTCGATTTACGGACAGGAATAAACAACTTTTAATTATCATGAAGTAAGTCGAAAGGACTTACAAAAACCAAGTCCCTAGTCAGGCTCCATTGGGATTAAAAAAAACAACAGAATTCATCAGTAGATTAAAACATTATCTCTAATAATAAACACATTACAATTAAAACAACACTTTAAATACCTGACAATGAAAAAAGTTCGATCGTCATATTAATATTTCAATCATTTTTCAATAATCATAAAAAATAATTATTTTATAAATTGTAATGTACACTGTTTTAAGTTAATGTTTTTAACGATAATATCGGTAAGATAATTAACGAAACGATGATATTTTCATGATTTTAACCTTTGAAACAGGCATGTTTATATTGCTATTATTCTTATTAGTGCATATCGGAAAGATTTAATGTTATTTGGCTGATGTGTGAAAAAGAATGCCGCAGCATATTGGGTTAGGTAAATTAGAGTTTTGTATACAAATTAAATGGTATTAATTTTTTTCATTCGCAAAAACAGATTCGAAGTGACGTTTTCGAAAACCTGAAATGTTTTCGATTAACTGGTTAACAAAAAAACGTTTTTTTATGAAATTTTTAACATAGTTGAAAATAAATCCAGCAAGGGAAACGTACCGGTAGTAGATATTTTAAGAGAAACTTCCATCATTAATTTGAACCACAGCTTTAGTTCTGATGGTGGATCTTTGAAAATGGGTTTAGTTTGCCAGTAAATTTACACAGACAACATATATTGAAACAGTAATAGATACCCAGGTATTGTAGTCTACAGTTGTTTGTTTTTATAAATTAAAAAACCCATAATAATTTTTCACAGTTTAAAACGAGGAAGTGAGGAACTGCAGATGAATAAATCAATATTACTCTGAAAATATTAAAAAATTATGTCTTAAAGTATTATTGCTGGTTTAATTACATTGAATAGAACTTCAAGAATCATTTAAACACCATTTCATATAGGTACTTAGTATCTTTCTGTTTTTCCAAAGTACTTATCGTTATATATATATAAAAAAATTGTTTTCGGGCTGAAGCCCCCCCCAAAAAAAAAAAATTAAATCCTGGATCTACTAATGCTCCGAAATTTCTTTGCTCCGAAAGTTATATCCCAAAGAAAAGTGATAAGGCGTCCTTAAAGAAAGACTTGCCCCATTAAAAAAAATCAACAGTCAACCGTCTATGGTGACATGTTATAACTTGAGGTTCAGGCGTCGCCGTATGTGTGTTTTGCGTCAAATCAGGCGTATAAAGCTTATTATTTTTTAAGAAGTTGGAAACAGTCCGTCACTGGTCGATATTAAAATAAAAATCAAAAATTCGCTTCGGACATCTAATTCATGTTGAGACCGGTCGATGCCTACAACTCCTACTCCGCGAGATCCGACAGGCAGAGGGGGCACAAGGCCAACCCCTCCTCCGAGCGAGAGGTTCAGTCAGTGTTGTGCCGCCATGGCTGTCATAACTATGACGGGGAACGATCGCACTCAAGACACGACCAAAGATAGTGGAGTGTAAGTTTCATCTTGTTTGTACTGAGTGTTTAAACATGATTTTTTGTTTGGTGAACTAAAAAAAAAGAAACATGAGGTGAGCTTATTTCTGTCAATATTTTCTTGAAACTACTGACGAACATACGAAATCTTATTTGGCGATTATGTCATGGAGTGTCTCAGTCAACAATTGTTTACGTCAATGCGTAAAAAAACAAACAATAAGCGTTATCTTTACAAGTGTGGAAGAACCTTACAATGATATAGCATTTGTCAAATATTTGCCGTTCCATTCTTCAATTATTACATCTGTACTATAGTATAACATATATAGTTTCAATAAACTAGGATTTCAATTCTAAATAATTTACTAGTAAACTGGTAAAATTTAAAACCCTATCGTAATATCACTGCCAAGGCTTAATAAGATCACCTTTTTAAATACCTATAATTTTTATTTTATTTACAAAGCCTATAGTTGTTTAATTATTATTAAGAGTCATATTAAAATTTGTATGCAAGCTTCATTTATGTATTAATTGTTCTTTCTAAGGAAAAAAGTGGCTGTCTTACGACTGAAATAGCGCGCTCTGGTTTCTTGTAAATGGACCAATCCTAGGAGGTGGGGGTTACGTCCTTCCTTTTATAACCTTTCGAGAATCAATAAAAGATATTTTTTTACAATTAAACAACCATAATACGAAATTTCGTATTGGTTTTAAAATAATTAATTGCCTTCATAAATGTTTTTATCGTTAAGAATGTAGTATTTTAGGAGTTCCAATCGCCATGACTTCACTTTTTAAATAATTTACTCTTGATTCGTACCTGTCACAGCATAAAAGTGACGATCAGCGGGTTCTAATACATGACATGTAATAAATGACTTCATTTTTAATGCACATATCTAGAAAGTGATTTTTTGTATCTTCATTTGCTGCCCATGAATCCTTCCCAGATACTCCTCTTACTATCTCATGGACTCCCCAGACAGCTCTACTATCTCCATTATCCTATTATGGTCCTCCTATCTGTCTAGTTTAATATGTAAAAATAATCTCTATTTGTTTATAGTCTAAATGCTAATAAAATAAATGGAATATATTTTTCTTCAGTCCTTTATATGAACAGCTTTCGTCTAAGTAAATAATATTTCATAAATTAAGAACTATCCTCTTTATTAATTCTTTTTTTCTTCATATTTTTACTTTTTCATATTTTTTAAAAAACTTAATTAAATGTTGAATTAAATTTGCTTAAAATTTCTATTCACCTTAGGCAATTATATAAACTAATAGCACACAAGTTATATGCTTAAATTACATAATTGACAAGTTGGGTGTAATGAAGGTGTAAAAAAAAAATTGATTAATTAATACATTTTTTTTTCGCAATAAAGGTGTTCTATAGATGCTAGTAGATAGAAGTGAAAACATTAATTAGATAGTTTCGTAACCTATTCATGACCTCTATTGTCCCTCATATACACACGAATTAATACAGGTCAGTATTAATATAAAATAATTATATATCCTTGTTTAAATTTCACATATCACATGTTTTTTTTTCTATCCAGTTAATATTTATCACATTTAAAATAGAGGTAAATAGATGTGGGTGGGTAAAAAAATAATATGTTTTCCTTTTTTTATTTTTATTTTTTTTTTAACACCGACTATATCGTAAAGCTGAGTTTAGAATTTGGTATACTATGTTGCTATCTAATCCTTCAAAACCATGGCTGTCTAGAACGTTCTTTAAGATTCAGTATGTCAAATTATTTGAGAAAGATTTAATTTAATTGTATTGCATACTTCTGTTGCAAACATAAACTATTTATTTTACTCGAGGAAATTTTCATATTTCCACACAAATACCTTTCTATAATCAAACCATTGAATCAAGGAACATAAACTAATTTTTAACTAATAATCGAAGATTTTCTCACGGTTTAAACTAATATTTTAGAAAAAAAAAACCGTCAAGTAGTTATATGATTGTAATCATTTCTATAGATATGGTATATAATTATATAATTATAATTATAAACATTTCTATAGATATGATTATAATTATAATTATTCTTATTCCCAATTTGTAACCATAATTTCTTTCAACTTGTCCAGCTTCATATAAGCCCAACGTCAATTTGAGCCTTTTATTTCTAATATTTTCGTTGTACTTTGTGCTTCCTTTTCTATTTCATAATAATTATAATTATATCACAATATTATATAAATAATAATTAATATATTGTATTCAAGGCGGAAATGTCTAGATCGAAAAATAACTGCTCTCACCTAGGTAAAATCAAACTACCTTAAAAAACATGGCTCTCTAGAATGTTCTTTAATTTTCAGTGTGTCAAATTATTTAAGAAAGATTTTTGATTTTATTTTATTGTATACTTTGTTGCAAATATTAACTATTTATTTTATTCTAGAAAGTTTTCATATTTGATAAATGATATTTAGCTGAGGATAGTAAACATTTGAGATTGAAATTGAATGTTATAAAAAGAAATTATAATATAAACTAAGGGAACAATCGATGTCCAACCCTATATATAAATTTTGTCAGTCATTTGTTAATTTTGAAGTTTCGAGTTAGAAAATATTTAAAATTTGATTGGATTCAGCAATTTATTAATAATTATTTGTTAATGTTTGTATGTTGGTTATGTTATATATATTCATTCATTGGATGTTCACATTAAACATTTCTGCAGTCTTAGATCAGATATTTCCAAACCGTTAAAAACTCTTTTTTAATTGTTACTGTCGTCAAATAATTATTTAAAGATGCATAAATAGATGAATTGCCTTGAAAAAAGTTATTTGTTTAGTATAACGTATGATCTAATTATTTGTCAAATTAAAGTAATTTTATGGGTTTAATTCATGAAAACTTTGTGGAACGGACTTGTAACTTATCTAGGGACATGGACAACTAAGATCAATCAATTTCTTATCATTTGTAGTAAACCGATAAGGCAGGACATGTGAAGACATCTCATCTTCTAAGATCTGATCTATACGTAACAAATTTTAGACACATTGGTGTATGACAAACCGTTTAACCATGATTCTCTTGTTAAAAGCGAATCTACCATAATGGAATCAGATATATTTTTTTTTCATAACCCCAGTTTTATATATAATTTGGTTTCTTATATATGTTTAGGATGTTGCTTGTGCTGTATCTTACATACATTTTAAGGTCTTGCTGAGCCTTTCTTATTTCTGTTTATCTTTGTTACTTGACTTCCAGGCTGGGTGGTGGGGTTCACCTCTATCCTGATAATAATGATCTACTAATGAAATAAGACTTTATTGGGGTTATTGATTTAAAAACTATTGACGTTCTAAAATATTTATAAATTTATCAATCACATATTTTTAAAAAAAGAGTACTAACATAAGCACAGACACTCGATTTTGATTGAGGAGGGGTGGACAAAAAAAATTCGCCAGAAAAAAAAATTCAACATAATTATTGTGACACGAGCAAATTTAATATTGAATATTTAAAATTAATTTGTTTATATATTTGAATAGTTGTAAAGATTTTTTTTTTATATTTTTTGTTTTACTTATTATATATACTTGAAAATATCAATGAGAAATACAATTGAATATATGACGTATTAGTTTAGATTAAACAGAGGAGGAGAGGGGAGACAGCCTTCATAAGATTCGTACATTTCTAGAACTTTTTCAACTAAAAAAAATAATGTAAAAAATGAAAAATATCTCATTATGTACAATCTCAAATAAAAAATAGACTGTTTTTCATAGCCCGAATAGTTATTCGTGGAAAATGTGATAAGAATATCACATGAAAATTGATCGACACATTGTGTGGAAATCAAACTATAGTCTAAATGAATTTTTTATTGATGTTAAGGTCTTCCAACACCTCTTTAAATGTTACTCGATATTTATGGGACACTCTATAGAGATTTTAGTGTAAAGATATATAGTTTTTATGTATCTGTTTTTCAAAAGCGATATGATTCGATTTGAGTAATCTTATTCTCGTTTGTGATTACTGTTTAAGACCAAACCCACTTCATCATTTTGCACCTAGTCCCAATCCGCATCGTCTTTGCTGAAATCTTCCATGGACCAATTCTCAGTGCGTTGACTATTGCCTCTTCATCTCCGTCAATATCTTCCTCTCATTCATCTGCCACCAGATAGGCCAAATAGGCAAAAAAACATTTGCTGTTTTTTCGCCATCGAGGATACATATTTACAAGTTGTATTAATGTCGGTTCCCCTTCTCATCCCCATTTAGTATCAACTTTACTTGGCCATCAATCTAACATTTTGTTTTTAGATTTGTTCAATTATATCATAGAGATTTTTAAAATAATATTTTTGTCAATTTAAAAATCTTTAACTTGATATATTTTAAAACCTCAGTGTCATTCGTTACATGGGGCCCCTACAAAGTTGCGTAGCTATTTTTACTACTAAATCCCTACTTATTTCCCTACTATATTACTTAAGTCCATAGGTGCAGACTTTCGATTCTGATTGGGGCGACGACGGTCCAAAAAAAAAAAAGAATTACAGAAGTTTTAATGATCTGTAAAAATTCAACATAATTATTTCGAAAGGAACAAATATAACATTGAATGTTTAAAATTAATCTGTTTATATGTTTCTGTTTAAGACCAAACCCTATCCGGCACCCAGGCCCCCATTATGTTAATTGTAAGGATTTTCATTTTTATATTTTACTTAATACATATACTCGAGAATATCTAAAAGAAAATACAATTGAATATATAACGTATTTGTTTAGATTAAAAACAGAGAGCGGAGAGCAGCCTTCATAACATTAGTACATTACTAGAACTTTTTCGTTTGAAATGTAAAAAAGTGAAAAATATCTTTAAATTCTCAGTGTGTACAACCACAAATAAAAATACATTTTTCAAAGTCCGACTAGTTTGCCGCGAAAAATGTGTGAAGAATATCACGTGAAAGTTGAGAGGTAATTAACTCATAAAATCCTAGAATATGTTGATATATATTATTACGTTTAAATATAAATGACAATTTAAATAAAAGTAACATTTAGGTATCAATAAAATAGTTACCATACCTACTAATTGGTCTTAGCCTAGCCTAGCTAATCGACTTTTCTAAATTTGTTAATTTAGTTTACACATTTTATTCATTCATATAGCTTATTATTATTGATTGATTTTTTACTTCAATCTATTGGAGAAGGGAAGGGCAAAACTATATCACCGCCCGCCTTAAAATTTTTATTGGGAAGGGGGGGACGGGTGAGAGACATCTCTTCCCCTTCCTCTTGAAGTCTGCGCCAATGTTTTATGTCATTTGCCCCGTGTAGTGATTTCTTAGATCTATATCGATTCCTTATTGGTCAAACAAATATCTCCAAATTTAATAGCCAGAAAATTTCCTTTCATTTTCAACCTCAATCTTAGTCTGAGAATAATGTTTCAATAAAACTCGTAACATGAGGGAAAGCGATCCAAAGTTGATCTATTTTTGCTAGACGAAATGGCATACTTCATTCCACTTTAATCGCGCAGAGTAGAAACTAAAATATTTTACTTGCGTTTTCTCAATGGGATCAGGTTTTATTTTTTTTTTTATTCAAAGGAACAAAGTCCGTGATGTTCATCTATAGTTATTTTTTAAAGCATAGCTCACGTCGAATATGACTAAAAAAACATTCCTATGTTATCCCAATGAACTATCAAAGTTTTTTTACGTCACTATTATCAGACATCATTGGACATAGCGTTATTGAACTTACTGTTTACCCAAACCATCGATTTTTTTTCGTATCTTATCCCCGAATTCAATTTCTAAGATCTTTCGCATGAAATTATGCACTACCTTATCACTCATATCGGACCAAAAATGGCAACAATTCGTGGTTTTGATCCATCTAAACAAAAGTTTAAGTATAAATTTCAAATATTTTGTATATCCAAAACAAAACGAAAAGAATAGGTACTAAAATGTGTAATTTAAAATTGTTTTATCGTTAATATTATTAAATTAATGATAATGTTTATTTATTTCTTATGTAGGCCATGTAATTCCTAATTCTATTCCTAATTTAATTTTTCATAAAATATCTTATTAAAAAAACTATTTAAAAAAAATTAAGATTTTAGAACAAATACAGATAAAGGTATTTGCTAAATCTTCATTAGACTAGCTTGGCTCAGATCACTGAGACATGTAGAAGGGGCGCCCACAGGAAAATGCCCTGACATGGCCATGTTCGTATCGTCTGTTAAATGGCGCCCAAAGAAGACTTGAATGAACCGGCATAGAGGAGCCACGCCACGAGAAGAAAGGAATATAAATCTATCTTTGTTAAGGTCCCGGTTCTCAGAGGACCGTAGAACCAAATAATAATAACTGTCAACATTAGATATGTGGGAAAATAGATTCTTCATTTTCAAAATAGGCCAAAACCTCTAGAGTTTACTTATTTTGTAAAAAAAAAAAAATTAACTAGCTGAATAGTTATTTAAAAATACTTCTAGAGTGATTATATTTACTTTTAAAAAAAATACATAAATATATATATATATATATATATATATATATATATATATATATATATATATATATATATATATATAAATTAATAGAGATGGCTAAGTAGTCGACTGATCAATTATAAGGATGAAACAAAATTATCAGGATAATGTTTATTGGGTCAGCTGACGTTTCGACCCAAACATGTGGGTCACCTTCAGGGCTATTGTTTGGAAGTAGAGACAAGTTCAATTTTGTTTCATCAAAATAAATTAATAAGTTAACAGTAAAATGGTAGATGGTTCATCTACTTATAAATCTGCCATTGGGGGATTTTTCCTCGTTACTTTTTAGCATCCTCAAAAATGAGTTGCGGCTGAAGAAGGCTTCTTCCCAAAATAAAAGACAACAGCAAATGCACATTTTATAATCACTCTTTTAGACTTAAGAGTTAGAAAAAAACAAAAATACACCGATTGTTTGTTTCTTTTGTTTTGGTGTTTATAACGAAGTTTCTGTTTATAGGTATACCTGTGATTTTTTTTTTAAACTTATAGTTTTATTTTATAAAACATTAACATTTTGTTCAAATTTCTATTTATCATATTGTTATTTATATTTTATGTAATTAAGGTTCCAATAAATCGCCTGATCTGCGGGGGGAGGAGAGAGGGATTTCGGGCTGAAGCCCCTCACTCCAAAAATGGTGAAATATATCCATGTATTACGAAAAACATTATCTCTAAAAAGTGTTATAGCTCGTTAATTAAATTTAATAAGACTTCAAGAATCACTTAAACACCATTTCTTATAAGTAGTTAGTTTTTTTTCTTTTTCTTCCGAAGTCATTATTCGTTATATATATATATATATATATATATATATATATATATATATATATACAAATATATAGAAAAAAAAAACACATTCGGGATGAAGCTCCCTCTCCTAAATTAATTTCTCGATCCGCCAGGGGCCCAATATGCTCTTTTATCTCAATTCAAAATAATTATTAATAAGTAATTATCTGCTCTGTATTTTGATATATATGTTGTAAGTAATAACAAGTAATAAGGTAAAGTTTATTTTATTTCTGTCTCTAAATGGTTTGGTATGAGTTATGTAAAATAAATATGAATATTCAATCATCAGTAAGTACGGAATAGATTTGAAATTGTCTTTAATAAAATGATAATTAAATTTCGTTTCTACTTAAATTGCATTTGCAGGTAGTGAAACTTTAATAATCTTTCCATAGTTTCAGATATTTTTCTTTTGTAGAATAAATGCATGGGTAAAATCCAAAAAATAAAATAAACCTGTACACCTTCAACCCATGAAGTGTCTTTTGTTGAGTTCTTTGTAAGGAATTTCTGTTTCTTGGTCAAAGGCTTTATAAGAAGGTGATTTGACCGAGATCAAGCTCTACCGCCACTTTTTTTTTTCTTTAATTAACTAAGATAACCCAATTTATACAATCGATCCACGGCCGATGAAACAGAATAAATATATTCCCTGCCACTAGCCGAATCCGAGACCTTTAGCTTTGGAAGTCAGTGTGCTATCCTCTTAGCTACCCCACTTCACATTTTTTGTTTTTACCTAATACAATTTATATGGTTAAAATATAAAAAATTAATAATTTTTTGTAATGTCCTCCATTTTTCAGCTCAATAATATTTGTTGACCATTTTATAATAATATTAGCTGGCTATTGTTACTTTTCTGTTATTTAAAATGAGCTGGGAATATAGGCTGTGCTGAGAATGTTAAATATCGGCGTCATGCGTCACACGTAACCTCGACGAGCTCCTCAAAATCTCTTTCTATCGTACTTCTTACTCAACAAAAATTAATGATTGAAATTATGGAAATGGTCTATCTCAGTTACATAAATTGCAAAATTAGGATAATCAGGCAATAGGTTTTATATATCTCACATTATTGTTCGGGAAATAATCAGTGTTTTTTCTTTCGGTAGTATCTTCTTGACCCGTTCACGACCAACAGTCTGAAAGTATCGAAATGGGGTTCAATTTTCGAACTAGTATTCCTGTTTTTAAAAGTAGGATCGTGGAGACAACCATGAGTTCCTGTGGCAAATTTCTCTGGCATCTGTCAAATATTAAATTTACCACTGAAACCTAACCTTTTTCTATACAATTTATGCAATAAAACATTATGTAAATATATTTCCGTAATTATTACATAATGAAAGTAATGTTTGTCGGTCGGAAAGTCGTTTGATTGGACACAACAGATATTGTTTTAATGGTTCACTGTTGAAAGTAATGATCCAAAATATCTGTACAGATTCCAAAATCATTTCTACTAATAATGGTCTGATTTCGATATTTTTTTTTTCGTAGGAAAATTTAGAAATCTAGCAAATTATGTTAACACCCCCCCTCCCCCTCAGCCTCCCTCACAATTTGAGGTTTTTCTTTGCAAGGCACGTATAATCCGAAAAGCAAATTAGTAAAAATGGTCCATACACCTTAACCAGGCTTTACTCCGAGATTGCTGGGCCGATTATTTCAAAATTTGATATCAATGACATAGACTACCCGAAGATGATACTCGGAACTCGACATTACCATCTGCACTTTCCCTTATAGATGGCAACCGTACAAACTGTGTCGCTATAGCAGAAACTTTTTTTGATAAATAGCAGAAAATGAATAAGTAACAGCAAGACTCTTGCTCAAGAACAAGACCAAGACAGTTCGCATTTGGGCAACACTGATATACTAATATCCGGTTTATCCTAATTTATTCTTTACTAAAAGAGCTTTCATTTGTTTTACCTGAAGTAGTGCTTTGCATTTGTTATATAACTATTTGGAAATAATAAACCAACGTGTAATAATTTGCAGCATTTTTCGGGCTATGGCCAATTAAATATTTATTTTCTTTATAACATTTTTCCCGATTTTCCAGGTGGATTTGCTCATTATATTATCTCTCGTCACTGATAGAGAAAGTAATCTTCAAAACGATGGTTTAACCATTAGGTTTGATGAATTATTAACGAAGATATGGCATAGCGACCAAAAAACAACTACAAGATTATCAGAACTTGAAGCAACGTAAAGGAAAATCTTTGTTAACAGGGACATGCGGAACTATGGAAGGCAAGGGAGGGGGGGGGAGAGGGTCTTTCGGGCTGAAATCTTCCCACTCTCAAAATGGTAAAATGTAACCATGTTTTTTGGTAAAAATAGGATTTCAAGATTAAACACCATTTCATACAGGTAGTTATTATATTTTTTTTCCAAAGTAATTATTTGATGTATATGAAAACAAAATTTCGGGCTGAAGCCCCCCTCCTCATCCCCCCCAAAAAATTAAATTGTAGATCCGCTATTGTTGACAGGCAGTATTTTTATATTATATCACGAATTATCATTAAAACCAAAAGATAGATTTTTGTAATTAACTAATAATTGATGAAGTTCATTGGAGTATATTTTTCAGTGAAGACTATTAATAATGAAGTGATTGAATTATAAAAGTAAAACCGAAGGCTCTGTTAAACCGGGACAGGTTGATAGGAATCATGGCTTGCTGGCCACCGTTCCCTCTCACTCTCGCTTTCCATAGCAAACCCATTCCGTGTGTGTTGTCCCTCCTAGGGTTGTTGAGCAACTGATCTTGCACTGAGTTCCATATATCTTGTCACGTGACTATTGGTTCATTGATTTGTTTGCATCGTCTTGTGGGTGAACGCTAGCATAGGAGAACAACAATCTCCACTTCATGTTGTCCGTTGATTACGTTTTGCCGTAATGATAACTGCGGGCATAGTGGAAACCTTGCGTAAAGCCCATTTTATGCCTTTCACTCATCAATGCCATTCATTTAATCTTGTAATTAAAATATTTTAATCTCTTGTATTCGTCATAGACTTTAATCAATTAGTTCAAATGAATTATTTTTCAATAATTAATGTGTAACTCTTACTACTGGCGGTCATAGAAAGCTTATAAAAAAACGTCTATCGAGTAAAGTCAGTATAGCTTCCTCACCGTTTTCGTCGGCTAAAATATATCTGTAATACAACGTCTAAAATTGTTCGTATGAGAATAAAATCTCTGGGAGAAGCCGTTTTCGGAAATTCAGTAATCCCTCAATATAGACAGGTTTGGTTTCCACGGGTTTTGTTCATTGTAGATTGCATATTTGATGATTTGTGATTAAATATTTGATAATTTCAGTGCATACTCAACATTAATGTATGCAAAAATTGAGTGCATTATATGAGAACATAAAAACTAATTGTTTCTATATGATTTATTAGTATAATTTTATATTTTATTCTCCTCTGCTATTTTCCATCGTAACAGACTACTTATACCAGTCGCAAACTACAAAATGTCATCTTTAGCACAATAGAATAAAAGTTGAAAATTTTGACATATGACCTTTTGCACTAACAGTAGTGATATATACTTAATAGGTATGTTTTCACTCTTAAAATGGTTGGAACGAAAAATTCATTGGAAAAATTCAACTTTTTGTTTATTAGCAATTAACGGTACCAATACTTTTTTAGTCAGAACAAAACTAATTAAGTTGGAATACAAAAATATTTGTGAAGTTCACACAACTTTGATATTTAAGGTGGGAATTGAGACCTTTTTTTACAACCTCAGAGTAAAAATTAATTTAAATTTACTGAAAATTGCACGAAATCTAAGTAACGGCAGTAAGTATCATGCCAGTAACGTTTGGATTCGACAACGAAACAATACATTACAAATTAACTTTTTTTAAATAAACCCTAAAATTTAATAACCCCGTAAAAAATATTGTCTTAACCTAACTCCCACTCGAGATGAACATGGCCTTCCACATTTCATAGCCATTATATTGTTAATAATTATTAATATTAATTTTAATTATTAAATGGAATTCAATGAAATTGACGCTGGGTAATTTCTATACTATTCTCCAAATTTCCTCAAAGTTTGGGTCAAATCGAACGCGCAGTTTTCAAACTATAGGCTTGTCGAATAATAAATTTCCTGATCTGAAAGTTGAATTTTTTTTTTTTTCGGTAGTGGATATAATTTGATAACATTCATACATACTTGATTATCTGTTTACCAATCCCTAACTTCCCGCCAAATTTGAGTCGAATAGAACATGCGGTTTTAGAGATATACACGTATCAAGGAAAGTACGCTTACGTATATATTTATGTATATATAAGAGCAAGTAATGGACAGAATTACAAAAAATTGACACTACATTATTTTTTTACTAATTACTGCGTTTTATCCAACTTTAAGGCCAAATGGCATCTAGGCACCAACATGCACAATCTCTAAAAATGTCATGAAAATCGGATGAACGGTGCTAGATGATATGTCCGTCACATCGATTTGACTACAGGCAGACCGATACTAAACCAAATTTAATCCTTGATGACTGAAACGTAAAACTCAAGTGAAAATTTTCAATTCTGAGCACAATTTTTTTTAACCTCTCCCACGAATACAATGGTAGTAGGGAAGCAAAAAACGAAAGTGATTTGGTAGTAGTCCACAGTACAAACCTCTATTTATCAAATTAAAACCGGTATAAAACTTCGTTAACTTTTTAGTACCTCGTTTAATTAATTGAGAAAACGCCCCATTTCCGAGATTTTTCATAAATGTTAAAAAGGTTATTATAAGATGAAATCATTTACATAGTTTTAGACGGATGTTAATAATTTGATAAAATGGGTTCTGCATCGCGGACTACAAGTAACACTTGATTGTTTATTTCTCAGTACTTTTTAAGAGCCTAGACTAAACAAATCTCACAAAAAAAAATGTACATCTTTACCTGAGATACTGAATCGCTACTCTGAGTACAGAATACCAAGTATTTCACTCAAATACTGATGTTTTTTTCAGTATCAAAAAATTTAATTACTATTTCAGTTGATGTCAAGCGAATAACTGATTGAATTGTTATGAATTATGAAAATTGCACTAGTGGTTGAATTTCCAATAGTGATTCAATTTGAGTAAAATACTTGGTTAGGGTAAAAATTCTTCACTGAGTGTCCACTAGCCTTTAATTCCTTTGGGTCTAAAACCATTCGGGAATTTTTAGTCTAATAATTTCATCTTACAAGGCCTTCCTCATGCACACTCAAATGTTCACTGTTGACAGTGCGGCTTTTAATTATAAGAAATATATATATCATCGTTTGTTCGGGGAAAATCTCACACGTGCGTAACATTAAATTAAATTGTTCGAAAGATGAAAAATATGATTTCCTACGAGGATGAAAAATAGTCAGGAATTGCTGTCATTAATAGTGTTTACCAAGTTCGCTGTCTTTTCAAACCAAGCGTGTGGGTCATCAGGGTAATGGCAACCTCAGTTTCTTACCTTCCAACCATTGCTGAGAGATTGGGTCGAAACATCGACAAAATTCATAAACACTATTAATGACTGCAATTCATATCGAGATAAATAATTAAATATTACCAAATAAATCTAAACTAAACAAAATAAATAGTTATGTTGATTAGTTTAGCTTATTGCTTTATTATTTTCAATGATGGACCATTGTAATCGAACAAAAACTCAAAAACATGACCCCTTCTCAAAATTTAAAGTTTTACGTTTAATTCAGGATATGTAGAATTCGAAAAACGACTACAAATTTCTTTGTCCGTCCGCCGTCCACGAATTTCTCCGAAACTACTGATTTTTTAAAAATTTGAATTTAAAATCAGAGGTCACCCGAGGATGATCCTCCTTCATCGACATTACTGTCCTCTTTTTACTTTCGAAATGGCGGCCGAAAAACCAGCGTTGCTATAGACAGTAGTACCTAATCGAATGTACCTATTTCAATGAAAATTGGCTAAAGTCTTCTTCTTGATGCCCTTTAAATTTATCTATATAACATACTTCAAAGATAAGAAGCTGGAAAAAAAGTTACGAGTGATGATAAAATTAGATTCCGAATAACTCAAAAAGTTTACACTTTTTTGTTGATATTGTAATAAGGTGTTTCAAAGGTATTTAAATTTCTTTAAAAACAAAGGAAGTTTCATAGAAATCAGAGCAATGTTAATGAAGATATCGCGATTGTTAAATATTTTTGGTTTATTATTTTCAATAATGAACCATTGTAACCGAACAATAAATTCAAAAACTTAACCTCCTCTCAAAATTTGAGGTTTTATGTTTTAGAATTCGAAAAACAAATACAATTATTTTATTTTTTTTGTCCATCCGCAGTCCGCCCGTTTTCTCCGAAACTACTGGACTGATTTTATCAAATTTGGATTTAAAATCAGAGGTCAGCGGAGGATGATCCTCCTTCATCGACATTACTACCTGAAGTTTACTTTCAAAATGGCGGCCAAAAAACTTGCGTTGCTACATGTTTTTTTAAAAGTTTACGAAATTTCCAAACAAAAAAAAATGGAATAATTAGGAGCAAAGATATGGTCTCTCGGTTTTTTTTATGTTCTACTGCAAATCCTTTGTTTTGGATTTTGATTTTTGAATGTGTTACTGAAGTAATGCTATTTTTTATTTTAGAAAATTACTAATGATGAAAAAAAAATGTTGAGGCAAATAATTGGAATTAACTTTGTAATTTGTCAGTAGAAAGGTAATGATACCTTAGATGTGTAATTGTTGGGAAATAATAAACCATTGTTAAATAATTTGCAGCGTTTTTTTCTTTATATACATTTACTTTTAGTATTATTATTTTGCTGTTTAATTAATTTTTATTTTTTGTACATAGAGTGTGAATGGGCTATTCTATAACTATTACTGATGTCCTGAAAAGTAGAAAAAAAAAATAACCACTCAATGTTTCCATGTTTTCCATAAGATCAGGAACATAATTAATTTTAAAATATTTCAATTGTTGTTTATGAACCATCTCATTTCTATTATTGTTATATTTGTAATTTTTGTTGGATCGTAGTTTTTTTTATTATTATTTTTATTTTTACTACGATTTAAATTTTAATAAAATTCTAGATTTTTAAAATAAGGACAAATATGTTAGATAAAAAGCATAAAGATTATCTTTAAAAATATTATAGTTTTTTTTAATATAATATATTCCTTGTTTGTTAATTAATATACCTGTTTTGTTTATTAAATTTTTGACATTATTTATTTTGTATACAAAAACCCGACAAATAATTTAATATAGTTTCAACTTGTATAAGTTATCTGCGGTATTGTTTAAGCTGTCAGATATTTTTTTTTATTTGATGTTGCATCATTCGATTTGATGAAAAAATATGAATAAAAGATAAAACTTTAACAAAGATCGTTAAAAGTCATCAACGATTAGATAAGTGAGTTATGATTCTTAAAAGATCATTTTTTTTAATATCTTCAAATTGTAAAATATTCCTAAACCTGCTTGAAATAAGCTTTGGAGATTCAAAGTATACGTCGTATTTATATTGACAAGATATTAGGAAAGTATTAAGTCGGTCTCAATGTATAACCTCGTAAGCTCAAAACGATTTGATTTATAATTATTTTGTTTTTGCTTAAACTTTATTCACAGCAATTCATTGTGAATTTAGTCTTCTCAATTTTAGGTTTATCACTTAATTGGTACTTCTTATATTTAAAAAAAATTTCTCAATATGATGAAAGACTAATTAATTTTATGATTTTTTTTTATCTCATCTGAAAAGTTAGAATTTTGTCAATTAATCAGTGTCATATTGAGACCGACGACCAATAAGTTCTCATTTTTTTTTAATACGCTGTTTGTGAATTCTACTTTACATTATCTTAATTTACACTGTTTATATGCGCCGAAGAGTAAGAAGATAAATTTATAAAATATAAATCTTTCTATTATATAAAAACGTTTTTAGTAACTTTCATATTTTATTTTAGTATTAGGAGAGCCTCTTAGTTCACCTATTAGCACTAATTATACAGCTGTTCATTTAATTTAATTATTAATGTGTTGAGCTCCTGTAACTTCCTATTCTCCTAATATAAAATAGAGATTTACACCGTGGTGTCTTCATTACAGTTCGTGCTCCTGTAATCTCTTACTTTCCTAAAACAAATTAAAGATTTGAGACTAAAAAGTTGTATGAAAAAAAAGTAAATTTGAATTGATTTGAAAATTGGAAAATCTTCTGGTGGTAGTAGTTTGATTTTACCCAGGTGACAGCAGTTATTTTTAGATCTAGACATTTTTCTCTTGAATACAATATATTAATTATTATATTATATATATTATTTTTATTATTATTTTAATTATTAATTATAATTATTATGACTTAGAAATTGTTGGGCTTAGTAACGAGAGAATTCCTAAAAGGTTAATATTTGCTGTGCCGAATGGTAAGCGTCCGAGGGGTAGACCGAAGCGAAGATGGGAAGATTGCATTAAAGCCGATCTGAAGGGACTGGGTTTTGACGGCGAACGGTGGAGGGAGGTGTGTAACAAGCGATTGGTGGTGTCGGCATCGAACCTTCGGGTTCGCTAAGCCTTATTATTATTATTATTATTATTATGACTTAGAAAAGGAAGCACAATTTAACGTTCAACGAAAATATTAGAAATAAAAGGCTCAAATTGATAAATCATATTCACAAATTGGCAATAAGAATAATTATAATCATATTTATAGAAATGGTTATAATTATATAAATCTTCATATCTATAGAAATAATTATAATTATGTAACTACTTGAACGACTTTTTATCTAAAATATTATTTTTTAAGAGCCGTAACACAATTTTCTATTATTAATTAAAATTTAGTTTATGTTCCTTGATTCAATGGTTATTTATAGAAAGGTGTTTGTGTGGATGTTATAACACGTGTAATATTTGTACAGGTGGTCGATAAAATTCATTGCCAGAAATAGTCACATTAAAACAGACAGACGTCAAAACTAAATTTTAAATATGAATATTTTTCTTTTTAATGTTTTTATATTTTGGGAAATCGTTCCCGAGAGAAAAAAAAATTCAAATACCTCGGCTCCACGATAACCTTAGCGAATGATCAACGGTCAGAAATAGACGAGTGTTTAAAAAGCGCAAACAGTGCTTTCTTCTCTATTTCAAAGGTATTGAAATCCCGAAAAAGTAACCACAAATTACGGGTGTACAATGTTATGAAAAAGCCAGTTCTACTATACTATATTTATATATATAATGGAAGTTTTTAAGCGTAAAGATCTGATGAAACTCTCATATTTTTCTAATTACAATATCTTTCATACCAAGATGGTAAGAAAAGTAAAAATATTATTATTATTATTTTTTATCTGTTGTTTTACAGAAGCATTCATTGTTTTACAGAAGCTTCCAGATGCATTACTACGAACTACATGCCCCACCCATCTTAACCTCCGGGCCTTCATACCACTGATTGACCAGTTTCTGTAAACTGTTCTTTATTGGTCTTTCTTCTCCAGTTGTTAGTACTCTAATTTCTCTCAAATCTTTCAATACTTTTTTCTAAGGTGCTGACTGAGAATGTCCAGGTCTCACAGCCGATAGAACTGGTAGTAGAACTGGCTTTATCATAACATTGTGCACCCGTAATTTGTGGTTACTTTTTTGGAATTTTAATACTTTTGAAAGGGAGAAGAAAGTACTGTTTGCGCTTTTTAAACACTCGTCTATTTCTGACCGTTGATCATTCGCTAAGGTTATCGTGGAGCCGAGGTATTTGAATTTTTTTTTCTCTCGGGAACGATTTCCCAAAATAAAAAACATTAAAAAAGAAAAATATTAATATTTAAAATTTAGTTTTGACGTCTGTCCGCTTTTAATGTGACTATTTCTGGCAATGAATTTTATCGACCACCTGTACAAATATGACACGTGTTAAAACATTCACACAAACACCTTTCTATAAATAACCATTGAATCAAGGAACATAAACTAAATTTTAATTAATAATCGAAAATTGTGTTACGGCTCTTAAAAAATAATATTTTAGATAAAAAGTCGTTCAAGTAGTTACATAATTATAGTTATTTCTATATATACATATATATATATATATATATATATATATATATATATATATATATATATATATATATATATATTATTCAGTCGGGTGTCGGAGCTACTTTGTTGCTTTTATTTTGTTCAGTAGAATTGTCGCCCATGGTACCCATGTAAAGCAAGGCTTCCTATTTGCAAGACCAGATGCACCATAGCACTAGCACCTAAACGGCAAAGTATTTGGATAACACTTTTCTAAATCCTATTCTAATTTTTCAGATATTCCCTTCATTCTCGCAAAAAAATGCTATATAGAACTGTAGTGTTTGGGAATAATTGTAATTTGATGGGGTAGAACTCCTTGAAACAAACGCAATGAAATCAGAAACCGTGAATAGACAAAGCTTTCCGGCCTTAATTTTTTTTTTTCTTAATAAAAACGAATTTATTTATAGTACATGTTTTAACTTATATTTGAACTGTTTCTCTTTAATAAAAATACTAAAATATAAAGGGTGATTTTTTTTTATTTTTTTTTTATTGTGAAAGTCATATAATATATTACATATTATGTACATTTTGAAACGAACTTCATCCGTTATCTTTCTCAACTATACTAGTGGTGTCTTAATTTTCATTGAGTATAATAATTTCTACAAACCATTTTGAGAAATCTAATTAATCAAAGAATTTCTCATTTAATTTTCTCATTACTCAAAGAGCTTACATTTTCTAGGATATTATACTTGTTATCAATGAAAACAATTCATTTACATCTAATCTGCTTATATTAGAAAAATATATAGGATGTATGTTTTCTATCAGCTGTTTATGGTAGAGGCTTTATATTAATTGTTTTAATTCTCCAGGAAGCAAACATCCTGATGCAAATCCTTTTACGATCTAATCTCGAAATAATTTATGATATAACATTTTTTACAGATTATCTTTATCATATTCAATGCTGATCTCAAGACTATTAATGCTTATATATACTGAGGTATTAACTATCGACAATTTTTAAAATCCTAGGTAAGGTATTTATCGTTGCAATGATTTGATCATCTGTCCACTCATATCGCTTATGAATATTTTTATCGCATTTTTATCTTTGCGTTTGCTTTATGAAGGCTTGCTTAAAAGGAAGGTCCAAAAGAATCTTCCAAAATATCTAGACCTAATTTAGGGATACATAAATATCTAAATCCGGTAAACATTTGACCGTCTCTTAGATTGTTCACTTTGACCGATATCCAATAGGCTTATTTTTGGGGCTTGCTGAGTCATGTTCTATAAAGCTGTTGTAGTCATTTTTAGATTTACTTAGGTCGTGACCAAAACTACCTGAATAGAACCTGTCCAACTTCTTCATCCTTTATATCACTACGGTATATAGGTATTGAAGTTAAGAATCCAAAGTTTATAGCGTTTTCTGTAATCATGTAATTAATATATTATAGTACCATCATGTAATTAATATGCTAACATTAGTTGGATAATTTGGTAAATTAGTGTTTTACTATCTCTCTTAGACTTCTTTACGTACTTAGTTTTTAACTTTTATTCCAATGGTAAAGCATTGTAGAACTCCTTGAAACAAACGGAATGGGATCAGAAACCTTGGAAAAACAAAGCTGAACTTTCTCGGTCTAATACTTTTATCAATAAAAAAGTATTTATTTATTTCATATATTTTGAAATAAATACTTTTATTGTTTCATCTTAATGATAATATTTAAAAATTCAATAACATAAGCTTGTTTTGTTTTTATTGGTGAAATTAATATAAGGACATTGAGAAATAAACTTTATCTATTATGTTTCTCAACTATAATAGTGCTGTTTTTATTTAGTATAATAATTCTAATATTATACATATTTTTCAGTTCTAAAATTAAATAAATAATCGATAAAACCTGAATTATGTAATTCCTTTGTACTAAGAATGTTATCCTCATTACCCTAGAAACAAATCGGATAGGTTTCCTGTTCACGATTAAATCATTACATAGAATTAAAATTAATTTTCTGTTTAAAATTATTTATTTTTTTTTTTATTAAAGTTTATTTCATTTTTTTTTTTGTCTCGCTATGGACTAAAATTAAGAAAAAAATCAGTCCTGTTTAATTTTAAGTATAAATATCATTACCGTATATAACTGGTGTATTTTTTCTTCTTCAACTGGAAGGAAAAACGAAGTTTATAGTGTGAAGATCTTGCAAAATATATTACTAAAAAATAAATAACTGTAAGCATCTCCTTACAATGAAATGTTTCGGCAAGACAAATAAACATGTACAAATCTCTGTTTGACCACATTATACTCTTAATGTTGGCCAAATATTTACAGAGTTTACAAAATGTTACAAAATGACTCCTCGGCAGGGTCAACAATACCATTAAAATTTTCTCAAAATTTTCCTTTCTTACTTTATTCCCTCCCATTTATAATTTTCTATTCAGTAATGACTGTACATACAAGCGTCTCTGCGCTTTTCGAAATTATTCTAAAGTTGGTTCTCCATTAATTCGAAGATATGTATCATATATTAAAAGTAGCATAATATTTTGGGACAGTTACTGATATATCGTCTGCAGGATTCAAACTTTTAAACGGCTTTTATAACAACTAACCCCTTTCCGAAAACAAAATAAGTAAGATCTGAAGAAATAAGATGTATAAGATAAAGGCCAAAAGCTCTCTATTATAGTGTTAACCATAAACGGAATGTGTGGTGGCACTCAGTAGAATTATTTCTGTTTTTTTATTTTATTTGTTACTGTTGATATGACATACTACTCTTGCCTGCATTTATGTGTTTTAAGGTGGTGATGAATTCTTAACAAGCTAGCATTGACTGATAATTTGTTTATTGCTACTCGTGGCTTAGTTCTGAAATCTTCTAATAATGATTCGATAGTAGTTTTTATTTAAATATATCAATTTATAATAGCTCAACTGCTTAACACAAAAACGATAATTTTCCTCCAATTAATAAGGTTTTTGAACTCAGGGGGTATTTCAAGGAAAGGCGAGATAATCCGAGTAGGCTCAGCTAGGTGGATGATGCAATCTCATCTTCAGTTGTATTAGCGAGAAGTGTTATTGCGATTTATCTTTTTAATCCTTTTCGCTTGCTTAATAGGTGTAATTAACAGGATGTATATTATTATTATTATTATTATTATTATTAAAAATCGCGCTTATGTATTGATTGTAATTACAGATGAAACTTAGGAAAAATGTTTTTAATTATTTTTTGTTTTCGATGGATACTTAAATAAAATTTATTTTACTAATATTTAACATTAATTCAGAAGAATTATTGAATTGGAATTCTATACATGTTTTCAGAGATGAACATATACTTCAAATTGTCAGTTTTAGTGTTGCCCAAATGCGAGACCGAGACGAGTCTTGGTCTTGCAAACTCAGTCTTGGTCATGGTCTTGATCTTACGCAAGAATCTCGCTACAGTCTTGCAATTACTAATTAGCTTATTACTATAGAGATATTATTGCCATTTTTTAGATAGGAGAAACCTAACTAAGCCCGAATGAAAAATTAGCGGTGTTAAATGCAATAGTATATTGGTTATACCAATTATTAACATATAGTAACTAAGATTGTCTAAATTACTATTTTGCCTACATTTTTATTAAAAAAGTCAATTTTTTTTACCAGTCCTGGTCTTGGTCTTGCAACAGTTATGATTTTGGCAATCTTGGAGAAATCGAGAAATTCTATCCATCCTAAGGATAGATAATTAATATACTAAACATATCTTGATAGATTGATAGGGAAATTGACATCTACGAATATTTAAACTTGGTGTAGTTGTCTAACCAAATCCAGGAATTGGATATTGACAGGCACCGATACATAAGACACAATCTAAAGTGTAGTAAAAGACTGTTACACCAAGTTTAATTATTAGTAGATGTCAAATTTCCCTATCAGTCTGTCAAGATGTTTAAATAGATATGGAAGTACATTCCCTTAGGGTGGATAGAATTTATCAATTTTTGTAGTCGGTATTTTTTTTTTTAATTCAAATTGTTTTTATTTATGACGAATCTTGGATTATGTTACTATTTGATCCTTTATAGAAAGATACTGTTTACTGAAATAGCGTTTAGCAACAAGTATATTTCTGGAAGACATCGAACCTTTTAAAAACACTCGGTTTTTTTTCTAAAAAATATTCTGTCTGGAATTGTGTTTACTGCTGATTTCTACTTATGAATTAAAATTTTCGAACCATCCAATTTTTTCAAAATTGATTTCGAAATAGATAATCTTCTGTCGAGCACTACTGGCTCGTGCTTACACATAATCTATTATGTTATAAAATTATTAATAGTTAATCATTTATAAATAATGTAACCAATAATTAATCGATCGTTATTGTATTCGCTCTTATATGAGCCTTTCAGTTGACAGAATGACTATTTGTATAAATAGATGAATATTTCTTTGGAAGAATTTTTTGATAATATAAAAAAAATATATTTTATATTTATAAACCATAAATTTAACATTTTGTTTTTTAGAATTGTTGGATTATTTTATAATTATATCTTTCTGCGGGGATGCAAGTGGCCGAAGTGACTACCGTTAATATGTGCCTAGACCCTAGGGTAAAATAAAATAAAATTTTAAACAAATAATTTATGATTTTTACATTAAAAAAGCTGTTTTTTATAACCCTTTTCGAAAATATAGAAGTTAAGATATTTTAAATCTCAAAACTCCATCAGAGGCATCCTCTTCGGAGGAATAATATTTATTTCTATACTACTTGAATTATTAAATCATATTTAAGTAAAGTAAAAATTATATTTAAGTATCACCTTCGGTGATTTTAAAGTTCGTATGAGTAAATATATAAATAAAACATCAAGGGGGATTATAAATGTTATAAAAATATATATTAATAAATAATAGTTTCGACTATTAAATAATTAATTTCAATTAAATGACTCATAAATACGTCTACTTTGATCTTTTATCTGGCATACATCGTAATGTTTTAATGCTGTTTTTACATTACATAAATATTGAGTTGTGAAATAAATATCAAAGCTATAGACGGACATTGCCTTGGATGCAAGAACTGTCTAACCACTCAATCAATAAGCACGACACGCTACTGACTGGAACGACGTCCAACGAGAAAATCAATATATTCTTCATACCAACAATATCCTTCCAAAGATAGTATGCGTGGCGATAAGTTCAGAGCAGGAGATATCCTTGAGCGTGGGCAACGAGGAATTGTAAACGCAGCGAGATTTGTCCTGATAGCACCAACCTACACGAGTAAAGGAAGAAGCTTTGGTCTCCGTCAATAAAAAAAAAACCTTATTGTTTTTAAGTTGGAAGGTGTTAAAAGCGGCTCAAAGAAATGTTCACTTTCCATCCATAGTTCTAAATACGTAGTGTCCATGTCTAAAATAATTGTTTCGTCAATTTATATGTCCATAACATAATCCAAAATAATTTAAATATATTGTGATTATTATTATTCATTTTATTATAAAGCTACTTACCACCCTTCCATTTTGTTTTAGTTGGGACAAAGCCTCATTTAGTCTCAATAACAGTTACAAACAATAAAAATGCCATTCTTAAGCCCACTTTACCCAGTAGATACATTTTTGGTTAACTGAGCCAGGATTGCCAAATTGAAATTTTACCACTAGATTTTAGATTTTTTTTAGGGTGCACAAGTTTTGGATGATTTTCTTTATTGTGAAATTTTTTTGAAGTTTTTTAGGTTATCTTTTATTTTATTTTCACATGTCAAAGTATCCTTTATTGTTTCATCACATTCCTACGTCCTAGTACTGAGACTTAATTGAAATATTCAATAAATAAAGCTATTAAAAGTTAGTGATCTGGGCCATGTATAAAATAAGTTAAAATTAAGACTTTGCTTAACTCATGTTAATTGTTTAATTTTTTTTTAATGTGCTCTCTGGCATTGTCTGCCCTTATGCAGAATCTAGTAGACCTAGACGTTATTCCGGTTTTGTAAATGGGGAACGCTTTGAACTATAAATTTGATCTCTTTTTTATTATTAAATGTTTAATTATTATTTAACTGTTTTAAGTTTGATTATAATAATTAATTTGGTGTATTTTTTCAATAGGTATTTTAAAACTATAGTCAGGCCTGGCTCAGTTCGAAGTGGGTCCTCCATATCAGGACAATATATATAAGTGGTTTCTATTGATTAAAATTTGTAATAAATTTACCCAAAACAATTATTTTTGGATTCCAACGTACAACAATACTAGATAAATACAAAATACCGATTTACGGGGCCCTCAGAGATGGCTCCCCAATTTTTCTATGACAGAAAAAAAGATCAAAACATTTATGTAGGGACTCCATCAGAGGTTCCTAAAAAATTTGCAGAAATAAACGAATACAAAACAATTCATTTTGGAGCCTAATGTACAACGGCACTTGATAAATTTAAAACAATGATCTTTTTGGGGCCCTCAGAGGAGGTCCCCTAATCAATCAATAAAAAATTACTAAACATTTATGTTGGGGATCCTTTAGAGGTACCCAAAAAATTTGTGGAAATCTTTGCTGATTCTTTTGTTTTTGTACATCTGTAAATCATCTATACATTTTTTGTTTGATATATCCTTAGTAAGATAGTCAAATTAAAAATTTTATTTTAAGGAAATTGTGACATGATTTTTTTAACATCGCAACTTCTCAAGGTTAAATTTAAAATTAACAAACCTAACTGATGAAGTTCTGTACCACTCAAATTTGTGATTTTTTTGTTTTAATTAGATAAAACAAATGTCTCAAAACCTTTTTTTTCGCAAAAATCAGTGAATGAATTCATGGAATTTAATGGAAGAACAAAATCAAATTGTAAAACGTTCATTAAATAAATGTTAACGAAATATATACATATTGTTTTATTACTTGAAACTTTGGAATAATAATTACTTTATTTTATTTATGTAGAACTTTCATATAAGAAATCATTAAAAATAAACATATGCTTTGATATATTTTAAAAAAAATAGAAACATTCTTTAAAAAAGAAATTTATTATTTATTATTTATTAGTTGTACATATTTGTGGCTCACAATAAATTTGCCATCTACCTTAGTATTCAGCAAATATGATATCAAGGAGAAGAATAAAAAAGAAATAAGATTTTTAAAAAAGTAATTAAATGTCTGCAGAATTGACAATTATTTATGAAAACAGATACTTTAATAGTGATAGACCAATGTTTTATTGTACTTAAGATCATAATTGTGAAATGATGATATACTAACTGTTTTTGTACCAATACCAATCTCTCATTGAGTGATCAATTGTTTTAGTTAACTGAAAATATTAATTTCATTTCACTCTTGTGATGTTTAGTATAAGTGTGAAATTTAAAGTGTAACTATCGTTCCTATAATAGTTGCTAAAATTAAAATAAAATTTTAATTTTTTGTTTTTCTTTGTAGCGTATTGTCCATTCAACAAGGTCTGGGGCAGCTCGACACTGGAAGCCATGTGACAGTGGAGAGTACTGATAGTGGAGGATGGGTGGATGGTCTTCTTGGCTGCTTACGCCCTGTCTTACGGGGCTTCATTGACAAAGCCACATCCAATGCTGAAATCAAAGCTTCACAACAAGGTATTGTACAAATAATAGATCATGTAAATTTATGCGAACAATAATATCAAATCTACTTTTCACCATCTTATATTTATGAATTACGAACAATGAAAACAGTGGTACTGCTTTGGTTTTTATTTTGATAATTTATTAAAATTGTTAGTTCCTATTGTTACTTTGGATGTGAACATAACTTTTTATTGTTCACTTAATGCATATGTTTCTCTATTTTTTTATTTTATTTGCTTTTATTGTTTATACATTATATTTACCATCTGTAATGGGAATCCTGCTGGTCGGGATCTTTTAAATTAAAGTAAATGAATTTAATAGTTTTATTTATTAATTTTATTTTGTAGTAATTAATTCTAAACTGTATGTAACTTTGGCCCAAATATAACTTTAAAATTTTCATTTGATAGAAATTAATAATTTCTCTTAAATTTTAATGATACTTTATCACTTTATTATAGTTACTATTAATTTTATTTAACATGTAGATGACTGGATCATACCTTTTGAAAGCATTAGTGACCTCCAGTGGCTTGGATCAGGAGCCCAAGGTGCAGTTTTTAGTGGACGCTTAAATAATGAAATTGTTGCTGTGAAGAAAGTCAGAGAGCAAAAAGAGACTGATGTTAGACATCTAAGGAAACTTAACCATCCTAATATAGTGAAGTTTAAGTAAGAATTTTTTCAATTTAGTTACATTCCTAGGCAATTTAATCAGTCAGTAATAAGTTTTATTCAAAGTTAGATGATTATTTTTGTCATTGATTATCTGAAGAATGCCAAACAAACCATCCAGGAACTAATCCATTGATGATTTCATTCATGAAAATAGGATTAACGGTAGTCGGTAGTTTGCCTGTCATGTCAATTTGACAACAGACTGGTTTATCATTTTTGCTCACAATTGCTTTTATTTCTATATACCAGGCCGACAAGATGAAGGGCAGCCAAGCTGCAGCTCCCGACTCCGAGCAAATTTTTCCTATTAGAGACCAATGCCTGCATTATTCGTCTAGATTTAAAAAAAAAAAGATATAATGAAAACAAATATTTCTGAACATTTATTATTGTCATTCTATATCAACAAAACAATTGTAATATTGTACATTTCTTAAAATTTATTTATTAATGTTTGATGAAACTAATACATGATTCATTTACTATTTTAAAATAATTTTGATCAATCATCTTTATTATTTTATAGCTACTTTATTCTGTTATTTTAAAAATGTATATATATTTTTTTATTTCTTGTTATAGAGGTGTTTGTACACAAGCTCCATGTTATTGTATAATAATGGAATTCTGTCCTTATGGGCCTTTATATAATCTTCTGAAAGCAGGAGAGGAAATATCTCCTGTTAGACTTGTATCGTGGACTAAGCAGATCGCATCTGGAATGCAATATCTGCATTCCAACAAAATTATTCACAGGGATCTTAAAAGTCCTAAGTAAGTCATTTAAATACGTAAATCAATTTATTTGTCTATAGTTAAAAATATTTAGTACAATTCATGTTGAATGTATACATTTTAAAAATTAAAAACTAAGATAGGATAGTCATTCAGTTTTTATTTTTAATTGTTTAATCATTTTTTGTTATAGTATACTCATTGGAATTGATAAGACTGTAAAAATCAGTGATTTTGGTACCTGCCGAGAATGGAATGAGATAAGTACAAAAATGAGCTTTGCTGGAACAGTTGCTTGGATGGCTCCTGAAATCATTCGTAATGAGGCATGTTCCGAAAAGGTTGATATATGGTATGTTGCCCAATCTTTGAATATGTATCTGAAATATTTTTTAAATTCAAAATTTGAAATTGTTAGTTATTTTATAAGTTTCATCCTAATTTTATAATATTGTTTTTCTTCTTATAATTATAACAATGGATTTTTTCTTTAAATATACATATAAATTCAAAAATGAAAATTTTCCTAATTAACGAGAAACTGTTTTTTTTTTTTTTGTTGTTTTAGCTTTTAGTATGAATTGAGAGAGGTCTGGTTGGCCCATGTGCCAGGTAAATTCATACGAAAAGCTCAAAAAAAAAAAAAACAACTAAAAAACACAGTTTCTCGTTAAATTTTCCTAATTATTATTTTGTATATTTTAAACAATTATCAATATTTATTTTCTTTATTTAGGTCATTTGGTGTAGTGTTGTGGGAATTATTAACATGTGAAACTCCTTACAAAGATGTAGATTCATCAGCTATTATTTGGGGTGTTGGTAGTGATTCTCTACAGCTTCCTATCCCATCATCTTGCCCCTATGGATTTAAACTGCTCTTGAAACAATGTTGGTCTGCTAAGCCAAGAAACAGACCTAGTTTCAAACAAATCCTCGCCCATCTAGAGATAGCGGCATCTGATGTCCTCATTAATTCCCCTGAAAAATACTTTAAGAATCAGGTAAAGAAATGTTTTTATTTTTATATGGCTGTTATGATTATAGCTTTACACAGATTAATTTCCTCTTGGTTAAGATACAAACAAATCCTTATTGAGTCCTTGAATTGGTGGTTGGGCCTTAAATACTTAAATCCACGGCGAACCCGTACATCCCACCCCAACGACTTTTATGGTGGTGACCAAGAGATTTTCCAACATAATTCTGGGAAGTGAACTGATTTGCTTATTGCAAAAAACACTTTGCAAATAGCAAATTTACAAACCATTATATATTAAATACTTATGTTAATAAAAAAAGAGAACTTATTTTTTGATCTGCAAAAAATGTTTCGAACTGAATTTAAACAATTTTATAAAAATAAAAATTAAACTAGATAAGTGCCGATAATTAAGGGATTGCTTTTTTAAACAGACATTCCCATCACAACATCACATTATTAAGGGTTGCCCTTTTTTTCCTCTTTCTCTAATCTAATATTCATTCATATATTTGTTAGTTTAAAATACTAGTGATAGTTTATCGTTTACTTTTTTATTTTAAGGTCTATTTGAATTTGTTTGTTTTGTTCTTTTTTAGGCTACCTGGAAGGAAGAAATTAGGAAAAAAATGATGAATATGGAGACTAATGAAAGTAAAATGTCAAGGTTTAATGAGGGAGAGCTTATTCAGAAGAGGAAAAATGAACTTAAACATGCTCAGGATATCAGAGAACATTATGAGGAAAAATTAAAGAGTGCTAGTAACCTTTATGATGAGCTAGCTATTGCTCTCAGACAGGTTGAGATAAGAGAAAAAGAGCTTAGAAAGTAATTTTTTATTTATTTTTTTAATTTAAGGTAAAATTTCTTTCACCAACAAGCTTAAGACCTAATTATATTAAAAGGCATTAAAAAGAATACAGTGAAACTTTCCATTGCGGACACTTCCCTATATTTGACTTTTCTCTATAGCTGACAAATTTATAACCTACATCTGGTTACAATAATTTTACAGTGTAATGTTATAAATGAAATCTCTATGACAAAGGGAGCCAGTGAGGTTTATGTTCTGAGAACATTAATCTGATTTATAGTATTGCCTTTCATGTTTAAAATCAAATATTATGAAATATAAATATAAATATGAAAACAATTAAATATATGAATATAATAATTCAAAAAGGTAAAAAAATATATACAATATCAAATAAATATTAATTATTTATATTTTATTAATGAGCTGAAATTACAACACATATGTAAAATGTCATAAGTGATATTCAGGACACAGTCATTTTTAAAGTTTTTATTAGTAATAAATTATACAAGCTAAAAAATAATGTATATAATCAATTTATAAAAAATGTAATATTTACTCTTACTAACCGTGTTTCGAGCATTGAAGATATTCAAGTGACTGGCACTTTGGTAGGTAAATAAAAGAGTCGGTGGAGGATTTTCCAGATGTGCTTTTAAGATAGCAAAGGTAGGTAAACAAAGTCAGAGGGGTTTAACATTTTTGTTTGAAATGTCGGCACTAATAAAAAGCCTTAAAAATGACTGCATCCTGACTATTTATCACCTATGATATGTAGAACAGTCGACTAACTTCCTTCAATAATTCGGATGTAAAATGATTATTAGGAATTCTATTGTAATAAGCAAAATGGTTCTAAACACAGATATCTTTAACACTTCTTAATCAAACTTAATAATGATTTCTCAAAGAGATTTAACATGGAATGATTATTTATAACTTGAATTGAAATTGACATGATATTAAATTATATAAAATCCTTCATGCATTAAATCTGCTTAATTTGCATAATAATGACTAATGAACAAAATAATACTTACAATTAGATAAAAATATATATATTTTGAATTCCTTCCGAAATCAGTGTGACAATGGTAGTCTTTTGATCTGGATATGATATGTCCCTCTAATGTCCATGATTCAAGCGAGAAGCCCAATGAGCATCCTATGCATAATTTTTAACTTAAAAATGCATTTATGTATTTTTTAAAAGTCAACATCTTATTTTGGAAATCAACTGCGTTGAACAAAAATGACTGACGAGTGATGTTATAGGAGGCCTTGAGCTAACATGGGTTGTAGAAAGAAGAAGAAGATCGTCTTTTTACAGAGTGTCAGCTTTTCATTTCTATTATCTCTTCATATGATGAGATGTTAATATCTCACTGTACAGTGATTTTGCTCTTAAAAGTGAGATTATAGTCTTAGCCTTTTGTTCAGTTAAATTCAAAGACAAATTAACGTAATTAATGAGTGTATATGTTAAACTATTCCCAATTTAGCCTCTTGATTAAAAATTAGAAAAACTAAAAATTAGTGTGTGACATTTAAAAGAAGGAAAAGAATAGTGTGGAGATGTTACTTTGAAAAAGTAATTTCCTAAAACAGCAAATTTTGTATAGATCAAATAGCATATTAATGATTTTGCTGAGCTCATAGACAGATGTGAGATGATAATTATATCGAGGCTCACTATTATCGTGGTGTTCCGCAAATGATCCCGTCTTAGTCCCACTTCTACTTCCATTTTCTGGAACATCTGTTCTGTATCTAATACTTTAACCCTCTTGAAAGCTTTGGACAAGTTTATGAAACAAACACACACTTCCCTTTTCCTCTCGATGTCCTTCTTAGAGATCTGTCTTAATGTAAATATCAGATCCTGACAACTTCTGTTATGCCTGAATCTGTATTGTGCGTCGTTAAGGAATGGTTTACTAGCTGTTCTGAGGCGTTTCTCTAGAATTTTAGAGTAAACTTTACTTCGGACGCTGTGGAGAGAGACACCCCTTTTTTATTATGGAAACTATTATTGATCTTTCACAGTCCTTGAGTACCTTCTTGTATTTCCATGTAAGGCCCAAAAGGAGGCCTGGAGTTTCAGAGAGGTTATAGCATCTAACTTCTTCCTCAGCAATGTAGTCCTCTTCCTACCAGTATTTAGGTTTAGAAAGGTTTTTAAATTAATAATTAAAACGGATCTCTCTCTCTCTCTCTCTATATATATATATATATATATATATATATATATATATATATATATATATATATATATATATATGTGTATGTGTGTGTGTGTGTGTGTGTGTAGTGGACAAATTTTGATTCCTCTTAAGTGTCCGCTAATGAGAAGTTTCACTGTATATCTCAAATGATATGTTATCTTGAATTAATGGTCAAGTTCTATACTCTGTTCAGAGATATGACCGACTGTCTTTTTTGGATAATGTTATTATGAACTATATTATTTTTAATCATTTGCAATTGTAAAATGGTAATCAAACTATTTACTTTAAAAAATTGGTGGATAGACAAATCTGTTTTTTCTTAATTGTTCTATAATTAAATAAACAAGCATTTTATTTTCTTAATATTCCACATAGTGAAATGTTAAAATTAAATTAAATGATATTTAACTTTATTTAAAATTCAAGAATAAATAAGTTCACAAACAAAATATCAATTATTTCTTCTACTAATTTAATGAGTTTTGTAGAATCCAATTATTTAAACAAAATCTAATAATAAGTATTTTATGAAATAATGACATTAAATGAAAAAAAAAATTTGTTTTTTAATGAAATAAACATGACAAACAATTATATTTTTAAGAAGAAATAAGCTACAGCAATGATTTTATTCATTGCTGAATGAAAACGTGCAAACTTATAAATTTCAGCTTTGCTTGACCTCATAGCTGCAGGAAAAATGGAACCTAAGAGGTTCTGCTGTTTAGAGTTATTTTTAAATATTTTTGTTTTTGTTTTTTTACAAAGGTGGGAAAAATCTACTAGTTATAAATTAGGGAAAAAACGTACTAGAATAAATGGAAAGACGCCAGAGAGATACAAAAAATATGATGATGACAGCTGCTATCCAACTACATGTTCTCAGATTTCAAGTCAAAGATCTCCAACATCACCAGTAAGATTTATTTATTTCTATTTCTAAAAAAAATATATCTGTATTTTTAGCCTTTTTAAATATATTTTTTATATTTTTTGACCCGATCTCTACCTTAAAGTGAGCTATTTGATAGGTATCCTTTAATATTTCTATAAAAAGAGATCAAATAACCAACCTACTTTGTAAAAGGTTGGCTAATTGTATTTCTATAACTGATTGTTAATGAATTGATTAATAATAAAAGAAATGTGTGGCTTGTACACTCTCACGACTTTTCTATGACAGACCATTCTGTGAGACATTCATTATTTAAGTTCATGTCCTCGTTGGCAAAAATAAAAATTTTAAAAAAGACTGCGTCCTGAATATTTATCACCCGTATTTAAGTTCAGGAGACCTAAAAAGCTGAATCTCTGTTACAAATTCAGATAAAATAAGTTCACAGACATTATAAAACTCTTAAATACAAGACAATGTAACGTTAACACCGATATAACAACAACTTTCTTCACTAAATATCTTCTTCTTAAAGAGAAAACTACAAACTAAAATTTAAATGATTCTATAATGGATTTATTCTGTTCTAATGGAATACTGGCTCTCTATCTCTAGATCACATTTCATCGTGTCTCAATCTTTCTAGATCTTTAGAGAATGAATTAAATTCAATTCCATTGAGTTTTTTTTATTTTTAATACTTTCGCTTTTTATAGCATTTGATATCAAAAACCATTATATTATTAGATTTAATCTTCTAAAAATTACTATTCTTCAAATTCAGTCAATCATTTTATTACTTTAAAATAAATATTATATCTATTAATTTTCAATAAATTTAAGTATAATCATTACAAAATATTTCTTGTATAATTAAGCGAAAGTAAAAATTTTTAGCCCATCTTGAGTACTTTTCTTACTACTTATTCAATTTATTCCAATTAAAATTCTTGTTAATTTATTTGTTTTATACTGTGGTATAATCAGTACGGTTGCCTTACTTCTTTCATCACTGGAAAGCAGAATTAGAATTAGTATGATTACTATATTTCTTTGATGGTTGATTATCCCAATAATGCCAATAATTATATTGTCGGTTAATTGTGGAAAGTTACTCAATAAGTAAACTTTTGATGGAGCTGAACTTTTAAGAACGTAATTATGAATTTCAACCTTATTTATTGATAAAATAACAGAGTGATTTTAGTGAACTGAAATGAAACAAATCATTTTATATATCATGCAATTACAATTTTCTAATTTCATAAAGAGAAAATTCATCAAAGTTCTTAGTAATTTAAGATTATTAAATATCACTGAATGACTTTTTACAATAAACCGACGATATACTCCTTCTTGTATGTAAATTATAATTACCATATTTCTATCTAATACATATGAACATTGGACATCAATAATGGGCTAAGTACCAAATAAGGAAAATTTAGTGTGACATTATACAATTTAAATATCATTGCCAATAACCTAAAAAGGTTAAATGCCATAATCATTAATAATTAATTAATTTATAATTGTGACATTTATCTCACATATTAGGCATTTTTTATTTATTTATTTTTTTTTGCTCTGACATAGGGGGGGTGCACCGCAGCCTCAAAAAGGCCTATTGTGCATCGTCCTAAACTCAGTTAAAACAGGCCTGATGCCTTCGCGAACCTAGTGATAGGATCAATCAGTTCACAGTGCTTGGGGTCAGTGATGCGATCACATCGAAAGTGAAAGTATTGCAGTCTAGCCAAATTATCACATTTATAAATAATGTGATAGGCCATTTCATCCTCCAAGCCACACAGCCTGCAGGTGGAGGCCTCACTTACACCCATATTGTAAAGATGCTTATTTAATTGACAGTGACCGGTATAAAGTTCTGTCACCCGCCTAATGGTATTCCTGTCCATTAGAAGGAGTGAATTGCTTCTTTTATGGCAGGGCCCTACTGCCAATAGCATTTAGTTTGCCTGAAGTTGTCTATCTCAGTTTTTTGGGTTTGGCAAAGCCTGTCATTGATGTTCAATCTTCACAAATGAAAATAGTTTTAAAATATAAACATTTTTTGTTTTTGAAACATTTTTTTTTTTTAGCTCTCTGTAAAATCATCTCTCTTTACTCAAATGAATGGCAATAAAGTTGAATCAGTTGCAATTCCTGTACCTTTCAGACCAAAACGAACTAAAGCTAGAAAAGCTAGCTTATTAACTGTGAAGAACGAATTTTCCGTAAGTATCAAAAATCAAATGAAAATTATTAAATCAAATGTATTAGCTATTAGCTCACTCCATGATGTTTGTTTTTAGGGTCTTAGTTCAGAAAGGGAAGAAGTTGATACTTGTGAAGAAATGCCTGCTTCAAAGAAGGAATATGTTAATTCTCAGACTCAGACTGATGATACAGCAATGGATATTAGTAATTGTAGCACTCCTGAAGCTATTAGTCCAATGGATAGCATAAATGGGAACTTACAACCTGTTATGACTAGTAGTCAAGAATATGAAGTAGTAAGTCATTTAAATATTAAAACTAATTATCACAGGTTAGTTTTTAAAAATGTTATTTCAACTGGCCATTTATTGCAAAATTTGTATTATTCTCTTTAGTAATATTTTGACATAAATGCCAGGTGTATTGTTTTATTAAATACAATCAATGCTTAATTTCATAAATATAAATCTTATTAGACGCTATAACTTTCTTTTTAATTACACTTAAAAATTCATTTTTTGAAAAGTCTCTAATAAAATATTAGTACTCCTTCATAGCTACAATTTAAAAATATATATATTTTAAATATTTACAGTTGCTTGATATTATTCTGATTTTGATTCACCTTCTTTATAGTTGATAATTATTTTTTAGCTGTTGAATATCAGTTTCTTAATTTTTTTTTTCAAACTTGTAATTCTTGTCCAGTCAAATTTGAATTTTGATTAGAAAAAGTTAAGTAAAGCTGGACATTGTTTTAATCTAATGTAATCTATCTCTGATTAGTAGAAGGAGCTAAGTTTTCTCTAATTTCTTTGGCGAGCTCCAAGTATATTAATAATTCAATAAAAATAAATCAATCCTTATTGAATTGATCATAAAAGTAATTATCTCACCAAATATAGAGCTTTAAATTCTGCAGTGAATGACTACTAAAACATATGAATATAATCAAGCGATATATCCATAGCAGGTGATGAAATAGTTATAGTTACTGAATTTTCAATTTTTTTCCAATTTGTTAACTTGGCATTTCTATAGCAATCTTAAAATCATTCTTATAAAAAATTATATGGAATAATAGTGTAGATAATCTAACCAGCCAAACCTTGTAAATAATCTAATGACTACCTCATTTTCAAAATTCAGTCAAGTGCTTTTCATTATTACCTACTTTTTCAAAAAGAGATTGAGTGATACCACAGTATAAAGCAATATCATTTCTTAATTTGAGTTATCTGTATTATAAATTATCATAGCCTCATCTTCTAACAGGCCTAGTGACTTCCAAATTAATTTACTTAAAACAAGATGAACCAAAACATGTGCCCTTAGGGCTCTTAAGTAATCATGACCATCATGGGATATATCACAGCTATAAGTTTTATATTGGTATAAAAAATTAGATAATTTAAATCAGTAATAGTAAAAAATCTATTTTGTGTCAGATTTATATTTTATGACATATTTGTGAAAGAACGAGACAAACAAAAAATTACAGATTTTTCTCAAAACGACAGTGCTTCTTGTGGTGTCAGGAATTGGAAAACTTAAGTTTTTCAATATTGGACCAATCCAAACAACATATCAAAAAATTGAAACTACACTATTTTTTTAACCATTATGACATCTTATATATAGGGCTTAGATGTTAGTATTGTTTTTGATAATTTATTTTTCTTTTACTTTTAGGTCAATAAATTGAAACTCGATCTGGAAGATGATCATCTGGAATCTCTAAAGCGTAAAGTTAGTGAAATTTTAATTAATGGAAATAGAATTGAAGACAGTTCTGATAGAGAAGATGATGATTTGCCTCATTCATGTGGCAATTTCAACCTTAGGAGGAAAAGGTAATTTTGAATTTCTTTCAATTTTTGTAGATCTGAGCACAATTTGGTGAAAATTTATCATCAATTATATACTTCCATTGCATATGTTTTATCTTTGAAATAGTGGTTGAACTAAAAATTTTTATAATGACCAAAAGTATTGTACAAATGCAAATTATACATGACCAGGTGAACAAATTTGCTAAGGTTTGGAAAATAAAATAGAAATAAGAATGATATTCTAATTTAAAAAGTAGAATCAGTATAAGAATTGACGATACTCTAAACCAGGGGTCTCCAACCGTTTTGTCCCACCGATCACATTGAGGCCTCCACTAAGTCCTGTGGGGCGCAGTAAGACCTCCACCTAAGTTCTGCGAGCCATGACTTGTGATGAAAAAAAAACATGTACTGTAAATAACACTTGATTTGATTTAATGAGCTTGCTAAGAGAAACAAAACATGCTATAAATGTTTTAATAACCTCTTGTGTGAGTAATTTGCTAAATTTCACATTTGTTAGATTGTTTTTAAAATTTTACCAAGCAATCAAAGAAACTTCACGGGCCAGATTGGCGGTGCTTACAGGCTCCACTGGCTGGATCTGGCCTATGGGCCGTAGCTTGGAGATCCCTACTTTAATCTTTCTAAATATATATATTTGTATTCACCATTTTGATCATTAATTGTTGTCATTTTAACATTAGATTTCAAATTCAATTTTTTAATATTAGAAATAATAACATAAATATTAATTTTTACTGTTATCAAGCCTTATAAAGTAGCAAATTCTGGTTTGTCTAGATGTTTTATTGATATCCTTCAATCAGTATAGTAAAAATTATAACTATTAATAACAAGTTCGCTCTGATGATAAAATAAACATTGTTATCCAGTATAAGTCGAAGGCCTATTGGTCCAGGATGCCGAATGAGAAGGTTTAAGCTACCCCAAGTTCTGCAATCTGATGAAGATAACACATCAGAGAGAAGTCACAGTAGGAGTTCTACACTGGAAAGCAATCCTCCTCCAATTAAGGTACATATAAATAAAGGTATATATCACTACTGTTAGTGCAAAAGGTTGTATGTAAAAATTGAGTTTTTTTTACAAAAGAGTATAAAAACTGATTATTTTCTTATGATTTATAAGTATTTCATATTTTATTTTCCTCGACTATTTTCCATAGTAGCAGATTACTTATTGCAGTTGAAGACTATAAAATGTTGAAAATAAAATTAAAATAAATGTAATGGTATAGAGATGATTGACCATGATTATGATATGAGAACGAGTTGGTCTCATTAGGACGTGTTATCAGGCACTGTAGGAAGCCGTTTGTAGACTGGGTTGGTATGCTGGTAATTTAAAGTAGTTGGTAGTTAGTAGGTTAGTAGGACCAGTCTCCAACTGCTTCTTACAGTGCCTGATACCAGGTCCTGATGAAGACCAACAAAGTGAGTCGAAACATCGGCGTAACCAACAAAATACTATTTTAATAAATAGTATTTATTTATTTTTAATGTTTTTTTGACTGAACATCCCAACCAAATTCTCTTCAATTATTTACTACAGTTAACCATCAATCCACTATTATAAAATGTTACCTTTAGCACAAGTCGAATAAACATGTAAAATTATTACATATGACCAATTGCAATTACAGCAGCGATATATGTTTATTTATTTAACTTTTGTAAGTAAAAAAAATTAAATTCTATATACAATTTTAACCATTGTGAAGTACAATCATGCATAATTTTTTTAAATTGTTTATGTCTATTATTTTTCATGAGGACAAATCATCATTTATCCCCTTTTGTTTTTTGTTTTTTAAGAAACCTTTCTCTTCCATATTAAAAATAAATTATTCATTAATTAAATTTCATCAACGAAGTTTTGAATCCCTAACCAATCCTCACGATTATTTTTCATTATAGTTGTATTTTTCTTATTATAAAATTGCAAATTCTCACTCTCTCTGTCATTTAGTATCCGTAATCCACAACAAATAGATGCAGTATGACAATTGAAATTATACTAATTTAAGTAACACTCCATAAACAATACAATTTTATTAAATTTTAAATTAACAAAAAAATATGAATAAATTATGGATACTACATGGAAAAAATAGTGTGATGTTGTAATTTTATAAACTAATTCTATACAAATGTTTTAATTCAATTGAGTTCATCCAAACTTTTTTTGAGAGATTTTTTTCTGCCTTATACACTCTTTACAAGTTTCACCATTATTTGAAGAACTACAACACAAATTCCTGGTTCATAATTAAAATAATTTTGTTGTTAAAGTATGATTTTCATATTATTTATAATTATTATATTCCTTAATTTTTACTGAAATTTTTTTTTTTTAATTAAAGACTTGTGGTCTCATTTTAAATTAAAACTCAGTTGATTTAAGTTTCCAATGTTTATCCAATACTAAAAGCAAGATCCTTTATAAAGTTATTATTCTATAATTGATTGTTAGCTAGTTCTAATAATTAAAAGGTCTATTGGATAAAAGATATAAGTGCATTTTTAGGAAATAAAGAATTATTGCTTATAATAAATATAGCGGTATAGTGATATATTATTAATATTTCTTCTTTCTATTCAAAAAAATTAAATATTTCTTCCATCACTGATTTGGTAAAGATGCCCATTGATAAACATAGGTTTTATAGCAGACATAGATAAGTTGAATTCAGTTTTATAAGAATTAAAAAAAATGTTTTTTGTCTCCTTTATACACTTGAACCTTTAATCTTAAGCTTATTTAAAAACCTATTATAAAAATAAATTTAGTTATTATATATTATTATTAATAACCAGAAAACCATTTAATTCTATTTTATTGTTTTATCTATAGAGGACAGGAAGTGCCCGGAGTTCAGAATCAGAATCTGATGATCTAAGTGAAATCACAGTGGCACCGCAACATCAAGTTGTAGCCTAATTGCCATCCCCAGCTGGATAAATTGACTGTTATTTTTTTAAGTAGGATTAAAGATCTTATTTGTACCTTATTTAGATATTATTTTCTATAAATCCCATTTTTTTGTTGTTTTTAGTATTAATGTTAGTAATGTTTCAGTTGTTAATTATATTTTGTAATATAATACTGGATGCATCATGTTCCATAAGACTGTGATCTTAACATTCCTGTTTATATTGTCAGAAAAACATAAGTTTTAGATATTATTTAATTTAATAGATATTGAACATTTAGTTAATGGAAGTGGTTAAGTAATAATATTTACACAATGTTTTTTTTTTATTTATATATGTAGATAAATAGAAAGTTCTCCAAGTTTATTGAGAAAGATAGGTCAAACTACTTCAAGACATCGCCAAAGATAAGCAATCACCTGAAAATTGCTCATGAAAGCGATCCAAATGTTTTTTATTTTGATTGTTTTCATTTTAAATTAGTAGAATTTATTGTGTTATTGGAGAGTTAAAAAACAAATTTATTTAAATATAACACCAACTATCAAGATGTACATGTGTATTTCTGATAGGTAGTAGGTATTTATTTATTTTTTAATTCTTCAATTAACTCTGATATTATTGTTTGAAATTTTTGATTAGTTTTTATGCAGAAGATATTAATTAGTCCATTAGCCACCACAGAATAATTAAACAAAGTCATTTCAAGTTCAAAATTAGTTAGTCTGAACTGAGATTGTTGTATAGCCATCTCAGATATAATGTTTTTGGTATTTTCTAAATTTTCTATTTATTATAATGTTTTTAATCAGTGACTTCTTGATTGTTAAACGAAGTTTACTCTGAAATTCATTAGTAGCTATAGTTTCCAAAATTGTTTCCCTTTTTTTTCCCATATTTATGTTGATTACATATCAAAAGACAGTTTAATTGTTTAATGGGAATAATTCTGGATATGTGTAAATTGTATATAACAATTTCCTTAATGGAAAAGTGTAAATATATGGATATGTTGTTATAAAAAGTATTCATTTAATGTAAATTTCAAAGCATCTTGTTATTGTCATTTAGTCCAGGATTTTTGGCATGCTGTGACCTACACAAAAAAAAATCGATTTTCCAAAATAATCAGTTAGTTTGGTCATGCAAGTTCGCACCACATAAAGATTCTGTAATTGGGAAATTAAGCTATCCATTAATTGTAAAAAAATATTTCTTGAGAAAGAAAACATAAATTTAATCTTTTAAAACATAAATTATAGACAATTTTATTTTTGTAAATAATTAAGTTATTTGCATGGACTTAGTAACCACTGTGAAAAACAGACTTGTCAAAAAATTCAGGACTATTTCTTAATGATTTCAATATTTGTTTGTTACTCAGTATTCATTTTGAGTACCTTCTCATTTATGATATTATAGTATTTATGAATTTTCTACAAAATAAATAAATTATGCCTGTAAGTAATAACTTCATTTATTTATCAATATCAAGAACTTAAGTTTTACATTACAGTTTTGTGATAAATAAAGCTATAAATAAGCATTGTGACCACCAGATGAACTGTATAATAGACAAATTATCATCATGAAAACAGACAATTTGATAGGCTCTGCCTATCTGTTGCTTAGTCCTAAATTTTATATAGTATAATTACTTCTTTCTTTTTTTTCATCTTATCTAGTATAATTACTTGGTGCAGAAGTAATGAATACTATTCTTGATTTATTTATTTTTTTAGTGTAATACTGTTTAACTCTCAATCCTTTAAACCATTACAAAATTTTATTGTAATACATTTGTAGTTCGTCCATCTTTGCACTGTTTTACTTTTATTAAAAACTAAGACTAGATTTCAGGCTTGTCATAGCCTGGTGTTACATCCAAAATAAGGTAATGCCAAATGTACCTGCATTCCAATAAAATGACAAATGTATTCTTTTGAATATTTAATTATAATTGTTATTCCTGAGTATATTTTGACTGGTAAGTCAAAAATCTAAATCTGTAAAATTGAGAAAATAAGCAGTATGTGCTTTCTTATGAAGTAAAGCATCAGTATTAGTAAGGTATAGTAATCAGCATTAATTATTGGATTGCATATTTTCATTGATTTAAAAAAATATATATTATTTATGTCTCTTTGCTAAAATTGGTCCAATCCAATTTTACTATTTTTTAATATTTATTTTCACTTTAAAGTTTAAATTTGTTGTCAGTATAATTATATTTTAAGTATCTCAATTTTCAATAGAGATATTTACTATTCGGATTATTTTATTATACCATACATAAAATGTAAACATTATTTTTGGCATGATGTCCAGGAAAACATTTCTTTGCATTGTAACTTTTTTCCTAAGGAATTTACTACCTATAAAAATTTAAAGGGCTATAGGAAAAAGTATTTAGTCAAGGTTCATCAAAATATTTAGTCCTTTTTTTTTTTACTAGTCTATAGAAAAACACAATTTTTGATTATTACAATCAGGATACTCAATCCAGTTTACAGGTATCAGAACCAAAACCCTTCAAAAGAAAATAACAAACAAAAGCGCCCCACCCCTTTTAGTAGTTAATTATGATAGAAAGAGACACACGGAAAGACCAATGGCTGAAAATGTGTTTTTCGGATTTTGTGTGCTCTAAATCATAAGTTCTTTTGAAAATTTCACATCAAAATTTTAGCTCGATTACAGTACTTCCATGACCTAGTAATGGTAAGAAAGTTAGAGTTTACTTTGCTGTTACCCCATATTTTGTACATTTCAATTGGTTAGGATTTATACAAAAAACACTTTATGAAAACAGATTGATTTCTCAATTGTTTATAACAAAACTTATAAATTTATAAACAACATGTATGATATTTAGATTGCAAATTTTAAATAATGAAAATGTTTCTTATTTTTGACTAATATCTAGAAATTAAAATGAATCTCGGAGGTGTAGCTTGGGACTACTGTAGCATGACATATACGGCTGCCAAATACCATGCTATCGAAGTGTCTCACTCCTCTAATTTATAAACACTAATAAAAAACATTTTACTCTAATTACTTTTACCTCAGAGATAACAGGGTAAGAGAAAAAAATAGAAATCTTTCTTGGATGGCAGTTATGATGCGGGAAATCCTAGTATAAGCTTACAAGTATAAGATAGTCAATAGTATGAGCTGGGTACTGACATGGGTGATGTAGCCATGTCTTCCGTGTTGTGACGTAGCTCCATCCCCACCACTTTGAACACTAATTATCTTTGCAAATATTCATCAGAAAATGTTTGTACTTTTTGCAATTTTAATGTCATTACCTAAACGACATCAACAAATTTTATGACATATGTATACTTGAGTGGCCATCATACCTTTTCCTTAATTAAAAATCTTTTAGAAAAAGGACTTCTTATTCCAACTAAAAAGAACCAACATAAGAACAGGATTACCTTCACCATGAAAAATAATTCAATCTTAAGAAAAGCATAACAAGAATGCTTTAATAATTTTAAAAGATAATGATAGTTAAAAATTTCAAAAGCAAATTGTTCTGTTAGATTTTTTATAAAAACAAAAAAAAACTCATTTCCTTATACATAAATGCAACTAGTGAGGGGTGCCCATCCTCCTAAAGTCGATGGTGTGAGAACCTATTCTCTCTCCTCCTCCCAAGATATTTTATTTTTTTTTAAAACCCATCAAAATATGCCCCCTCAAAAATTTTGATGGTGCAACTTGCGCCACGAAACCTCCTTATGGGCGCCCCTGCAACTATCTAATCCCTCATGTTCATCCTCCAACCATCTCTTCTTTGATCGCTCTTTTTTACACCTCTTAGTGTGTGAAAGTATACAACCTTTTTCTGCCACAATCTCCTGGTTTTCATTGTATGTAAGTGACTGGAACACATTGATCTTTGTATATCTATTGTGCGGGTTGTGTTCTCTTGTTATATTTGAGATGCTGGATCACTTTGTGTCAGCATAATTTCCAGCCATTTATTTGCAAGGATAATATAATTTTATCTTCTTTTTTTCACTTATAACCCATATTTCTTCACCTACAGACTAATATATTCTATAAAGTAATGGGATTTTTTTCATTCAGATATTTACACATTCATCGTAATAGACGGAATTAAATACCCATTACTTTATTTCTGTTAATGGTTTTTTTTTTGTTTTGTTTTTTTGCTATAAGTATAAGGGTTTCTACCATCTGCCCAATTATCTGATTATCTGATTACCCAAAGATAGAGTTTACATTGTTTGGTTAAATCACATCTACTCTGCCTATCTCAATTCAAGAACCCATGTTTCTTATTCCTTCGAGAAATTTCGCATTATGTAATTAATATCTAAGCTTATTCATTATTTGAATAACCTAGAACTTAAAATGAACCATTGAAAAATTGAGTAGCCATAATAATCGAGTATTAAGAACATTACTTTTCTATTTAGAGACACAAAGACGTATGTAGATTCTACACATTTATTTGGTACTGTTTCTTACAATAAGTATGTTGTAAATGCAAAAGATTAATAAATTATTCTGTAAGTAGGAAGAGGCCTAAATTTAATCAGTTCTATGGAACCATTCTCCAGATGATAAAATGTTGAGACATATAAATGAGAAATAGGTGACCATTACTAAGAATAGTACTTATATTATAACCATTTCAAAAGAATTTCAAGAAGTAAGTTAACAAAATAATAGAATAGTATGTTTGTGAAATTTTATTCTTCACAGATTTATCTAGAATCTAATGGAAATTATACTTATTAGTTCTTTCTTAATCCATCCTCGTCTACCGCTAAGCAGTGTGAAGCTTATTAATTATTAATATAAATAAAAACTTCAAAACAAGTCAATTGCTTGTTTATATGTTCCATAAAAAATAACCACTAAATATTAATATTCAAATAACTTTCTTGTAAACGTATAATGACAATATTAAAAAAAACAAACATAATAACATTGAAAATAGAATAATAATATTAAAATTATATGTAGCTAGGGGAAAAAAATGTAAATTTGACTATTTTATGTATTAAATATTTACATTACTACCTTTAAATATGATTTGATTCCTTTCACCTTACATAACCAAAAATTATATTTATTTATTTAAGAAAACAAAAATGAAAATTAATCAAGTTGTACAATATTCAAGTTCAAAATGTTTGAACAAGATTTTTGCATTAAAACATAGCCTTTGGATATTTTTATTTATAAATTACCATAAACAAAACGGAAGTAAAAATATTGAAAGATTTCGCCATTTGCATTATATAACTTAATATTTTAATATTATAATGTAATATAATGAAAAAAATTAATGAGAGTAATTCTATGAAAATGTTAATGATTTGTATTTATTATAAATACATAGAGTTTATTTTTCATCTAATGTGCATAACTCAGTAATTACTGATTACATAATGCGTATATATATGTTTATTTTATTTATTAGATTTATGACTTTTTAATAAAAAATAAATACTTGCCTCTAACCATTATCCTTACTCAGATGTCTCCTTAGATTATATAAAGACATATGATGAAAAATACAGAAAAGTAATTTAAGAGGAAACTACATCACTGCATACGTTTTTTTAGACCACCAGAATGATTCTCAAGCTTCCAAAAACTAGATGTTAACATAATTGATATTGCGATATTAGCCAAGAAATTCTGCTTCAATCAAAATTCTGAACTAACTGAGAGTTACTCACCATTAACTGCATATTAAATAACAGACTGGATATTAAATATGGCAGTTGATCTTGATATCAGTCAAATCACCTCCTAGCACAAGCAGTACTTCCTTACATATTACTGAACTCAAAACCCTCCAAGAGTTGAAATGGTCCTTAATTAAGAATCTTATTGTATAATTTTGGATTAGAAAACTTTCAATGAATGATTTTGAAACAAAATTAGATGAAAGAGGATTAAAGCTCATAATTGGCAAATGTAAATAAATCTATTTTTACATTAAATAGATTTTTGAAATTAAGTCAGAAAAAAAATAGGATACAATATAAAGAATGGTAATTTTCATTAAAAATGGTCAGCTCAAAGAGAAATGGTAGTTTGATTATAGGTAAGCAGTAAATTCCAAGGGACGAGGCATTTTAAATCTTGTCTTTATACTGTACTTCAATTTCACAGCTAAGAATATTGCTTCTAAGATTTTCAGCTGTACCATATGAGGTTTAAACCAATCAACATCAAAATTAATACAACCAAAATGTAGAATCAATTTGCATTTAGATTCAGAGTTCAGTGGGGAGAACATTGTCCAATAAATATGAGCAATGATTGAACATTAAACAAAGTGGTTATATTCCATAAGGTTGTGCACTAACACAACTTAATGATTTCAATTCTTTACTGAAAAACAAAATACATTTATTTTAATAGAAGCAGAGCACCTCTCTTACCTAAAACACAGCTCATCATTTGCTAATTATTCCTTAAGATATTCTTTTTTGAAGGTTTGAAGCTGATGCCACCAATACTTGTCTACCTCTCTCCACTGAACTTTGTCAAAACCTCAGTCCACAGGACCTGTCATAAAACAATCCTTCCTTTTTCAGCCAGGACTAACTTTTGGCATTATCTTATGATTCAGCATTAATAAGATTTTTCAGTGATTCCCAACCCAGCAACAACTAAATTGCCCATTTTATTCTGTCCATTTATTTCAATTTTAATTACTAAGTTCATCATCTGGATTTTTAAAAACTTTTTGTGGTTTCAATTGTTCTGTTTCCTTTGGTTCCAAGGCCAAATATCATATTGAGAACGTTGAACACATCAATACTAATAAAATGATGGAGCTGTAATAATATTTAAATAAAAAATTAACCAAGTGAAACTGATGAAGCCTCCACTTGATAGATTACTTTTAAGCGTAATCTACTTCACATCAATAAAAATTATGATATGATCATATCCTAACTATCAATTTCTTATAAGTAACTGCAGTAGATTAAATACATCTAACAAACGTAACAGTATTTATTCATTATACTTACCTAAATATTAATAGCCAAGCAATTCTTTTATTGTACCAATAACTCCAGTCTATATGTAGAAGGAAAATAATACATACATATATATATATATATATATATATATATATATATGTTGCTGTTAAGGCAGATAAATTCTGAGTAGTGCCAGACAAAAAACCTGTTTTATAAAGACTATGAGACCAAAACAGCTCCAATTATTTCGAAATAACAAATTGTCAACAGTGCTCTTAAATTATCCCTATATTAAGTAAATCCTCCAGAATAAGAAGGAAAACATTAATGAAGAAAAGAATAATTTATTTGCCACATAACCAGAAACAGATTTATTTTATATTCAATTATAAATATAATCTTTTGAAAGATATTTCTGTTTCTAAAAAACTAAAATAAACAATAATTGAAATTGTACCATTAAAACCAAGATAATGCCAACTGAGTTTTATAAAAATGATAAAGTTTATTATTTTCAATAGTGAATCTTTGCTATCGCCCATGCTTATTTTAAATTTATAAATAATTTGAAATAACAAAATAATATTTAATTTTGATAGAATTTCAACTACTAGGTGATCCTAGTAATTAAAATAAATCAATAAATATATCATTTCAGGAAGAAAATAATAAGAAAAGTATTCCATAGATAAATCATAATTTTATTTAATAAAAGTAAAACAATTTTTAAAATATTTTTTTCATAGGAAAGTTCCAAAAAAAAAAAAAAGTCTTAATAAATAAATATATATATATATATATATATATATATATATATATATATATATATAAACAAAACCTTATATAATTTAAGTTTATAATTAATATAAATATATACATTTTCAAACTTTTAACAAACATGATTTTATTTACAGTTATACAGTTTCTTTTTAACTCCTCTTGGCTGGTACCATTGGTAGGTAGACCACAATTACAATGACAACTGGAGAGTGAACTCTTGTAGCTTTAAGTAACTAAGATTTTGTTTTTCCTTATACCAACAATATATTCACAAACATATACACAAATTGAAAGTTGATATCGTAATCTTCTATTTATTTATGTACTAGTAAATATTTGGTGAGCAATATCAATCAGAGGATTAGAGAAAAAACAAAATGTTACCTTCAACTCAGTATTGCACGACTTCCCCATCAGTCAGCGAATTAATTGCAATCAGAATATAACATCATACTATCAGCTAAATATAGCTAACAACTGATATGAACTGGTATACCTATTGGCAGTTCATAAATAAACTAACTAAGATACCATCATGATTATTACAAAATATTTTATTGTTATAATTATCATTGATAAATATGAAATCAATTAGAATAATAATTTATCCTAACCAATGACATTATGAAACAAAAATTATTTTAAAAACCAATAACTTTTACTTCAATGTTTAGTCTTTACAATACAGCTAGAGCAATAATCTTAATTAACAGTCAAGAATTTGATCCTCATCTCCACCTAACGCATTCCAGTAAGCCAAAACTAGTTGCTCTGCATATGCCTTCCTTTCATTACTGGGCATAATGGAAGCCCTTTCCTTCATTGATGCGAGTTGGCTAAAAAGTTCACAAAATTCAACATTTTCCCTGTCACAGATATCTTCTAAACTAGGTTCAATATTATCTTCCCCAGGTATATAAGATGCAGCATCAAAATCCAATCCAGTACTTCTGCATACACCCCCATTTAAAAGGTTAGCCATGCATGTTGGTTCTTTACGGTTCTTTAAAATTAAATTAGGCCAAATGTGTGCTTCTAATGCTTGACAAACTCTTTTTATGCCTGTAGCTTCAGGAAAATCATCAGAGTCACATTCATCATCAACATCTGTAACAGGATCAAGTTCAACTAACTCAAACTCTTCTTTCAGGCAAAATTCCTGAACTTGAAGCTTATTAATGCCTTTTTCAGATTTCTCTTTACATTGAGCACAAACCAAAATTTTTATATCAGGTTGGTATTCTTTCAACAGAACTAACCATTCATCAACTACCTTTAAGCTATTGGGTTGTTCACTATCAAAATAAAGGACAACACCCTGAACAGAATCAGCAAATCCAGGAGTGCTTATAATCTTGGATTGCATTGAGCAAAGCTGAATATCTGCTTTATAGTACTTGCTATCTATATGCCAAGGGTAACTAACAATTCCTTTTTCCAATTCATCAGCTTCAGGAAGTTCACCTATCATTAATTTTATCAAATCAGTAGGAGAGTCCTGTGTACATGAAGCAAATAATACTGATGGTTTCATTTTTATTAGTTTATATTAAAAACAGTAAACCTTAGACTTTGGTAAGAAATGTATTTCCTAAAAAAAATAACAAAAAAAAGTAATAATATTTATATTTTATAAACAATAATAGATTAATACTATTAAAGAACGTAACATTGTTAGAAAAAAAATAATGAATTGAATACTTTCTACTCACAGTGTTTTTCACACAGTGTCAATTTGAAACTATTGACAAATATAAACTTCAAAGACAGGTGGAGATAGAACTTGATCACCATTTAATTATTCGATTTTTCATTTAACAAACTAAGTATCCATACAATTCTCGTCGTATTAGTGATCAAATTCTTTTTTTTAAATTATCTTTTTCAAAACAAAAATAGTGTACATGATAGTACATAAATTAATTTTATAAATGAATAGTGCTGCCATCTAGTGTAAGCAGGGTGAAATTCATTCAGCTGATTAGTTCTAAAAATACGTAAAGATGTAAACGATGGATTTCAAAACGAAATTGAAGTGTATTTCCATATAATCATATAACCAAAGTTTAACTATAATGCCAGGCTTTCGCCAAAAGTTTGTAGGGTTTATCAGGCAGTTCTCCAATCCTGCTGAAACCAGAAATTGTGAACAAAAGGAGCCAACCCCTTCTTCTGGTTGCTTTGTGCAGAAATATTTAAATGGGTAAAATTTGTTTAAATGCATTTGACTATTGTTTATCAAGGACAGGATGATTAAGTTAATTTGTCAACAGGCAACCAAATGATCGTGTTGAGCCCAAAATCATTCATGGAAGAACACCTCAGCAATTGCCTCCTAAAGCCATTGGTTCTGTATCAGACAATATCATTTCAGCAATAACAGGTCCAAATGGTGGTTTGACAACAGTTAATAAGAAAAGAAGACATCTGTCAATTAGTGATCCTGATGTTCGATTTGCTGATGAAGATACTTCTTCAGGTGGGAATTGGTTCTATATTCGTCAATTACCTTTATTTATGTCATATGGGGAAACAATTAGATAATTAAAATTTAAGCAACTATTCCTCAAATTAAATAGTAAAATCTCTTTCCTTTTTATCATTGGCATCACAATACTTTCTCTCTTAGTAAAAAGTTTATTGTACTGATACTTATCATAGATCAGGAACATAAAATTGTCTATTTTAATATTTATTTCAAGCGAAAAGTTTAGTTTTGACAAACCGCTGACCAAATTTTGATAAGTTTCAAACTGTTATCTATCTCTCTCTCTCTCTCTCTCTCTCTCTCTCTCTCTATATATATATATATATATATATATATATATATATATATATATATATATATATATATATATATATATAAGGAGTGAACTTGATAAATTAAATATTAAAAAAATTAAATTTAAATATTTGAAAAAAAAAGTCTGAAGAGATTTTTTTTCATCTTTTAGATATGGGAATATGAAGGTTGTTATACTTTACCCAAAATATGTTTTTGAAATGGACCCCCTAGATTTTCTCCTAAAAATCAGTGTGCTTTTTATAGAAAATTGAAAACTAAAAATATTTTAAGAATTGGATGATCATCAAATATCCCAACATTGAAGAGAAAGAAAATCCCACTCGATAGAGTATCCTATGCTCACGAAAGAAAAATGAAAACAATATATGGGTGTCCAAAGAAACCAGACTTACTTGTTCTGTGTTTGGTATATTACTTTGTCGTCCCAAGTTTTAAAATATACTATACCATCATAAATTTTAATAAAAAGCTTGTTTAAGTAGTTTTCTATACTTTTTAGTTTTTTTTAGTGCTTTAGTTAACCCAGTTGAATGATGTATGTACAATTATCTTTGTCTTTTTTTTAAATCCTTTTTTTTTTTTTGTTTTATTCCTTGAGGTTTTGTTAATGTTCTTAAACATTTTAAGAAAATAAAAAATTTAAAAAAAAATTGGTGGAAGAACTAATGCCTTTATATGTTTAATTGGTACTTCAAGGGGTTAATTAGAGGTTTAATTTAATCCGTTTTTGCTAATTCTGTTAGTAACCTGAAGATTACTTCCCTGTACTGATTAGAATATCGAGACAAATTTTGTGGTCTTGCCTTGAAATAAACATTAATTAACGGAGGAGGAAATCAATACCACTTCATTCTGAACCAGAAGCTTTGGTTCCCTCGCCCTATGTTCAACCATTATGGTCTCCCTTGTGAATCATAATATTACTACTACTAGTTTTGTCTTATTTCTTTTCATCAGTACACATATTTCCTAATCTTTATCTTTTTAATCTAATCTATTTATTTATGCTGAGATATTTTATAATTGATTTTAGGTAATTGTCACATATTTTCTCGCTTATAATGAGATCATTTTACTTATTTTGAGATTAATGAAGCCAATATAAATACATCTTGTTTAAATTATGATAAGTAGCTGTACTGTAGTAAAGAGAAATCAATGTATGTGTGTGCTAGTATATAATATTCATGTATTGTTTCAAAACATTGTTTTTCTCTTAAACAACTTGTATCAAATATGAGAAAAATATGTGGATTCATTCATAGAAAGAATATAAAATAAATTGAATGACTGAAAGTTCAAAGGTAGCTTCAACCCGTCGGGTTCGACTGATATCTGCCACTATTTATAGTCTTAACACTGATAATTCTGATAAGGCTCTAATAACATCTTCGTATTCATATTTATTGTATTGTATTCATAATATTGAAATCGTATACAAAAACAAATGTAAGATTAAAAAAATACTTTTATTTTACACGTTATATATTAAATAGACCAAAACATTATACATATATAATGTAAAAACATTACAACATATAGGCTACATCACAACATATAGGTACATAGGTAACTGTATGTATAATAATAAATATAGACAAAAATAAATGAAACAATAAAAAAACACTTAAACATCATATATACATATAAAAGAAATACTATGAAGACTATAAAGAACATATGTACTTATAAATGAAACAACATAAAGACTAGTAGCAAAATATGTACATAAAAACCAATTTTATTTTAACTTTATTTATTTTGTTAGGGAAAATAGTTTTATGCTATTTAAAATAGTGAGGAATGGGTCCTGTGAGCCCGCCGCCACAAAAGCTCACATAAATATGAATCTTTATTTATTTTTTATTTTTTCCCTACCTCGCCATTTAGGCTAACGGGATTCTCCGGGCCGGAGGGTGAGGGCGGGGAATTTAAAAAGGGACGCGAACTCGTACTTATTTTTGTCTCTCAAAACTTCATATATCTGGTTGCCGGGCAACTCGCGGTGCTGTGCACACACTTTAGCCCATTCGGCCATCCCGCCCCCTTATAAATATGAATCGAGGTTTTGTCTGGCAGTTCCTCTATTTTTTTTTCATTTCTCCACTTAGCTGAGCCCCATAATCATTCTATGTGTTGCGTGTGGACCACTTAATGGATCAACAAAATTATTGCGTTGATTCACCTGGAAATGATTATACTTTGCTTCATTGAGTTGTTTGGTGTTGTGTCCTTTCCAACAGTCAGAATAAATGGTGCTTCCCTCTTGTATATTGTTTTTAATACCTTCTAATAAAGTTGTTGCCTTTCTGTTGTTTATTTTAATGATAAAACACTCGTCTGTCTTTCTGGAGACAGCAATTCGAACAATGTAACAACATCCATAATTTTATGAAAATAACACTAACTCACAGCTTACACGAGGAACAAAAAATAAACAATGGAATAACTTAGGTTAGAGGAGATAAGAAGGGAGGTTATGTGATATAAGATTAGATAACAAGGGATGTTTCGACCCAAACCGCTATTTAAGGAGTACCTAATTTCCTAATCCAGCACTATAGTAATTCATTATACTATAATGAATTTCTAACAAGTGGGCTAACGCGTGTGGACAGTACCACCGTTGCCTGGCAACCTGATATATGATAAATGATATAAAAATTAGTCACGAGTTCGCGTCCCGGTGCCAAGGCGTCTTTTAAATCCCCTTCCACACTCCCTGGCCCGGGAAAACCCCTTATAGCCTTAACTACGTTTATTATATACTAGCTTGGTAAATTCTTGTAAACTATGTTGAATGCTTTAATAGATGTCTAATTAAACTTGACTGAAAATTAAGTAATTAGATATCAATACCATATTATATTTTTTTATGATTTAAGGTGGAAAAGATGCCAATAGTAACACATCTACTGTGAATTGTAATTTGATTGATCCACCTTCAGAATTTGGAAGCCCAGTACCTTTGCAGAAATGTGAAAGCACTCCAAATGCTTGTAGCCCATTGCGCAATGAACCAGTTGCTGGAGTTCTCAATTGGGATTGCCCTACTCCAAGGTATACAGAGTAATTCTTTTCTCCATCAGTTTTATTAATTAATTATTCGCTTATACTTTTTTAAATGTATTATTTTTGATTTCATTTAAAATTTTGTTACTCGATAATTTTGTTAATTTAGAGCTTATGGGAAGTCATTAACTTTATATGAACGACATCCAGTCACTGGTATTCCTGCAGGGGAACCTATAGCTGATTGCTTTGCTCTTGTTGCTAGACCGAATTCTGCAATTCTCTGTCTTGCAGATGGAGTTAATTGGGGTTACAAAGCCAGCTTAGCAGCTAAAGCTGCTGTACATGGTTGTGTAGATTATCTCAATCAAACAATCCATACTTTATCTACTACCTCTGTAAGTTTTTCATTCAATTATTTATTCTTCTGTTTTTGAAATATTTCCTAATCCATTTCTTATATTTAACAAACAAAAATGTTCTGAAGTTTTATTTTGACCATTCTATATGGTTTTTGAAATCAGTAGAATTCAAATAATTTTTATAGTCAAGCATCTAATAATTAACCATGATTTATCAATATATTCAAGTTGTCATTATTAACGATAATCAAGGGGAAAATTAAGCATAATTAGATTGATTCAAAATTGAATTAACACATAAAACTTTATTTGGATTTTAATAATACAGCTTATATGAGAAGGAGTTGATCGGGGGGGTGCTGTCAAATTTGACCCCCAGATCAACTCCTTCTCATATTATATCAACGGTCAACCATCTCTACATCAATACAGCTAATAGGAGAAAGGGCGATATCTGAATTAATCGCTATTCTTCTTCTCTATTAAATTCGCTGATTTTAATGTTGGAACCCAAAAATATACACTTTTGAAAACAAAAAAATATCTCCAATATTAACAACCAAAACAATAATTATCTCCTTATTACCAAAAAAAAACAATGATTAAATATAAAAAAGTTTAATAATTAAATTATATTAAATAAATATTGTTAAAAAATAAAACAAAAACAAAACTAAATGAGAGCAAAGAATATCTTTCACTAAAAAAAATGACTTATAAAATGATAAATTTATATTAAAAAAAAAATTAAAATAAAATGAACTTCATGAAATCTTGATTCATGTGATTTAATTTTAAATGTTAATCCAGTCTCTAAATGAATAAATGGAAATGTACATCCTTAGTTTTCGTAGCTTCCTGCTGATCAGAATGTTTCAGGTCGCCTTGGCGATGTTTTCTTACATATATGTTCAGAGGCCGGGCCCGGTGAGGTTGGCTGTATGCCGTAGTTCTTCAATTAGAAGCTATCATAATAAAATGTCCTTTTAACAATTATCGATGAACTATACACCGTGATGCCTGGACGAGAAGTGAGGCTAAATGTTTATAGATGGCTCTTCTTTTTTGTAACAAATGATGCCTGCGAACAGTGCAGCAATAAATATCGCAACAAAGCCCTTTACTTCAAAACATTTTCATTTCTATCCATCATATACTCTGAGTTAACGTAACTCGTCTTTTCACAAATAACCAACATACTCACACTTTCTCCATTTTTGTTTTTAATTTTTTACTATTCCTCTTTTCAAACCTATCGGGCTAGCTATCATTCATGCAAAAGTTAATTTGAATTGGAAATAAACCAATCAAGATTCTTTGAAGTGATTAAGATGAAAGAATCACGATTCACCAGGAATCGGTTGATTCTCAATAAGGCCGCTAGAACGCTCTCTCATAGCTCCCTAAATTTTTCACTGATGCTTACTGGGTTTGTGTTCCATTTTTTGCTGGGTTGTTTTGTTTACTTTCAGCATCTACTCTTTCATGATCTTTTCTCACTTCAGACATTTATAACCTATGCTTATTTACATTACTATTTTGTTTATCTTATTTTTTTCTCTTGTACTTATATTTTTAATTACCTATGTTTTGTAGATGTTTAATTCAATGTATGGTCACACTGTTATGTTTAATTTATTTTGTATTTATAATTTGTTCTAAAGAAACATCCTTTTATAAAATTTGTCCTAAGGCAATAAAATTGTTTTTCATTTCATTTACAATTTACAAACACATACCAAAATCTAATGTATAAAATTAAAACAACTTTTCGTTTCCAATTTGAACTTCCTTCCTACTTTAAGATCCATAACTTTTAATTTGTATATATTGGAACCAGGACATTAAATTTCAATCAGTAAAAAAATTATGTTTTTGCCTGAATAACTAAAAGCTTTGAGAATCATTACTATTTTTTTCTCAATAAAAATTTTCTTTTTAATTTAAAGAAAAAAAAGAAGATGAAAAGAATCAATCGAAGAATCGTTCATAAGAATCAATATACCTCCCATAATGATTGAATGATTGTGAATCAATTCTGTTAAAATAATCGAAATTCCCATGTCTAGGCTGGGTTCCTGTACACTTTTTATTTTTACATTATAAGACATTTACATTAATTAGACGTTGAAATTAAACACAAATTACCAATATGACTAGAACTTGTTTTTATACAAATGAACAGGATATTTCCTTTGGAATGGAAAACTCTTATGATATATATTTTTAATACACATAATTTTAGGACTTTAATTATTTTTGTCTTATCTAGGATGCCTTTGTATCTCTTCTTCGATCTTTTCATGCTGCTCATAATCTTATCCTTGAGGAAGATGGCATGTTGACTACCCTTACAACTGTCCTTGTTTTACCTCTAGTCGCACCTCAAAGGTACATTGCGTGTGCTTGTAATGTTGGTGATAGTTTGGCATATGTTTACAGCCCCAAACATGGAGTACGTGAAATTACTCAAGGTGAGTGGATATTTGTAGTTATTAATTTTAAAATTGCCCTCTAGCCAGATAAACAAAACAACACAGTTATATTGTGTTACATTTAAATAAAAATAAAATTTAATAACCCAAGCATGGAGAAAAAAAAAAAAAAAATTTTTGTTCATTATTTTAAAATCAACCATCAATATGGAAAATGTGACTAACATAAATAAACATAATTCTATTGAGAGTTTGCCTTAAATTAAAAAAAAAAAAAATTGAACCTTTAGCTAACTGTTGTTAAGTACTTCACCTGAACTGATATTGTTTTTATTATAGCCAATATTAAATATGTTCGAAATAGTAGCAGAACAGTAAACAAATTATCTCTACCATCTTCATATCTCTATCAGACTTTTGTCTCCTTCTTTTTATTTCTTTATTAAAAACAACACTCTTATTAAAGATTAAAAAAATGTATTCAAAGAAATAAAACTGTGCACCAAATCTAATTATTTCAAATATAATAACTACTACTATTAAAAATTATATAATTTTTTTAAAATAAGTAGATTTATATCAATTAATCTAAGTGAAATTTAGTTTTAGAAAGTAATGTCCACACAAATCAAAAAAATGCTAAGTCAGTATAATGTCAAGGATGAAGGTGGAACTGTTACCATAGCTTTATTTTTTATAAATATTATTTCTAATAATTTACTATGTGATTAATTACTTTCAGGTTCTCATGATGTGCATCGAATGAGAGATATGAGAGATGCTCTTGGAGCCCTAGGACCAGTGGATGGAACAAATCCTGAACTTGCAAATCTTACTTGTGCCATGACAGAAGTTGATCCTGGAGATATAGTGTTTGTTACTTCTGATGGGGTGTCTGATAACCTTGACCCAGTGGTTGGAAAATTTGCTGGTAATTTAAAATTTATCTTCAAATATATCTATGATTCAAAGACTTGAAAATTGCAAGTAATCAATATGTAGGATAAAGCCACCAATTATTGACACTTTAACAAAATGTTTCAAGTAATTTACATTAATGTTTTTTATTAATTAACCTATCTGTATGTTTCAAAGTTTTTCTTACTAGTCCCAAGTCTATTCTACAGATTCTGCTTATATAATGGCCAAAATACTATGAAGTTTTCAAGTCTAATTAAGGCCAAAACCGCTGACAAGTTTTTCACCAATTTTTGACATGCATTTATCAATTATCGACAGAGAAAGGAACCAGTTATTGATACCATATTTAACCATCAAACGAGTTTATTTTGAACTTAATATTTGTTATTATTTGTACAAAATTATCACACATTAGTATATCAACACTTTAAAACTTATTATCCATACCTAGATATCACAAGATGGTATGAGAAAGGAAACTATCTACTTTAGTAGAGAGGTATACTTTGGTACATTTCAATCAATATTTAGAGTATAAGAAAATAGAACGCTTCGATTTTGATTATACTCTAACATTAGAGGCTTCAGCAATTTGGTAACTATGTTTCGACCTTTGACTTCTCACGTTTCTCAACCTCGTTAAGTTGTAAAACATTCTTCAGTCTGTTGTGAGCTCTGAGAGGATTTGCAGCAACTTTTCCTTATGAAACCCTGAAAACTCGACAAGCCTTGATTGCATTTTTCCTGTTGGTAACTATTGTGGCTGTGATGAAGTCACTCTTATTTATTGCCCGATCTGTGTCCATTTCTGCCGAAATTTCAATTTCTTTCATGTTTTTCTGTCCATGGCCTTCTTCAATGTTCTTCTATTTATATCCTTCTGTTTATGTCCTTGTTTCTTACCCTTCTGTTCATATCCAACTTTCTGTTCATATAATATATAATGTCATATATAATGTCTAGTATCCTAACCACCTGTTATGTTAACTCCCAATCCCTTCCTGCTTATTACAATGAATTCCTGCGGTACTTCACTCATAGCTTTCTATCATATTATCGCGATATCCTAAACCTGGTCAAAACTTAAAGTCTATCCTCTTCTCTTCTAGCTACAACCTCCTCTGCCAAGACTAGGTCAACTGGATTGGCAGTGGTGTAGTTATCTTTGTCCTTGGTAGCCTAGAGTCTCGGTTCCTTGATTACTCTCCATTTTCCGACCATCCCCAAGTTGAGTACCTTACCGTTAAAAATTCTTGCAATACTTCTACACTCCTTTATGCAATATAATAATAGTATATCATCCTCCTCTTGTTCCATATGATCCTCCTTTTGTATCAATATTGTTCCTCTCTACTCTTGAATAATTATTTCTGGTGACCTAAATACCAATCTCCTTTCAGATACTAATGATAAATCCTACCTGGAAAGCCTATTTTTCTCGCTTCATCTCTTCATCGTCCTCTTTTCCCTCACTCACCACAGAATATCCTCTCCTCCTCTCAACTGCCAATATCGTTTTTTATCATCTTATGACCTGATTCAAATATCCTATAATATCCAAACTCCTCTGATTCAGCTTAGAACATGTGAAAAAATTCTACCTGATCTTGAATCCTTAGACTGGAATGAAATTGATTGCTCTTCCATTGACTCCATGGTTAATATTCTTACTTCCAATCTTCTCAGTATTCTTAATATTCATGCCCCTATAAAAACCTCTTCTTTTCATCAATGGTCTGCATCTTGGATGTGTCAAGAAATTTAAGATCTGCAAGAAGAGACGTAATGTGCCCATAGATGCTTTAGAAGAACTATACTTGCAGATGACTTCCAAGTGTTTAGGTTGCTGTGCAACTTGAAACAATCAAGGATCCAACAAGCTAGATCCTCTTACTTCCATAAAGTCCTCTCATCCTCCTAATATCAAAACTAAATGGTCATTCCTTCACAAACTTTCCGTTTGTGAACCATCTAAATTCCCAACCTCACTAACCTTTCCAGTATCATCTAATGATTTAAACTCACATTTTATATCTGCTGCCTCCAACTCTTCCCAGGCATCTCTTTCCAGTTTCTTTTCTGAGACATAATTTTATGACTTATACTTTCCTACATTTTTCCCACAGATCTTTTGTCCACTGTAATGAAATTGCACAGGTCCAGATGGCTTTTCTGTAAAATTAATATAATTATGTCTCCCTGAAATCCTTCCAGTTTGTGTTTTCATTTACAATTTCTCGCTACAGAACTCAGTATTTCCTACCTCTTGGAAAAAAGCCATTATCCTTTCTTTAAATAAAAAGTCTAATCCATCCTCTCCCAAAGATTTCCATCCAATCTCAATCCTTTTCATTCCTTCAATACCTCTGGCAAGACTAGTGCAATCCCAAGTTTCCAACTTTCTTGAAGAATCCAACCGACTCGATCCTCTCCAATCTGGTTTCCGCTCTGGGGTTACTGCACGCAATCAACCCTAATTAAAATTATCATTGATGTCCAGGCTGCTATTGACAAAAAAAAATTTAACTGTCTTTGTTCTCCTTGACTTCTCCAAAGCCCTTGACTCTATCAACCATTCAATCCTCTTTTCAAATCATTATCCTTCTCCAACAATTCCATCTCACGGTTTCTATCTCACATAGAAGTTATCTTTCTTACTTTGAGTGAGATACTTTATTAATTGAAACAACTGATTAATTTTAGAGTTGGGAAACCCTCCTATACCCAGCCTATAGTGAATACCATAAATCTCCTTATTACTTTTGATTTGAACAAGTTCAGCTATTGTCTGATATGGGTCTTCATTCAGTAATTTCTCCAATTCTTCATCTTCAAACTTTTTCGGTGCACCAGAGTGTTCTTTATCTCCAAGATTAAAAACGTTATTTTTGAAACACAAAGCAGTTTATATGTTGTTTTTGACAGAGCATGTTAGCTGTATGTCTCATCAAGAATTCTGTGTACTTTAACTGCAGATCTTATGACCAAAATGGTGCAATAAAATTCCCCACAAATACTCTTTACTTGGCACAAAACTCGGAATTTTTATGACTGAAAAAAAAATGCTGAGGCGAACTAACATGTACTGAAATCCAAGCTTACTGACAGTAATTCTTGTAAAATTTTGTTACCATTTGAAATAAGATGCACATGGTACTGGTGCTGCCATCTGTTAGGAAACAGCAAGAACTTATTCAAGATTCTAATACCAGTGAAATAATATTCTAGGACCCTACTTGTACCTACTGCTAAAATTGTTCCCAGGACAACTCGTGATCACTACTAAAATATCTAAAATGATTAGTAATCACAAAACCTAAAAATCAGAATAAAAAATATCATATCTAATTTAAGTCAAAAGAAGAAAGACAGAAATAAGTGTGTACTTTCTTGTTTAGAAATGGTTGTTATGAGGCCAGGCCAATGGTTGTTTAAGGAGGTGATTTGATTGAGATCACACTCAACCTTTAGGTTTTTCCCCGATTAAGGTTAGTTTATAGATACTGGATTTATCCTAGTTGTCCTAGAAGGGAGCTCCAGATCAGAAACCTGATCTATGGCTGATATAACAGAATAATAAGAGAAGTAACCTTAATAATGACCTACAGCAACTAGAATTAAATCGTTACTCAAGAGATAAGAACATGGTGTTTTATTCACGGAGCCACTCCCCATATATATATCTAGTACTCATAACTTCTTACCCATTTATATTATAAGTAAGATATACCTATTTAATAAATGTTGTATTCTTTAATATTTGATTATGTAACTCACATAACTGTTACTTGGTGATACCTCGGTAGAACATTAAGTTTTTCCTAAATTAGCTATGCTTTAATTTATTTCTAGGTTTGAGTGGGGTTGAGGCTGAAGAAAGGCATCGACTTGGACTTCTGAGAACCGACGACCTCCTCAAGAATGGTGTTACTGGTAAAGGCCCTCCTTGTAGATCTGCTCGTGAACTTGTTGATCTTATAATGGATTTTGTTACAAGGTTAACATCAGCTAAGAGGAGGCTTCTTGAAGATAAAGAACTATATACTGACAAGGGCCCTATGCAGCAAGCTAAAAGAAGGCAAATTTGTGGGAAACTAGCTGCTGTACCGGGAAAACTTGACCATGCAACAATCGTTGCTTACGTTGTTGGAGATATTTCAAGCTACTGAGAATTAATTATTAGAGCAAGACAATATTATATCTAATATTGTTTATTCACTCCATATGATTTTTGTAAGCAATTATGCTTTTAGATGTGTTTTTTAAATGTTAATATTGTATATACCACTGCCAAAGACATTGAGGTTAATTGTATTGATCTGTATGTAACATTTAGCTCAATTTTATCCAGTCATTCTGTAGATTAAAGATCATAAATCATTGATTGTCAGAAGAGTCTTATAGAAGGAGGTAATTATTATTTTATTTTAGGTTTTTGGTCTTGCACATATTTAAATATTAGAAACATTTTTAGCTCTCTTAACTAGTCTTAGTTTCTCAAGGAGAATAAATTTAATTTTGGGTTTATGTTGTTTATCTGAAGTTGATGCCGCCAGTATTCATTGTTAGCTGGATTTATATATGTATATTGTTTTTAGAAATTATTTATTGATTTATTAGAAAATTTACTTCTAAAGCTATGGTCAAAGTGTCACCAATATCAAACAGTTTGGCTTATGATAAAAATCAGCCATTCTTTTTAAATAAGTCTTGATTTTTCGTACAATGCCATTCACCACACATCGACTGATTAGCTCTTTTTTTTTTTTTTTTTTTTTTTAATGCTGAATAGATCTACTTAATATAATTACTATAGAGTTGTATATAAAAAGGAAAGGTGGGTGGGTATGAACTGTTAAAATCAGTGTGTATTCTCTCTGCCAGCAATTCCTTAGGCTTTGAACCATTCCATTTTTTAATCTACATTATTAACAAGCTAGCAATAAGTTAGTGGTGAACATAACTGGGTTTGTGAAATTATTATAACAATGGATACCTTGGAAATGTTCTAAAACAAAGTCGTAGTAGGGCCCATAGGTCATTGTCCTACAGGTCTCAATATAATATAGATGCTGTCCAATTTTAATGATTAATATCAATGCCAGTAGATCACTTCTCAAATGGTAGGTCAATTCATGGATTTCATGAATGACTAAAGAAATGTTATCATTGAAAAATTATTTATAAATTTCTTTTTAACTTTTTAAATATTATTTTAGTTTTACTTTCTATTTTTCCTTCTCTATCTGATATACAGAGATTGAACATTATAATATTTCAGCATATTTAAGTATGATTTAGTATCATGTACAACTTGATATGTTATTATTTTTTTACTTATTACTAAGTAAGAATAATTTATCTTTGCAAATAGGTAAGCATTAGTGGTGGGGTGTTTAGTAGCAATCTTTTTAATTTAAAAAGTTTCTTTCATTAAACAGGTACAGTAAACTGTTTGTTTACTCCAGATTAAACAGATACAGTAAACTGTTTGTTTACCCCAGATTAAACAGATACAATGATGGCGCAGTTTCTTACAATCAGTGCTGAACTCATAAATGGCATGGAATAGGTCTCCAAAATGACCAAAATTAAGCCATCAGTGAACTCAGCGGTGAGTTTAGGAACTTACCCAAGCTATCTCACTTTCAGGTTTAGTAAGTGGAGACAGTGATACCGATGGGAAAAGAGGGAAACACTGAATCTTTTTAATTTAAACAGCTTTTAGAAACAGATACAGAAGCTGTTTAATTTAAACAGCTTTCCAAAACAGATACAGAAGGTGTTTAATTTAAACAGTTTTATCTACTCATTTCTTATCTAATTACTATTTTCTTGTTATTTTCATCAATAAATTTACTAATTATCTTTAAAATATGTTATGATATGGGATTAATTTAACAATTAAATCGATAATTACTTTGGAGATTAAAATTATATTTCTATCTTTTTTAAGTAGTGTAAAGGTAGCAGAAGACAATTCTTTTTTTTTTTGCTCTCCAAATTTTGAAACAGTTATCTGTTTTTTTTAAAACTGTTATTTGAAAGTAGCAGGAACTGTTGCAACTGCTACTCATAATAAACAGCCCACCACTAGTAAGCATGATTTCAAAAATTGTTATTTGTTAATTAAAACATAGAGTTGTTGGTAGTTGTTTAGTATTTTTTTTTTAAATTTTACAATACGCTTCACAAAAGTTCTTGTTTTCAGAAAAATACTGTGCCTTAAATGAAGGTTATCACCAGTGTTTTTACAGCATCAGGTATTCTATCACGGTTATTTTAGTTTTTGTAGTATTCTTTTAGTAAAGTCTACTATTGTTTTATTGTAGTATTTCTAATTTTTTTTAATATGTTCAATTCAATTGTATTCTGCGTGTCCAAGAAGACTTGTCAAGAGAGCTAGTTAGCATTTTCTTTTTTTTTTAACCAGTCTTCTTATTAATTTGTTTATAATATCTTGAAATGTTTTGATTTATGAAGTAAACTCGATGCCATTAATAAATTATTGTTTTAAAATGAAGTCGCTTATTGAACATCAAATATAGCTATTAAGTATTTGAATAACGCTTTGCTATGGAATTATGATAAACTATAATCTATCAGGATTTTTAGTTTTTAATTTGTAGACTCTCCCTGATTATTTTATTAATATTATTACAAATAATTTTTCAAATAAGTGATTGAGTAAGACACTGTTTTTTTATGATATTTATCAAAATGGAAATTGAGTATTATATTTTAAATTATCTGAACAATAAAACAACAATTAAAGTATTGACAAATTTAGTAAAATATAAAAAGAAACATAAAAGTAGGTAAATGTGAAAGTACTAAAAACAATATAATTCGAGGACTTAGGAGATTGATATTTTTGATAAGTAACTCCATTTTTTTTTTTTTCTTTGAGGAAACATTTTGATGATTTTAGACCAGGGGTCTCCAAATTACACCCTGCGAACATTTCTGTGAATACTTGGCAACATTTATTTAAAACATATGAAATTTATTAAATAACTCGAAACACGAGGTTACTGCAACATTTATTGCATTAGTTGTTTCTCTTAGGAAGCTCATTTCACTGCTGAAGTGTCATTTATAGAAAAATATATTTTTTTCATTACAAGCCATGGCCCATTGGACTTGTTGGAAGTCTCAATCTGGCCCATGAGCCAAAATGTTGAGAGAATCCCATTACCAATGTATGTATTCATGTGCTTATGAAATTATCTATATAAATAATTGAATAGAATCAACCCGTTTTATGATATCTTTCTGTTTCATACATTGCAGACACCAAATCCACTTTTAAAAAAAATTTTGTCTGTCTGTATGTCCGCATTGTCCAACGAAATTTTGTCGGGGGTAAGCTCAGCAATGGCTAATGGTAGACTTTTGAAATTTTAACATTATAGTAAGGTTTGGAAACCTCATACTTGGAATCCTCATACTAGACTGAAACGACAAGAAACCGCTCGATGTTTCTGATTACTTCAGCACTTACTAGACAAACGCTCTAAAGTTCCCATTAATTACAAAAGACTCATATACTTGACCTATTTGGACCTATAAGACCTATTTGGTCTTACGGCGTTGAGCTATGGGGCTCCACTAAACCATCGAATTCCTCTCTCATCCAATCCTTACAATCCAAAATCCTCAATGCTCCTTACTTTGTCACTAATAAAATTATCCTTAATGATCTTAATGTTCCTCATGTTTCAGATCTGGCCCAATCCAGATACCTATCCTTCCATAATAAACTTTAGAATCATCCCAACCCTCTCGTTTCTAACCTTGCTTCCTCTTCAATTCCTGATAACCCCCCCTCTCCCCGAGGCGTCTGAAATTATCTATATAAATAATTGAATAGAATTAACCCGTTTTATGATATCTTTCTGTTTCATACATTGCAGACACCAAATCCACCTTTAAAAAAATTTTTGTTTGTCTGTATGTCCGCATTGTCCAACGAAATTTTGTCGGGGGTAAGCTCAGCAGTGGCTAATGGTAGACTTTTGAAATTTTAACATTATAGTAAGATTTGCTTGACTTAAAACCATAGGCTTTAAATGAAAACAAAATATTGAGTATAACCAAAGTTATGAATTCTTGACTAATTTGTCTAGAGATCTCGGTTAATGTTGATATTAAATATTAATAATAAACATAAATAATAAATATAAATATAAATAATAAACATATGTTTATAGGTTAAAGAACATCTATATAAATAAAATAAAGGTTTTGTCTGTACATTGAATAAAAGCAACCCGTTTCATGATATCTTTCCGTTTTATACATTACAGACACCAAATCCACTTTTAAAAAAAATTTTGTCTGTCTGTATGTCTGCATTGTCCAACGAAATTTTGTCGGGGGTAAGCTCGGCAATGGCTAATGGTAGACTTTTGAAATTTTGACATTATCTTTAAGTTTGCTTGGCTTAAAATATAGGCTTTAAATGAAAACAAAATATTGAGTAGAACCAAAGTTATAAATTCTTGAGTAATTTGTTTAGAGATCCTGGTTAGACAGTTACTTTGATTCTAATCCCAACCAACTCTACTGCGAGCCACATTTAAAAGTTGTATTACTCAACTGATGGAAAAAATTATCACAACTCAACGGGAAAAAATCCGAAATCCCGAACATCTGTAACGCGTTATCACATAAAACGGGTAAAACACACTCATTTTTCAACTTTGTCCGATCTTTCGCTTAACAAATGTTGTCGTTTACATTTTTAGGATTAACCAAATGGATTAATCGGAAATCAGGAAAAAAAAAAATCAAAAAATTTCACCCCATCCGCCACAATATTCAGATCAAGTTCTAATTTTATGCGGGTATAGATGACTCAATGTCCGATGTTATTTTTCTAGCGATAAACCCAGCATAGCTTAAAGAAGTGGAGAGACTACAAGTCTTTTTGATTAATTAATCAACTCCGCAATCTCCTCGCTTCATCATAAATGAAAATTAAATACTTAACAAATTTTAATGGTTCGGTGGTGGTCGGTTTAGTTGTGTGGTACCTAAACAAATAGCCGAATAACAAAGTTTTTATTATGACTATTGCGAAACCTTGACTTCCATAAGCCCCGCCATAAAAAATTTCAAAACAACCCCCATCTCCCCCCTGTTGACCCAATTTTATGAAATTGAATTTAGACCCTCCTATTCCCAATATACAAAATCCATCTCAAAAAAAGATTCTCAAATTTTAACTATAAACCCGTCAACGAGAGGTACATCAGCTAGTTTATTTCTAAATAATATGATTATTCATTTATATTTCTTTTTTCATAATTAAATAACAATATTATTAATTTTATAAAGTTTTATTATTTAATTAATGTTTAATAAATTTATTATTAAACATTAATAGATGATTCTAAGATTAAAGATCATTTTAAACCATCAAATTAAAAAAAAGATAAATTACTCAATAAACCTGCATTTAAATTTTTGTTTTTATATTAGTAATTACAGTTCAGTTATGGTAATAAATTTTTATCATTCAAAGTAGTACTAAGAGGAAATACAAAATGTGATATAGAATCGTCGATAACTTTCAAAATATAGCTCTAAGAAGTAAATCATTTTAAGCATTTAATAAATTAGCAATAAAGAATTATTGTAATGGCAAACAGAAATTAAGTATCCATTTTTTTATAGCTATTGTTTCATCAAAATGTTCCTTTTAAATTATTTCCTTTCAGTATTGATTTAATTTTTAATGAGTCTACAAACATTAAATATGTCTTATTTACTTAGACTAACAGTAAATAAAAGTATAAAAAATAACTATTAAAAAAAAAAATTGAATTATCATTACAAAAGTATGCATGAATTTTAGTCCCAATGTGAGTGCCGGTGAAGAGGCTCCTCTCTGTATAATAAAATTATATGTTAGGGAGAGTTTACTTTAATTTTATATAACACAATTATTCTAGCTATGTAGTATTGTTGGTTGTTATTTTTTTTTTAAATGTTTTATTGTTAGATTTGTAGGGCTTTTATTACAAAATTTTAATTAGCTAAAGTAAGTACGCATATAGTAATTATTTTTATATTGATGAGGGCTGTGGGAATTGACTTTAATTCAGGAATGTAGTATTACTTCTGTAAATATTTTAAAAAATTATAATTTTTATTTTGTGATTGTAGAGGGTCAAATCACAGCTAAATTGGAATTATTTTTTATTACTAATTTTCCTATTTAGTGCCTGTTGAAATACATCTGTCCTAATATAAAATGTAATGGCTCTAAAATATTTCTTAACGAATTGTTTGTTTTTTTATCTATTATAGATGTATTTTATTAACTCTTTAATAATCAAGGTTTTTTAATGCAATGTAGCAAGCCGAAGTAAAAGGTTTTTATCTAGTTATCAATTTTAGTTTAATTACTTAGTTGACATCACTTCATTTTATTTTTTTTCTTTAAACTATATACTACTGCTTAGGAAAACTAAGATTTATTTATTTATTATATCTGTATTGTCAATATTTTTCTTTTCTTTTTTACTTTTTTATTGCTTTGTTTTGTTTTTTATATTTAATTAAGTAGTGTTAGCTAATTTAAATACTAATATTGGTTTTGGTATTAACAATGAATTAAATTTGTAATTGTATATTTTCTAGTATATTTTGGAACGCTGCATTTGAAGGTATTAGTTGATATAGAAATAAGTTTACTGACAGAGCAATACCAAAGTGCATAGATTTTTTTATAGAAAGCCATTTATAAAATTTTATAAGCTACATATTTTTTTCTGAAATGATAAAAAGAGTGTTTCATTTATAGTCATATTTAAAAAAATATATATTAGTCTTTACATCTTAGCCACCTTCTATTAAAAGTTTATTTCTTAATTATTTTTGGTAGAATTTAATAACAATCAGACTTTAATAACAATGAGTTCATTATGTTGCCTAAGTTTCTAATTACTATTTATTAGTCTGTTTTTAACTAGAACTGTAATATCTGCAAAATTAATATTATAATATAGATATAGTATAGTCATGCTAATTCGGACCTGATGGAACTAGACTCTATTTGGATAAACCAAAATTTACTGTTATATGTAATTGATAAAATATTTTGGTGATTTTTGTTTCCTTAGAAATAACTTTTTTTCTTTTGCTTAATTTTATTTTCAAATGTGTATTGTATAAATAGGTTGTTCCCGAATTTAATAAAACATATAATTGTTTAGCATAACACTGATGGAAGAGTGTTGTGCAAGTGTTACCCAATTCAGCCTGTATTGATTAGGCTTAAGTCAAACCGTCTCTTTAAACTATTTCTGTACTTGTCTCTCGCTAAATTAAAATTTTCTATTCTAAATTTTTATTTATTTTATTTTAATCCTCTCTGGATTAAATAGGTATTCATGGTTGGAATTAGTGGAATTCTTCTGCACAACTAATTGTATTTAGTTCTCATCACATCTTTCTGTTGGAAGACCTCATAATAAGTATTTGAAGATAAAAATAAAAATTTTTAGCTTTAAATTTTAAATATATATATATATTAAATTTAAAGTTTGAGATACAACAATCGTTGGTTGTCAAGAAAATAATGAAGAGGATGTGGAGGGAAAAAGCAAGAATAAATAAATTATATTTATTTTTACTTGTGACTGCTCACCGCAACTAACTCCTCTTCTTCATTTACAAATGTTATGTGAGCTCTTACTAATTCTTTTGATTGACTCATTGTAATTCAACTTTCGAAAATTATAAATTAATGTTAAGTTTATTTCTTCTTAAAAATTACTATTTCTTTGTTTATTGAAAAAAATAAAGTTGAAATATTACTTTCTCAAATCAAGATTTTTAACTATTGTATTTATGGAGGGGTATCTGTTCTCAGTAATGGCTTGATAAAACTTTGGGACGTGGTCTTTTGCTAACCTTGTTCATTGTCTTACCTCCATGTCATCATGCCTACTAAAAACTTGGCAATCATTGATTTGGTAATAAGTAAACCTTCCTTAGATCTAACTTACAGGTTTTTAGTAATGAAACACATATGTTTATTTTATTTTATTAAACCATTATATAGAAGCAAAGTGGTGCAAATGCTGATTAATGAGTTTTAATTTAGCAATAATTATGGATTTTTATAAAGAATCAATTTTTTTTTTTATTGGTTTCCTTTTCATTTATAAATCATGAAACCAACAAATATCTAGATATGTTTAGCAAAAATATCTAAATTTTTTTTTTCATTGTCAATTATTTATTTAGACATTATTAATGCTGAGTTATAATTAAAGTAAGGGCAAATGAAAATAATTATCTTAACTATACTTCAGTTATTCTCAGTTGAAGGTGGCTAGAGTTTATAGTTTTGTGTTAGACCTGCGTCACACGTTTTGATACATATGATAGATTTATGGTAGTTATTGTTAGCCTTTCACTTTGAGTGATGTACCATTAGATTTTAAATCATAAGTTGAATGTTTGGTGAAGATTTATTAAATTATCTTAGTTTCTATTGTGAATCAAAAGTTGTTTGACTAATGTTATTAATTGTTGGCTAATTATTATATTAATTTGTCTTTTTTTTATTAACTTATTCATAATATTTTATTATTATTTTTCTAGTTAACTTTTATTTATTGTAATTATTCCATTTTCTTTAAGAATATTGATAATTTTGTTAAAATAAATAACAATAATGATTTTAAATATTATTATTATACCCTTCAAATATCCAAAGAATTGAATCCTTTTAGTCTAAGCATTAGGAACAATGGACACTTGATTTTATTTGGCAAATGATTTTTTACTCAGAAGTTCTGAACTCAATTTTTTTTAATGTTATGAATAATAAAACTTATACAGATTTTAAAGACAATGTAGCCCTATTTATATTTATTGAACATTGTAAATGCTCAGAAAATAATTTTCTTTATTTTTAAAGAAATGTGTCATATCTGAAACATGTTTTCTAAGCTTGATATGCAACCACCAGGTTTCAAGGTTACAGAGAGGCAGAATAATGTTTTTCTGCATGCTATGAAAAAACTAAAGGAAAATACAGGATATAATATAGCAAGAATGCCCAGAAGGGGTTGCTTGATGTAAAATGTGCCATACAAATTTTTGAGGGAGACCATTTTTATGGAATTGTGGATTTTTTAGGTTGGAGAGGAGGCACATATTTGTAGACAAGGAAAGAAAAAAAAACGAAAGAATATAAAAGTCAAATTTAAATTGCAGCTAGAAAGTGATTCTGAGGTACTTCAGCCAGTGAGTGTGCTTTTTAATGTTGATTATAAGATTAAGGAAATAGATTGAATCAATTTTAATACTCCATACTGGTTATTTCTTTATTAATATTATTGATAATTTTTTTTTTTGTTCTTTTAAATTATGATTTTTAATTTTCATTATAAATTAAATTTATATTGACTTGATTAAGATTATTCAAATTTTATTTGTATTTATTTTTGGCGAACTCGTGATTTCAATTCAAAACTTACTTTCAACGAATTTTGTCCTAGATCGGCTATCGCCCCCACTGCAGCAGCACAGGCTCGATTTTAAGTTTGATATCTTAAATTATTCGGTGAGGTTCTGTAAATGTTCTGAAAGAATTTGGGCCCAAAATTACTGTGTAAAATCTGATTAATCAATCCGTTAAAGGCGCGTAACAATTTTTGGAGGGATGGTTTGATAGATTTTTAACTATGATGGCTGTAATTACTCAATAAAATCCCGGGAATGTTTTGAATCAATCTGATCACAAAATTCTGAATAAAAGTTTATTATAGTTTAAGTTTCTAGATTATTAATCGATTTTCAATGACGTGGAAGTCCCATATTTACGAATAGTATACTTGATGAATTGTGATTAAAAACATTCTGGTGCTCTAACTCACAACTTTCACTTATCTCTCTACTTTGAATAGCAAGTATTTTCTGGTAATGTTGGATTAGTTATCTGGTAAAGTTTTGAAGTGCATTTTTAACCGCGCTAAAGCTTACGCTTACTGCAAACAAATCATCAATACCATTAAAATAAAAAAGGTCCTATTGTTGATTGATCTTGGGGTTGATTATGTACTATACGATCCTTTGATTATGGATTGTACGACTATTGGTTATTAAACTGTTATTTTCCATTGCAGTTTACTCCTAACAATGAGAGATAGTTATAAAATTAACCAAATTAAAGGTATTTTAAAGGAAGACATTTTGAACATTGGACATTTAAGCCCTGTTAAGCAACATCAATAGGGATAAGACCTAAATGATATTAAAGATTACTTAATTATACATTAATACTCCGAGTTTAAACAGAATCGTTAGAGCCGCTTTCGAGTAAAAATGTGTAAATCGATGATATAAAGTGGCACTGCCGGTTAGCCGATTTTAACAAAGAAGTTGCTATCACATCCGAGCCATATACAAATCTTTAAATAAACAGTTTCAGTTTCGTGCGGCTTTTCGTTTTTGGGCGAGTCTGTTCACACAGTGTGACACACACGATTTCGTGGGATCTAATTATTTTGGCACAGGGAACCTCAAAACATGTATTTCTGTTAGAAATTCAGATTCGGAAACTTTTATGATCGCAATACTTTCCCTCACCTGGAGGAACTCTGAGTCCAAATAACCACTTCCCGCAAAATGGTCTGTGTGTGTGTTAGCAGTCTAGCTCAAAAACGTAAAGTTGTACGAAACTGATGTTAATTGATTGATACATTTGCGACCGATTTTAATCCATATGCTGTATTCAAACTACTCACGTTTTACGTTTCCATACTTAGATCTATAGTATTCAACTTTCGCCATGGATATCTTAAAGCAGTCGCCACCCGGAAACTCGAAAGAGGGACTAGTTTACTTGCAGATAATGAGAGTTTTACCATAAGAAGATTCATGACTGTTTGGTATTTTGTGAACTAAAGATATGTGAGTAGGGTGTTGTCATGCCCTCCAGAATGGAGAACTTTCGAAGACATCAGCCACCCGTGAGAGGCTCCCAAACGCGGTAATGAGATCCGCGCAAGCTTTTTCTACATGTTTAATATACTGAAATATTAGAACTTTGATTAAGTTCTCGCTGTTGTTTTGCAAAAATTAATGCTTTATTTAAATTAAGTCGCTCAAAGTATTTCCCACTACTTTCATCGATCTTTCTGACAACATTTGAATTCCACGTCGGAAAAACTGGCTGTTCAAGAATCTACCCATTTTTGGGTATCTTCATAAAAATGGAAGTGCTGTTCTGTCAGGCAATGTGCCATCGAACTTATGTTCCAAAAGAATTGTGTTTCATCTTTCTCTGTTGAACGATGCGTTTTCAAAACTGGCGCAATAAATGAAACATTAAAACACGCCAAATTAAAAACAAAACAAATATTATAATTTAATAGCTGAAAATAAAATTAATGAATTAAATTATAAAAGTCCGTTAAGTTCTTACCGTGGTGTTCTCCCAGAATTTCATCTTCTACATCCATCAAGTACTAGCATCTAATAGTGTAAAATAGTGCTACGCCCCATATCACCTTCAAACGGTTTGGCCCATATTTTTATTCAAATATAAATTTCGTCCAATCCTCTCCCAACTGGACAGGGGTCACTGAAATTATATCGCAATTAATTAAGGGACCGCTAAAAAATAGTGTTCTATTAATTTATCCATTCAATTCTCTGTCAGAGGGGAATGTGGTCGATGATGAAACAGTTTAAAAACTAAATAAAATAACTTTGTCTTGAAGCTTTTGGCTTATAAGACGTACTTAAAAATGATAATCTTCCTTCGCTGATTGATTCCTTAGCTGAAATGCTTCGAACCGTACATTTGGCATGTGAATTCTTTTAAATATTTAAAATTTGAATGTGATGAATTCACGTTTGCTATGAGGATGAATGGCTTCCAAAATCTTTCATTCTTTTCTATTATCTTTAAAGGATCAAACCTTTTGTCATATTATTACCGATTTGTATGAAAATTGTACTTCCATGACGGCTCGAGATTAAAGTTGCAAATCCTACTTACATCCAAATATTTTTAATACATTAAGTGGGGATACAATTAATGAATGTTAATATCTATTTGGTGACAGTATCAACAAGACACAACTGTCGTTGGAGGTTACTACAATTTTCCAACCGAGAAAGATGGAACACAATGATCTTACTTCCTCGCATATAATTTTATTCCTTTCCAAACTTTGGTTCAAACGTGATTAGGTATCTAACACTATTTTACACTGTTTGTTACCAGTATATTGATTGATGCAAAGCATTTTGCTGCAAGTAAAAGCTAAAAGCATTGTTGCTGCAAGCAAAAAAAGTAAAAAAACAAACAAAAAAACAGGAAGAGAAAATGAAAAGAAGAAAAAGTTTGTATAAAAAATTAAATTCTAAATCCACTTCAATTCAATGAATATGGAGTAGTATTTGTATTCCCTTGAAAATATCTGGAATTATAAATATAGCATTTGTAAGAAACTAACTACTGTTTTCATAATCCTGAGGATAATTTTACAAACCGTGTCTTCACAGTAAGATGGATAACTTAAAAAAATGCAGTGAATATATATCGTCGTAAATCGATAAGACGACTATCGATATTTAGTTGCTATCTATATTTCTAAGGTTGTCTTAGAAAGTAGGTTATGTTATGCCTTTCGGTGGTGTTATATTAATTGTATTGTTTGTGGTTAATTTTTAGTGATTTATTGCTCTGTTTTTGAATAATTGAGTGATATAGGTTCCTTTTCTCAATGTAATGCTGTAAATAGTGCATGTTCTGTTGAAAGATAAATTTTATTTCGGTCTTATTCTAACATTTATAGTCATAACCCTGCACAAATAGACTTACATAATTTTTTTAAATAGTTAAGTTTGCCTCTCCACTATGTCAGACTACGATAGTGATCAAGGTAGTGAAGCTGGTAGCTATGCAGGTAGTGAAGCTGGTGGAAGTGGTGCTGGAAGTGTTGCTGGTAGTGGTGCTGGAAGTGTTGCTGGTAGTGGTGCTGAAAGTGATGCAGGAAGTGGAGGAAGAGCTAGTGATAATGAAAGTGACAATGAGGTAAAGTATTTTTTTATTATTTGATCATGTTTTATAGAAGAAATTTCGTTCTATGTGAATCCATATGTTTTTTTATCTACCACTTACTAAAAGTTACAATATTATTTGACCATAGCATATCATGAAATTGGTTAAAGATTATTAGCTTTTCTTGTTTACAGAGCAGTTTTATGTTCATGTAATTTTCAAGATCACACTAAGGAATCCGCGAGAAACTGAATATTTACAATAATTTTTTCATACTATGACAGTTGTGTCCCGGCTTATGTAATTATAGTAATTAATTATAATAATATGTTATTAATTTACATCATATCAATTATTTATGTAGGATAAAGAGAAACATGTTGAAATATTTCGATCAGAGCAGTATTTTAATTTAATCATTATTATTTTACTTGAATTCTGATTGGAATTATGTTAGACTTAATGTTTATTTTGTAACGGTCATGATGTTGTTTATGGTTAATATGCTTAATAAGCTAAATGAGAGAAGAGGAATGTGATTATTGTTGGTCAGCAGCATAAAAATTTATATTTTTATGTTTATTTCCTCGAAAAAATTGAAAGTTTTTATTATCAGTTGACAAACATTTTAATTTTTCTTTTCACACTGTTACATATGTAACCAGAACTGAATGGAGTGGTGACTACAGCTGATATAACCTAACATGTACAGTTTGCATAAGTGAGGAAAAATTTCCTTAAAATGGCTAGTAATTTACTAACCATGAAGTCTTAGGGATTGGTTATATCAACTTAGATAGATAATTTCAGGTTTTCACATACAGTGTGCTCAATGTGATCTTGAAACTGGATGCCATCTTGGAGTATTGGTTCAGAACTAATACCTAATTTTGCTATCAAGTAATCATGTTTTATTTTATTATTATTATTAATCGTAATTCCTATACGTTTTACTCCTATACGTGCTACTAAATACTAAGGTTTTAAAAGACTCAGCATGTTATTTATTTTTTTTTTAATTTGTATTAATTATTTTTTCTTTGCTCTTTTCGTTTTATTAGTCAAGAGGAAGAAATCGGAGCCGTTCCCGGAGTGGATCTCGAAGTGGTAGTGGAAGCCGAAGCGGTAGTGCTTCAGAAGCTGAAGAGGATAATAGGTATTGTTTTTATTTATTTATTTATTTAGTTAGGAAATATCCCAACTCAGGATGTCTACTAATATGGAGTAGATAAGTTTTAGGGCTAAGCATTGAAAATTTTCTTTTTACGTGTAAATCCAGCAGATACTCTTTATTTTATATCCGTTTCTTTAGTATTAATGGAATTTAGAATGTCATTCTTAGGAAAACAACAACTAAATTTTATGGAAACTAAAAACATTTTCACTGGTCCTGACGGTACAAATATATATATGTTCATTAAAAACAAATGTGAACTGCAGATCTGATGTGAAAGAGTTCAATTTAGAATTATTAAAAAAAACAAACACATAAGTAACCTGAACTCATACTTTTATTGTTTTGAAATTTACCCATGATTGTACATTATAACATTAGATAACTAATGTGTATTATTATTTTTTCTGTATTCTTAATTATGGTGGGTCAAATTGATAAGGTAGCCTTAAGTTTCTTTCATATTTAGGACCATTTCTCACTATTCTTGTCTAATCATGTATATGACAATCATCTTTCCTAATTTCATAGATAGTGTATAGTAAATTAAATTAGTTAAGCAAATAAGATAGTCTACTAATTCTTTTACTCATTTCGGAGTCCATAAATAAAATAGATTAAACAAGTTCATCTAAGGTTAAGCTTTTGACAAAGTTTGTGTTAATATGACTAGATCATTTTTATTAGTTCTATTTATAACAATAACAATTATATAATTGTAATATATAAGGTATGTTTTAAATATGAGGATAAAACCCTGAAATTTGAAGATATGATAAATGTGATATTCTGTTGTAAGTTTCTATACTCTGTCACTGTTATCGAAAAACTCTATGTAGTTTCTTCAAGGTACCTCTTTCATTGATAGATCAGATTCATCCTATTTCCGCTCCTATTAATTTCATGGGAGCATGGAAATTAGTTGTACTCAGTGCTATCAATAACTGTCATTGGAAAGATTGCATTTTTCAGTGAATAACACTTATTTATATATTTACATTATAATAATAATTATTATTTTTTTTTAGAGCTGAAAAATCTGGAAGTGAGGGAGAAGAAGAACCTGAAGGAGAAGATTTAAACTCTGATGTGGAAGAAGATGATGAAGACGTTAGTTTTTTTTTTTTATTAAATATATTTTAAACATATGAGTTGGTAAGCTAAATAAGCCAGATATTTTTAGAATAAATCATTGTTATGATGTCAATATAATCTTATTATAGATATGATATCAGTTACAAGAATGCTGAATTGATAAAGTTTTTATTTCTTTTAAGGTAATTTTTATTCTAAATGTCAAGTAATCTTCATTTATCACCTGATATGTATAATTTTTCTAGTTCTGATCAAATTACTTTTAAGGCTGATTTGTTTCCTTATTTGACACCTTTATCAACGCTGTTCTGAAACCAATATTGAATTTATGTGAATGGAAGGAAAGTTTATTAAAAATAAATCATTTTAGACCTTTATTCTTATAATTCAAAAAGGAAAATTATGTGATATAATTATACATTATAAGCAAGTAAAAGCAATAATAATGAACATTTTAAATTATAAGGCGTAGATGCCTGTTGTTTCATTATTTTTCATCTTTGGCTAGTCCAACAATTTTGTATAGACATTACATGTCTGTTTTAACCACTGCTTCATCATCATTCCAAGCTTGACAATCTATTACTGGGTCTTGGCTGCCCCAAGAGTTGCCTTATTTAGCTGTACTGAGTAGCTGTTCACCAGTTCCTGATTCCAAGGATTCTGCCATCGACACTTACTCCATCCCGACTTAGGCTACCCACTTTTCTTTTTTCACACAGCTCCATGCTGAGCAGCTTTGAAGTTGAGTTCATCCATACAATGTGTCCCATTGTACTCAGTCTTGCTGTCTCAATATATTTCACCACACGGCTCCTTGCATAGGTTGGATAGTTGTTGATTACGTCTAATTCTTCATTCATCATTCCCCTTCACTGAACCTAATATCTTCCAAAGGACATTCCTTTTGAAATCTAACCTTTTACTCTCACTGGCATTCGTCTATGTGCATGTTTCACTCCCGTATGTCAGAACCGGTTGTATAAGGACTTTGTACCAGAGAAGTTTAGTTGATCGTAGAAGTAAACAGCTTTTCATATACTTCAGAAAGACACAATAACATCTGTCTGTACCAACAAGTCTTTACTTCACCTCTTGGTTCGTCATTACCCACAGTCATTGCCGATCCTAAATATTTGAACCTCTGCTTAATATATTATATTTTATATAATATTATATCATTTTATATTTTTGTCTTTGGTTTTCATTTTCACCAATATATCTTTTTTTTTTTTGTATTTTAATATTTATATTTGTTTCATTATGGGTTGTAGCTGCTGTTTACTTGAATCTTGCTCAGTTAATATTTAAGTCCTTTCTCAATAATCTTGCCATCTTCTTTTTTACCTCTGTCGGACTTTTGTAATGTTTATTAAATCCTTCAAGTCTTTTGTCTCTTTATGAATAATTCTTTTTAAACTCCTGCTTCTTTCGTGATTTCACTCGTATTTTATTGTACAAATAAATCTGCTAATATGTGATAAAACTAATAAAAGATGATAAAAACTATTTATGATTTTAAATATAAATTGGTTATTTTTTAAAAGATTTTTTGCCATTTATATACTTCAGTAGTCAATGATCATTCCATTTTCTGATTTTTTAGTTTTACTTTTTTTCATCTTTTCTAGGAATATGATGAAGAAGAAGATGAAGATGACGAAGGTCCTAAAAGCAAAAAAAAGAAGAAGAAGCATGATAGATTTGGTGGTTTTATCATTGATGAAGCTGAAGTTGATGATGAAGTGGAAGAAGATGATGAGTGGGAAGATGGTGCTCAGGAAATTGGCATTGTCGGAAATGAGATGGAAGAGTTGGGACCAACAGCTCGAGAAATTGAAGGAAGAAGAAGAGGAACTACTCTTTGGGAGTAAGTAGTAATTTTACAGTGATGATTATTTATTAATTAGTCGTTCAGTATTAATCAAATGAACTTGAAAAAAATAAAAATAAATTGTCAATTGTTTAAAGATTTCATATTGTAAGGATGTAAAATTAAGAAAAAATAATTAGTTAATTAATTTAATTTTATTATTATTTTTTAGTTCTCAGAAGGAAGATGAAATTGAAGAATATCTAAGAAAAAAGTATGCTGACGAGTCTATTGCTGCCCGACATTTTGGTGATGGAGGTGAAGATATGTCTGATGAAATTACTCAGCATACTCTGTTACCTAGTGTCAAGTGAGTTATTAGCTGTCTTAAGTTTATTTTTTGTTTAGTTTTGTAAGTGTTGTATTCATAGTTAGTTTTGGTGCTATGTTATGCCATGCTAAAGAAAATTAAATCATATTACTCAGTCTCTTGTCGAGTACGACACTCAATAAATTAGTACTTTATTTTTATATAGTATTTATTTATTGAATTGCCACCATTAATCAATTTCTTTATAGGGATCCTAATATATGGATGGTAAAATGTCGCATCGGAGAAGAGAAATCTACTGCTCTTTTACTCATGAGGAAATTTATTTCATTTCAAAGTACTGACACTCCTTTGCAAATAAAATCAGTTGTAGCTCCAGACAGTGTGAAGGGATATGTTTATATTGAAGCCTTTAAACAGGCCCATGTTCTTCAGGCTATCCAAAATGTTGGAACACTTCGAGTAGGATGGTGGAAACAGCAGGTAATCTTCAATTTTTTTAAAAATTAAATGTTTTAGAACCTGACTATCCAGTCGTAGCTGAGATTTATATATACATGTATATATAAACATATAAACATATATATATATATATATATACATATATATATATATATATATATGTATATAATATGTGTTTTGTATTTTTCAAAAAGTTTGCTTTTGTTGCACAATATTGTTCAGAATATTTATTCCAAAAGTTATGCATATAATCATAATGTTTTATGATTTTTGAATGTTATGTTACATTAAATTTTTACAAAACCTCTGATCATCATATGTACAGTTTTGAACTAAATATGTGAAAAATTTAAAACTTAAATAACTTATAACTTAAAACTTGACTCCATTAGTTTTGGAGTTATCCAGTTCTCCATTTCAGTTTCAATTTTTAGGTACTTTGTTATAGTAGCCTTTTATTCTTATCTATATATGAATAACATAACTTTTTAATGCTATCATGGAAAACAGTGTATGGTTGTTCAAGTATAAACTAAGAACATTTTGCACTATTTGTATTAATTAAAAACTTACTAGAGGATTTAAATAAAGTGAAAATGAATGGAAGCTTAATTTTATTTACAATAAAAAAAATCTGGTGTGCCAACTCACACGATTTTCTTACCGATTTCAGAAAAGAATTTTTATATCTTAAAATATGTCCATTAAAAAACAAAAACAAAAATTGAATTAGATTTATTTTCCTGAAAATGGATCAAAGAAAATATTTGAGTACGGTTTCTTTGATAAACTAAAGCAATGTAAACCGGCTTGCAGAAGATCAGTATAAATAAATCCACTCTAAATATTGCTAATCAAAAACTTTTTTTACCATAGCCCAATTTTCTCAGACAATAATTTTTGTTAAAAATAGAGGAAAGAAAAACTTGTGTATTGCTGGCACCAGATTTTTTACTGTCGATTACTTTTCTTCTTTATTTCTCTTTCACCCCTTTCTGCTACCCCGATTTGAACCCGCAATCTTATATACGAAATTGAATAACTGTAACTTCATTAATAGTTGTCTGAAATGAACATACTTTAAAAAAAACAGGCTAAAAAGACCAATGGCTGAAAATGTGTTTTTCAGGCTCAGGAAGCTCCTCTGAAATATAGATTTGTCAAAAACCGCACATTAGAAATTCTTCCCGATCACAATACTTTCCTTACCTAGTTTAGGTAGGAAAGTAATAAATTAAAACCTGTGTAGTAAATAGAATACACTGTATCATCGCTAATACTGATTCAATTCGATGATTTTTTTTTTAGGTAATTTAATTACCTATCAAAAGTTTTTTAAATAAATTTTTCCATAGAATATATACTTAGTGAGTTAGACCCCAAAACATTTTTCTTTTCTTTATAACTTTTTTTTCCTAAATTTTCTCGGGAATTTAGTACATGTACGAGAATTGACAAAACATTAATTAGAAAATTACAGGAAAGTTCCATCGAAATCGTTAAAGCTGTTTTTGAGCTAGTCTAGAGAAAATTATGTTTTTCACTTATTGGGCAGGGAGCAATTTATGTCACAGGCATCAGTAGTCAAAACTCTACAAAATAAAAAAAGAAGCAACAAAATCGGTATATTAGTTTTATCAGCCTATTACAAGATTACTAGACAATTTTGGTGTAGACAGATAAACCAATTGCTGAAAATGTGCTTTTTGGGCTCAGGAGGCTCTGAAACATATAGATTTGTCGAAAACCGCACATCGGAAATTTGACCCGATCACAATACTTTCCTTACCTAGTATAGGTAGGAAATTAAAAATTAATTAACCTTTTTTCTTTTTATCACATTTGTAAAGCTAACACCATCTGAAATGGGGAATAGTAATAGCAAAAAAAGATTTCTCAAGCATTTTGATATGGTGTCTGTAAAATGATAATATGGTATTTTTATTATGGATAGAATTATTAATACATTAGCTGGTCCAAATTATCATCAAAAATTATAAAATGGTGGTAAAACAAATGAATATGACTTGAAACAAGAAACATTTATAACAGCTAGAAATTTTTTTATTATTAATCATAGGCATCATAATCATTGATTTTTTATTCTTCCTCCATTGGTTAGGATTATGGAGATATTTCTGGTTTATCACATGATTTAATGTATTGAATGATAAAGTCAGACAAAGAATAAAGAAAATCCCTCAGACTGTTAAATTTTATTCTTAAAAGTTGATATCTTTGTAACTTTGTATATTGTTATCGAATAGCATGTGAACTATCCTTGTGTAACTGATAGGTTGTCTTCTATTCTTATCTTTATATGTTTGTAATTGTTACCCATGTACGAAAAAATAATATAAATAAGAAAAATATATTGTTTTAAAACATTTTAGATTGTATTGTGATAATAAAATAATCATGGATGTGATATTTTAGTTGGTGCCTATAAAAGAAATGACAGATGTGCTAAGAGTGGTGAAAGTACAAACTGGTTTACGTCCCAAACAATGGGTCCGCTTACGACGAGGTGCCTATTTTTTTAAATTATACTAAAGACAGTATTTTACATTTATATATTTGTTTTTTTGTATGTATCTATGTTTAGGCCTTTATAAGGACGATATCGCCCAGGTTGATTATGTCGACTTAGCTCAAAATCAAGTCCATCTAAAGCTGCTACCACGTATAGATTATACTAGGCCAAGAGGAGCACTTAGAGCAAGCCAGGTACTAGATTATAAAAGAATTATGCAAGTTATATATATATATATATATATATATATATATATATATATATATATATATATATATATATATATATATATATATATAGAGAGAGAGAGAGAGAGAGAGAGAGAGAGAGATTTATATATATTTTTTAAAATAAGTTTTTAATTCTTATCTTTGTAAACTAATTATTAAATTGTTTAAATTATATTTTTTTCAGGACATAGAAGCTCTGAAAAGAAAAAAGAAGAGGAAGCCACCTGCCAAGCCTTTTGATCAGGGTGCAATACGAGAGATTGGTGGAGAGGTAACATCAGATGGTGATTTCCTTATTTTTGAAGGAAATAGGTATAGCAGAAAAGGATTTCTTTACAAGAACTTCACGATGAGTGCTATCATTGCAGATGGTATGGATTCAATTTATTATTACAGCTTTTTAAATATATTAAAATATATAACTTTAATTTATTTTATTTGTGATCATATGATTTTTATCCACAATATTATTGTTATAAAATTGGTCATTTGATATAATACGAACTCCTATTAGTAATAAAAAAATTGCCATAAAATATCTTTCCATAATAACATGACAGTATGTCGAACATACTGTTCTGCAATTCCATATGTGAGACGGTAGGTAGGGGTTTTATGAGAATCTTTACTAGTCCTGTACTATGTATGACTAATGAAAATAAATACTTTTAGGTATCTTTTATTAGTCATAACAATGCACTAACTGGTTTTATTAATTAATTAACATTTGTAAAATATTATACTATTATCAATTATCCAAAGAGCTTACTCTCTTATATTACAAGTGCAATCCCCCTTCCGAAATTATTCCTTTTAGTTCCAAAGGCTGATTCAGAATACAAAAAGCTCTAGAATGCAGCAGGCAATACATACACCATCTGGAAACAAAAATATAATATAAGGGATAAAAATATTTTACCCATAAAAGGCCAATTGATTTATAATAATGATTTTGCTCGGCAAGACTAAATTTATTCTAATGATAAATTATTATCAATAGACTATAAGAACAAATTAAATAATGCATTAAGTTAAATAAAAAAGAAATTCAAAATACTCTTTTTTTACACCCCCTCTCCACCAGTCTGCCAGAAATAGGGTAGAGAATAGTCCTCGCAAAAAAAGCCTATAAGAAAAAAATTAAGTAATGCATTAAGTTAAAAAAAAAAAAAAAAAGACATTCAAAATAATCATTTTTTTACACCCCTTCTCCACCAATCTGCCAGAAATAGGGAGAGTTGGAGCTGCGATCTGATCCTATCCCTGCTTTATAAACTGAAGGCCTTACCTAGCTGCTAGAAAAGTATAATAAGTTCTCTAAAATATAATTTGGTGCTTCTAAGGTCGAACTGCCTCAATAATGTGCAGTTGTCATCCTTTAAATGTGAGATAATGTTCTAATCCTCTTGCTGTATATCATCCCTGAAATCAGATTAATTATAAAATAGTTATTTTCAAATGAAATAAAAAGCTTATGCATTTTTAAGCAAGAAATTTTTGGACTTTTATGTTTTTTTTATTTGAAATTAATACATTCTGCCGCATTGGAAGGCGTTAATATTAGGGCTACATTAAACATTCACACAATATATACGTACAAATGATAACTAAAATAGAGATAAAAGAAAAAGAGTTGTAGAAAGTAAAATAAGAAAATTAACATACATATGTAAAAAAAAAAATAAAATAAAAAAAAATGTAGAGAGAAACTAAATGAAATTAAAATATATAAAACACATTCGCACCTGTTATTTTTATTTTGAGTTTTAAAAGTTTTAGATGAATGGGGGTTTTACTATAGTTTAGTTAAATTTTATGTATGTATCATGTTACTTAGTTATATGATTAATTTGATTTTGTTTGTTTTAGGTGTAAAACCATCACTTTCTGAACTTGAAAAATTTGAAGAAACTCCTGAAGTTGTTGATTTTGAAATTTCTGCTAATAAGGAGACTGGTCCAGGTCACACCTTTTCAGCTGGAGACAATGTAGAAGTTTGCCTTGGTGAATTGATGAATCTTCAGGGAAAAGTTCTTTCCATCAACGGAAATCTTATTACTGTTATGCCAAAGCATGAAGAGTTGAAAGTAAGATATCTATTAATTTAAAATATATAGATAGTAAGTAGAAGTGTTAGTATCTGCTAAGTCAAATTTAATCTTTTTAAAAATGTGAATATTTGAAGATACACCAACTGTTTAATTGAATATTGGCTTCATTTAAATTGGCTAGAATGGCATTAATGAAAAAGACAGGCTTATGTTCAGCTTTGAAATTTGTACATATGGAACCCGTCGAGTTGGCTTTGTCTAGGTTTTACAAACTGGGAATTCTATGTGTGTTCCTGCCCCACCGTTAGGAAGTACACCTGCAGCCTATCTATCAATGGGTCCATGAGATATCTCTCATTCAGCAAGTTCAAGGCCAGTGATCTCATTAATTGGGACTCAAAGGGCTTCTTTTGCTTGAGACTTAAAATGGTTAGGCCAATCTCAGGTTTAGGAAGAGAATCCCATTGTGGTGAGCTGTGTGTTATTTTTACTGTTTCAATATTTACTGAAATGAATTTGTTCTGAGACTAGCTCAGTTATTTTGTCAACTAGACTAATGCATTTGGTCCTATTTCGGTTTCCTTCATGTATTCTGTTCTGGGTCGGGGTAGCTCAGTGGGTGAGCACTGACTTCCTGAGCTCAAGGTCCTATGTTCGAGTGAGTCCGGCTAATGACTAATAATTTTTCATTAGCCATGGATCAACCCTGGGGTCGGGAGACCCTCCTGGGCACAACCAGCCTCTATAAAGTGGCTACCCTTAATTTAAAAAAAATAATTAATAGGAAAAGCCTGGCAGTTGAGCTTGATATTGGCCCCATCACCTCCCTGCACAACCGTTGATCTTGTAACAGTACTTCCTCACATTGTACTGCACCCAAGACCCTTCATGGGTTGTAGTGGTACAGGTTTTTTTTTATTCTGTTTTGCAGTGGCTTCTTTAAGATGTTTCTGGCTTTTGATTCCAGATTCAGGAGTTTAATGTCTCTTCTGTTCCTTTGTCACCACGGGAAGGACCACAGCACTGCTCTGTGTAAAGCATTAAGCAATACCTATCTTGATTAAACATTTATTAAAAATCTTGTGTGACAATTATATCCTTTTTTTTTGTTATAGACCAGGCTTGGCCATTGTGGGTTAATGCGTTAAATTTTATATTATTTTAACTTTGTTAAAGCCCAATTTTTTTTTCTCTCACCGTTCACTCCTTTAAATGTTAATTAAATAAAGGGAATTATTTTATTGTATTTAATTTAAACATCAAAGTTTCATTTGTGATGTATTATCACATACGCATAATGCCTGGCGACAGTCTTAGTCTTAGGGGTTATAAGACAACCAAGCACCCACCAAAACACTGCCAGGGCAGTCTAGAGTGAGCATCATTGGGTACTAGATTTATGTCGAAGCTAGGCAGCTCTTCTCTCCACCTCACTCTCACTATCTGCTTGAGATCAAAGTTCCTGGAGTCACCCCCAGGCCTGGCACCATTTTGTTTGTACCAGCTAAGGAAACTTTGAAAGCGATTGATCAAGATCGTTATGTGCATATCGATATCCCCACCATTGCTTGTTTGAAATCTTCAAGACAGCTGGCATCTTGAAGTAACCTTGTTGGAAGTAGGGTTATGTTCTCAAGACTTGGACTTTCTGTTTTGTTTTTCAAACATCTCTGAATTTATTGCATTTTTTCATTACAATTTTAGTTAATTCAACGACGTTATAATTGTAGTTTTATTGGTTAATTTGGTATAAATTCACGATAAATTTAATTTATTAGTTTTCTTAATTAGCCTTTTATTTTGAGAAGTTTATTTTTATTTAGGTTTTATTTCAAATAGACACCTTTAATTTTATTGAATAATATATTTATGTTTTCCATTTTAGTTGAACATATGTGTAATTGTTTTAATTTTAATTGTTTTATTTTATATCTATAGCTATCCTTTATTTAATATAATTTGTGAACATTCAAAAAGGGATTATTTATTTTATTTCCTCATCATTAATTGATTTAATGTTTTTTTAATATTTGTTTTTTCATGCATTTGTCTATTCATTTATTACAGGTTTATTTTCTTCCTCCTTCCCTTTTGGGTTTCCCACCTTTTGAGGAAATTAAAATAACATCCTGTGGAAAGTTTTATATTTAAATTTTGAAATACCCCTTGTCCCAAAAACTTTATTATTACTTTTCAAATTATTATGTCATTTAATATTAGATTAATGAAAATTCGTTTGTCTCATTAGTTATAATCACTAGTGGAACCAGTTGTGTATTTGATTGAATATTAGATACTTTATGATTTATTAACTGATTTTTAAATTTTGTTCTTATTAAAATGAAGAAAATTCAATATTTGATTATTCAGTACACTTTAAATCACAAATCTATTCATTAAATCAATGTATTTAAATAACGATTAGACAATCTTTTTCTTATGAATTCAGAATTTTCAAAAATTCTCAGGTTATAATTCACTCAGGTTCAAGTATATTTTCATTTCAGCAGATTGGTTTTAAAAACATTATAATTACTATTGAAATACCATTCATTACCACTTAGAGATTGTCTTTTTATTAGCTACTGTAGGTTAAAATGGATTATTATCTTTATTAGGAACCTTTGGAATTTCAAGCTCAGGAATTGCAAAAATATTTCCGGCTTGGAGACCATGTCAAAGTTTTATCTGGACGTTATGAAGGAGATACCGGACTCATTGTCCGAGTTGAAGAAAATAGAGTAGTGTTGTTTTCCGATTTAACTATGCACGAGTTGGAGGTATTGCCTAGAGACTTGCAACTTTGTTCAGATATGGCTACTGGAGTTGATTCTCTTGGGCAGTTCCAGTGGGGAGACCTTGTTCAGTTAGAGTAAGCATGTATTTTTTGTTTAATTCGAGTGTATTGTTACTTAATTTTATTAGTTTAAAATTATTTATTTTATTGGAAAGAAGAGAGAGAAAGAGAGATTAGATTAGGTTACGGTTTATTGATTGTGGCGTGAATATAAAAGAATAATTATGCTCCTCCAAAGATATCTTTATTACCAAATACCTAAGCGAGAGTTATAGTTCTAAAATCAAATTCCAAGTCATAAGCCATGTAAAGATCAATCAAAATACAGGTCATAACCACAAACAATAAAAAACGCTTCACTGGCCAACAAAGAACAACACTTGGTGAGAGGTTACTAATCGATTTATCATTGAAAGATATGAAAAATGCTATTGTAAAATAATAATAAATAAAAAATATGTTTCGAATAAATATAAAAAGAAGATATAAAAAATATTTAAATAAATACAGCCGTGATAAATCCATTTTACACAACTTCTCAGCTCATGCCAACCGTGTATTTATAACCTGTACCTTCAATACTCCACTACATGCTCATTACAATAGTAAAAGTAAAATTGTTAGCCTGGAAAGGATTCATTATAAAGCATGATCTATGATATATTATTTTATTAACTTGCTAATATAATTAATACTAGTGCAGGGTTGGTAACTAATTTAAAAGGCGACTTCTCAGATATCACTGTGAATTTCTTATATCTTATTATGACAAGATAAATGGATTTGGATTTTCAATAGTGTTTGGGTCACTCATTGAATATTTGACTATAACTAGACTGTGCACAAATAATAATCTAAGGTAGATAGTCATCTACATAAGTCAGAATAGATAAATCGCTTAACTTTTTTTTTTTATAATAATATTTTGTTTATTCTAGTGAGAGTCTCTTTACAATAATAAACTAGGACAGAAATGTGGGCTTTTGAACCTCAAGATGTATTAGTATAATCAAAAAGTAAACAAATTACTTTGTATTATAATTTCACCATAATCTGTCTTAAAATGTATATTTTGTTGTTTATCATAAAAACATCAGTTACAAAAGAAATCTATCCCACAAACATTATTCCATTGAATCTCAAATAAATCTTGTACCGAATATTATACTTATGGTAATTTGAAAAAGTTATGAATTCCATACAAAAGGAAAAAAAAAAATTGAAATTGGATCGTTATTAACTATGATAACCATTATAAGATATACTATTATTGGCATGGATCAGCTAGTTGTTTTTTAATTGTAATACCATTAATCATCTTTGATACATAAGTTAAAAACTTTTTATTAATGTAACTTAATCCTTTTGAAAATCATCTGTTATGTTAGCCTTTGAACAGAAATATATTTGTTTTGAAAGGACCAGCTAATACAATTATATTTCTTTTTGTAAACTGTTTTTTTATCTGCTTCTGTCAGGTACATGAGACTCTGAGTTATGAAGTTCTCATTAGGTCTTTTTAACATCCATCTTACTTTTTTTTTATTTTTCTGTTTATCTTAATCAATTTTACTATCTTTTGTGTAATAGAAACATTTCAACTAGTAAGTTGTTACAAACGATTATTGTATCAATGAAGGCTAAAATAATCTACAACATCAAGGGAGGGCTGTCAGTAAATGTTTGAGATTTTTGTTTTATACTCATTGTTAATTTATTTAAAATTATTTCTCAATATTTTAATAATTCAGTAGTGGAGACATAGTTAATTGTTAAAATTGCAAGGATGAAAAATAGTCATGATATGCAGTCAATAATGGTGTGTCTTAAGTTTGCCGAAGTTTGGACCCAAGCATGTGGATCGCCAACAGAACTAAAAGTTATAATAAATACAAAAATTATATCAGAAAAATGATATACGTAAAAGTAGGTAAGTAAGAGAGGATAAATATGGAATGTAAAGGTAAGATAATGGTAATATAAACGTAACAATACTCTTAGAAAATGCCTTTGTGTTCTAAATAAATTCCAAAAATAAGTATATTAAAAGTAAAAATAAATTAACCAATTAATTACTACTAATTAAACAATGAAATAAATAAGAAGTATGCAAAAAAAAACTACAGGGCTAAAAGTAACTGAAATTATTTTCATTGAAATAGTTGACACGGCTCATGTCAAATTTTCAAAATTTCTTTCTCTAATGTACCTTTAATTTTATTTATTATCATTTCATATTGTAACTGGTATTAAAAAATAATGCCCATTCAAATATTTTCCTATACTTACAGGACATCCTATATGTTTCGTTTATTAAAGTGAAAATAAAAAAAAAATAATCTTTTCTTTACAAATAAGGAAGGCTTGCATTAATTATCAAAAACTATTGGAACTCAATCACTGTACACTTTATAAATTTTTAATCGCTTATTTGTTTCTCTTATAAAATTTCCTAGCTTGAAGTTGTCATTCATTATTGTTGATATTATTTAGTTATCTAAAAACATAGCCAAATATTGTATTATAAAAAAAAAAGAGAAAGAAATAGCAAAGTTGGAAGATAAAAATATACAAGCTGGAATTTTCCGTTTTCTTATTTTACTAAATATTTGTTAAGATAAAAAATATTTCACACTTGTTCTAAACAAGTTTGCTTAAAAATCAATAAACATTAAATGTTAATTAAACATATGTTTTTGGTTATTGTTATTTTGTTTCATGTGCTGATATTTGTTATATGTGATATTTTATAGTGTTACCCCAGCTTCCTGTAATTAAAAGGACCTATGGCTTAATAATAATGTAAAAGGAGCTGTAATGATTACAGGAATATTTGTTTAAAGCTTTTAGTCAGAATCATTAGTTTTTTTAATCACCTGTTTTTCTTTTTTTAAATTTAATTATAGTCATTTGTATTATTAGTTTTAAACAAAATTAATCTTGTACTTCTCAAAAAACAAAATCAAACTAAATTCATTAAAAGTATGTTATAATGGAGCGAAAACCTAACGAATCTACTCTCCCTGGTTATTCATTTAATGGTTTTAGTAACAGCATTATTGAGTATATAGGAGAAGACTGGAGGAAATATTTGTCAGATGTGTTGACAATAATAATATTGTGTTTGGTGATATATCGTTTGATCACTCATTTGATAAGAGACAATTAAATTTGTCTACTAAATTTCTCAATTCTAATCATTAAAATTTTAAGAAGTATTATGAAATATTGTTTATTTTATTATTTACATTTTAAATATTATTAACATTGCTAAACTATTCATCATTTTTTCTACTTTCTTCTCGTCAACAAATCTCAACAAACCTTTGTGATCATAGTCATTTTTGTGTTGATTGACCAACATCAGTTCTATCTTGGGACAAAAAGTTGTTTCTATAGGTTGGTGGGCCATACTATTTATAAATAATTAACTGCCAATCTGGCGATTAATATGAAGTTTTGTTATATAACTGTTATGCTAGTTTATTTAATCAGATCACTATTATCTGTTGCTCTTAATATGGCTGATATTTAATATTGATTGTAAGAAAAATAGATATCTCTCTCGCTCTCAAAAAAATTAATTAATGTATCTTGTATTATTATTTTTATATGGTGTTTAAATTTTATTTTATGATTGAAGTTTTGAAATAAGATTAATTAATCTTTTGATTCTATGAAATCTTCATGTTATGTTTTAAAATTTTCATTCTGAAGTATGCTTTTAAAATGAAACGTAGTATGAGAAGGTTATAAAATGTAGAGGTCTTCATGTTTATTGATTCTCGTATTGGTCATGGTTACATGCCCAAACCAACTTAGCTCTTTTGTCTCAATGGAGGGGTTAAGGGGTTCGTTCACTTTTTCCCTAATTATTTGGAACATGTAATCTTCATATTCCACAGCTACGTCTCCAAGAATCCATCTCCATTGATAACAATTTTCTTGCTAAGTCGGTTAAAATCGTCCAAGTTTCTGAGGCATATGACAGTGCTTACAATAAAGGAATGATATAGTCTCTTTTTCATTTGGAGCATGACTTCTTTGTATGACCTTTCTACCTCTGATAATTTTTTCATCCATATCTTTATTGGTATTGCTCCCCTTCTCAAGCCACCTGCCTAAATATTTAAATTGCTCAGTTGAGGCCAAATCCCATTCACCAGTATTTAATGAGAAGTTTCCACTATACCATGAATGCCATGTATTCACTTTTTGTTTTGATGATTTCCAGTCCTCCTTCCACATAAGCTTTCAATACCTTCCTCACCATAAAGGAAACATCTTCTTCGTCATTTGTTTTTTAATAATGACCTGATCAGCAAATTGTAAATTGTACAGGCATTCATTATCTATGATTATCCCCATACCATTACAGTTGGCCAGTCATCAATAGCAGCACGTAGCACTTCTTGAGGAAAGCACTCAACTGCTCGGACCAGAGATTGTTTGAGGCTTTCCAAGTTAGGGTGTGCTCTGTGGCATGCCATCCTCTCCACTTCGGAACACTGCTGAGTTGACCTGGCCTTGTGAGCTGGAGCGGAATTCCGCTGGAAAACTCAATAATTTCCAGCAGAGTATCATTCAATTGTAAAAATTTTCTCATTGTTAACAAAATCTTTCATTGAAGACCATTAGTGTAATGGCCAAGGAGCACTTTGCATCAATCCACTCTAAATTTTTTTATGGAAGTGGTTAGCCTTTGTCCTATCATTGTTCGAAATGCATGAAAAAAGAGAGTAAAAGGTTGTGTTCGAACTACAGAGGGATCACAGTTACAATTAGTTTAAGTGGACTATATGGAAGAATAATAAATAAGAGATTAACGGAAGAATGTAATAATATGATCCCTGAGGAACAGGCTGGATTCAGAAGTGGTAGGTCATGTCTAGATCATACCTAGTTCTGCCATGAATACTGTAACAAAAGTTGAACATTGTTTACATCCTTGGGTATTATTTAGATAATCTTACCTCCATCAGGTTTTTTTCCTTACATATCAGAATTCATTTTTTTCTTTAACTGCTACTGCCACTTCTTCATTCCACCAATTTATAAATAATGATATATTTTACTGAATATAAATAAACATTGTGTTTGATTTAATATGAATTTATATTTTGCATGATTGTTTCATATTTTTTAAACATTAGTATGTAGTTACGATGTACTTTATTTACAGCCCTCAGAATGTTGGAGTGATCGTTCGTTTGGAGCGTGAATATTTTCATGTTCTTAGCATGCAAGGTAAAGTAGTTGTTACTAAACCACAAGCACTTCATAAGAAAAAAGAGTTCCGAAATGCAGTATCGTTGGATTCTGAGAACAACACAATTCAGAAAAAAGATGTTGTAAAGGTTATTGATGGGATACATTCTGTAAGTGATTTTGTTAATTCCACCTAATTATATATATATATATATATATATATATATATATATATATATATATATATATATATATATATATATATACACACATTAATATCAGTTTTATTTATGTTTCTTTTTAGTGATCATAACAATAACGTTAATATTTGCTTTAAATATATTTTAGGGTCGTAAAGGAGAAGTAAAACATCTCTACAGGAACTTTGTCTTCCTCTTTTCTCATGTTTATTTAGAACATGGAGGTATATTTGTTTGCAAAACCAGGCATGTTGTTTTAGCTGGAGGAAATAGAGTATGTAAAACTTATTATGTTATGTAAAACTTATTATGATTTATTAGTATTTGACTCATCTTAATAAACTTGCGATTATTATTTTGAACAGCAAACTCCAGCTACAGGTCCTGTCAATGGAGGATATCTAACGTCACCTAGAATTTCCTCTCCAATGCATCCACAGGGTGGTGGTGGAAGAGGAGGGCGTGGTGGTGGTAGAGGTGGAATGAGGAGAGATAGGGATCTTATTGGTCAAACTATTAAAATTACTAGTGGACCTTATAAAGGTATGAATTAAATTTTATTTTTAGTATTTTAATATTGGATTGTCAATAACATTGTTCAAATCAAATATCCAAGCCATTTTTCATTTATTTTTATCCTACTTTAACACATGGGGGTACAGAGTTTTGAGGAAGTACCATGTACCATGGTACTTATACCTAAGGTTATTCCTTTGTTTTAGAATTGTAATTATTATATATTTCATACTTCATTTCTTTTAGCTTACCAATAACTTTCATTTTTCACTGAAGGAAGGTAAAATGATATACCCTCCTTCCTTTCTTCCCATACATGAAAAATTTGTAGTTTTTTAATAAACTGTTATTTCATGTTGTCAGCTAGATATAAATCTTTCATTGTTAAAAAAAAAATCAGTCATAATCTTCTCTTGTATAGATTTTTTAACACTCAAATCCAATTGCAGTTCCCATATACATTAGTCCTTTAGCCCGTGACAAAAAAAGTGTCATATTTCATACTAAGGTTTGCCCTTATAAATTTACCGTATCCACAGGCCTGATGAGAAAAATGCACATCTGCCAGTAGATAGCCGCTGAATACTAAATGGTGTTCATGCAAAGACAGATAGAGACACTACATAGGTTGTAAGCATATGTATAGAGTGGGCTTATAGATATATAAAGCTACCAACTCTTTCAGTTTATAATATTTACAGTCTTAATACATGAAATAATAGTCAGTTACGCTATACCCGTGGATTTCAAGTCAAAAAATTGAATTTACGATTCAAAAAGTTTACTTTTTTCAGTTTTTCACTTACATCAGTGAAACTATGCGTTCTACCTATAATAGAATAGAAAATTATTTTTATTCTGGGACTATGTCCCTTAAGAACAACAATATTGTTCATATAAATTAAAATCGATGTGAGGGAAGATACTAGGTGTCTATGTGTGGAAATGGGTAGGAGATGGCGGAAGCGACGAGATGTGAGCAATATGGTGTTTGTAGGAGAGGGTAGGGTCTGGTCTATGAAAATGCCTAAAAATTTTACTGAGGAGGGGAAGGTGATGGGATACTCATTTAGGTGCAGGATAGGAATGTTGGTATTAGATCTGAGAAGGGGTTTGGAACCAATGATAATGTCTCGATTTTTGGCAGCATTTAATCTTAATCCAGTTAAGTTTGCCCAGACACTGATCCGATTCAAGTCTTCTTGAATTTTGGCAAACGTATCATGTAACTCTGAGAGAGAAAAGGAAAAATAAATTTGGAAATCATCGGCATAGAGGTGATGGGAGCAGTGAAGGATTGATTTATGGATGTTGTTGATAAGTAGGGATTCCAGGAAGGGTAAAATTTTTGCATAGCAGAAAAAGGAACAATGAAAAGATGAAGAGAGAAAAAAAGGTTTTCTAGGTATGATTTGTCACTGGAGTCGGAAAGGAAATTAGTGTTTAAGTCACCTGAAATGATAATTTTGGAATAAATGGGAACAAAATTGAAGAGGGAAGACGGATCAAATGGAACAAGAGGAGGGATGTTTACGTTAAAGTCTATGGACTATGTCCCCAATGGCAGAAGACCCCGCGGGAGACCGAGAATGTCGTCCCTCGAATACATAGACCGCCTGTGCAAAAATAGAAATAAAAATATACATCAAGTCAGAAATCTTGCAAGAAACAGGGAAAATTGGCAATCCTGGTTAGACGCTCCCCTACGCTGAAAGGCACTACAGGGTGATGCAAAAGAAGAAGAAGGTAGCTTTATATATCTATAAGCTCTACTCTCCATATATACTTACAACCTACAACCTATGTAGTGTCTATCTATCTTCACATGGCTGCCATTTTGTATTCCTGCGGCTATATGCTGGCAGACGTGCATTTTTCTCATCAGGCCTGTGGACATGATCAATTATAAGGACAAAGCTAAGTATGAAATAATAACAACTTTTTTGCCACGGGCTCCCGGACTATATAGCTTTTTTTCCATGTAAGCACCACATACTTCAAAAAGCACTATTATGTAGATAAATGTAACTGCTGTTTGAAAACATATTCTATTTTTATGTTTGTATCTTAACTTCTCATTTAAGAATACTGTTATATTAGAAAATTTTAAATTATTAAGACTCTCTACCAATAAATAAAATTTGCATTAATATTGACAATTAACTTATCATCTCACAGCTCAATTTCTTATATGTTTAATTTTCAAAAGATTTTTTAAAGTGAATTTGTTTTAAACCTCAAATGTATTTTTAAGTCTTATGTAAGAGTTATTAAAATGGCATTCAATTCAATAGTAATCCTTTGTTTTTAGGAAATGTTGGTATTGTCAAAGATGCTACTGAATGTACTGCTAGGGTCGAATTACATTCATCCTGTCAAACAATTTCTGTTGATACTGGTCATATTGCTTCAGCTGGTGACAGGCATAGGGTAAAGTTTAATTTTATTCTTTCTTTTTTTATACCATTTTAAGTTTTTTTTTCATAAAATTCTATACTTTACAAAAGATGATCTATTAATTTATTTTTTTATTATTTTTAGGATGGATCTTTTACCACTTACAGCAGGACTCCTATGCACTCTGGATCCCAAACTCCACTATATGCAGGATCGAAGACACCTCAGTACGATTGTAAGTGTAGAATCAAGTTTATAAAATATAAGTATATGATAATAATATTGTTTTCAAAGTTGTTTAACAAATTTCTTGGTTTAATATTTTTATATATGAGTTGTCTAGTTCCAAACAAGGCAAGCACCATCAAGGTCACAAAGTGAATTTGACGTTGTTTCTTTCTCTAGCCAATAGTATATCTTTTTTAAAAAATAAAAAAATATTTGAATTAAAAAAACTCGACTACAGACATTGTGAAATTTTATCCGTCCTAGGGGAATGCACATCCTGAGGAAATTTACTTCCTTATCTTGATAGAGAAAATGACATCTAAAAATATTTAAACTTGGTGTAATAGTCTAGTACCTTTCACTACACATTATGGCTCCAGGCAAGTATATTTCGTCTCATGTATAAGAGTCTTAAGTTTATTTCGGAGTGTGTTAGGGACCAGACTATTATACCAAGTTTAAATATTCGTAGATGTCAATTCACCTATCGATCTTCCAAGATGTTTCAGTAGATATGGAAGTACATTCCTCCAGGGTGGATAGAATTCGCCAATTTCTATAGTTGGTTTATTTTAAATTCAAATATTGTTTTATTTTAACATTTTTAATTTTTAAAATATTAACAAATTATTTTCATAACAAAGGATGACATCATATCTTTTCAAATCAATTAATAATCAAGATACATAAACTATAATAAAAAAGTTTTTCCGTAATTTATACTCAAATTGTTTCAAAACATTCACAGAGCAACTACTGCTATCAAAATTTAAAAATCGGTCATGCCATCCACTCAAAAAAATCGTTATGTACCTTTTAGCGGATTGGTTTAACACAATTTACACAGTAATTTTCTAGAATTTTGAGCTCCAAAACAGGATCTCATAGTATAAATTAAGATATCAAACAGTATAATATCGATATACATAGTATAAAAATCGATCCAGCAGCTCCCTCAAAACGCCGTTATCATTTAGAAAATTGATTAAACACATTTTATTCAATCATGAGCCAGTGATATTAGTTCAAATAGTTCCAAAACATTCGCGGAACCTCACCAAATAATTTAAGATATCAAACTTACCTATTGATCCAACCGTGAAAAAAAAAATTGAAGTGAAAAACTTGAAAAATTGTTACATACATTTTAGCAAATTGATTAAGCACATTTAATTCAATCACGGGTCAGTGTTTTGAACTAAAATTGTTTTAAAACACTCACGGGATCTCAATGTATATTGATCCAGCCGTTTGCTCAAAAAATATTTACATACTTTTTAGCGCACAACCGAAACACATATAATTTGTTTTGTTTCACTTTTAAAACATTCCGGGGATATTACTGAATAATTTATGATATCAAACTTAAAAGTCAATCCTACTGTTCGCTTATAAAATCGTTACACAGCTTTTTGTAAATTGATTAAATTCATTTTATTTAATATTTTTAGTTAAAATTGTTTCAAAATACTCAGGGAATCTCACTGAATAATTTGGGTCATCAAATTAAAAAATCGATCCAGACATTTGCTCATAAAAACGTTACATAGCTTTTAGCGAACAACCCAAACACATAACCCTTGTGTCACTTCATTTAGTCGGATAATAAGTACCAAATGTATTAATATCACATTTAAACACATAACTTCTTTATAGGTTATTCTGAACAATTTAACTACAGCTTCTTTGTGTATTAACTGTTCTATCTGAGCTGTTGTAGTGAGATTGCTAATGAAATTTTCATTATTGTCAATGACTTATTTGTAAAGACTTAAAGACCAAGAAAACCAAAACCATACAGATAATTTTGGAATTTCTCCAATTATAACCTATACAGATAATTGTAATAACTACGCTCAAAGTTATTACTTGTTGTTATTTGTTATATGTATCGAACTATTTGATACATTTTTGTATCTTAATAAAAATAATTTGGAATATTTTTTTTTTATATGTCAACAGATATCGTATGCTCCCGTAAAATTTTGCTAAGTGTAAATAGCCGTGTTTGTAACTAGGCTACTTATATTATATTACTAATAGGAACAAAATTGTTTGTTGAACTTCTCTGCTTTGTAGAATCATTAATCTGTTGTTTTGTTTTTCATGCTATTTGATAGTGATAATGAAATGATCATTCCTATTTTAATGATTTAGCTCTCAGAATCACACAGAAAAGTACATTAAACTTAATGATATATTTTTCCTTGAGAATTGTCTTCCAATATTTTAGTTTTATAACAAATATTCTTAAAATGATTTAATAACTTCATCATAGCCTTTTTAGTTTTTAACTATTTCTGTAAATCACAAATGAAACATTAGTTTCTTTTAGCAGCAATCCTAATCCAAGAAATACCTCATCAAACAAAAATTTTGTATTTATTAATTAGGATATAACATCTATTTTAGCCTTTAGGAGTTTATCAAATTGTATTTTTGAAATTTATTTATAATTGTAAATGTCTTTTAATTTTCAAATATTTCTTCCCACCTAACAAAAACTAATAAAATCTTTTCCAAACTTGTGGGTTGAACTTCTTATTCTTGTAATATTCACTGATTAACCTGATTGTGACTTAGAAAATATGTATATATCCAATTCCCATTAATAAGAATTATTTTCTAAAATTAATTGTATCAATTAAATTACATCTTATAAAGCCTAATAATGTTTTTATAACATCTTATGTAATGTTATTTTTTTAGCTTCAGCCGGAGGCAGGACACCGAGCTTTGGTGGTGCAACACCAAGCTTTGGCGGTGCAACACCATTACATTCTAGTGATGAAAGGGGATCTAGTGCTTGGGAACCATCTGCGACTCCTGGTAGAACAGAAGAATTTGAAGATTATAGTAAATCTGGACCCTATACACCAGCTAATATGTATGGATCTGATAGATCCTCTTACTCACCATTCCCTTCAACGCCTTCACCGACTGGTTATAACAGTAAGCAATTTATTAACTTGACTTTAGTTCGAGAAAATATTAAAAATTTTTTTTAAATTCTGAATATTGTTAAAAAGAATGTTTGTTTATTACTATTATATTTGTTTATTATTATTTTATTTAGTTTGCACAGAAAAGAAAAAAAAATTTGGAACACCTTATTTTTACTTTCACTTATCTACACTACTGGTTAAAAGTTTAGACACCCTTAGATTTTTGTAAAATAAATAAATAACAAACTTTGTATGTCTCAAATAACAATTTTTTTTTTTTGTAAATATAAGTACAATAATATCATAACAACTATAATTTTATTTAAAAATTATGAATATTGTCCAATTTTTTATTTTTGAAAATATCCCCATTGTGACTTATTCAGTGCATTGCATATTTTGGGCATTCTTTCCATTAATTTTTGCAAAGTTCTCGTTGAGAAAGTTTGTTTTGATTGGTACATTGTATCTTTTGAACGTTTATCTTGTGCTTATCCCAGAATAGCGCAATGGGGTTGAGATCCGGAGATTGAAGTGGCCACGCCATGTATTTAAGTACTTTTTGATTTTCTTTTGTTTCAATGAAGTTTCCTCACAATTTAAAAGAATGTTTCGGAAAATTATCCTGCTGGAAAATGGAAATTATCCTTGACCTACAATTCTCTGCCCATATGGAAAAGTATGACACTGCAAAATTCGGTCATATTATTTTGTATTCTCTCTCTATTCGTACGAGATTTCAAACTTTATCACCGGCAAAATGTTCCCAAACCATAATTGATCCTCCATTATGATTTACAGTTAATATTATAAATTGATTTATCACGCATTCACCTACCATAAGGCAAACATACTGCCTACATTTACTTCCAAAAAGTTCAAATTTTGATTCGTCCTACACACTTTCAACCATTATTGTACAGACCAATTTCCATGTTTTTTTAGCCCTTTGTATTTGTTTGTTTTGTTTTCTTAATTAGGAATTTTCTAGCGGCAACCTTTTAATTTCTAACAATTTCCTTTTAAACCATAATCACAAAGTTGACGTTGCACAATACTGATGGACACAGGCTTTCTTTCTGAAGCATTCAATTCTTTGAGAACTTCTGGCACTTTCCAAGTTCGCTGGCACTTACTTTGAACACTGATAAACTTTTACTTACGTTTTGACGTCACTCTAGGTCTCCCAGATCATTGGCGGTTCTTTGCCCAGTTTCTTTCTTTCTTTTCAATCTTCATATCACAGTACTCTGAGAAACATTAAGCTTAGATGCAATTTGTCTAGTCGAATTGCCTTCCCTATGTAATGCAACAATAATGGCATGTGTTTAAACACTCATTTCTGGTTTTTGATCCATATTTGTGTGATAAACACTGTAAAAAATTGTTATTATTTGTTTTCAATATTTACCAGCAATTCTATTGGGTTTCACGGGAAAATAATGCAAGATTTTGGTTTAAAAAGAAAAAAGAAATATTTACTCAAAATAGTCTCCACTACTATCAATACATTTCTTTTTTCAACTTTTCCATTCTCTCAGAATAGAATTTCCAATCTTTAGAATTGATAAACTCCAAAAACATATTTTCTAATTCCTTTGTCTTTTTAACTTTTGTCTCTTAGGTAGTGGTCCAGGTGCCAAAAAAAATTATAATCCATAGGCGAGAGGTCCGGAGAGTAGGGCCAGTTTCATAACCAAGCTCCAACAGTTTTTGTGACATCACATGTGAGACATGTGCCTGGCATTGTCATGCAACAAAACGTAAGGCAAACATACTGCCTACGTTTACTTCCAAGAAGTTCAAATTTTGATTCGTCAGTCAACGACACTTTCAACCATTATTCTACAGACCAATGTCGATGTCTTTTGGTCCATTGTAATCGTTTCAAAGTGTTGTTGACTGACAAATCAAAATTTGAATTTTTTCCGAGACATGATTTGTTGTTTTCTTATGGGATTTCTTCTGAATCGAGCAGCCACTGCTCTCACTGCATTTGCCGTTCTCACAGTGCGGGGACTGCCCGGTCGAGGTCTGTCACATATAGATAGGCTCTCATTATATCTGTTTATAGTGTGGTACACAAACATACGGCTGATACCAAAAGATTTCAAAGTGTTGAAAATCTCTGACCTACATCTTCCAACTTTCTGTAAGGCGATCACAGCTATTCCGTTTTCTTTATTACCCCACTCCAAGTTAACTGCCTGAAAGAAAAATACAAACAAATTGGGATTATTATCCTGACATGTAAAGAAAATAACCTGATAGAGATAAGGATTATCTAAATAATACCCAAGGATGTAAACAAAGTTCAACTTTTGTAACAATATTTATGACAGAACTAGGTATATCTAACTATTTGAAATATTTTTTGTGACACCAGAATTTTTCTTCTCTGCAAAATTGACATTGATCCTTTTAGTATCATGCTACAGATGCATTATTGGAAAAATTTGAATTTGAGAAAAAATACTTTTGCTCATCTTTTAGCAGATTTTTTAAAAATGTGTTTATTAGTGTTAATATTTTGATTTATTCATTTTCTATAGTTACAAAATTATAATTTAAATTATCTAATACCACTGCATTTGCAATGTTCCTCCAGGTAGTATTATTATACACTCCTAATCATACTTTATACTACAAAAGAGTTTTGTCTGTTCGGTAATAGGTGGAAGTTCCGGTTATGCTGCTTCAGCATCCCCTGGTAGTGGTATAGGACCTTTTGGAACACCTTCTCCTACATCATACAGTCCACGCACTCCAGGAAGCAGTGCTTCTCCATATCAATCTAGTATGTATCTTTTAAATACCATTTAAATAATTGTTTTCAATGGAATATTTTTTTCTCATTAAGTTTTCACTAAATTTGTTGGTGTAATGTTATTAACTTAATATTTCATGTTAATTAGGTTCAGATTCATCTGACGGTGATTGGGTAACAACTGGTATTGAAGTGCGCATAAAAGAGTCTCATGATGATGATGGCTTATCTGGACAGACTGGAACTGTAAAAACAGTTTCTGTAAGAATTTATCGATTAAAGAGATTAATAAAAATGTTACTAATCCGATAGAATTTATCTGTACTTCTTTTTTCTTTTACAGGGAGGAATGTGTACACTTTTCTTGTTAGCGGAAGATAGGACTGTTACTATTACAAGTGACAGATTGGCACCAGTTAAACCACAACAAAACGATACAGTAAAGGTGATCAAAGGAAAGAAAGACAAGGATCAGACTGGCAGGCTGGTATCAATTGACCACGTTGAGGGTGTTGTTAGTTTCAGTAATGGAGAATTGGATATGTTTCCAATGGATTTCCTTTGTAAAATGTCTGCTGGAAGCCAATAGGTTATTTTGTTTATCTAATTCTTAAAATTAACCTGGTAAGATTATTACTGAATTAGTATCTGTTTCAGTTACTTGTGTATTCTTGTCTTATATATTATTAAATTCACTAGCATAATGTTGCTTATGCTTCTAATATATGAAATGTTTGTTTTATTTTAAGAACATATAATAATAAAAAATATTATTTAAAAAACAAAAAGAGGTGATATAATGAAATTATATAATTTTTATTGTAAGGGATTTTTTTTGTTTTTCTTTCCAGTTCCTTTGTTTTTATTCCTAAGTCTTTTTAAATTTCTGTGATTGTTATTTTAAGAAGAGTATTATTAAATTTCTTTTGAATTGTAAAATTATTTTTAAATATTCGAAAAGTAATCCTAAACTGATAATAATTTGAACTGTACATTGTATGTCATGCATTTATCAATTGATTTTAATGCAATCAATAAAACTTTTCAGAACCAATTGTAAATAAACTTTATATTCTACTCTTTAATCGGCTGTGTAGGATTATTTCAATAACAAGGAGAGGCTACAGTCAGTGGGTCACACAGCTTTCAACCAAATTTTTAAACCTGCTTACATTTAGTAGTTTTTCACTACATGCTTTATAATTTTTAAATATAAAGTATTATGATTGTTTAAGTATTTAGCTCAGGTCACTCACAGAAAAAAAATAGAGACCAATGAAAAAAGACTTTTTTGGGGAGGAGGGGGAGTGTATTTAAGGGTTTTTTAGGTGCAAAAAAACAATATTAACTTTATTTCTTCCTAAAAAATATTTACTCTAGATACCAGACTGCTTTTGAATAAATATTATATTTGGCATATAACATTTTAGAGTAACTGATATAGAAATTTGGGAATATATATTTTAAGGGAGAAAGAAAATATTGTTATAACAATCAAAAAATTAAAATTTTCTGCAGGAATCACCTAAGAAAATTTGTTTGAAATTGGTGGCCCACTGACTGTAGCCTCCCCCTCCCTCTCATGCAAGTCTCGTGGCTTCTTTCTTTACCACGACTCTTGCTTCTGTTCCTTTTCTATCTCTCACCCAATTATTCTTCCTGATAAGTTAAATTTATGTCCTGAAGGATCTCATTTCTAGAGATTCATGTTCTAAATTTATTAACATCAATCTCTTCTAACTAGGGTTTGAACTTTTATGAAAATTTCTAAAAAGTTTCAATTTGACCGTTTCGAAAGAAATTTTTGGTACTTCTTCACTCCAGCTAATTTTCCAGCCCTGGGCTGCTATCCTCTCAGACCTTCTTTCCCCCCTCCCAAAAAAAAAGTTTTCTGTATTTGTTGATCCGAGCTAAATACTTAAACAATCACAGTATGTTATATTTTAAAATTATGGAACATATAGTGTACAGCTCAGCTACTAAATGTAAGCACGTGTCAAGAAAATCTTTATTACTATTTATTTTTTTAATTGGCCTGCAATGATCACTTAAATATAATTTCATATAGTTTCTTTCAGTGTAATTATCTCATTATAAAAAGCTCTTCCTATCCACAAAATTAAATCTTGAAACTGCTATTGACACTCATCGTGGATTGGAGTGAATAGATTTGACTTAAGTGATAGAGCTTAGAATGTGTGAAGTTCCAATTGCTCAGCATTACTTCAAAAAATGCTGCCACACAGGTTTTCACACTTAGTAGATAGTCTCCACTTTTGTTATCTTTTAAATTAATTTTCATAATATATGTGTTTTCTTAAAATACAACGTTTTAATTAAAATAAATTTAAAAAATCATTGATTTGGTGGATATTTGGAAAATTAAATCTACATTTATTTATCTCTTATAGAATGATAGGAATAATATGAAAGATGATTGGTGATAGAAAATTGTTGACTTATGCAGTTATATTGAGATATTTGTATAGTTTATTTGAACATTTAATACTGTATGAAATACTTCCTTAATGTGCACCAATGGTGACAAAATTGTTCGTGATTAATACCACTCTATTCTTAGATATCAGTCTAATGAAGTAACACATATCCATAGACAGCTACAAATTTTAAATGTATTTACAATTTCAAGAAAAATAATCAGAAATTACAAAAGAATAAAATAATTTATGTAACATTTGATAACTAATCAGTAAACTATTGAAAAAAAAAAATAAGGCATTGATTTCTATACAAGTAGACTAGAATACTAAAAACTTTAGTATAAACTATAATTATCACACCTAATACAATCATTTTAACATTGATTGATACAAGAAACAAATATAAAAAAATATATATATTTTCTGGTTATAGCTACGTTTTCTCATCTGTGAAAACGAGTTTTGACAGATGAGAGATAAACTATTAAAGGGTTAGCTAAAATCAATCTGTGATGTATGCAGTAATTTTATTTCACAACATATAAATGCATTTCTATGTTTATACTCGATAAACGATTTTATTATTATAGAAAAGAAAAGACAATCTAAGTAGTGAGTTACACATAAACTCCATTCGAATACTTTCCACATGAATATATTGAAAAATGATGTATATCAATTACTATATCTTTACTTGAAAATAAATCAAATATGTATAAATATATTTTTAAAAAAAAGTGGTCACTCTTCTCTCACATATGAAGCAATCCAATGTAAAGAGGTTGATATGATCCAGGTTTAGATTACATCGGATTTCCATAGGATGACAAAATTTCCAGGATTGTTTTGAGAATTTAATGTTGTTTTTAGAGAAGAATACGAAAATAAATCTAGAATTTATTAAAAATTTAATGATGTTCAAGTCTTAGCTGTAAAAAGTACAAGAAGAGGATTTATTTTCAATTAAAATTTTTATAGAAATCAGTTTTTTAAATGTAGAAATATAGTTTTAACTATAATCATCGTTAGTCTTAAATAATATCTGTTATTTATTGAAAATATTGTGGGGATGCTAATTATTAGCTGATTGGAAACCAAAATACGTAATGAAGTGACCACTTTTTTGTTTTTATACTGCAGTTCAGTACAATCAATTAACTTAATTTTCCCTTTGTAATTTAAAGCAACTAGAATAAGAATAAAGGAGAACTTTAGGATAAAAATTAAAATTACAAATGATTTTTACAGTTTAAAGGAAAATATCAAATACAACTGTTACAGTCTTTCTTTCTTGAAATGTCATCTCACAATTTTAGTCTCTTCACTAACAATTAAACAATCCTTAAAATTATCCCTAAACAAGTTTAATCACAGCTAGCAACTTAAATGACTGAGACAAATGTAAAATGTAGAAAGAAGGAAAAGTAAAAACAAAGGATTGAAAATTAAGAAACATTCTGGTTTATAAAATCATTAGCCGTTTACATAAAATAAATTCAAAACCTGTGGTACAACATCTCTTTAAAGAGATGTAACAACTATTTTTAACTATTCTGTTCCTAGAAAGATGACATGTAGAGACAATGAAGATAATAATCCCTCAAATCTATAGGGTTCAGAAGTCCATTACCTTCGTAAGGCCAAGTGATTCTATTCCAAACCTGAACTAATAAGGAATAAGTTCCAGGAATCAGAAGAAAGTTTCGCAGCCAGTTACTACATCAAGAGTTTTAATGTTTAATATAGATAACTAGGGTTCAACTATTTAATCCTAATTTAAAAGTGAGGAGATGAAAAAGCTCTGCAAAATTTTGTTGATACCATTATCGTTCTCATGAACTCTTTTAAGCACTCAACATGTTTTGACGTAAAAATTGAGGGAAATTCAATCCAATTCATGACAGGAATATAATTTTATGACAAAATTAATCGAGTATTTGGCACTACATATTTGGCTTCATTCAACATCCAGCCAATGGCACATCGCCAATTTTTCAAGAAATTATTTGAACTATTGTTACTCATGTTAGATGAACTATTTTTTATCAATAAAAATCATTAATAATAACAGAGTTTAGTTCAATAGGCATAATTTGGAAAATTAAAATTTTATAAGAGAAGATAAACAAATTTCAGGTCTCAAGTTACAATAAAATCTATAACCCACCACTTCCAGACAACGTATTTTTAACAAAATAAAAGTTTTCATTTTTATGGTTACTACATCCACTGACCAAAAAACCATAAATGAAAATGAAAGTGAATCATAAGACTTTATATATATACACATATATATATTAATTTTACATGAACTGGAGAATGCGTGCAAGAATGATAATGACATTGCAAATACTTGAAAAAAAAAGTAAAGGATTTTTACCTCCTTTCTTTGTACTAACCTAATAACATAAGTGTACATTTTCAAATAAACATATTTATAAACTTCTTAAAGGTTAGATAACAGTACCACCCTTATTCAAATATACTTTAGTTCTTTGAGGGTTAATCAAATTTTTCCTAACACTACAAGAGCTATATCAAAATTTTAACTATTTGAAACTTCAAAATATTAAGAAGTGTAACTAAAAAGAATTTTCAGAATATAGACACTTAACAAAACTACTTCACAGATAAAACCTGTTTTTGATAATTATAACAGTATACTGAATAAAATAACAATGTACTTCTTCATTAACAAAACTTAATTTTTTCAACTAGTCTAGTAAACAAATATAGCACAGCCACTTAAGCTTATGATTATAATTTTTTTTTAAATCAGAAAATCATATACAGCACAGATTGGAATAAAAGATATAATGATTCCATTTTACCAGTGCTTAGCCTAACATAAGGATCACCACAACATCCAATAACTTGTACCAGATAAAAATAGCTTCTGGTACATTTTTCATACACTGAAATTGAATAATCAATACAATAATTAGTATTAAAAGAATACTTAATCAAGGTTAATTGTTCTTTTTTCTTGAAAAAGTGGACTATCATCCATAGTTTTGTCGGTGCTGTTTTCAGAGTTATCTGCTGCATCCTGGATAACTGAAGAATGTTCACCTAGATTGAAACATTCACTATCTTCAACTGAAAACAGCTCCACAGGAGACTGAGAAAAAAATAAAGCAAAAATCAGATAGTGTTGTGAAGTTACATAAGCATATGATACTGTGGAACAGCAATCTTACCCGTAAAAGCTCTTTAAACTCTTCATCAGAAAACACTTTAACAGTATGCTTATCCTGAATGTGTATTAGTTTGTTACTGTTACTACTGTTGTTTCTTAAAACTTTAATTGAACTAATGTTAATTATCTGCAACAAAGATAAGTAATAGGATAGATTATAATAATTGTATTGTATTCTTGTTATCAATAATGCTAGGTAACAAGAATTGTATATAGTAAAATAAATACTATTCAAACATATACTTTCTAGATCATAGAAAAAATCCAATTTAACTACAGTTCAAAGAATACAGAAGTGACTTGACAAACGATCTACACATCATTTTACAATACAAATGAAATTGACAAATTATTTTATTTTCTGAAATGTTTGAAACTTGAAAATAGAATCTGATTCTCAATGAAGAAAGTAAGGCAATAAGGACCCTAGTGTTTGAAGCCTTTAACAAAAAAGAAATATATATATATATATATATAAAAGAAAAATATACAGTTTACTTATTTTATTTTAATCTGGTTCATTATTAAAACAAGCTCCAACTTACACCATCTGAAGATTCTTCACTAAGTGCATCATTCAGCATCATTGAAGACTGAAGAAAAAAATAATATAGTAGAATTGATAATTGTTATTAAAAACATTTAACATTTTATTTGCTGTATTTAAAAAAGTTACCTTGTTGGTTCCACCTCCAAGAGGTAAACCTCGTGCTTTCTTTCGCCATACTGCTCTACATTTTGAATCAATATTTTGCTTTATACGATGCCAGTCTTTGTCAGTAATTTTAAACTTGTAAGCCAAATGACATCTTATAGCATAAATCTAATGAAAAGAAAATAATTTAACCAGGAAATATCATTATATTATGTTAGTGATGTATATTAATAAAAAAATAAATAAATGTCTTCTTTTTCAATTAAAAGATAGAATGTAAGTATTTTGATAAAACAATTTTTTGGATAGTAGTTCAGACCCAAGTTTTTACATGTCCCAATCATCGAATCCTCTTTAATTTGATGAATGATTATTACTGAGTCAGTAAAGATATCTCACAGTTCCTAATTTACCAGTGATTTTCATGTTTAACTACTCCAGGTATTCTCCTGATCACTTTATTTCGCCATATTTTTTTTCAATTAATATGCTTTTTATTATTATTAATTTTGTAAAGCATCTAAGTCTCAATGAATAAAAACTCCTTTCATACCAGAGAAATATCCAAATTTGAATAATTTTTGGATACCGGAAGATCTCTTATCATACGAGTTGATAAAGACTAGACTACTCAACCCTAGTCGATACCACCTGCGGAGTACCTGAAGGGTCTGTGTTGGGGCCAATACTGTTTGTCATTTTCACAGCACCAGTAGTGGCACTCAAGCATCCAAAGGCGGTGATAGCAGCCTATGCGGGCGACATTGGCATATATGCTTCCAGCATCAACACAGGGACTGCACTCACTTTGGCACAGAATGCTTCAGCCACAATTGTTGAAGAACTAGAAGAGATCAGTATCAGAGTGAACCCTGCAAAAACTGATGCTATTGTCATGTCGTTCCAGAAGTGAAAGAAGTATCTACCCACACAATTCACTGTTAGAGGAGCTTATCATAAAATCTCCACCTCGCTTATCTACCTTGGCGTCACGCTAGATACACATTTAACCTTCTCCAATCACGTTAGGCAGAGGATCAAGCTGGCACGGAAGAAGTCGCACCGGCTTTACCACCTACTGAAATCGCCACAGCTCTCACTGAGACTCAAGCTCCAAATTTATAAAGCTATAATAAGACCTACACTGCTCCAAGGAGCCCCTCTCCTGCGATACCTATATAAATCCATGCTTACGAGTCTACAGAGGTTCCAGAACTCTATCCTTCGGCGAATTGTCCCTGGCACCACCCTACAAAGGGCTAAGAATCAAACAATACGCGAGGAGCTCCAGCTCCCCTCGGTACCTGAGTCCATAGGCCGGAAGCACATCAAATTTTTTGATGGACTGAAGGCCTGTGCAAATCTACTGTTTAATGAGATCTCACCACCACCCAGACCTAGGAGGTGGTAAGGTAAACTCTCTTTGGTGGACATACACTCCGAAGGATGTGGCTGGACTTTGCGGTCCAAACCCATTAATGTGTATATTTGTAAATATTGTAAATAATAAATAATTAGCAGAACGGTCCCTCCCCGTTCAATGAAAATTACAAGGCCTTGTGCCACATATGTTATCCTTAGCTATCCCCAATCCTTAAAATGCCCTCGGGCAGTGAAAGAACTTTGTTATTTGTATATATTAGTATTGCTATACTTATATATGTAATTTAATTAAATAAATATTTTGGGAGGTTAGAAAAAAAAAAAATCTAAAAGATGTATATTTTTAGCATAAATAATATCAAATATTATTGTAAGATCATAATCCCTAAAAATTTAATTTTTTAAAAAATTTAATACTAAAAAAAATAATCTTGCTTCTAAAAGATATATTCTCGAGAATAACTATTAACAATTAATGCGCTCAGTCCGAACTGCTCAAATATTCTAGAATTCATAAATGCTGTCTAATTAGAATTTGCTTCCAGAAATAATTCATTGGCAGCTTAACAAGTTTATCTAAAGGTTCAGTAAAGGTAGTAGATAAATTCTGTCCATACATCATCCTGGATTAGTTCTTGTCTTATAAAAGTTTCAATTCAATAAAATAATACTATTAATAGATCTTTCTTTCTTATTCATTAGCTAAATTCAATGTTTAAGAGAGACTATTTATCCTAACTTGCAACCGATTTAGCAAAAAGTTATTACTAGCTTAATTAATAACCTAACTAAACCTGATATTCTTAGGCAAATTATCTTTTTTCGTCTATTGATATTGTCATACGTTCTATATGGCTTACATGCTTATCTGTCAAACGTAATAGGCTCGATTAACAAGATATCACTGTAATTTTAACATTCTAATCAACTATCTACTTTGTTGGGAAAGGAGATTTTACTATTTCAAATATGGACAATATCATATGGCATCCTATCCTTCATCAAGTAACCAAACACTATTTTGTAAGCTTCAGCATAAATTCATTCCCTTACATTTTGAGCATTTAGTTTAAGATAATAATTATTTCCATGGAATTCTTAATCAGAAATGATACACATGAACTCTTCCATTTCTCCGTGGATTTTATCTTTGTTGGCAATTTCCTGTTGGTATGGATAATATTGGAGCATTTGCTCCTTTTGAAATATTATTAATAGCTTTTCCTCCTAGCACCTTATTGTAAATTAGCCTTTCTCATTCATTGTAGCTATATTCTATTCTTGCTTTGAAACTATTCTCAATGCTTTTCTCCCACGAAAATCTTTTTTTTTAAACATAAAACAAATTCAAACAATAATCAAATTAAAAATTAATGTAAATGAAGCATATTTTAACTCTCACTTCACTCCTCAAAGAGAAGAAATTTACTAACAAACGAATTTTAGTACTGGCTTAAAAGTGCTATATCTGGTTAAAATTTTAACCCACACTTCACGCCTCAAGGAGAAAATTTTTTCTAACAAATGAATTTTGGTACTGGCTTAAAAGAGCCATATCTGGTTAACAGGTGGTCCAAGATCACATCAGTTATACAGTCGAAGGGATTCTGCAAGTAGCTAAGTATTGACAACTTTGATCATGGATGGGCTGTCACTGAAGGGACAATTAAATTCTCAACAGGACCTTGCCACTTAAGGTGGAGCCTTATATACATATTTGGACATAGGGCTTCTATTAGGATTCTATGCACAATGTGATCAATGTTAAGATGACATCAATGTCAAAATGAACCACCTATGAAACAGATATGGCACTTGTCAATTAGTACCCAAAACAATTATCTTAAACAAAATAACTGTGTTACTGACTAAAACATGGTAATCTAATAAAGGAAGTCACATACATGATATAAATGACAAATAATTTATTTACACATGGAAATATTCATTACCATTTCATGTTTTAAAGTGGTACTGTATAACCGAATTAATAAAACCAAACACTATAATCTATTGGCATATAGTGTTGGGCAATACGAGGTCCATACTTACGGTAATCTGAATAAACTACTTTAATGAGTGGAATTTCTTAAATAACAAAAAATATTATCATAGGTTTTCTATTCTGATCAATAATATAAATCTGTCATTTCTTAAAATGAGTTTTGTATTGATCATTATGAAATCGTACATTCTCTTCTCAGTGTTACAAAGCTTAAAATTCAAAACTACACAGTTCTTTAAATAATGAGTGGTAATATGATAAAAACTGTGAGAATTGCAAAGAACTTTTATAGAAAAATCATATCTAGTCATCTAATGCACAATTTTATAAATGTGACAACCAGTCTTTCTACACCAGAAGGACAATAATAACTAGTTTTCAGGCATACATAACTCATAAGATGAAATATTAAAAATTAATGGATATAATTGAGAAATCATTCTTTTTGTTGAAAACACAATTTTGAATAAATAATAAATAAATAGGAATATTAAAACTTACCAAAAGTGGATCAAGTTGTCTTTTACTATGTTTACCTTTTCCTGACAAATTAGACACAGCAAGCACTTCTCGGGGAAATAACGAATCAAGAAGTGTAAGGGCCATTTTTTCAGGAGTCAAGCAATGTGCATTGATATGCATAAGCAGCCTGCACAAACGACAAATTTATCTGAAGTTTAAGGGTGCAAATAGTGATTTTCAAATACACAAAGCGAAACTTACGATGGAGGTATATCTACTCGAACTCTTGCTTTAGGATTGGAAACATCACCTAACCATGAACCTTCAGGCAAATCTTCCTCTGTATTAAGTGTCAAAATTTGAACACTGTCACTATTAGTCACTTTATCAGATTGCAAAAAACCAACTGGATTTGAACTGTAACAAATTTTCAATAATAGCAATTTAACTAGTTTTATTGATTTTCCAATTGATAACTGCATTCTAAGAGCTATTTTTAGTAAAATATTACCCATCAGGATCAGTGAGGATATCTGTTTTATGAAGATTTCTCAAATAATCATCTATAAACAAAATCTTTGGTAGTAACAGAGTTGCACAGCAATCATGTTCTGTTTTCTCTTTTGATAAAATTTTCTCACATGTACTAAGGATAGTGGTACATGTAGTCATTAGAAAATCTACCTTTTTTTCCATTGCCGATAACCGATTTTCTAACTTTTCATTTACCTTATCATAACTATGAAAATTACTTTTTTCAATGCGAATCCTTTTTCCAATATCCGACATATTTACGTTATTTGTTTTCAATGCTTAAGTAAACTGGTTGCTTACAGTGAAAAAAGAATTAAAAACCTTGACAAATTATTTTTTACAACAGAGATACAATGATATTCAGAATAACTTGAGAAGTGATATAATAAAATAAGATGTGTACAATTTTCGATTTGTAAACTTTGATATTGTTTATTTTATTTAATTCAAATCACCCACTGATTATGAGCAGGTTTTGAATTACCCTCGTTCACGTAAATTCTCGCGATTTACCGTATAGTACGAATCTATGTGAATTATGGAATTCGACCGATGTGTTACCTCTAGAAAAATCAAACAGTGTTGGTAGAGGTATTAATCCCTTGAATTTGATATTATTACATTCCATATTAATGGCAACTTCACTGATGTTATTGACAATATATTTTATGTTTTTTTCTTTAAATTTGAACATATATATATCCATATAATGAGAATCATTCCAATTGATTGTAGAACTATAATAGATTTAATTTCAATTTCTGACATTCTTGAAAAAATTGGCTGTGATAATGCATATCTAACAAAGATATTGTGTTGCTATTGAGCCAATTCATTCAATCTCATATATCCTGATACAAATTCGCAATACCTTTCCTAAGTTATCATCTCATTTGGATGAGAATCGGCTTTTTCTCCCCCCCCCCTTCTCCTCATCCTCCTTTTCAAAAGGGGAAGAATTTCAACTGAAAATAGAAAGTGTCTGTGTAACCTTTCTCTTCAGTCACTTCTTTAGGTCATTGTTTAAGAAGGTCATTTTCATAGGGGATCTATGGGAGGAGAGGGAGGGGTATTTTCGTGCTGAAGCCCCTTCAAAATGATAAAATATAACCATATTTTATGAAAAAAATTATCTCTAAAAGTATTATTGTTCGTCTAATTACATTTAAATAGGACTTAAATTAAAGAATGACTTAAACATCGTTTCATAAAGGTAGTTAGCTTCTTTCTTTCTTCCGAAGTAATTCTTCTGATACATACATATGAAAAATTCTTTCGAGCTGAATCCTCCCAAAGTTAAATCCTGGATCCATTAGTGGTCGTTTGTTTTATTAATCGGTATGTTTTCATTATTAACGATATTCAAACCTTTAAAAAACTCACTTTTTAAAAAAATATGTGAGCATAAAAATATATACATCAAAAATTCACCAGTTACCCTGCTGTGTTTTTGATTAAATTTTAGGAACTAGACTTCCTTAATTTTACAAATAAAAAACCAATTATAACTTTTTATTAACGTTTCAGGGAATTTTCTACATCTTCAGAAAGCATTTTATTAGTGATATCCATTAACTTATTCCTTTTGGTTTATTACGCTAGAAATGGAAAAAAAAATTTCCACTTTTAAAAAGTTTGGGATCATTGAAACTTTTATTGTCGATAGTTTTTCAGCTCTTTTGGAACTAGAACTTTTTCCCCTTGTGATTTTTCAATGAAGGTTTTACTTCACTTACAAGACTTTTATTTAAAAGGTGTGACGATTTCACTGAAAAGTCGATCTCAAAAATAATTTTGATTCTTAACTAATCAAACGAAGCATAAGAGTCATGTATAATTAATGAAGGATAGATTATAACTCTAATCTAATCCCAATTACTGTTTATTTGTCATTTAACGAAACTTGTTTTAATATCTTATATAAATAAAAGTTAAAATTTTACCGTAAATCTAGAACTTTAAAAAAAAGTTCCATAGAACTTTTCTTTTAACAACTTTTTTCTTAAAAAGTTTCACAAGAATTGTAAAAATGGAACTTTTTCAAATTTTTCAATAAAAATTTCAACCCCTGGTTTATTATTTTCGATTAACAATCTTTGGAATCGTCCAAGACAAAAAGTCAACCCTCAAAATATGAGTTTTAACGTTTCAAGATATGTGGAATAAAATACCTGGTGCGGTGCACGCATCACACAACTTTCACTTACCAACTTATAGCCCTGGAGCCAGGGCCCACAAATCGACCTGATCGCAGGAGTAGATTTAAATGTAAATTATGACAGTGTACGTTATTTTAAGTAAAATGAACCTTGTCTGTCATTCCAGAGCCGCTGCTTTAAAAAATGGCTGCGGCCATAATATTTAAAGAATATAACCATACTATTTAAAGAATATTAGGCCATTAATTTGGGAATCGAAACGGGAAATCCATTGCAAAAAAAGAGATAAAGTTTTTATTTTTATAACATGTATATATGGATTTAGACATGTAAAAAACAAAATTGCTAACACGTGCTACCAAGGGAAGCTGATTTTTACCAAATTTGTCAAAAACTGAGATAGATTACTATAAATACAGGGCTATTTATAGTAATCTGTCTCAGTCTCACTATAAATTGTGCCTCGAACGAGTACCTAAACCTTAATAATTTGGTTAAGAGGTATGATAGAAAACCAACGCTCGTTCGATCAACCAACGCTGAATTTTATAAAATTTGTCAAAAACTGTGACAAGTTACTATAATAGGCCCTGTTACTTGGAAATGAGTTCCTTATGAGGAAAAATCCATAGAATCTAAGTTGTAGAGCATCAAATTTTGCTTCCACTGAGTACCAAATATTTTAATACAGGTCACTTAATCCGAACAAAATTGGTAATCTCCCGATGGTTAGAAATTGGTAATGAAGGTATACATGATTTTCAATATTTCAACAGTATGGGTGTCTATTCTTCTGAGTTATTTTTGTTCACAGTGTTACGTGCAGTATAAGCCTCTTTTTCACCTTTCAGAAGCGAAGGATTTTGATAAACGAATTAACGATGTGTCGAATTATACCGAATTTCATAAAGAAATGACTAATCCCTATTCGAGATATATAAATGGCCTACAATAAAAATGTTAGTACTCTGTGGAAGCTAAATTTGAAGCTCGACAACTCTGATTCTATGTTTTTTTTTTCTCTTAGGGAATTCATTTCCAAATAACAGGGCCATTTATAGTAATTTGTCACAGTTTTTGACAAGTTTTTGAGTTGGATGACCATGGTTTTCTACCATACCTCTTAAACAAATTATTAAGTTTAGGTACTCATTCGACGCACAATTTAACGTTCTGTAATTTCTTAAAAAGAGTATTTTTCGCCTTAATGTATCGTTTAGGAATTATAGTTGAAAAAAAAAAAATATCTGACATTTTTGGCTGTAAAGTTTTCCCTTGTAGACCCACGTTAGCGATTTCGTTTTTTACATGTCTAAACTCACATATATAAGATAAAAAAAAATAAAAACTTTTTTTGCACGATGTACTCTTTAGAAGTAATACATGAAAAAAAAGATCAGATAAATCTGGATTTTTTAGCTGTAAAAAGTTTTCTCTTGGTGGCCCGTGTTAGCAATTTCATTTTTTAAATGTCTAAAACCATATACATGGTGTCCCGTAAGTAGAGGCAAATATTTAAAGGAGTGAAAGCAGAACTCAATAAATACAAAAAAAGGTTACATAAACAATGGTTCGATTTTCAGCAGGAGAGTAGAGAATTAAAGTTTTGTGATTTTTTATGTGTCAGGTTTTTTGTTGAATAGAAAATGATAACTGAAAAACTATCTAATTTAAGTAATTAAATATTGGTTCACTGTAAACTAGAAAAAAATTACTTTATATGAAAATGGAGTTTTCTTTTGTTAAAACCATTTAAAGAGGGATTTTGAGCTGCTAAACTCAGCTAAGGAGTGGGGGGAGATGAGTAGTGGTGGGGGAGTGGGTAGAGGTGGGGTTAGCACCTGGTAGAGATGTGCGCTTTCCCTGAGAAAATTCCTGGGTCCGCCACTGCGACATTTTGCAGTAGTAATATATATGTAGGAATAGAGGAAGACGCGTTATATAACGCGCATATATTAGAGAAAATAGATAAGGAAATTCAATAAAATATATTTAGAATCATTATTTTACCAAAATCCACCTTTCTTTCAACTTTGAGCCAAATCAAACGAGCCGTTTCTGAAATATTGGCATATTTATGAAAACACATTTACGCGTGAGCAAGCGGAAGTGCTGGACCAAATTTGATAAAATTAATATGGGCCAATCTAGGCTCCAAACCGCTTAATTTCTGAAAATCGGATAATTAATTTGACTTCAGATAGACAGACAGACAAACAGACACTGAACCTAATTTGATCTTTAATGTCTGAAATGTAAAACGCGAGAGGAAATTTTCGATTCTGAGCACCATTTTTTTTAACCTCTCGCAGGTATATAATGCTTCCCTACCTTTGGTAGTGAGGAAACAAAAATTGAATTTTAATGTAAGATAACTCACATTCTCTACCATAGTGTCATTTATTTTTGTATTTTCATATATTATTTCTGATAATTCTTTATATTCATTGCACAGATAATGGAATATATTTAGTATTCATGCTATAAAACGAAGAAACAAGGAAATCTGTTGAAGAAAATCGGAGTTATAGAATTATATCCAAAAAATCGAGTTTGGAACCACAGTGGTATTATCGATTTTTTAAGGTATTAAAAAAATTATTTTATTTTCTTCAATCAAAAATAGATTAGTTATCTAAGATATTTCACTAATTCAATCAGTATAATATTGATTTTTAACGTTTTAGCCTCTCGAATCCGACCATGGACTAATGTTTGAATTACAACGAAAAATGTTCGACATTATTATTATTATTTTAACTCACATGTTGAATGTTTGGTACGATTTCTTTTTATAATCATGAACAGCTATTCCAAACGATACACTGAGTGAAAAAAGTATAGAAAAAATAATATATAGAAAAATAATATATAGAAAAATAGAATAGAAAAAAAAATATTTTGTTGGTCCATATTTTATCGCAGCCGACCGCAGGTCTAACATCTATTTCTTTATTAAGACCAGAATTCTTAAAAAATATTAAAACAGATTCCAGGCGTTCCATTAAATTACAGACGCAGGTGCGTCCATCTGCGTCTGTAATTTAATGTTGTAAATTGAATTAATCTTATTTGTTTATTTTTGACGAGTGTCTATTTGAAATAAAAAAAATTAAATTAGTCATTGAGCCCTAAAAATATCAATTAATCTTAAAAAAAAAAAAAAAATTGGTTAGGTTTTATTTAGTCATATTAAAAACCTTTTTTTTTTTATTAACGAAATTTACAACTGTAATTAATAATAAATACAACAAGTAAATATGAACAAGTAATATGACATGTATAACATGAGGAGAAACTACCCATTGTTAGCACTCAAATTATATTTCTATATTAGAAGGTCCCGAGGCCATCTTCTTTTTAGACGCCTCGGAGGGTTATCAGGAATAGAAGAGGAGGCAAGGTTGGAAACGAGAGGGTTCGGATGGTTCAGAAGTTTATTATGAAAGGACAGGTATCTGGATTGAGCTAAATCGGAAACATATGGTACATTAAGGTCATTATGGATGATTTTATTTGTGACAAAGTAGGGATCATTAAGGATTTTACGAAGGATTTTGGATTGTAGGGATTGGATACGAGAGGAATTTGATGGTTTAGTAGAGTCCCAAAGCTCGATCCCTTTATTAAAAACCAAAGCTCTATTGTATTTTTTAAAAATGATATATAAATTACTAAATATTTGTATTTTATTTCAAATCGTTTCCTTAGATATAATTATATATTTAAAAATATATATAAATAAAACAAAAATTTTTATTTTTTTATTTATTTTAAATGACATTTACAACTGTATACAAAAAAAATACATCTAGTAAATTTGCACATTGGTATAAAGACATGGAACACATGTTGAGAAACTACCCATTGGTAGCACTCAAATAATATGTCTATATTAGAAGATCACGTGGCCATCTTCTTTTCAGACGCCTCGGAGGGTTATCAGGAATCGAATAGGAAGCAAGGTTAGAGACAAGAGGGTTGGTATGGTTATGAAGTTTATTATGGAAGGACAGATATCTGGATTGGGCCAAATCTGATACATAAGGAACATTAAGGTCATTATGGATAATTTTATTTGTAACAAAGTAAGGAGCATTGAGGATTTTACGAAGGATTTTGGATTGCAAGGACTGTATGCGAGAGGAATTTGAAGGCTTGGTGGAGCCCCATAGCTCAACCCCGTAAGTCCAAATAGGCCTTATTATAGTCATGTAAATCAGTCTTTTATAATTGATTGGAAGGTTAGAGCGTTTGTCTAGTAAGTGTTGAAGTAGTCGGAAACGTCGAGCGGTTTCTTGTCGTTTCAGTCTGGTATGAGGATTCCAAGTTAGACGTTTGTCCAGATGGAGTCCTAGGTAACGGATTTGTTCAACAGGAATAAGTGAGGTGTTGTTAAAGGATACTGAAGGACAGGAAGTCATTGGTTTACGACGAAGGGTGAAGGTAATTTGATGGGATTTATTGGAATTTATTTTAATTCTCCATTTCTGACACCATTCTTCCAGGTTTGTGATGTGGAATTGAAGGGTTTGGGATGCAATAGATGGGTCGTTATTGACTGATAGGATACATGTGTCATCAGCATATGTGGTGATGACAGTGTTGGGATGGGTTGGGATGTCAGCTGTATAAACTGTGTAAAGGATAGGACCTAGGATACTACCTTGAGGAACACCTGCAGACTGGGAAAAACGGGATGTATATACATTGTTGTGATTTACTTTAAAGTATCTATCAGTAAGGTAGGAACGGATAATGAGGAAGTAGGTAGATGGTAGGAATTTTCGGAGTTTGTACAGCAGTCCCGGGTGCCAAACTCTATCAAACGCCTGTTCAACATCGAGAAAGGCTCCCGTACAGTACATACCGCGCTCCAATGCAGAGGATACTACGTCTACCACACGATGGCATTGCTGTATAGTGGAATGGGAGGAGCGGAATCCAAATTGGTGATCTGGGATTATGTGATTAGAATCTAGGATTGGGTACAGGCGTTTTAAGATTAGTTTTTCCAGGATTTTTCCCATGATGGGTAACAGAGAGATGGGACGGTAAGAGGATGGATATTCTGGTGGCTTTTTGGGTTTGTGGATCATTTTGACAATAGATATTTTCCAAGGATCAGGGAAATATGTTGTTCGGAGTACAGCATTATATATGAAAGTAAGGAATAGGATGGCTTTTCGAGGAAGAAGTTTCAAGATCTGGGATGTTATTAGGTCATGTCCAGGAGCTTTGTAGGAGGGTAATCTTTGAATGATGTTGGATATTTCTGTGGGATGAAATGCTTTAGGTGGTAGGGACATTTGGAGAGGAGTATCCAGTTCTGATTCAATACATTCGATGTGGGTTGGATTAAGGATATCAGGATGTGGGTTGAAAATTTGGAACAGATGTTGACCGAATAACTGGGCTTTTTCTTCGTCGGATTTGGACCAGGTTTGGGATTCAGTAAGAAGTGGGTGATTAAAATCTTTAAACTTCAGAAGTTTTTTGGTTGTAGTCCATAGTGATTTGTCAGTTGTTGTAATATTTCCAGTTAGGTTCAGTAATTGTTGAGTTTTATATTTTCTGATTTCTGATTTTAGTTTGTTAGTCAATTCGGTATAGTACGTTTTGTCTGAAGGATATCTAGTCCTGTGCCACTTCGATCTTGCTCTGCGTTTATCCCTTAATAAGATTCGAATATGCTGTGGCAAGTTAATTTGTCTTAAATTATTGCTTTTATTATTAACAAATGTGTTATTATTTATACTCGTTGTTATAGTTGTATTAAGGTTTTCTATGGCATTATCAATATGTTGTTTTGTCTTGAGGGGAATTTTTAAGTCCAGTTTATCTTCCAGATCATGACGAAATTTGTCCCAGTCCACTCGTCCTGTAATTAGTTTAGGAAGTTTAGGTTTAGGAGCAAAGTTCGAATGTAGTAAAAGCAAAACTGGACTATGATCTGACGAAAGGTCATCCAGGGATTTGATATTGGATTGGGAGGAGGAAATCTGGGAGGTGATAAATATATCCAGGATATCGGGACGTTTTTTCAGAGATGGAGGCCAATATGTAGGATTCATGAGTGAGAGGATTGAATAACTGTTGGAAGAAGAGACACGTGATAGGATGCTACCGCGGGAGTTGGATGTTCGACAACCCCATCGTTGGTGTTTAGCATTGTAGTCTCCTCCAGCAATAAAGCGCGCTCCGAGGGATTGAAATAAGGAATCAAGTAGGCTATAAGAGAGGGAATTACCAGGAGGACAGAATACAGCTGAAAGTGTTAGATGGAAAGGACGAGTTGAAAGGATTACAGAAGTTGATTGAATGGCATCAGTTGGAGTAGAAGGGATAAGGGAATGCGATAGAGATTTATGTATAAGGATGCAAGAGCCAGCGTGGGAAGTGTTGTCTGGATGGTCAGATCTATAAGTGATGTAGTCACGTATGTAGAATTGTGTCCGTTGAGTGAAATGAGTTTCTGTCAGAAGAGCAATGTCAATATAATTGTCATGGAGAAATATGTCTAGTTCGTCACGGTGGTTTTGTAGTCCGTTAGCGTTCCATAAGAGGATAGCTAGGGGCTTTGTATTCATCGGAAGTTAAACGGGATTTCGGAAAGGAGTCTTGTGAGAAGAGTTATAAGCGGTTTGATAGTTTGTTGAAGATCTATCAGGAATGATGATAGGATAGAGGTGATGTCGGATGATGTTTGGCTGGGAAGTGGATTTAGGTCATGAGGTTGTGATGAGTAATCTATGCGAATAGGATTGCTGGGTGGAGGGTGGGTCCGACGTGGGGTACGAGGAGTAGGATCTAAATTCTGTTGGACTTGTGATGGGAGGTTCATCTTGGGAGTAGGAACGAGTGGAGCTGGGTGTGGGTGCTCTGGCGGGAGTTTGACCCTTAAGGGTAGCTGATGGGGAGGGATTGGCTGACGAGGCTGTTGAGGTTGAGTATTAGAGCTTTTGGGCTTGGATTGGGAGGTTTGAGGCGCCTGACTTTGAGGCTGCTTCTTAATGATGCAAGGCTGCCATTGAGAATTTCTTGAGTTCTGTTGAGGATAATCCTTAAGTGTAGAGATGGATGGTTGTTGTTGGACGGCGATGGAAGGTGAAGTCGGCAAAGCAGGGAATGTTTCCTGATTTTCAATTTCAGGTGGCTCAGGACAAGTTTTTTGAGCAGGTCCAAGGGTTTTCGTCGCTAAGTTGCGTGATCTCTGTTTGTGAAGATTTTTATACACCTCACAACCTCTATAGCTTGCAGGGTGGGCTTCACCACAAAGAGCACATGTAGCGGGCTCATCTTTTGGCCTCTGGCAAGTGTCTGAAGCGTGAAAACCGGCGCATTTAACACATCTGGCCTCGTGATGGCAATATGTCTTCGTATGCCCGAAGTTTTGACACTTAGTGCATTGTACTATTAGGGGCTTCTGTCTTGGTTCTTCAAATCGTACTGTCGAGTATACTAAACGTTGAACCTGAAATATTTCATTATTCGTTTTTGCTGGTTCCAAATCTATAAAAAATAATGGAAGCGGATATCTTTCCCTAGGATGTAGTACGGGTGCTATGTGCCTGACGTTATGACCGATTTCTTCCAGGCCTGTTTTGATGACAGATATAGGAGTGGTTGAATGTAGACCTCTCAGGACTACTCGAAACGCCTTGTCCTGTTTCAATTGGTAACAATGGAAGTCGTAGTTTTTGGAAGTTAAATGGCTAATCAATTTTTTATAGTTTTCTCTAGAGTTCGTGTTTATTTTAATGTCATTGATTCGAGAGAAGCAGCGAAAATTTGGCTGTCCGATTAGTTTTGCAATTTCTTGACCAAACGACACGAAGTTCTCAATTTTTGAAACAAAAACAGGTGGCGGTTCGGGGTCAGAAAAATCTTGAGGCTTCGGAATCTTGCTTGATAAATTGTTATCGAGAATAGTATTCTTGCTGGCTGAGGTGCTTGGTGCAGTTGGCTCTGATTGTGTGGCATTAGATTTACTCCTCGTTTTAGGTGGAGATTTTTCTTGTTCTGCTGGCTTATTTGATTTGTTAGATTTATTTTTTGTTTTTTTCTTATTTGGTGAGTTGCTTCCCGAACCGGGAGCGGAGTTTCGGACACGCTTTTGGAGCGTACGTCTTTTCAAGTATTGCGAGTCAGTCTCGCTAATTTCTGAAAAGGGTGTCTCGTTCTCCGAGTCTTCACAAGAAGTGTTCTTATCCAAATCCATGGATTTATCCATGATGGATAAATGAGTGTGAGAGAAAGAGAGAAAAAAAAATGTTTTTTAAACCTAAATAATAAAATGAAAATTATAAGATAGCTTCTTAAGAACTAAACTATTTACAAACTATGTACAGATATAATATAAAATAATTCATTTCAGAATTAATTAATGAGTAAATAAAATAAAAGTCTCCTGAAAAATATTAAAAATATAAAGAGAAAAAAAAAAAAAAAAAAAAAAGAAAAAAAAAAAACCTAAATGTCTTGGATTCGAACTGTGAACAAAGCCGAAGAATGTTAGTATACACAGAGCCGAGTCTTGACCGTAACTTATTACAGATAAGGTAAACCCGTAAGGGATTACGGGCCACTTGGGCTTGCCGAACGAGCACTAATTTATTACTGCTTCATTGTTAATCAATAGTTACTAACCTGAACATATGTGACATAAAATGTACCACTGTTTATATAGTCACTGTTGATATAGTCTTACACCAGAATTTTAAATAGTAACCACATTACATAGTAACAAATACAGAGCGATGTGAATCTTCAACTGCACTTGCGGCCATGACACTTGCTACTAATAAAACAAAAATTAAATTTAAACAATTTTTTCTTCAGATTCTATTTATTTTGATAAAAATGAGGAACTCCTTCTTATTCTTATCATGTGGTATATAAGAGAGTAAATATTTAATTAATTCGAATTTGAAAAATAATTATTTGTTAAAAAATAATTTCATGGAATGAGTTTTTGGTATTTGGTAGCACGGAATAGAATCTTAAAATGAGATATGTCAACCTTCCATCTCCTCGCAAAATCATTCTATTGCTTTTATTTATTTTATGAAATTGATAAACAATTTAATTTTTTTTAAAGAATATACATCTCATAAAATGACTTACTGATTTAACTGCAAACATTTTTTACTACTTCGCTTATCCGTCCTAGCCAGAATCGAGACATGACCGGTTAAATTGAAATTAAAAGTGTCTACAAAAATTGATTTACAGCTTATATCTGAATATGTATAATATATGATACATTTAAATTGATTATATCAGCGTATTGTAACTTTTCTTGAATATATGATTTGCTTTAAGTGCATAAACGATAGTTTGCTATTTAATAGTCTTCACAAGTCCCGTTAATTTTTTTTTGCTTTACCAATCCGAAGTGTTTCCATCAACTACAATAAAAGTTCTGTCTAGGCTATTGAAAAACAAAATCCCTCTTCTTTCACTCTATAGAATGATTTTCACTATTTGTTACCCTGTCAATCTCACCTTTATTAATTTGCTACCCCATTAATTCTCTTAATATAAGTTCACAGGACAAGATTGGTTGTAATAAAAACAACTATATTATTTGTTTCAATAATTTAATTAGCTCAAACTATCTTATTGTAAGAGAAAAAAAATTGATTCGTCTCTTTTATCTCCAGTTAATCCGGAGAGCCGGTTAAACGGAGTTTTACTGTAAATATTTTATAGAAAATTTAGTTGTGATTATGATGGTCTCAAAACTATTTTTTTGAAATTTATAGATCAGTATTTCCAGGATTTTTTTTCGAATAAAGTCGATTTTCAACCACTGTGCGCCGCACAGTGGGGCAAAGGCGGAAAAAATACTCAAAAGTTAAATTAAGTTTTGTTTCCCGGTCCTTGAAAAGAACATACTCTTGCTACAATTTTTTTCCAAAAAAACGTCCCCTACAGAGAGGTCTAAAAATGGCCTATTGTACCTTATCCAAAATTGTTCATCAGAAGCATAAAGTTTGTTTTTATCCTGTGTCTTTATTTTCAATGATAACAAATTGAAATTTTGTAAATATTTACCTCAGATATAGGAAAAAATAAAATACCAATAATCCGTTCAAACAATTGCGTTGTTATGAATAGTTGAGTTAAACAGTATTCTTGTTTTGAAATAACGAGAAAAAAAATATTGTCCAATCGTACAAAAAAAAAAAAAAAAAGCTCCATTGACCACCATCACGAATTATGTATTTTTGTAATCTAGATACCTTCGAGGAACTTCTGTAAAAAAAATCATTTGTTATGGAATACAGATGTGGGTTTGGTGAAACGTTTGGTTTTAGAAGACGGAGCCCATTCGGCCTATTAAACGGTCATGTCTAAATTCAAACATACATTTTTTTTTTTGTGTGCCTTTATTTTCAATGTTAAAAAATTGAAATTTTGCGAATATTTACTTCATATATGAAAAAATAAATAAAACATCAATAAACCGTTTAATCAATGGCGCTGTTGTGAAGATTTGAGCTAAACAGAATACTTGTTCCGAAATAGCTAAATCCCAAATAATTTTTGTGTGGATCGGTGGAGCCGTTCTAAAGTTATCACAAATTTCGTGGTTGTTGACAAATTTTCAGTTGCTATCAAAATTTGCATTTGTGGGTTTTTTGAGGTTCGAAAAACGAATATCAATTTTGTTTCTTCCTAAAAAAATATTTAATCCCATAATCCTACGTTGGATGGTACAAAATAATATTAATAAATTAAAATAATAAATTCCATTATTATAATCAGATTTATTGGATCAGCATTTTATTGACGATGCTGTCTTCAAGAGTCTTAAAATGTATTGTTAATCAAATATTAATGCAAAGTAGTCGTTTAAATTGTTTCTATTCTAATTTCTTTTACACTACCTACATTTTCATCCCTTTCAACGAAAGATTTTTTAGTTGCTTCATTGTCAACAACTTTTAAGAATATTCGCCATTTTTCGCTCATTATACCAAATACACATTGCATGATTTGTCTTGTGTTTGATAATTGCATATTTAAAATTTCTCTATCTCCAGTCAAGCTTCTCATTAATATGGGTTTGAACGGTTGTCGACTATTATTCACCAGAACGCGGGATATACAGGTGTCTCTCCCCGAAAGTTCTTTTTCAAAGTTCAAATTTTCATTTTCTTGCTGGAGCTGTAGCTCAAGGTTTGAGTAGCTTAAAAGCTCACAGTCCATTTGTTTGTCATAGGCGTATTGTGATTCGATAAAAAACAATTTATTGTAGTTTAAATACACATATCTAGACTGTTCTGTGCTTTTTACTTGCATTTGTTTTTTATTCCTATCATCAATGTAGTATATCAATCGCCATTTCTTCTTGAGATAAGTTCCAATGCATCCTACTAGCTTTTCATTAGATGGAAACCGCCATCGTTGCAGTGCTTCCCAAATTGTTTTACATGACCCAAGGACATTCCTTCCAATGATAAAATTATGTATTCGGAATGAAAAGTACAGCGCCTTTAATGATAAATCTGTAGAAATGTGCCTGTAAAAATTAAAAGTAAATAAACATAGTTGCAAAAAAAAAATTATCAATCCAAAATAAGTTTTTAGGATATTACTATTAATTACTTAATAGATAAATTTGTTGCATAACCAAAATTTATTGGAAGGGGGCTTGGAAAAAACGGAATACAATTGTTTCTTTACTATTATTATTCCAAGCGAATATCGTCTGTATAGTTATGCATAGGGGTGATTATCACAGTATGAAAGACTTTATCATTTTATTGTGCATTATTTTCAGAATAAAAAAAAAAAAGCTGCAAATTATTTCACAATGGTTTATTATTTCCAAACATTTATACATCTAAAGTAACATTACCTTCCTAGTTACAAAGAAAAACAAATAAAACATGATTCCAATTATTGGACGAAACTTTATTTTTAATCATTAGTAATATGCTAAAAAAAAATAGCATTACTTCAGTAATACATTCAAAATTTAAAAACCAACCAAAGGATACAATATTTGGAGTAGAACATATTTTTAAAAAACTGGAGACCAAATCTATGCTCCTAATTGTTCGATTTTAACGATTTTTTTGTTTTTTTAGGAAATTCCGTAAACTTTTAAAAACACATATATCATATTAACCAAAAAGTTTATACTTTTAGTGTTATTTGGAACTTAATTTTACCATCCCTCGTAACTTTTTTCCAGCTTCTTTTCGTGTAAGTATGTTATATAGATAACTTTAAAGGGTGTCGAGAAAATGACTTTAGCGAAGTTTCATTGAAATCGGTACATTCGTTTATGAGCTACAGTTGGCAGCCATTTTGAAAGTAAAAGGCGGATAGCAATGTTGATGAAGGAGGATCATCCTCGGGTGACCTCTGATTTCATATCCAAATTTGAAAAAATAAAAAAGGTCCAGTAGTTTCGGAGAAAATGACGGCGGACGGACAAAAAAATGTTTATTCGTTCGTTTATGCGTATTCTACGCATCCTGAAACGTGAAACCTCAAATTTTGAGAGGGAGTTAAGTTTTTGAATTTGTTGGTCGATCACAATGGTTGATTATTGAAAGTAATAAACCAAAACACGTTTCTTATACAGTGGGGGAGGAATACAATTACATTTCGAACAGTGTTTTAAGTTAACTTTATTATTTAAAGTTAAATTTGTTAAAATCCCAGTTCGCTGCCTTGTCGCTTGCACTAGTTGAGGTATTTGGATCGACGGGAGCAGCTAGTTAAGGAGGGTTAAATCAATATAGACATCGCAGATTGAACTGCGTTGAGATTACAGGGTTAATTGTTCCTGGGAAGCTTCATCACAATATCAAGTCACGCTGACTAGAAACTTTTGTAGTTGTTATTTTCAAGAAAGTTAAACTTACAGTAGTATGTATCCTAAAGATTTTAGACTCTCCCCCTAGATAAAACGGTTTTCAATAATCTACCAATTAAAGGGATTCAAGAAGAAAAGTTTTGGGAATCGTGATAAAATGTTTTCTTCCTTGGTATTTTTCTTTGGTATCATTGGCGGTTTCCCTTTAAGTCCAAATGATGTGAGTCGAGTAAAACAGTGTGAGAATCAATCAAAAACCTCGCAAACTGAAGATCATACAACAGGCCTCATATCAAAGGCGAACGTCGTCTGTCATTTTTAAAAATTTAAGGAAAAGCCAATTTTTGTAACGTAACTTGATGATAATGATTTATTTCCATGATTCAACTTGAACATCATTACATAAAATCATCAAAAACAGTTTGAGTTGACCCTATAAAACAAAAATTGACTTTTTCTCCACTCTCTGAAAATGACAGAGATCCGTCTTTGTATGAAGTCACTCATATCAGAATACACACTTGACGAATGGAACCTGCGATGGTTAATGACTATAAAAGATGCTACTCTGAGGAAATATTTTCCCCATCATCGATTACTATTTAGCAGCGAAATGGGTAAGACTTGGTTACTGGACCTGCTGAATGTTAACTGGGCACGGGAGCTTCCACATGAAGCTTTTTCAGTTGCAGAGTATGGGAGACTGCCGAGCACATTATTGCAGCCTGAATTGCTTAAGTGGATTTATCTAAAGGCATTGAGTATGAAGATGGAACAAAAAATGTCTAATTCGATCGCTCCTAGTTTTTCCTACCGATCTACGTAGGAACCTCATTTCTGCAGATGTTACGTGACTATTATGTCTATCCTACATAGTCCAGCTTTCTCCGCCATAGGTGAGAATAAGAAGATTTTCGTAAGTGCATCTTAACCTTCTCATCCACTTCACAGTGCCCAAGGATACTGTTAGTCATCTGATAGTATGCCTGATTTTTTTTTTTTATTAACACTTAATAACAACCAGTGAAGCAAGGACCTTAATCTAATCACCTGTCATTTTCCTTTCATTTCTATTTAATTTTTCTTAAAACAATGAAATTAAAATATTTATAGGTTTCATTATACTACAATATTTTTCATTTGACCAATCTCTTACCTGAAAGTGAGCACCAGACGTTCTTTTTGCGATATAGTTTCTCTGAAGTACTCAACTTCTGTAACCTGACCTCCAGCTTGGAGAGTATGTAACAAAAGGTTTCTTTTTCCATTCTGAACTATGCAAAATGCCAAGTTACATTATCATGAGTATCTTTGAATAAATACTTCAACTCTCCACATCTAATTATTTTGTACAAATTATTGTTCATCCACACACGATTCATTTCACAAAAAATTTAGATATTGCTAACAGATTTACTTCAGATTGGTCCACCTTTATGTAATAGCACAAGGAATAATATCTTAGCATAACTCGAACAAAACCACTGTCATAAAAAAAATAATCTAATATATTTTTTTGAATTGTCCTTAAATTGATTAATTGGTCTATTGCCTGACATACAAGAAATGAAATAATGCTGAAGCGCCCACACCTCCAAAATGATAAAATGCAACCATGTTTTATGGAAAAATAATATTAGAAAATTATCTCTCAAAGTATCAGGGAGCGGGGTGGCCGAATGAGCTAACGCGTGTGCACAGCACCGCGAGGTAGTGTTCGGTTCGCGTCTCGGTGCCGGAAGGGATTTTAAATAAATTCCTTACCCTTACCCTCCCCCCGTCCCGGAGAAAACCCCGTATACGAGAGTTGGGGAAAAACATTAAAAAAAAAAAAATTACTTAAAGTATTATTGTTCGTGTAATTACATTTAATAGGACTTCAAGATACACTTAAACTCCATTTCATATAGGTCGTTAGTATCTTTCTTTCTTTCTCATAAGTAATTATAGTTTATATATATATATATATATATATATATATATATATATATATAGCTTGCTTTGGAAGAAAAGGTATATATAGTCTTCAGTCAGTTCTTTCATGCTTCAAGATTACATATTATAGTAGTAGTGCCAGCGATCAGTCAATATGTAATCTTGAAGCATGAAAGAGCTGACTGGAGACTATATATACCTTTTCTTCCAAAGCAAGCTATGTCACAAAGTTATGTGTAACGAATGCTACCATTATTTTACTTAACATTGTTCAATTGACATAATGGATGATGACTGCAAAATAAGTAGCCTCGAGGAATTTATTTAGGGTTAGGGTTTCATATCTATCCAACATTTGGTTAAATCAATGATAGGGATTTTGTATGAAAACGTAACGAATGTTACTATTATTCGTATAGATTTAATATCATTTATTTTTATTGTTCCTACTACCAATTGATTATGTCAGTATCTTTATTACGAACATTTAAAAAAGATGAGGAGGATTTTAGTTGTTTTTCTTATAGGCATTGATGAAAAAAACTAAAATCGTAATTTTTTTTCCCATGTTGATTTGAAATATTTATGGTTTACTTTTAATTGTATTATATTCATAGTCATTGTATATTTTCAATATACTAATAAAGTTTGTTTATTTAAATTGTTTGAAGAAAAACATTTTCGTTCAATAAGCTTTAGGTCCATATTAATTAAGTTATGGTTTAAAAAAATAATTTCAAATTAAAAAAAAGAAAACTGACTTCCGAAGCTCAAGTTTGATGTTTTTAATTAAATGATCAAATAATATAAGAATGATCCACCTGCTCTATAAAGAGGATCTATCAGTAATAATCTATTTCTAATGATGTAGAGATGGTTGACCGTTGATATAATATGAGGAGTTAACAAACTGTTTCAACTGCCTCCCGCAGTGCTACATCCTACGCCCTGATGAAGACCTGCAAAGTAGGTCGAAACGTCGGCAAAAATTAAATAATTCTACTTGTTTAATTTAGTATTAATTTGACCGCACCCCCCTCCTCTCCCCCCCCCCCATCAACTCCTCAGATAATCTATTTCATCCGATTGATTCTTCATAAGGTATACAGAACTTTCTTAACAAAATTTTTTTAATCATATTTCAATTCGTAATATTTGTATATCCTGATTTAATTTTAGACCTTGCAGATTATTATTAGAGAGACTTGCAGCATTATTATTATTTTTTTTTTGGGGGGGGAGGAGAGGAGGAAATTACTATAAATCAATTTAAAGCCAAAGGGGATATTAAATGGGCTGAACGAATCAGTGAAGATTCAAGCCAAAACAATGTCTTTTTATTCTAGGAAAAGCTTTTTATTATCCAATCTTTTAGGCAAGTTCTATTCCAAGAATATTTCTCACTCGAGTTTACTTCTTCCTTTTTTAATGTCAAATTCGATATTTGCTTGTCAAAGAATTATTTATCTTCCTCATATTTTTCTATCTTGAATAACGAATTTAATTTGAACAATTTAGTGATTTATATTTACAAATTATTTAATTTATCGCAAAAATGTGGAATTTAATGCACCAAAAATAAAAATCGTGCAATTTAAGCCAAAAACGGAAAACGTGCAATATAAAATTTAAATATGTTATTCTAAAGAGCGTGAACGGTTATCCAGGTCCAGAGTTTTTATCGGCAAGCGAATGAAATGTGCAATAACATTTAAGTCTGATCTTTATGTATGGCTTTGGAAAGGATATAGATCTATAACTACGGATTGTTATAACAATAAAAACTTTAATAATTTTAACATAACTTCATCTTTTCACCTTATGAATATACCTAAAAACTAGACAAAATATTACAAACCAGACCCCCTTAAAAATTTTAAAACTAGAGATAAAAATAAACAAAACTTGTCAAAAAATTAAGAAGATTCCACTGATCCATACGTAAAGTTTCAGGGAATTAGGGCCATTCACATTTACTAAATATATTTTTATGAGAAGGAGTTAGTCGAGGGTGCGGTCAAATAAATAAAAAAAATTAAAATATATAAATTATTTTAATTTTTGCCGACGTTTCGACCCACTTTGCAGGTCGTCTTCAGGGCTACAAAAGATACAAAACATGTTGAAAATAAAAAATAAATATAAGTATATATAAAATACGAAGAAGTTGTCAGATACAGAAATAAAAGATGGTATCAGAGATATAGTGGGTGACAATGTAGTTAAATATTAAGAATTATATATGTAGAAGATACGTAAGATTTTCAACGTGTTTACGAAGATTTTCAACATGTTTTGTATCTTTTGTAGCCCTGAAGACGACCTGCAAAGTGGGTCGAAACATCGGCAAAAATTAAAATAATTTATATATTTTAATTTTTTTTTTATTTATTTGACCGCACCCTCGACTAAATCCTTCTCATATTATATCAACGGTCAACCATCTCTACATCATAAATATATTTTTATTTTTTAATTCAGGTGTAAATACCTTCAATACAAAAAATAAATGAAGAAAATGTACCTATGCGCATATAAATTCCTTTTTAAAGGAAGACAAGAGTTTCAAAGAATACTAAAAACAAATATAACTTTTTCTTTCATAAAAAAAAAAATTATGCCCTACTTTTTTGGAAGCTCTTTTGGTTTTTGTAATTCATGATAAATTTTAACTAATTTATATATTAATACTTTAACCAATTTTTTTTTATTCTGAAAAAGAAAGAAATTGATTGGTATATAATAATCTAGAAATCCTGGTAAAAAGAAATGACCTAAAATTATTTTGAAAATATATAAAATATTTTTTTCTTTTTTGATCCTTACGCCCATTGGAACGAACATGGAGAAATGTGTAATATTTTTCGATGTAAAATCACCAAAACTTTTGGTTGAAATTTGTGATCTACTGACTATGAACCCTTATTAGTCCTGAAGAAGACGATAAGGATATCAGATGGAAATGGATAGATGCAGTCAGAATAAACCATAAAATCTTAGAGTATGCAGATGATATAGCTAGAGGCATTATATCCTAGGAAGCAAGAGCACATTGAGAGATTCCTTAAGTCTTTGATAAGAGGAGGAGAGCAAATTGGCCAACAATTAAATGAAAATAAAATGAAATAATTTTCTAGTCACATCCTTAGGGTTTGGTGCCATTTTCTCATAATTTACCATTTAGGGCAAAGGTCACCAAAAAAACACAGTTTTTTTTATCTCCTGTATGCTTTATTCAACTTTTCGGCTTCAGGAGCCAATTTCAAAAACCTGCAAAACATGCACCGCTCCATAAAATTTTTTAAATTTATCATTGCGATATGATTCGTCCTTAATTCATTCTTTCAAAGAATGTCGTTCGTTTTGAGTCCTGTATGAATGCCCTATTGAAGAACAATAATTTCTTGATACCGTCTGCAAATAGAGAAACGGAAAACGACATTCTTTGAAATAAAAGAATGAATTAAGGACGAATCATATCGCAATGATAAATTTTAAAAATTTTATGGCGCAGTGCATGTTTTGCAGGTTCTTGAAAATGGCTCCTGAAGCCGAAACGTTGAATAAAGCATACAGGAGATAAAAAAACTGTGTTTTTTTGGTGACCTTTGGCCTAAAATAGACATATGATAAAATAAAATGAAATATATAATAGCAAGCAAAAAAATTCAACCCAACACAGAAGAGAATTCGACAGGTTCAGACATGATAGAAATCATTTCCAAAAGTAGACAGATTTAAATATCTTTACTTTTCCTAGTTTATTAATTGATTTTAGTTAATTATTTAATTGATTTATTCATATAGATTTAACTTATTGATTTTAATTTTTGAACATCAAAATTACTGGAGGTGGCAGGGATGAAATTCTTCTTATTGGGAGAAGGGGTGTTGGCACCCTCTACGCCTGTAACTATGGTTATTTTCATACCTACTAGACGGTGTTTTTTCATATTTCATAAGAGTGGGTTCATCTGTCATTTATAAAATGGAGAAAAATATAAATTTTTTTGTTTATAGGTTCAACTCAAACTGTTTCTTTGATATTAAGACATTCATATGCACCTAAGAAGTTCTACATAATTTCCAAAGTTGTAAATGATTCATTTCATAAATTAAAAGGACCTATTATATCACTGGATTGGGAGCAGTTGGCTTGTATTGATAGTTTAAATACTGGAGTCTTTAACAATTTGTTTCTACGGTGATGTTGAATAATAAGCATATAACATCAGCTTCCTATATTATGCTTCATTCAAAAGAATATCCTTGAAATGTCTCCGTTTCCCACCATGAACTCTACAACTGCTGTGTCCATATTTATCAATCCCATCAGCTCATCAAGTATTTTCAAGATGTTTATTGATATATGCTGCTTTTTATCAATGGAATTATATAATGATTTAATATTGTCGAAGATGGGTATTATTATCTAGTATTCTCTCTCTTGGTTTATCATTATGCTATGATTAAAAATTTGGTCTGTCTGTTTTCATATCCTTTGAATCCACATCAATATGAACCAATTCCGAGACACAAAAAGAAGCCGAGCTGATGGAAGTCTTATGTAAACTGGGTAGCAAAGAGATCCATCGGAATAGTAACTGTCACATAATGTGAAATACTCTTATAAACTGGGTATCAATCTTGAATTAATCCGATGGTATGAGTTAAATCAATATGAAACATATTTTCTCCAAAATAAATTATAAATGACCACTGTGGCATTGCTGATACAGAGAGACATTAATTATTTATTTCCAAAAACAATATTTATTATAACAATTCATAATATATGTTCCATTTAGGTTGCTTAAGAATATTTATTTATATAAGTATGTATATAAGATAAAGTAGCGAATAAAAATCAGGTAATTACAGTTCATAAAACCCTTATAGTCATAAATACTTATACATTTAAGTAGAAAATGTATTTTAGTACATTAACTAAACATATGTATATACATAAACAATTTATTATTCTTTATCTGCGCTTCGATAATTATGAATATTAACAAACTAAAACTAATAAAAATTTCAACTATGACTTAAGTTACACTGAATATAAAAAGTAACAATTTCCAAAGTCAGAAAAACTAAAATTCTTACCTACATCACAGTTTTATTTAAGTAATGCCAAATACTATAACTAATAATTTGAATTCAACAAAATGGCTGTCAAACTTGATAAATGTAACTTCCTTTAAACAGTGACTTCATAAGTATTGCAATACTTTCACAATATGGTTTGAATGTTGCTCAATACAATGTACTTATCAAATGTTTTTATCAGGTAAATATGCTACTAAAATGTAATGCTTCAAATTATCAAAGTATTTTTTAACATTCTTCACATGAGCAAATTCCCACGTTGAAATTTCAACTAATAACACCTAATTTATCAAAATGAAACCATTTGGCCAGTATATAACTGGTTAATGATGCGATAACAAAGAGCAATTAAGAATTATTTTAAGTGAAAACAATTTATATTTGATAAAGAGGTCAATTTATATTTGATTAATGTTTGTTAGGAAAATAAGTTATAAATATTGTCAAAATCCAAGCAGACACGTTCAACCTCATGAATCATAACTAAGATTTGTTGAAATACTGATTTATAATTATTGTAATAAACATAGATAATTTTAGGGAAAAAATGGTGAATTGAATGAATAAAATATATTTTTTTAATTATCACATTATATTAACAGCCAAAGTAATGAAAATAATTAATTTGGGATCTCTAGAAATACTGTATAATATATAACATGAGCTAAATTAAAAACAGAAATTATTTTGTACAATGAATAAATCTGAAAAATTGAGTACCCATACGTTTTTGTTTCTAATTTTTAGAAACCTGATCAATTAATAAAGAGAAGCATTTATCAATATTAATAACTAAATGCCATTGTATCTAATGAGATCTTGAATAGCCAATTTTTAGTCATATTCAGACTTCATTTATAACAACTGAATCCATTTTACTTCATCATCTAGATTTTTCTTGGCACGATAGTCCACGTGAAATTCTCGGTAGAAGAATAGGCTTCATTTTAAAAAAAAATTCAAATGCGGCTTCAAATTTCAAAAAGGCTTCTTATAAAATTGTATTGAATATTTTTTCTATATAACATTCTTTTTTTTATACCAATTTCTGATTTTGATATTCTAGTTTTATTATTCCTTTGAATAGAATAGAGTCCTTATAGGACCCCAAATATATCTAAATTTTGAAATATTAAAAGAAATCCATTAACATTTATCAGGTTCAATGAATATTAGTATGAAACTATACTTAAAGTGAGAAGCGGAAATATTGGAGGATTTTTTTGAATTTATATGGATTTTTCTTTCTAACTAAAAATGTAACTATTGCAGTTTTGGGACTACCATGGTAACAGACATAACCTGTTTAGTTATTTAGAATATATTTCAGAATAAATTTAGAAGTATGCAAGGAAAACCCAGAAACAATTCAATTAACTAGATGCTATTTAATATGAGCCCAAGGATAGATGAAAAAAATAAAAATAATTGCAAAACTTTATGTGCTAACTCGGGTACTCAGAAATGAGTTGAACAAAGAAAACAGAGGTGGAATATGGGTTGCAGATGGATAACCATCAATAGGTATAAACCGAGAACCACTCAATGTTGTGCAACTTAGATCAAGCACTACCATAATATTAGAACAAAATAAAAAAATGAGACCATTGTACTTTTCAAACTATTAATAGGTTTAACAAAGGAGGGGAGGGGTTTCTGACTCAAGGCGACACCAAAATAGTAATTTTTTTCATAGGTCAATATTTGTTTCTATGAGTGATCTCAGACAAATAAATAAAAAAATTACATGTCAGTTCAGCGACTACATGTAAGGACCTATCCAGGAAAAATTTAAAAATGTTACCTCTAAAAGCATTATTGTTCCTCAAAATACCGCTATTAAATAAAAAAATATTTGGTATTCCTCCAAAATTAAATCCTCAATATGAATACTGATTTAGATAGTATTTCGAATTCACAATCACACACTAAAATATTTTCTTTAATATTAATTTTTTTTTTATTTAACAGATTTAAAGTAAATAAGTTAAATGTATTTTTTTTATCAAATAATTTTTGAAATAATGAATTTATTTATTAGCTGTAATTTTTTCAAGGCACACTTACAGTTTAATTCATTTTGAGCATACTTGTGTGAAATATTATAGACATTTATTTAGAAAATTAAATGTTCATGAATCAGAGCAGGAAGTGTTTTTCTATCATGAGGACAATAGTATTAATTAAGAAAAATGTTTAAAGAGTTGTTTTGATAGATTGTGGTATTTATATAATGTAAAAAACATTTTTATATTTTAGAACATTTAGCAAGATGTTACATATTTACATCTGTTATTTGATCCATCATTTATAATTTTTTTTAAAAAGAGACATAACTGAAATAAAATTTTAAATTACAAATATGGGACCCAAACGGACTCGAAATGTTGAAAAAGAGCTGATTGCACAAATAACAACTAGTTCCAAACCAAGCAGTTCTGTTTACCGAAAGTTGAGGTGGTTCAAAGTACATAAGTCTAAAAATATGTTTTTTAGTTCTATTATTCGAGAAAAAAACAAATCTATCTGTTTCATTTTTACAGTAAAACTTTTTAAGAAATCTATATTTCTCTTTTTTTATACTCAAACTACCTTGATTAGAAATAGGAAAAAAAAAAAATAAAAATTAAATATTTTTATCTGATCAAAAAAGAAAAACAAACAATTTTATTAATTATTGGGAGTAGTACTTAAAGGTGAAATTTGTGGTGAAGTTTTAAGGATCCACTGGTACTTTCATGATTGGTACTCACAGAATTAAAAATAACCCCTTAATTTTTCATTCAAACTTTGTACTTTAGTTTTAGGGGAGAAAACAAAGTATTAAGACAAGTGTTTAATACATCCTTAAAAATTACAGAATGAAATATGTTCTCTAATTATAAATAATTGCTATTAGCAAAATAAATAGTTATACAAAATTAATGATGCCATATTTCATATACATTATTAGGAATTATAATAATATATATTTCATTGTTATATTTCATATACATTATAACACAATCACCTGCAAAAGTTGGCTTTTTGTTCGGTCGTGATATATGATAGTCCTGTTATCATTATTGTACATTTATTTATATAGATTGAACATATAAATCTCTGCCCCAAAGCCATCTAAACTCTTTGCATTCCTCATTACTCAGACTAACTATATTCATCCAAAATAATTCAGTGGCTTAAAAAAGTGAAGAGCCCTTAGATGTCACGTTCAATGACAATGATAGAATATTGATTTTATATATATAAAAAAAATTGTTTGTTATTTACATTGTTATTTGAACTGTAAAATGTATAAATCAAATGAGATATTGAAAAAATATCTTGAACGATTATTGTACTTCCTGGACATTAAAAAGTTGAGGAAGTAGAACAATATCTCAGTAAGCCTACTATGTAAAATAAGAACCATATTTTATAGATATTTTTCTATAGTAAGAAAGTAAGATTTTACTTTCATATCCTCATTTCTAAATTATTGTTTGTGAACATAATCACAACACAAGAAATATAAATGATTATTTTAGTAATTTAGCACTAACTTAGTATTCCATTTCTCTTGATGGTAGTTACAATGAAATAAGCATTGATTGCTGGCTGAGACTGAATAAAAACAAAATATTTTATAATTATTTATAAATGATCTGTAAAAAAACAAAAATAAAAAAGACCTTTTAATGAATGACTGGAAAAAACACATACCTAGAAATATTAGAGCTTTTACAAACAATAAAACGTTCAAAGTGATACCGCATTGTCATTTGCCTTTCTTTTTAGGAAATGTAAATTAAAAAATAAATGATTAATAAAGATATAGGATACACTAATAAAATTTATTTAAATAGAAAAAATAAAAAAGTAATATAATTTTCAATAAAAACAAGCGAATTACATGGAACAGACCTGATAGCTAAAATAAAAATTAATAAAAATACTTTGCTAACAACAGGCCCCAGAGTTCCACCAGTCACAATAATTAACAAAAAAGAAACAAAAATTAAATAAACATACCACCATATACTGATGAATAACCTAACAGAAGCTTTTAGCTTATGACAAGTAGCAAAAGAAGAATAATCCTTCGAAATCAAAACATCAAGTAGGCCTTGCTATGTAACATTAAAATATTTAATACATAACTTGTACAATTTATAAAGAAATAACATTACTCTTTATATAACTAGATTTACACATCTCTATTTCCTGTTTCCATATACACTGTTTAATCACTATCATACAAAATTTTACTACGATATCACATCAATGACATTTGAGGTATGCCATCTTCCAAATAAATAATAATAAAGGATAACCACTAGAGCATTTATTATTAATGAAGTAAAAATACAATTTTAAATCTGTTTCTTGTTTTAACACAATTTAACAGGGGTGATACTTATACATATACACTCACACACACAAACACACGCATACATATATATATATTTTTTTTTTGTTTAACAATTAGAGAAAATTTTAATAGCTATTGATCTGTCTAGTATTCTAAATGGATTACGAGGTTTCAATAAATACTAAATGGTCTTTAAAATTTTTCTTTTGACTAAAATAAGAGTAAACTTAATTAATTTTGGTCCAATTAACCTCAAACCTAGAAATAATTCCAGATTAAAAACTAAACTGAGATTCTATGTTATATAGAAACAGTCTTCGAATGGATTGTTATCAAGAATACTGAGTGAAAATAGGGGGGAAAAAAAATTAAAAAACGAAAATGTAGGGGAATCATACAGAGAACAAATAGTAGTCAGCCTTTTTTCTTGGTGTCCTTGGAGGAGGATAAATAAATGGTGAGAACCAAGCCAGTGAAAAGCGGCCAAAGACCGCCTGGATACTTTTCCATCTAGATTTTTTTACCCATCTCGCTTCTTCTTTTTTCAGCTGTTCAATACCCTGTAAATTTGTAAAAAAGAAAAACAATCTTATTGTAAAATTAAAGAATAAAAATAGTTCATTTTACATTATATGGGTTAAGAGGGTAAATCAACAGTAATTATTTTTTACAATTAATGTATTTGATAAATCATACTATCATGATTTTGAAATGTATTCTTCACCAATATCAATACACTATTGCTACCGATTTGTAGACTTAAAAATTCTTTGTTTACAAAAGTTTGAGTGCGAGCGAGTTGCCAGCTAATTACTTTAATGTTTTCAAATCATTCTACTCCAAGGGATTCTTTTAAGGGAATGAACAAAAAAAAGTCAAGGAGTTTGAAGTCTGGACTATCATAAACGTTTACAATGGTTTTTCCGTTTGATTCTATCTAAATGTTTTTAGTTAAAATTGCACTTCAGTAGAGAGGGATCTATATATATATATATATTTAATGGGCATACCTAGTCTATAGTTTAAGTAAGTGGTTTTTGCCAACTTTCAACAATTAGCAATAATAAGGCATATATTTTTATTTTCATAATTTGTCTGCCAAGAGGTATGTAATGTTTTTTTTGAGCATACAGCTAAATCAATTTTTATGTTTGATGGCTCAAAATATTCATTGAGATCAAGTGAGTGTTTTCAAACAATTTGATCTCAAAACACTGACCCATGATTAGACAAGATATGTTTAATAAGATTCCTAAATAGTATATAACAATTCTTTGAACCAATGGCTTGACCTATTTTTAATTTTGACGCCTGTAATTATTCAGTGAGATACTGTGAACGTTTTGAAACAATTTGAGCCAAAAATAATTGAAAAAATGTGTATTATATTTTAACCCTGCAGAAAGTGCAAGCAAAAAATCAATCATTTTGGAACAAACAATCGACCTGAGGGGTCTTTCATGTATTTTACACTGGAAATATAATATCCCTTATTTGTTTTTGATTAAGAAACTTCAAAACAATTGAATTTATAAAGCATGAAACATTTCTTTATTATTCAAACGTACAAATACAATTATTTTAAATCTAAATAATAAAATGCAATTTTCACATATCACAACAATTTAAAATCTAATAACAAAATTTCCAATTTTAATAATTTAATTGAGGAATCATGAACCATTTCTTCAGTACTTTAACACACCTATGATTAGTAACCGAACAAACAAACAGGTACTTTAGAAAATAATTATTCACAATTAGTGAACATATATTGACTAACTAATTACGTACACCTCATTACTAACAAATTTCATTAGTTCTTAAGTCTTGTGAGTTATTTTTTGGCACAATTATCACAAATGACAACTGAATGTTCAAGGCACTAATAAGTATCACAATATTTACAGCTTAACTTTTCCTTTTGAGAAAGCATCTTGCAAGGCCTGGATTTTTTCTCTTTTTTGCAGCAACCGCCGGACTTGAAACATTTAACACAATTCTTGTTTCTTGGTTGTAAATCACTTTCCTGCCCACAAGGTTCTTTCACAGCTGTTTCCATCTACAGAAATTTTGTTGGGTTGGTTTTTCTCCGGTTTTTGACTGATTTCAGAACATGTGGGGGCATCTTGATCCGCTGTAGCTAGCGGAGATTTGTCGGGTATAACCATAATTTCTTGTGATGATTGATCTCTCTTTCTTGAAGACAGGCTTGTTATTTGTAGATTAAGAAGGTAAGGGATACCTTTCAAATTTATTGAGCATCGATCTAGATGTTCCTTAGCAATTTTTCACTGAGATTCTTCAAAAATAGCCGACATTTTACAGCTTTTACATTGTTGTCAGCAAGAATAATCTGGGCATTAATTCCAACCATATTGAACATGGAACAAAATATTAACATAGGTACATAACACCATATCTGGTGTCATGGTTAACATTATAGGTTTCGCACATTTCATCATTTGTGTTTGGTGTAATACGTGATAATTTCAGTTTTTTTCCCTTGGTTTTGGAACATTTGACACCAAAGTGGATTTTTGGCAAAAACCAAACATAAGTGATTTTACCTCGCGGTTTTTAGTGTTTTTGAAGGGTAATGGAATTTGAGCCTCATTTTTTTTTTTTTTTCAGTGTTCCTACGATACTGATTTTTTTTTTACCAGTTCTTCAACCAACGACACATCCGAAAACCAGTTACCCATTGTGATATTACGTCCTGTATAATATAAGGGTGCGGAGAGTTTTCTAACCACATCAACAAAGGAATTGCTGACTGAAAATGGTGAACTTTCTGGTTGTTTTCCTGCATAGATTTCTAAATTATATGCCTAATATACTTTGCTGTCAACCACTGCATAGATTTGTAAGCTATACTTTTGAGGTTTTGACGGTATACACTGCAGAAAGGGGAATCTGCCTCTGAAATCTTCTAGTTTTTCATTGATAGTAACATTGGCTCCAGGAGAATAACATTTTTGACAGTTTAAGACGAAGATTTGGAAAAGTTCACGAACATGACAAAGATGATCATTCTTCTGCCGCTCCTGTCTTGTAATTTTGTCATCAAAGTGTATAAAATTCAAAAGAAACGGAATCACAAGAGACAGAAAATAATGTCTGCATAAAAATATAAGTGGGTTGTTAGATAGTGGCTATGAATAGTGAAACTTGGTGAAGTAGTCAGGTGCCTCCATGATACTAAACAGATCTTTCTGTTCCAGACATCTATGCATGGAATCGTATGTTGTGTTAACATACAGAAGGTAAATTAATGTATTGAAAGAAGAGTTAAGAGTTTTGTATGGTGTGGAAGGCACTCGAATACTTCACTGATTTTTAATATTCATAGACACTGACTAATGAACCTTATATTTTTATCTATATATACATTATTTTCCATCCCATATGATGGATAGAAGTATTTGCACAGGTATGGAGATCATCACAAATCTACCATTCCTTTCATTCCACATAAATGCTTGAGGCAATCCAATAGCTACAGGAAGATATAAATAGTATTAACACTTGGACAGGCAGCAATGATTTAAAGTTGAATGCGGAGAAGAAAAAAGATATTCTCATTGGTTCCAATCATCTCATCAATTCCATTCCTTATTATCCCCTACTCTACCTCAATGGACTACCTATTCATTTGTATTCTTCCTTAAGAAATCTGAGAGTAATATTTGATCAAAAACCCCACCTGGAACAATCATATTTCCCAAATTATCGGAAAATCTATAGCAACCCTAAAACAGTTCCCGAGATTCCATGATTCTAGGCCTCTAAAGACCCGTAAGCTCCTGGTTTCCTCACTTTAATTATGGCTGCCTTGTATACTGTGGACTTTCTGGAAGACTTGAGATTAGATTGAGAAGATCGATGAATTGCTTCATTAGTTTTATCTTTGGAGCCCATAGGCACTCCCATGTCTCCAGTTGGTATGCTGAGTTGAAGTGGCTCTATTCAGTTTTCCGACAGCAATATCTCCTAGGTGTTTTCCTTTTCCAAATCTTTACAACCAAAAAACATACTTATTTTCTTGATCTGTACACTCCCTGCTCCTCGGCCCATTGGTTCAACCCCACAAATCTTTTTATTCCTTTTCATAGAACTGTTTCATTTAAAAAATCCTTTCTCATACGTGCTACCTTGTTCTGAAATTCCCTACCTACTTCCGTATGCAAATGTTCTTCCTTAACCTCATTTAAGCACCATTTATTTTCAACTTTAAAAAAGATTGAACAACACGAATTTAACTTGAATCAGAGGATGAATAAGATTAGAAATATAAATTCATTATTTTTTTCTAAACATTTTTCTTATTTAAGTAAAAATAAAATAAAAGTAACTACCGTTTCGTCATTCCAGATTGCCTGGAGCTGACTGAAGAACATAGCTGATGTGAATATTGCAAATAATAGTGCCTCAAAAACTAAGAATACCAGTAGTATAACAGTTGTTGGGGGTGAGTATGAAGAACAAGTTCTCCATTCACGATCGATACAACTGAAGAACTGTTGCGCTGCTAAGATCAACGAATGGAGTGACATACAAGCAATGTATAACTGAAAAAAAAAATGTATATATAAAGTATTTATAATTTTTATTTTATTTTTTAAAAGCAATTAAAGGTATATTGATGTTTTTAAGGTATGACTAAAATTTAATAATGTATAATAACATAATTATAGTAATTTTTTTTTTTATCTGCCTTAAAAATGTTTAAATCTAAAGTAGTGTTTCTGTTATCAAATTTTTTTGGAAGGAACTGCTGCTTAATCATGAGAGTAGCATACCTAAGGAACACCTGATACACAGATATAAATCCTCGGCACAGTATACTAGAAGGAATTGTTAAAATAATAAACTTAAATTTGATATTTTCAGTATTAAGACACATAAATATTAGATTTAACCTTTTAAATGCCATTATTCCAGAAGTGGAACATATATTAAACAATTTTTTTCCAACAAAACGAAGGTTGAAATAAATTTATAAAATTTGTTCAATAAAGATTTTATCACTTTTAGTGCGGTAAATAAAAAGTTAAAGTAATTTTCTGATTTTTTAGTGTCGAGATGTGTATTGATTATTTGTTTTTGTTTTAATACCACAGAAGTGAAATTTAATTTGAATATTGATTTGATTGATTGTGATAGATTACTGAAAATAATAAAAAATTCTAAGAATCAGTTTTACTAATTTTAATTTTAATGTTCCACATATGGAACAATGGCAAGTTCATGCTATAGAAATGTTCATTCTATTCATTGTTTCTTACCTTGTTTTCTTAGTACAAAACTGAACACGGAAATTCATAAAACTACTAATAACTATTTTAAGGTTTTCAATTTTTTGTATAATTTCTTACCCTTACCAAAAGAGAAACTGCGTAATTTTTTATTAGTGTCTTAGAACACATATTATTGGAAATACTATGCCAAACATTCTTTGGTGTTAGTTTTCTCAGACATCACTCGGTTCTTGTCATGATTGCATCGCTTTTCTTACTCACATTTTATAATAATTAAGTATTTTATTTGTGACATATTTTATTATCATCAATAATAAAAATGGAAAAAATATTTTGTACCGTGGAAGAAGCAGTGGAATATTTGAATTATCTAAAATCGTTGAGTGATGATGAATCAGGAAATAGTTACGAAGAAATTGATATATACCAGCTTCCTCCTGACGAAAACGAACGCCTAACAGAGGAAGAAGACATTGACAAGAATATTTTGGAGTTGGGCAAGTTGCATTATTTATTTTAAAAAAAAAATACCGATGATAATGATACTTCTGATGATTGACCTTCTTCTTCCAAAGACAAACCTTTTTCTTAAATTGGTGTCTTAGATGATTATAAGTATAGTGCTAAGCAGGCTTTACCACGGAAAGATGGTCTGCGGACAGGTCTGAAAACTTCCATCCTTCCTAGCAGGCGTAAGACAAATGGACATTATATCATTTCAGCTTCCCAGGGAAGGTGTGTTAATTGTGGCACCACAAAATATCAATGCAAAGAATGCCCAGAAATGCATTCATATTGATTGTCTTCCCCAATATCATGGATTGTGAATTGTATATTACCATAACAAATTTTTTTTTATTCCGTATTCTTACATACGCATTTTTTATTATTTTACAAATAATTATTATGTTTCACTATAATATATAATAATTTTGTATCAATATTAATTAAAACAACACTATTCTTGATTTGAATATTCTAATAAAACTATTAAGACATTTTTTTTTTGTTAACCTGAACCTGCCATTGTTCGACTTCAGTTGGAAAAGCACAAAGGAAATTTTTTTTTTTAGGAAGTATCTAAACTGAACCATATTGAGACCAATATTACAAAAAAAAAAATTCTACTGGAATTAGAGGGCAGGGTGTAAAAGGTTAAGTAATCTGTCAGCCCACTTTAGCTTTCCAATTTGACTTTGCCAGTTTCTTAAATATATTTTAAATCTCTTGTTACTAAGTCTATAAGTGGTTATGATTTTTTCTATTGGGATGCTGGATTTAATCCTAAATCTCCAGCCTCAGGGATTTGATTTCAGGTTGATTAGACAGGTGACCTCTACCTTTCTAGGAGCACTGTATGCCACCTTATTATTTTTATTTATTTATTTACATTCCACCCTACCTTGCCTGATGGGCCATACGGGCGTTTGCAATAATGGGCTGTTATGCATGACTGCATAACAGCATACTACTGCAAGTGAAACAGTTTAAAATATGTTATCTTCGGTGACGTCTTATCAAGGGTGTCCGTCTTCCGGCAGTCTTCTTGGTGGTGGTCCTCTTCTCCGTGCTCCGATGTTGAAGTGGGCTCCTTCCTTACCAACTGAGGAAGTTCATCCTCTGTTAGAACGTAAATTCCTGCGGTTCTCATCATCGTTGCCCTTATTCCTTCAAATGCAGTGCAGGCCGTGACCACGTGCTCGACAGTCTCCAGAACTCCACAAGTGGGGCATTGGGGATCTATGTCCTGGCCAAAGCCATGTAGCTTAGCTCGAAAACCCCCATGCCCCATGAGGAACTGTGAAATCCAATAGTCCGGGAGGATCCATTGTGCATCTAACCGCGACTGTACGGTGGGGAAGTATTTTCTGAGAGTACTCCCTTTCGGGGTAGCAACCCACCGACGGCTCCATTCCTCAATCGTATTCTCCCGGATTATCTTCTTCCATTTGTTGGGACTTTCCACAATCCTCACCCGTAGATTTTCTGGAACTCCAGCCAAGCCTTCTTTCTTGTATTTATGCTTGGTCACATCTTCTCGCAGGAGGAAGTTGAGAGGTACCGCCCCCGCTAGGATCTGCACTGCTTCATGTGACGTTGTCCTAAATGCTCTGGTGACACGCAACAGGGCCATCCTCTGGATCGACGCTAACCTTTTTCGCTGTTGCTGTGTGAGGTTCCTATACCAGGAGGGAGAAGCATACCTCAAGATACCCAGCACAACACCTTTATAGATCGTCATCGTTGCGGGGTATCTGAGGCCCCAGAATGCACCCCCAACACGACTGAGTCCGTTCAAGGCTTGGGTCACCTTAGTTGCTAGATAATCCAAGTGAGGTGTTATATTTAGGCCTTTTCCTAACCTTACACCAAGATATGTTACCACCTCACTTGGGCGTATTATTTGACCTTCTATATCCATGCTAATGGGGTGTGCTCTATCAGTCGTGCCTTTCAAGAGGATGGCTTGCGTCTTTTCAGCAGCCATACGCATTTTCTTTCCCTCACACCATCTGGCTACAAGGTTAGCACATCGCTCTGCTGCTAGTTTGATCCCCGCCCTGCTGTTGGATGCCACCACAGCAGCTAGATCGTCAACATAGGCAGTGGCAGAGAACCGCTCATTTTCAAGCACTCCCAGCAACTCATCAAAAACCAGCTTCCATAGAGCAGGACCAAGTACTGATCCCTGAGGGCATCCCCTCTCTACGGAAGCTTCTACCTCGTAATAGCTGCCTTTGATCTTCACTCGCCTGTCCTGAAGATAGCTCCTTACGAGGGCATATAGGTTGCTGGGAACGTCATATTTTTGCAGCTGCTGGAGTACGCAGGCCCACCATAAACTATCAAAGGCGGAGGATATATCAAAAAGGAGCAGCATGACGTATCGCTCCGCTCTTTCTTCAACATCTCTGCGAACTCTCAGCAGAGCATCAGCGGTTCCTCTGCCTCTGGTAGAGCCGTATTGCCGTGGATGGCTTGCTTGATTGAGAACTAGCCGTAACCTGGTCATCATGAGGTTCTCCAGGACCTTACTCATCACAGGGAGGAGACAAATTGGTCTATATGACTTAGGAAGTTGTTTATCCCTGCCTCCTCCCTTGTAGAGGAGTCTCAAATCAGCGATCTTCCATTTCCTTGGGAAGTATCCCCTATCTAAACAATCATTAAAGATTCCTAAAAGTCGCTCTTCAATATAGGAGATACTGTTCTTTAGGATCGCTGCATCTATAGCATCAAGTCCTGGAGCGCGGCCATTCTTTTGCCTACCCACGGCAATACGAATATCATCTGCGTCCCATGGTGAGCAAAAGTCAGTGCCTGGTGGGTATACCGTGGTATGTCTCACAAAATGTTCCTCTTGGGTGTCTTGAGATGGGTCGTCCTTGGGGTAAGTCGCTTTGACGAAGAAATTAGCGGTCTCTTCTAAGGTAGTAGCATGGACATCTTCATGCTTCATCGCCGCTATCGTTTGCAGCGGAGTCAACTTGCCCAGAGCCACCTTATACGGAATACCCCAAGGATTCTTTGAAGATTCTTCGACGATAAAATCGTCCCAAGACTTCCGCTTTCGGTATACCTGTATACGCTTTCGGTATTTCGGTATACCCTGGCCATGGACTTATACTCGTTACGAAGTGCAGTGCGCCTCTCGTCGCATCTGCACCTCTGGTACGACCGCCGTGCCTTGTAGAGGTCTCTCTTCATAGCTGTTAAGGCCGGCGTCCACCACGGGACAGGTCGAGCCCTCGTCTTCCGGTGCTGGAGGGAGTTCTCGGCAGCATCACGGATGGCATCAGTAATCCTTGACACCCTGTAGTCTAGGTCATCGGTGTTTTCTGAATCCTCAACTTCCCACTCTTCGTCGACCATTTCACCCTCCATCATGCACCGAAAGACATTCCATTCACTTCTTCTGGTCAAATAGCCCTTCACATTGCCATAGGAACATCCTGGATCATCTACCAGGCCAAATGCAATCGCATTGTGGTCCGAACTCGTCTCTGATCTGAGTGTCCAATCGAAGATGTATCTAGATAGCGTTGGTGAAGCTAGAGTGATATCTATCCAGCTCTGCCCTCTACCTCCAGAGAAGGTAGGTGTAGCAGATGGATCATTTAACACCACCAATTGGTTTCTAGCAATAAATTCACCCAGCTTGACGCCTCTTCTGTCTGTTCGATTGGACCCCCAGACCGTGTTCCAGGAGTTGGCATCTGAGCAGACGATCACGTTTCTTGTACCTTGTAAGATCGTTTCCATGGCGGATATATCCTCTTCAACATCTCTTCTATCGTGCATGTAGGCAGATATCAGTGTAAAAGCAATCCTGCCCCATCTTATGTAACATACAGCACGGTCCGCCATGGTATACTGCCTCAGTTCCATCACGTCAAGGTTGGGGTTATTGATAACTATAGCAGCCCTGGGCCTCCCCTCTCCACTGCTCAAGGCTATAACCCTTGACGTGAGGCCAAACCCCGTGACCATGTTCCTATAGCAACCTGGTTCTTGAACCGCGAAAATGTCATAGCGATGGGCTAGAGCTCGTAGCTCATCAGACACAAGACGCCGTCGGCCCATATTAAGTTGTAGGATAGTAATCTTGTTACTCACACTTGGTTCTCTTCGCTAGTTCTTGGGTCTTCTTTAAATGGACTGGGCAAGTTTGACAGCCCGCTTGGTGCTTGGCCAGGTGTTTCTGTTTCCCTTCTCGTACACAATTCGCACAAATCGGTTCTGCCCTTTCCTTCTTTCTTGGGCACTCCTTAGCTATGTGACCTGGGCAGGCACACCATTTGCAAACCAGAGTCTGCTGTGCAGGACGCCTTAGAGTGGTCATATCCCAGACACTTCATGCAGCAAGGAGGATCTATATAATCTTTAAAGTTCAAGGACCACCATCCTCCATCAATAACTGATGTTTGTATTAGGCCAAATCTTATCATCGGATGAACCTCTATCACCCAATTCCTTGTAAGGCCTCCTCTTGCTATTGAAGAGAAACATGCCTGGACACACTCCTTTCTTTCTAGCCCAATGGGTATTGTCCCCTGAGGCAATCTTCCCCATATTACCATTTCCAATTCAGATGCGGTCCAAGAGTGAGGAGCTCCCCTTACCTGCAGTCTAGGCTTTCTCCTCAATGCCATCTTAGTTTCTATCCCTTTCTCTAGTAACTTTTGGCACTGTAAAAGCTTGATGGCTTGATTTTCATCTTCTACGCGTACGAGAACAGCACCAGCCTTGGTTGTACGGATCACTTTTGCCTGTACTCCTAGTTCATTCGGAGATGGTAATTCGCTAACAATTTCTAGAGCAGATTTCCCTCCTCTAGCCATTGTAACAAATGCATGCCGCGGTGCATTTTCATTAGGTTTAATCGGTAGCGTTTTAACTATGTCCGCCATAGTTTTCTTTGCCGGGGGTAAAATTGACGCATTAGAACTATTCTGTACTCCTTTCAGTTGCTCATTTACTTCCTCGTTCTTTTTGGCTATCATTTTAACGTTTTTCTTTTTTCTTCGACTTTGAACTATAGCAAAATCTTCTGATTCTAAAACTTCTTCTGAAGGTTTAATTATTAATTCATTGTTTAATGAATTGATCCCAGATGTTCCAGCTTTAGGCGGTGGGTTGTGGTTTTGTGTTTCTGCTGCTGGAAGCCTCTCGAAAATTCTGGGTAGAGATCGTTCAACGAGAATGTCCGTGATTTTGTCAAACACGCTAGGAGATGATAGTGTCTCCTTGACAACTCGTTCAATTAATGCTCTCTGTTCTTTCGATCTATCGATGACGGTTTCCATGATATCGATAAGATGACTCACTTTACCGTTTATATCTTTTTGTGTTTTCACACTTAATCTTTTATCTACGTTCGTAAGGTAAACTCTTAAGTTTTCTTGAATGGCCTTCGCCTCTACTAACAACGGATCCGTTTTACTCTCTTTTTGGTCTGTTATATCAGGCGATCCATTCCTGGCTCTCTTGGCTACAGGTCTTGATCTTTTAGGTTTTTTCTTATCTTCTATCTCTTCTTCCATTTCTATAACACTATCGTCCATAGTAAATAGTATTTTAACACTAATTACTGCAGTGATAACAGTTCTAACCTATCTAATTTAAAATAGCTTAGGAACAGTTATCAGCAAATGTTTGTATAATTCTTTTGTAGTTCCAATGGGAACTTCCTATTATATTTGCTAATAAAGGATTCTAAATTTTTTCTTTTGGTAGTCCTTGATAACTCAATACAATAATACAATTTATTAAACGAATTTGGATAGGTTATGAATAACTTACCTCAACCAGATTTCAAAAAGAGTCTTTTCTGATAAACTTTAATTATTCTAATTATGATACTCTATTTAGATATTAATATTTAGTCTTTCTCTATCTCTAATATCTCTAGATATTAATAGTCTTTATGTACTAAGGTCAATATTTCGTGGAAAACCATGCGAGGCTTTCTAACCTCAATATTCAAAACTATTTACACTTATAAAAAAAAAAAAAACAAAAAAAAAACACTACAATTAACAAACCATGTCTAAAAAAGTTAATTAACAGTAAACAAACATAAAAAACAACATCAGAAAACACACTATACCGCAAATGCGACTGGTCACAAGCAAGTACAGAGCTAGACTCCCACACTGTATGCCACCTATACTGGATTAAACCTGGGGGCAGGAGCCTGCTGGTGGTCGAATGGGCTAACGTGTGTGCACAGCACTGATGTTGCCCAGCAACCTGATACATAAGATAACCGGATAAAAATAGTCACGAATTCGCATCCCGGTGACTGGGGTCTTTTAAATCCCGGCCCTCACCCCCTAGCTCGGTCAAACCCCGTATAGCCTTAAAGGCAAGGAAGAGGTGGATCAAAAAAAAAAAAATAAATAAATAAATTAAAACAGGGGCACCAAAAGGAGGCCCAGGTCAGATTTTACTCTCTTTTAAGAGGGTATGAAAGCTTGAGGATAAAACACCAAGAGAGTATTGTATACATATAAAACGCTCACTTGGAAGAAGAGATTCACAAATTAAAAAGGTGGAATTACACACTGTCCCTTACTTAAAAACATCAAGTTTTGAGGCAATTTCTTAATCCATAATGCTTAACTTTTTAATTTGGAAAATAATGTTAATCTTAATTTTTTGATCATTTAATCATGAAACATGGAATATTAAAAAAAATCATAAATAAAATTTTACGAATTGTTATTTATTTTAAAATGTTACATGTTATTTTAATAACGTTAAAATAACAAGTTTAATTGTTAAAATGAAATAGTAACAGTTGTTTATAAAAAAACTGAACTAGTTATCGGGGTAAATATAGGAATTAAAAAATCTAACTTTTTCCATGAAGAAATATAGCTGAATAGAAGACTTTTAAGAATGGTACTCTTCTTTAAAACACAAACACATGAACCAATATAAGCTGATTCTATCAATGAAGCAGAAACCAGAGAAAAAAATGAATGGCAATGATGAATAAATGCATTGTGGTAATGACCAAGGAATTAACCACTGAAGTGCTAAAAGAGAATTAAAATAGAAAAATTTCCTGTAATTGGAGAAATGAGGAGGTTATAATTTTTGCAAAAGAAGAAGAACAAGTGTATCTATTAAAAGTGTGTATAAGGACAGTATAAGTAGAACAAAGTTCATCTCTAAACAAAAAAAGAACCTTGAGCCGTGAGATACAAAATGAAAAAAAACTAGGAAGTGGTTGGTAGAAATATTAATGTACAACTATGATATGGGAAATCCATAAATGCATGGAATATCCTAAAAATGGTAAGAAAACAGACCACCCATAAAATCAATACACTATTAATAGGTGTTTGGAATGGCAAGAATACCTAAAAAAAATATTAAAATAGATAGAAATGATTGTAAAGAGAAATTTTAACACAGATACTATGATACAAACTGGTAAATACATATAAATAGATGAAGAATTCATCATCACCATCATTTTTGGTTCTAAAACCCACATGGGTCAAAAGGCCTTCTGTAACATCAATCACCAGTCATTTTTGTTCTGAGCACTTGATTTCAATTATCGAATATAACCATTCAATGAGGAGTTTCTTTGGAATTTGGCAATTAGGTATCCTAGCCTTTTGGCATGCCCAGGAGAGCCTTCACTCTTGGTTCACACATACTGAGCCACATATTCTGCGAAGGATCCGGCACTCATATTTTAGTGAGACCAGCTTGATGGTTTTTGATTTAGTCCAACATTCCACGCTGTAGATTAGGACCTGTCTAGTTTACAGGTCAGTTTTATTGTTATGGAAAGAGGTTTCCAATTTATGTCATGTGTCTCTGAGGTCTTTTGAAAAATTAAATAATAGTACTAGTTCATAAGTGACTTCTGATTGATGGGTCAAAGTGCACATTGATCATGTTTTTGATGGAATTCCCAAAGTAGCATTGTGTTGACAACTATGTTTACAGGAAGACGGCTTAGAAGAGCTTACTAAGCTCCCTTAAAGGATAAACAAACACCCAATAAGTCTTCTACAGTTGAAGTCTAATGCTTTACACAGTAGGGGTCCAAGGCAGGGGAAATGAATTAGTTTAAATTCACCATAAATTGGCTCCGTTTACTTTTAGATACAGTTAACTAATTCCAGGATTATATTTTAAATGTGATCATAAGCCATCTTTAACCATACATGGTTTCTGAAAGTATACCAAAATAATATCTACAGACTTGATTAGAAAAAAAATCAACTCTAACATGCTATGAACAGTAGAAATTTCTTACAGTAAAAAGAACAAAGAATTTCTGATTGTCTTCTCCAACACAATTGTTTACCCACGGACAATGATGGTCCATCTTGCGTATACACCTGCAGAATAAAATTACATCAAACATATTTTTATTCCATAAAATGTGAAGGATATCACAAGTAAAAGTAATAATAAAAAAAAACCTTTGGCAAACAGAACAATGATGAGCTCTTTCCGGCTTTATACTACAGCATTTTTGGCATTTAAATATCACTTGGCCTTCACGGCAACCCATATGTTGAATCATTTCTTTAGTAGCATTGCCTTTAGGGACCGAACCCTAAAGAAAAGAAAAGAAATATATAAGACAGTTAAGTTAATATTTTACAGAAAATAGGCAAAATACACTTAAAAAAATAACTCACAGGATCAGTTAACATTGTCCGCAAATGAGAAGTAATTGCAAGAAAACCAAGGATATGAAATAAAACTCCATTAAATATGCTATAAAAAGTATATGGGTAAGGCAACAGAATAACTGTCATAACAACAAATTCAGCAAATAAAATTAATAGCCATGTCAATATTGCACAAACTATCCCACAAATGTCCTAGAATAAAATAACAAAGATATTACATGGTATATTATATATAATAATTGTCCTACAACATAAATTTTGATGGCTTAAATTAAATCACCATAAAATCAAATTAATACTCACTTTAATACACCAGAACCAACCAGCACAGCATCTATTAGGGTCAATTTCTCTCTTTAGTGACAAATAATCATACTCCATTTTCGTTAAATTATTTGTAGATTATACCCGCCCATTTTAATAGAATATTTCTATTCAGAACACTGAATACTCCACGACTGTCAACAGAATTCATTTACATAGTTGAAACATTACTTTTCAAATTTTAACCTTCCAAGGTAACCTTTCCATTTTAAAGGAATCCGGGTACATATTATTACAACTGAAGACAAAATTGATGTTTCCGCATTACTTTATCAAATTAACTCAAGCAAAGTATACAATGCAGATTCAAAAGTTGATTGATAATGAACTCCGAAAAGTTTGTAAACAATAATGATTTTATTTAGACATCGATACTATATTATTGTATTAAGCATAATTCAATTTATATCGATTTGATAAAAACCTAAAATAAAAATATTCCAATTTTTTAAAATCCAAGTAGCATTTAGCTCATTAGCTCCTTAAGATTATGACAGTGAATGAATACGTACTGATGTAACGTTAGCCAATCTCGACATGAAAATATTTTTAGGTGTTGTTTTTTTTTTATCGATATAACGTAACTTAATTAAATGATAGCCATCACCATTACAAACAATATTTTCAGTATTCTTCTTTTCACTGCAGAATAGGTGATTAATTAATTTATTTTTCAAATATTCTGTACTCTATACCAAGAAAGATAAGTAGAACAGGATTTCCTCAACTCGAACATATCCCCTGGATCAGAGATGAATTATTACTTTGTTTTTCGGCTACTCCCTGCCTCGCTATTTGTAGCATACGGGTGAGTTGTTCTTGAGGTCCAACCCAATGTCTCAATAATAAACTACCAGAAATGCATAGTGGAAGAACTTAAATCGACGTAAGGACCAGACCACCAAACCTACCTATTCCTGTTTCGAGTCTAACACTGAAGGTTAATTTGAATATTAATGTAGTTATTTTTTGTTCTTTATTGAAGAGAATTCCCTCGAGGCTTGTTGGCACTGGATTAAGATAATAAGTAAAAAAATAAAATTTGTAACCTAAAATAAAATTCACTGGATTGACTTATTTTTTTGGTCCTCACCTTCCTCACCTTTAAGGCTATACGGGGGTTTTCCCAGCCCAGGGGGTGAGGGCGGGGATTTGAAAGACTCCACCGGCACTGGGGCGCGAACTCGTGTCTATTTTTTTATTAAAGTCTTATATATCAGATTGCCGGACAACGGCGGTGCAGTACACAAGCGTTAGCCCATTCGGCCAACCTGTCCACCATAGGCTAGACCTGAAATCAGTGACGGATCCAGGAATTTTCTCAGGGGGGGGCGCACCTCTACACCAGGTGCTTCCCTCATCTCTGCACGTTTCCCCACCACTACCCATCTCCTCCCACTCCTTAGCTAGGCTTAGCCGCTCAAAAGTCCTCTTTAAATGGTTTTAACAAAAGCAAACTCTATTTTTATATAAAGTAAATTTGGTGTAGTTTACAGTGAGCAATTATTAATTACTTAAATTAAGTAAATATTTAATATCTGGTGGACACACCAGATATTTTTATATCACATTAGAAAATTCGATTTTGAGGATGATTTTTTCTATAATTCTCTTTTCTTTAAATAGACGTTTTTTTTTGGATTTTTTTCCCACTAACCAAGGGATGATGCTCCCCCTGGCAGAATTTGATAGTGCTGGTTACGATAGTAATTTTTAAAATATTATATTAAGAAATTCGTGTATGAGAATGAATTTTCTCTATATTTATCTTTTCTTTATATAGTTGTTTTTTCGTTTTTTTTACCAGCATCCAAGGGAGGGCGCGCCCCCTGATATAATTAGCAAGTGCTGGTCAGGATAATAATTGTTTTTTATATTACATTAGGAAATTCCTGAATCAGGATTAATTTTCTCCATATTTCTCTTTTCTTTATATAGGTGTTTTTCGCAATATTTTTCCAGCATCCAAGGGAGAGCGCGCTTTCTTTCAGAATTCGCTAGTGCTGCTCAAGATAACAATTTTTTTATATACTACACCAGGAAATTCATGAATGAGGATTTTCTCTACATTTCTCTTTTTTTTTAAATAGGTGTTTTTAGTAACTTTTTTTTTCGGAATTTACCACCATCTAAAGGAGGGCGCCCTTCCCCCATGGCAGAATTCGCTAGTGCTGATCGGGATAATAATTTTTTTTTTGGATTACATTAGAAAATTCTTGTATGAGGATGAATTTTCTCTATATTTCTCTTTTCTTTAAATAGGTTGTTTGTCACATTTTCGAAATTTCTGCCTTCCAAGGGAGGCCTCCATCTGGCAGAATTCGCTAGTGCTGGTCAGGATAATATTTTTTTTTTATTTCATTAGGAAATTCTTATATTAGGATGAATTTTCTCTATATTTCTCTTTTCTTTAAATAGGTGTTTTTTGTCACTTTTTATTGGATTTTTTTCAACAATCCAAGGGAGGGGGCGCGCCCTGGCTTAATTCGCTATTGCTGGTCTTGATAATATAATTTTTTTTTATATATAACATTAGAAAATTCGTGAATGAGGATGGATTTTCCGTTTATTTCTCTTTTCTTTAAATAGATGTTTTTTGTCCCTTTTTGTCGGATTTTTTTCCACCATCTAAGGAAGGGCGCACCCCCTGGCAGAATTCGTTAGCGCTAGTCACTATAATTTTGTTTATATTACATTAGGAAATTCTTACATAGGAATGTATTTCCTCTACGTTTCTCTTTTCTTTAAATAACTGTTTTTTGGAATTTTTTTCAGCCTCCAGGAGGATAAGTGCGCGCCCCCCTAGTGTTCTCGGTGTTTATTAATGATTTTAGGAGCTTGCCCATACACTTACAAAGATACTCATCTATTGTTATGTTTTGAGTTTTGTGGTCTTATTTTTTGTTAAGCAAGTGATACACAGTCTTCCATCTATCGATTCGTAGAAGAACCTCGTTGCAGCTTTGCGTGACGTTTTTATGATTGTACTATTTTGAATGTTAATATTTGGTATATTGACGTGGAAGCGTAAAGTTTTAGTTGTTAGTCTTTATATATTTATTTGTTTTGTTTTAATATAATATACTTATTATCTCCTATATAAAGTGACTATAGTTGCGTTAAGTTTAAAAATGCCGGTGAGTTATCAACTTTTCTATAGTCATTTATCAACATTCTCTGTTGTTTTAAAAATAACATGGGATGCCTGTGAGCTATGTTATACATGTATTTTAAACTTTTTTTTTGCGCTGTTGCAGCCCCAGAAAGGAAAACAAGGAACCAAAGGGCAAAAGCAAATTTTAGAGGAAAATAAAGAAACTTTAAAATTTTACCAGTATATGATTCTTGGTGGAAATGCTGTGTATTTAGTAGTAACTTTATTATTTTTTGATCTTCTTAATTTTTTTAATGTGGTGAGTTAGCTGGTTCGTTATCTATTATTTATGTAATTTTTGCAGTTGAGTAATTTGTTTTATGTTCTATAGTTTATGCTGATATTGACTACAGCATTGTATATTGCAAGCTATCAGTTTATGGCTTACATGGCAAAAGCAAAGTTCTCTGAAACTGGTCAATTATTAGATGCAGGGGTTGATCTTAATTTGGTGGGTGGCATTGCTGAGTAAGTATACCTAATTTATCATTATAAATGATAATAATATTAAGTGTGTTTTATAATTTATATTTTATAAACAGAATCACAAAGATTTCAATTATATTTTCAGACATGTCAAAGATATGATTATCCTTACAGCTGGAACTCAAGTACTGTCACTGATATCAAATTACTTTTGGTTCTTAATGCTTCTGGTAATGATTTTTAAATTATATTTGTTTTAATTAATGTCTGTTTTATTTAAAATTTTGTGTGCATTTTGGGTATAATATTTTTGTTGCTTTTCACGTTATTTAAATATTTGTGTTACACTGTAGCCTCTCCTGATTTAGTTAACTGTTGAAAATTTTGTATGTGAATTGAGTGAATGTCAGAAGTACTTTTAGCATTAATGAAATAGTTAAATGACTTAGTTAAGAATTTTAAACTATTTTGTTATTTAATAGGCTCTAGGCCAGAGGTCACCAGTAAGATTTGTTATTATTGTATATCTTTGTTTGCCAACGTTTCGGCTTCTTGAGCCTTCTTCAAGAACTTGTAAAAAAAATTCGGTACTTGTGTGAGTTAGCTGGTCGCAACCGACTGCTATCCACCATTGTTTATAACCTGAACACTGATAATTCTGATACTGATAATATCTACTCTCTTATTTATATTTATGGAAATTGAACTAGATAATAAATGTAATAACTAAAAAAAAAAAAAACTTTTATTTGACAACATTTTATTTATTTTGGGAGCGAGGAATGGGTCCTCTGCTTTGTGGACCTGCTGCTACAAATATTCACATAAATATGAATCCAAGTGTTGCCTTGCAGTAATTTTTATTATTCCTTCACTTATCTGAGCCCCATAATCGTTCTATGTATTCTATGTTCTATGTATCTGAAAAGTTTGCTTCATTTAGTTGTTGGGTGTTGTATCCTCTCCAACAGTCAGAATATATCGTGGTTTCTCTTCTATATTATTTTTAATACATTCTAATATAGTTGTTGCTTTTCTGTCTTTTATTTTATATGAAACACTCATCTATTTCTCAACAAACTCTGCTAGACATCCATTGTTGAGCGATCACTCTCCCTACATGATTTTTTATTTTAGAAAAAGGCTTTCATCTATTTCAACCACTTATCCATGCTCTCCAATTTTTTTATAAAAATTGCTTTTCTGCCATAGTGTTATAATATTCATTTTAAAAAGAAAATAACGTTACTAACAAAACAAAACTGAAAAAAAATTGAATAACGAGAAGAACGTACAAGTAACTAAGCAAAGATGAGTAATAAGAAGAGGTTACAGGAGATAAGAACGTAGGTTTCATGGTGGCCAACTAAGTCTCAAGTACCAAAAATTTTTATTTTTTAATTTAGTCACTTTTTTAAAAAATATTTCAATTGTTCAATGTTTAACAATCAAAATATTTTAAAGAAAATTGACAAAAATAAAATAAAATGTTTGCTTACATATTCTTGTTAATGACTCAAGAAGCCGAAAAGTTGGCAAATAAAGATATACAATAAAAATTTATCTTATTAGTGGCCTGTGCCCTAAAACCTGTTCAATAATAACATATTAAAAAGGCTGAACCTAAAAAATATGACAAGAATATTCAAATTATTATTTGACTTGTTAATTTTTGCATTATGTTTTAGGCTCCAGGTAGAGGATTTTATTTTCTTTGGACCAAAGTACTTGCTCCTTATTTCTTTCAACAAGCTCCACCACAGGAAGTAGATGAAAAAAAACAAAAGAAACTGGAAAGGAAAATGAGAAGACATTAAAGTATTTAAAACAGAATTAACTAGCTATATATTTGATATGGGGGTTTGATGCTGGTTGATATGCTCAAAGTGGATTTATTATTTCATTTTTACCTTCTGAAAGTATTAGCTTTTAAAATTTTTGGCTTGGGAATGTGTTCTTCCTATGTTTTGGATCGTTAATTTCATCATTTGAATATGTTCATGTAAGTGGCGAATTCCTTGCAGTTCTTTTGGCTTTTTGTTTTTGTCCTTAATATTAGTATTAATAGTGAAGTTGAAAAATTTCTAATCATTTACAGATATTGCCTAATTTGGATTATTTGAAGATCAATCACAATATGTTTGGTTAATGTGTGTGGTTAAAGTTTGGTAATTTCTATCAAATTGTATATAGATTTTTGTTATACCTTGTTTGTAAAGAGTAATGTTGTATTAGCTGAAATGGGAGAAACTTTGGAAGAATTTAAACATCTGCAAAAATATAAATTAGTCGAAATATCAACATTTTGTTAAAGTATACCTGACTTACAATAACCAACTTATTTTGAGTTAACTAGATAGCTTTTTCATTTGCATATACTTGGTTTTGATCTTCTATCAAGTCAGGGAGGAATTTAAGTTTGTTTTGGCTTAGAGGCCTAAAAACCTCAGGTCATCAACTTCTATAAGGAGTTTAAGTGACTCACCTTTCGTTGTTTATACCTGTACCCTTGCACCTTCTGAAGGGTCTTCAGTAATAAAGTCGAAATGCTTCTTGACCAATGTTTTTAAGGTCCAAATAAGGTGATGAAGTCAGTTCAACTGACCTTGGCAATTTGTCAATCCTTGTTCAACTGCCAGGGTTCTCCCTGGCTCATCACTCATATTATAGAGATTGTTTGTACCAACCAAGAGGGGCTCGCTCCTGACCGCAGTTACAATCCATGGCTGATGATTTCATTTTCAAAATGAAAATCTTGAATGCTTCTATTGATGTAATTTTTTTGGGTTATTAAAAAAAACTTTTTGAGTCACTTGCTAATAAAATTTTGCATTCACCGTAATTTTTTTTTACCTTCTTTTTGGGTAAATATGCTATGTACGTAAATTTAAAGCTCTTCAATAGACCTTAGACAATTTTCATTAAAATCTTTTCAGCTTATTTGGCAATATGGTCCATTGAAACAGACATTTTTTGGCCATAATTTTGAAACCTATAAGTGGATAGAAATGTTGATTTCCTAGGATTATCCTCGGGTGAGCTTTGACTTCGATATTTAATCTGAAAACAATTAGCCCAGTCTCAGAAGACAGACAGTTTTTTTTTTATTTGATATTTGGATTCAAATTATCCTCAAATGTGAAATCTAAAAATTTGAGGTTTGAATAACATGTTTTATTTTTTATTAGAAAGGTTCATAATTGAAAATAATAAACTAAAATACTGGTATGAGTGAAAAAGTTGTGACATTATATTAAATGAAATTAATTTTCAAATTAAACTATACTTACTCTCGGATTGTTATAATGTTTATATGCTTTAAAGAACTACTTTTTTTTTTACATTAATAAAGTGATTCATCAATTTAATCAACCTTGCATTTAACATTTGTATAACATTTTCTAAAAATATTTTTAAGATTTTACTATGTCATGTATATTTTTAGTAGTGATGGATTGGTCATGTGCATATTTTGCTTTGTTCATTCAAAATTACTTGATATAGTGTATGTTCTCAACATATTGTATTGCAGTTTAATGTTTGAATTATCTTTTAAGGTTTTGGATGATATTATTAGAAGAAATTATAAAACTTGCCAGTCATCACAGCAATAATCAGTAACATGCAGTTAAAAGTATGTTCTAAAGAAGATAGAAGAGGCCTTGGTATTGCTAAAGAAAGCCCAGGAACTACATCAATGTTAAATTTTGTTCTGTGTCAGAACAAAGGAATAAGTTATTTTAAATACAGAATAAAATAATTCTTTTATTTTTTAAATAAAAGCTAAAACCAATTGCTAATTCTACATATGAGAATCTTTCAACATTAAAAAACAACAATTACATTAATAGATAAAAAATTTGTTTGTTAATTGAATATTCTTTACTTTAACGAAAGGGAGTATACTGAATAATTAAGTATTTGTTTTTTTAAATTATATTAGCATTAAAAATGCAACATGAGATAGCCCATTTTGTATGTTGATAACTAAATATGTTGGTAGTCCTACAGGAAATTGTTCCATTTCTTTGAATCATGTTAAGCTTCCATTACATAACTGACTAATATATTGCTCAGAACATTTACTAATATTAGACTTCCATCATTCCCTCATAAAATTGTGTCATGGCTGCCTCTCAGGGAGATATATAGTTTTTAGCAGGTACATGAAATAATCTTCACTGGAAAAACTGAAATATTAAGTACTAAATATAAAAATGTACAAAGTAACTACTGTTTTAACTTGCTTTAGGCCTAGGTCTGTTTCATGTTTTTGTTAAATTACTGAGATATTATCACTCTTCAGATATTTTATGTGATAACATTGTTTACTGATTAAAAATTTAAAATAATGCAATATTTATATTTAAATGTATTTCTAAAGGTTAAAACAAATATTTATTGAAATCATAAAAAAATCATGTTTTTAAACCTGCATTGTAGCATGAAATATACAGAAAATGTGTGGTTATATCACTGAGCTTCCTGTGCACTCAGAAGACCAATTGTATTATATTCATTTACAGCCTTGGCCAAAAGTGTTAGTTCACTTAAGTATTATTTTGAAATGCAAAATAGGAGCTGAATAATGACAAATAAATCCTGTGATATTTTTTATTGTAACTCAGAAATACACAATTTAATATTAGGTTTTAAACTTCAGCATTTACGATAATTATTTTTAGTCATATTTCTTTTAAGATTAAGACTAAGTGGCTTGATCCAATTATGTACTTTTTTTAGAATAACTTATAGGAATTGGTTGACTCCTTGAATTACTTTTTTCTACAACTTCCAAGTTTTACTTAACAATTGTAATGCCATCTTGGATCTGAGAAGGCAAGTTGAGAAGTTTTAATTTTTTTTTAAATTGCTCAGTATTTTTCTATACTGTTTAATTGAAGATATTTTTTCAGAAACATAGTGTTCCTTTTATTATTAAATCCAACATTCTTTCAGTAATTAAATTGAGTAGACAAAAATCAAATTGTTTGGATGTTAATGTTTCAAAAATATTAAATTTAGATTGCTTGTAATTTGATAAATAAATATCTGCTAAAATTTCAAATTTTACTAATTCTTTTTCTACTAGAAGAAAATAGTTAACATTTTGTCTATAATGTATCTTGAACTGTGCAATTGGTTTTGAAAATTCATTCTGATTTACTTTATGTAGCAATTTTCACTATTTTATTTTTGTTTGAAATAAACAGCAGAAAGCTCAGTATAAAAAATGTTTATTTTATAACCAGTAAATAATTTGGCATTGTTGATAGGAAAGTTGATATTGAATTTTATTGATTATAAATATCTATTGGGTTAGGAATGAGGTTTTCTTAATGGTTTAGGAATGAATTTTAGCTAGTGATATGAACAACAGTTGTTTCTTTTTGGTTTCTGTTAGGATAGGGGCTGACATGAAATTATATGTATAAGCAGTGAGTATAGAAATAATGTGAATAGAAATTCAAAACAGAAGTAGGTCAATATTGAATTCATATTCATATTGAGGTCAATAAAAACAAAACTAAACTGGATGAAAATAATGCTGTTCTGGATAGCGTGGCTTTTACAATAAAAAATAAATAGTACTTCACTTTTTTAATTCCTCTTTTTTTTATTAGTTTATTTGTTGTAAACAAAAGAAGAATTTTAACAGCTGCATCTATTAAAACACTGCAAATTATTACACACATATTAGACATTATATATTACATACATATTATTCCCAAACAAATTAACATTACTTACCATGTAACATAAAGGATAATAGATAAAATGTGATTCCTAATATTGGCCTAAATAATTTTTTTTTCATTGATAATTTACTAAGTAAAGTAGACAAATTACATCAGTTAACATAAAACTTTAAAAAAATTAAAACCAAAACAAAGAATATAAGCATTGTAGTAGAACATGTGAAGAACATTTAAAACACCATATCTTTGTACCAAATTGTACGATTTCAATGATTATTTTTTATTAAATACTGTAAACGTTTTTAAAAAAAACCCATTCAAATTATTATAAAAATCATAAAACATAAAAAACATTTTAAAAATAGCGTAATATCTTTTTTATGCCTATAACCTATCTTTTTTTTATGTCCTTTCCCCCCGTTGTACCTTAGGGCAACCCTATCTCAGCGGCGCATCCAATTTTTGTAACTTAATTATTTTAACACAAATTTAATTAGGATTCGCTCACCAGGATAGCTAACCGAGCGGGCAGGCCTGCTCCCATTTTGATCCAAATTCATATGCCAAAGTGAGGCAAAATTCAGTTTCTCAATTTGATTGCGGCATTAATAACGAGTACCTGTAACTGGAGTGCTGTTCCTACCAAAAAAGACTCCAGTAACTTATTACCTACTTTTGGTGGGCTTATACTAAAAAGTGTGAATTTTAACAGCTGCATGTATTAAAAAAAGTGAAGTACTGTTTTACCATAAATTAAACTAGGTTTGATGTTCTCTGTAAGAATACAATTTAAAATTAATTGTTTTGTTACAATGACCCTTCTCTGAAGTTTGGCTTTTTCTTCTGAGAAATTCCTTATATCATTTGTAAAATTACCAATGCATTATTTCTATGTGATAAATGTTATATTTAGATTGTTTCTAACAAGCTTTGGTGGTTTCTGTTATCAGAAGAATTGATTCATTTTAATCAAAAATGAAAAGTTTTTACCGGTTTTTAGAGATATTTCAAAAACATATTTTAAAAAAGGTTGTTTAATGAATCAGTTTCTAATGGATTTGTTATTGCTATGTTTATAAATTAAGTATACATAATTTTGCAAAACATGTAGATTGTTTGTTTATTGCAAATAATCAGCAAGTATATTTTTGATGGAGCTAAACTTTTAAGTACGCTTTAGAAAATTTTGATGTTATTTATTGATGCAAAAGCAGTACGTCTATCATGGCAAAACAAGCCATTTTATGTATCAAAATTTGTTACACTCAGGGGAGAATATTCTGATTTCACAGCGGGAAAATTCATCAAAGTACTTATTGGTTTAATTTTATGAAACAATACTTGATGGTTTTTTGTGACTAACCAATTATATATTGTGGTTTTTTATAGTGACATTTACCTTTTTATAATAATTACTTTTCTGAATTTTGTATCCATTTGAAAAAAATCCGTAATTGTAACCTTATTTATAGGCTGTTTGATCAAGGCAGTGTGTTCATATGTGTTCATATTTTAACTAGGTAGTAAATAAATAAGTAAATATTTCTTATTAGTTTTTAAGTGATTGTTTATTGTGTAAATTATAATTTTTACTTTTTTTTTTTTTCATATTTTTGTAAATATGTATATAGATAGATTTGAAAATGCTTACCGAATAAAATTTTGATGACAGAGTTTAATTTTAAAATTTTGATGTTGGATTATTATTTTTAAAAAATTGATTTTATTTCCTATTTATGATATCACCTTGCAAAATATTTCCAATAATCGATGGATGTGATGAAAATTATTATAATAGAAATTCAATTAACTAGAACCAAAGTAATGGTGAGAGGTACAGTCATAAATGAAGCAATGTTTTAAATATGTATTAATCTGATAATTAACCGAAAGAGAAAAAAAGAAAAACAAAATGTCAAGGTTGGAAACGAAGTTTTGGAAATAAGAGACAAAATATATTGTTAGAAAGCTTAGAATTTTATACAACATTGTATTTAATATATAAATGAAGTCATAGGAGTTCATAGAGAGTAGAGTGACGAAAAATTAATGACAAATTTTTGATAATAATGTGTTATTTTGTATTATTGAATGAAAAATAAAAAAATACTTTTAATTTAAAAAATAACCCCACAAATGATGTATATCGTTTGTGTTCACAACACAGTTTTCTGGAGCTAACTTTCTTCGGTTGATGAATAAAGATAATGCCCATGACTTGATAAAGTTCTTGAATGACGTAAAAGCAGTCATAATGAAAGTCGACTCTTATTCTTATTTATTGTAATTCTAATTCACCTCAGTTTTTAACTATTAGTTTTTCTAGTTTAAGTTCCATATAAGTTACATTGAGTTATCATCTATCTATAAATAATTAATATATATCCAGTGTAATTCCATCCTACTATGACAATTAAAATATTTTACTGGCAAAATAGGACTTGCTTTTACAAGTCTTAAAGCAAGTCTCTGTGCCTACCTTCTGTGGCTCCTGTTCCTTTCCTCAAATATTCTAAAATGAAAAGTAGGAACATCATTCAAACTCGTTTTCCTCTTTGCTTATCTCCAAATCGTTAAAAAAATGCATGAAACTGCTATAATTGATTCACTGGTTGACGAAATATAAGATGAAAAACGAATGAAAAATTTGTATTTTGGGCGTACTAGGGAGTGAAATTTCCGCAAAGGCTGATGGAATTGAACAATTTCTCAAAAATAATATATATAAATATAAAAGTGTGGAATAGCGTATAAAATTGTATTTGTTACTTGTTACTTAAATAAAAATTATTTGAAAAACAATATAGGTATTGTTTGTTCGTGTTAAAGTTAAAATTAACTGAATTACTTTAAAATTAATAAATTACAAATCGATAGGCAATAGACTGTCCTCGAATACTACCACATGGACCGAAATATGGAAGAAACGTTTAATGAAAACAATATTTTTCTCATTAATGGTGACGTAGTTGATTTTATAGTACATGAGATAATTTTATTATTACTTAGAATTCTCTTTTAAATAAAAGTGTTTGTTAAGTAATTCATACGATGAACTTTATTTATATATTCTTATTTAAATAAAGAGATTTATTTAGTGAAGTTTTTAAAGTGAAGTATTTAAATAAAATTATTTATTTGAAGGTCTGAATAAATACTTATTTAAATCACTTTACAGCTTCGATCAGAAATTGTCAGATATTGAGCTGGGATGGCTCAGAACTGGGTCCTGTCCTGGGTTCATTAGGGACAGGCCTTAGTGTCTATAAATATTGAAATTGGTGAAGTAATTGTGTGCCTTCTTTACCAACCAAAACGAAACAATAAACTCTTCTGACAATTCATTAATTTATCTTCTGTGTGTTTACACACCTATAACATTCCAGAAGCTTCCTGATTATTGGCATGCATGATGTATGGAACTGAAAGATCTGTAATCTGCATGGAAGGCACCTGGACTACACCAAATTTCAATATTCATGGACAGTAACAATCCATTAATATTTTTTATGTAGATATGCTTCATTTTCCATTCCTTAACTTAAGATGTATAGTTTTTAAAATTAAAATATTTTTTATTTAATTCAATTATTTGATCCTTTTAAATTTTTCAAGAATCAACAATTTATTTTCATAACTTATAGTCCGTGGTACAGACCCCTTTTTATGAAATTACTAACTTGTACTAATTTTGTAAGTAGTTTCATCTCATCATAATCTACAAATATTCTATTTACAAGAGTTCTCTGAATTGGGGCGTTTTCAAGCTGGAGGTTGGCAAACTTTCTCCATTTAATTAGGTACTCTAATGCCCTTGATTGTGGCAGATTGTATAGTAAAAAATTAGGTACTAAAACTCGTAAATACCCTTTTGATTTCCACTTTGATCATTAGATAGTTTGAGAACAAAATCGATAAAAAATGTGGCCTACAAAAATATTGGGCTGTTTGGCATATATAACCTCGTTATTTTGACAATTTGGGTGTGTCGGTGACGCCAACGGCTCAATATATGACCTTGATATGACCTTCTAACCCCACAGATCCTTCGACATCTACCATCCAAAGCGTTCATATTGCTCACATATATATACAATTGCATCCTTCCAACTACCCACTTCCCTCTCTTATGGAAACTTTTCGCCATCATCCTTTTCTTGAAACCAGACAAACCTTACAACAATACAGCATTCTATTGACCAATTAGCCTACTCCAAATCTTCTCAAAAAATTTTGAAAAGCTTCTACTGAAAAGAATCCTACCTATAATAGAATCCTGTAATCTTTCCTACCTATAAATTCGGATTCCGTTCCCAACATTCCACTGTCCAACGAGGATTCCGAGTTTGTTGACCATATATTCTCAACCCTAGAACGCAAGCACTATTGCTGAGGTGCATTTCTGGACAAAAAGCAAGCTTTTGGCCGAGTATGGTACGCCAGATTAAATTCTACTTACCACAGTCCTTATACCTAATATTCCGATCATATCTCTCCAATCGCTTTTTTTGAGTTCACTCAAATGCCGTAGTACAATCCCTATCAAGCACCAGCCATCGATACAAAACCCCTCTTAGGTTAAAGCGGCAGTCGCCCCGAGACCTTTTGTAAATATGGATATATTGGAGTTCTAGCAATGGCCAGATTCTCCACTCAAGTCATGAGTGTCTGAGGCTGTAGCTCTCTTACTCATCCTCCGCTGGTTTTAAGTATCAGTGTTTGAGGGAGAAGCGCAGGGATCTCCTAAGCCTAAGTGAAACAAGATTGTTTCGGAGTTTCCCTGGCTGATTGTAAATAGTGCATATAGGTATGCTTGTATCTAAGAGGATTATTTTTATTTTTACTTACTTATGTATATACATGCCTGGGCAAATGTAAATGGATTAAGGTTAAATGCCGCCAAAACTCAGGCCATTGTCATTGCTTCCAAGCCCCTTCTTAGATCCCATCCAGACTTTCCCATCCTTCACCTTAATGACCAGCCAATCTCCTTCTACTCCTCTGTTAAAAACTTAGGATTTTTCATTGATCAAAACCTCCTTTGGAATCACCATATTTCTCATATCTCTCGACGGACAATTTCCACCCTCAAACTATTCCATCGCTTCCGACATCTCCTACCTCAACATACGCGTAGACTCCTAGTTTCCTCTCTCATTTTTCCCCACTTTGACTATAGCTGTGTGGTGTATGATGGCCTCTCTGTGGAGCTCCGTGATAGACTGAAAAGACTAATGAACAGCTGTGTACGATTTGTGACCGGGGCCCCAAGATACTCCCATGTTTCTCACCACTATGCTGAGTTAAAGTGGCTTTTCCCCTCCTTCCGAAGACAATATTTCCTAGGTACGTTCCTCTACCAAATCATCAACAGCCATCGTCCTTCTTACGCCTACAATCTTCTCCAGTTCAAATCCTCAGTCCATTCCCTGTCCACAAGATCTCGACCTTCTAATCTTTACATGCCTTCTCACAGATCTGCCTTATTCCAAAATTCCTTTGTTGTTCGCTCTGTCAATTTCTGGAATTACCTCCCTATCAAAATTCGACATTCCCCATCCATATCCAAATTCAAAACCCTCCTATTCCAATTCCTATCCCAAGAACAGTCAGATAGTTGCTAACCATTCGAGCTGATTTTAATAGAGAATTTGATACATACAAATTCATTGATTGATTCAATGATACATTTTTATTTTTTAATTCTTTATTATTTTCTTCTTCTTCTTCTTCTTATTATTATTATTTTCTAGTGCAAATAGCTTTAAGTGCCTTGTCATAGTATTAATTGTTTTGTATATAGTTTCGTTTTTTTTTATATAGAATGTTTACCTTATATTTTTTTTACATTATTTCTTTTTTTCGATTGATTTTATTTTGGCCAGATGTGATCTTTTAATTTTGTTCTATTTTGTTCTTCTCAAGGGACTGTGTCCCAGAATAAAATTATTTTTCTATCTATCTATCTATATATATATATATTTTTTTCTCACTCCCCTTATTATAAATTGTTTTGTTCTTATTTTTATGTATTCTTTTATTATTACTTTATTTATTTATGTTTTTGTGTAGACGGTGTAAATTTACTTTCTGAACTCTATTATAAGTTGTTAGGTATTCGAATCTCCACCCCTTAAGGGTGTAGTACCCTCATGCAGACGGTCAGTATATGTATCATATACGCTTTTAGTTCAACTAAGTCTGCTCTTCTTTTTCACTATATCCTAAAACCTTTATTCTCTTCTTTAACTTCATGCAAGTTGGGCGCTGGTCTGTCCACTTGCAGTCCTATATACTGATTCGGAAGATTGATCCCTCCGTCATTATCTCATCCTCTCACGAGTCTGGAGTTTGACCCCTCCGGTTGTGGTTACCATCCTTGCGGAGTGTTAAGCTTAATCTCTTACACCGCTGGTCCGAGAGTGATTAGGTGCTGATCCGCCTGTCACTCGAGGTCATCCATCTATACACCTTCCTACATCCAATCGGTCATCTTTACTCCTCTTAACTGAACACGCATTGTTGAGGCCTTCTGGTATCTTACTACCTCTGCACACATACCTCGACAACCCTAATGAGCCCTATGCTAATTAACATAACGGAAACCTACACTACGACAAAGGCAGAGAACTAGAAACATTTTAAGGGAAAAGTTCTTCGACGGATCTTTGGCCCTTCTAAAAATAAATAGAAGAAAATGTGCGATTCCGAGACCACTATTGGCAAAACCGTTGCACGGACATCGAAGGGTTGACGGACGAATATTGAGGCATGTGGTAAAGAAATAAGACAAAGTAATTGGCACAATTCCATGGAGAAAACTGGAAAGCACTAGCCCAAGATAGGCAGAAGTAGAGAAGGCTAGTTTAGCCAGCCAATGGTCTGTAGTCAACAGAAGAAAAAAAATCTGGTGCGCACAATTTTCACTTACCGCTCAACTTTGAATAGAAATTATTTTCTGGCCATGTTGTGCTATTATAAAATTTTTGAATTGCATTTTTAACTGAGCTAAAGCTAAAATATTGCAGCTAACAAATCATAAATATTATTATTATTTAAAAAAAATCTATTTATTGAATAATAATACAATCAGCCACTGCTGGAGGGCTATAAGCATTAGGGCTAAAAGTTCTCATTCATACAATATATACAAATAATAAAGAAATAAATATAAATTTAAGAGGTAAATAAATAATACTGATGAAGAAGGTAATTAAAAAGAAAAAAAAATAAACAAATAAAATAAAAACTTCTAAACACAATCATAACTATATACAATATATACATTCGCCCAAGAATCTCCGAGCCAGGCTTTTTTTCCCGCATGTGGAAGGCAAAGCAAGACTTTGAAAGATCCCAGTGCCACTTTTCCAGCCGCATCACTAGTATTAGAAGCCAGTGGAGGGTGAAAGAGGGCACTAGAGCCACAGACGCTCAGGACATGAGTGGAGAAGCTGGCCATTGCCAGGACTCCAAAGGCGTATTTACAAAAGATCCCGAGGCCACTGCCGTTTCAACCTTCGAGGGGGATGGTATGGATGCTCGGAGCTGGATAGGGATTGCGCTAGAGGATTGGGATGATGAATAAGATTCTGGTGAAAGTTGGAGAATCTGGATGGGATGATGTCATTGACATATGGGATGTTAAGGTCATGGTGTAGGGTCTTGTTCGTGACATAATATGGAGCATTGACTATTGTCGAAGGACTTTGGACTGGAAGGATTGGATGCGTTTGATATTCGATGATTTAGTTGTCCCCCACAGTTCAAGTCCATAGGTTCAGATAGGTTTCAGTATGGTCTTGTAGATTAATAATTTGTTTTCTGTTGAGAGATGAGATGTTCTGTTTAGTAGTCTATATAGCTGACCAAATCGTCGGTTAAGCTCTTGTCTTTTAAGTCTCGTATGTGGGTTCCAAGTTAATCTTTTGTCTAGAAAGAAGCCAAGGTATCGGACTGTGTCTGAGTAGGGAAGACAAATTGAATTAAAAAGGATTGGCGGACAAGATCTGCGTCAAAGAGTGAAAGTTATATGTTTGTATTTTGATTCATTAATTTTGATGCGCCAGTTGTTGCACCACTGTTCAATGAAGGAGAGGTGTCTTTGCAGGTTTCGGGATGCTATTAGAGGATCTGAGTGGGAGGATAGGATGGCAGTATCATCAGCAAATGTTGCTAGGAAGGTATCAGGACTTGAAGAGATGTCAGAGGGGAAAAGGATGTAGAGAACTGGGCCCAAGACAATGCCTTGTGGAACACCAGCCTCAATTGGATAATGTCTGGAGAGTTCAGTGCCGCAGCGGACTTGAAAGGAGCGATTTGAAAGGTAGGATTTGAGGACTAGCTACAAGGGCTGAGGTAAATGGGTTTTGAGCTTGAAAAGCAAGCCATCGTGCCACACCCGGTCGAAAGCTTGAGCTACGTCCAGAAAGGCACCAGTGCAATATTGCTTGTTTTTAAGTGCAGAGGATATGTGGTCCGAAGGCCTTGTTGGACAATGGAGTGTCCTGAACGGAATCCAAACTGATGGGCAGGGATTCGAGTATGGGTAGGATGCGTTTGAGAAGGATTTTCTCAAAGATTTTGGAAAGGATTAGAAGTAAGCTTATCGGTCTACAGGATGATGTATAATTAACAGGTTTACCTGGTTTAGGAAAGAGGATAATTATGGAGTGTTTACACACCAGAGGAAGGTGTGTTGTGCGGAGGATACAGTTAAATAGGTATGTAAGGAATTTAATTGCTTTTTTGGGAAGTTGTCTGAGGATCTGGGAAGTAAGGAGATCGTGTCCCTCGCCTATCACGGCGGAGGGGGTGGGAAATGGATTGGAATTTATGGATTTTTTTAGTTACATTCCAGAGGAAGTTATCACTTGCAGATAGTGAGGAAAGATAGGAACTATAGGATTGGGATCTAAACGTAGCCAGTTTTTGTTTTACCTGCTTGAAATAATAGTTATATGATTTCCGATCATCAGGATGCCTGATTCTTTGCCAGATGGTCCTAGAGCATCGTTTTCTATTAATAAGGTCCAGTAGGTCTTGGGGTAGATGATTTATTTTGCGGTATTTTTTAGAAGGATGAGGTGAAGATGCAGTCCAAACTGCTTGTTGGATCAAGGTTGTCATGGAATATACTGCTTCATCTAGGTCTGCAGGTGTTTTTAAGAAAACTCTGAGGTCAATATTATCATCCAGTATTTGACGAAAGAGGTTCCAATTAACTGGTCCTCTGATAAATGAAGGTGGAGGTGATTTGGGAATTGATGATGTGGAGACCGTTAGGATTAGGGGACTATGGTCTGAGGAAAGATCATGAAGTCTTGAAATGCAATAATTAAGGGACCCTAGACCTTTGTGGATGAAAAAGTCTAGGAGATCGGGATTGCGGTTAGGATCTGTTGGCCAGTATGTGAGAGAATCTTGTGAGAGGATGTTGCTGTGATGGGAATTAAGTACAGACAGCAATGTTCGTCCTCGGGAATTTGTGGTTCTGGCTCCCCATTGCTGGTGTTTAGCATGTAAGTCTGCACCTAGAAGGAAGTGGTGTCCTAAGGAGTTAAGGAAGGAAGTTAATTGGGATTCTGAGATGGGTATTTTAGGCGGGGAGTATGCTGCGACTACTGCTATTGGGTAAATGGAAGTTTGCATTATCATGGCAGTGGATTGTAGGAAATTATGGGTTGGCAAAGGAAATAAATGATGGGAAAGGGATTGATGGATAATTATGGCAGTGCCGGCATGTGCTGTTCCATCAGGATGGTCGGATCGATAGATACGATAGTTGGGGATGTTAAGTGGTCGTTTGTTGGTAAGTCGACTTTCTGTTATTAATGGTATATCAATGTTTTTGTCCTGTAATAAGGTTGTTAGTTCGTTGATGTGATTTCAAATACCATTCGCATTCCAAAGGAGAACGGAGAAGGATTTGATTGGGGACATTTAAGGATTTCTCGGCAGTGGGATGAGGTTGGATACAACAATGGTAAGTAAGGAAATGAGAGGAGTGACGAGTGACCTAAATTCAGAGAGGAAAGAAGTCAATAGGTTTGTGAGATCAGTGGCATTGGGAGGAGGAGGAATGAATGTCTGGTTATTAGGCCTAGGTTCAGAGAAGGGATAAGGCTCTTGAGGTTGAGATGTAAATACTCGAGGTTGAGGCTCTTGTGGCAGGGCCTTAGTTTGTGTGGGTGCAGTGTCTCCTTTAAACATTTGAGCATAGGACACTCTTTTATTTACAGTTCTAGAGGGTTGTCTTGGTGGCCTTGATGACCGTTCTTCTCTTGGAGCTGCATAAATTCTTGTTTTCAGTTCCTTATATGTTTGGCAAACCTTGTAGTTCGCTGGGTGTCCTTGATGGCATAAAGCGCATACTGCTGGTGTTCTTCTGGACTTCTGGCAGTCCTCTGCTTTATGTTGATCACCGCACCTGACACATCTAGGAATGTGTTGGCAATAGCGTTTCGTATGACCATAAGCCTGACAGTTATGGCATTGTACAATGTCGCGCTTAGTGTAGGGCTTTTCTACAACAACTCTAGTGTAATAAAGGCGTGTGACCTTGTAGATGTCTTCGACCTAGGGCGTTCGGTCAAGGTCAACGAAGAATAGTGGGAGCGGTATTTTATTTTTTGTGCCAGGATGTTCTCTATTTTCCTTGAATATATTCACTATTTGACGAACACGGAACCCCATCTCAGTTAGTTCTTCTTTAATGGTATCCAGCGGTGTTGATGGGTGTAATCTCCTGATCACCACTCTGAGCGCTCTAGCTTGGCGCAGCTGATAAGTATGATAATCCGCCTTAGTGTCAGATAAATACTTGACAATTTTTCTGTACGTATCTGGGGTGTCGGGCATTAATTTTGTGTCGTTAGTGCGGCTTTGGCATAAGTATTTACCTGAGCCCACTATATTATTTAATTGTTGACACATTAATTGAAATGTTTTTATATTTCTAACGAGTATTGGTGGAGGTATAGGTTCACTAGGGGTGGGTATTGCTTCCATTTGTTCATTCTGTGTGTTTGACAGCACTTGGAATGGATTAGCTGTAAAAAAGGGCGATTCTTCTAACGTACCTTGTATTGGCATAGCTTGTGTTGATGTGCCAGGTTGATTTTCGACTTCGTCTACTGAGCTCTCTGGTGTAGCTGGCGGGATATTTTTTTTAGAGCGTCTAGCCCTTTTCATGATAGGTGAACTCTTTGTGGTATCGAGACCCCTAGATCTTAAAGTTGGATTTTTACCTTTGCTCGACATTACCATGTGAAAATAGCGCATCTCATATTAATTTAATCAGAGGTAAGTGTAATAATTTGCAAAAAAATGTCCTTTATCAATTACCTATATATTACGCGAGTTTGTAGAAGTCTGGGTAACATAAACCTGCCACCGCCGAAGGGCATGAGCCCACTGGTCGGATTAGCGAATGTATATGGCCGGCTTATTATCTATCACTAACCTCAGGTCTATTTACACTGTTCACAATGCCGTTATAAATAAGTGATTACTCACCTTATTTATGTCCAGTTTCAACTTAATTGTTAACTTAACAGTTTACACTACTTTTTCACCTATAACTTGAATTATTTCACTGGTGATAAAGTCCACTTTATAAGAGACGAAATAAAGAGTGTATGTGGAAGGTTAAAGCATGCGCAGAACTGACTAAAACTAAAACGGAATTAAGAGATTTGCATTGTCTGTCATAGACAGGTCAAAAGTTGTCACACTGATTGTAAGTGGATTCTGTTGGAATATCGAAGAGGGAAAATTTATCAAATTATTCCCTAATTTAATTTTCTAAAAGGTTATATAATGATTTTTTCGGAATAAACGGACGACAGATACCTAATTATTTAATTATAATATTATATCTAGAGTTATTAAACTACAGTAAATATATTTGAGGTTATAAACGTACCCATGAAATATTTTTATATTTCACTTCTTCTTTCACATAAGTACAATGAAATAGTATCTTAAACAATGTCATTGCCTTGACTCCGTTTATATTTAAATTTAAATTTAAATATAATATCAGATCTCTAATCACTAAACTACAGTAAATGTATTTAAAATAGTGGTTAAATAGTTGACTGTCGTGAATAATGAGGAGAAGAATAGTTGGGGTGATCAGTAGAATAAGAAGGCAAACATAAATGATAATATTTATTTTGTCATTTGCCTTAAATGTATTTAAGGTTATAAACATATGCTTTATACATCCATGAAAAGATTTTATATTTTACTTACGACGTATCCGACTGCTCCAACACTTACTAGACAAACGCTCTAAACTTTCAATTAATTACGAAAGACTCATAATACTCTACTTAACCATCGAATTCCTATCATATTCAATCCTTACAATCCAAAATCCTTCGTAAAATCCTTAATACCCCATATTTTGTCACAAATAAATCCATTCATAAAGACCTTAATGTACCACATACCGCTGATTTAGCCCGAGCCAGATAACTATCCTTTCATGATAAACTGTGGTCCCATCCGAATCCACTTCTTTCCAGCCTTGCTTCTTCCTCCATTCCTGATAAAACCCCTAGGCGTCTGAAAAGAAGATGACTTCCTTATCTTCTCACCTAGAATTAAAAGAGGGAGTGCCTACCACTGGGCAGTATCTCTTCAAGTCTGTTCATGTCATTATTTCTAACGTGTGTATTTTTACTATTTGTATTGTTTATACAGTTGTAAATTTCACTAAATAAATAAATTTTACTTCTTTCACACAAGTACAATGAAATAGTTTTTTAACAATGTCATTGCCTTGGCTAGGTGGATTATAAATACTTTTTCAAATTCAAAAATACTTTAAAAATTTACTTTTAGTTAATAAATTTCATTTAATTTCCTTGAAAACTTGTGATTTACGTTAAATAATGTTAGTTTTAAGAGATCATTATTTATAATTTTTTCGCCACTCTCCGTTACCTTGTACAACTTTCTATATTAGATATTGTTTTTTCTAAAATTCTCCGTTTTCCAACGGTATATTATAAGTATACCTTCTGACTAGTATTTCCGAAGTTTCATTTTCGTCCTGATAAAGCATTTTTATTTTTTTCTCCTTAATTCAATAATCAAATTCTTTCAAAAATTATATTAAGCATTTTTCCCTAACTTTTAATAATGAGAGATAGTTAATTATTTCAAATAAACCATATTAATATTACCGTATAAGGTACTTTAGAGGAAGACGCATATTAACATTGGGCATTTAAGCCTTGTAAAGTGACATCAATAGGGATAAGACCTAAATGATATTACAGACCACTTAATTATACAATGATACACCGAGTTTAATCAAAATCGTTAGAGCCCTTTTTGAGAAAATTGTAAATTGTGTTTCAGCGTTGATATAAAGTGGCACTTTTATGTTTGTTACCGGTTAGCCGATTTTAAGGAAAAAGTTGCTAGGACATCTTAGGCATATACCTATCTTAAATACGTAATATCAGTTTCGTACGACTTCTCGTTTCCGAGGTAGAGTGTTCACTTACACACAGACCATTTTACGGGACTTGGTTATTTGGACTTAGTGTACCTCAAAACGTGTATTTCCGTTGAAAACTCGATTATTTTCACGATCGCAATACTTACTATTACTATATATTACATATATAGGTAAGTGAAATTAAAAGTTGCTCATTCATAAAATTTGGAACTATCATTTTTTTAAATTTTATTTTATTTAGGTATCTTTTGTTATGTCTACATATTCCGGCTTGTCGCTGTTACTAAAATTTATGGCTATTAGAGACACCGCATTTACAGCTTCATGCAATTCCTTACCAACTTTTTCAATCTCATCTTCTGGTAGTAGGTATCCCACGTCTGGTCCTGGCAATGCGAGATTGAAGCAGTACTTGATTCCAAGTTCTTGCCGAGCCCAATCAATACTGGTACCCGATGCTATTTCTGAAAATAATTTTAGATACTTTTATAAACACTTTATATAAAAAATATCCATTATATTTATCATCTATATTGTAATATTGTATATTGTATAATGAAGGGAATGATTGAATGTAACAAGCATTATTTCATAAAAAAAAAGTCTTCACGAGAAAGGATTCCTAAAATGGTAATAGTTTGCCTTACAAATAAAGGGGTAGATTAACGAAGGGGATTTATAGGGGTGATTCGACTTTGTATTATTTGTATTCGTGCTTGGAAGCTCAGTGAATTAGAAACTCTGCTCCTGTCTCTTAGACCCGAATTAGTGTCAGGCTGTGACAGATAATTATTTATACTACTACATGAGACGTAGATCGACTCTGGTCCGAGATACTCTCCTGTAAAGTAACATTTCTGCTGGTCAGTCCTCCTTTCTTCCATTTTGTAAGTCATTCAATAAAAGTATACTAAACAGATGAGTTGTCAGTTGTAAGTGGCCTAAATTTTAAAACAATTTACAAATCTAAAAAATCGCGTTGCAAATGTAATAGTTACGAACATTACTTACTGTCTATTACACTACTTTGTCCGACTTGGTATTCTCTCCCACATCTTGACTTAATAGAATTACTCATCTCTTTAGCCACTGTTTCCTGCAAAAAAAAACATTTTATAATAATATTTTCCTTGAGTAGAAACTTGTTTATAAGGTTCTTTATAAAATGGTTTACCAATTCTTCTAAGTCGATTGCCTTTTCAGTGCTATGAGCTGGTGGATACATTATGGCTTGCAAGCAAGAGTGCACGCTAATGTATACCCTAACATCCCTTTCTTCAACGAGAAGAGACTTCATAGAAATGGATTCTACCTCTGACCAAGGACCAAGACCACAAAAGGTATCCATACAAGGATTCTTCGAACACCCCGCCAGATCTGATAAATTTATTTGTTTTAATTTTTACCCATTACATACGTTTACAAAATAAACTACTTGCTTATAATGATTTGAAATTAGTGATAAAAAAAAAAAAAGAAAAATTTGTTTACTTATGAACTATTTTTTTGAATAATAAAAATGGAAGGATGAAACAACAGATGTACTGCTTTCATGAACTTCTTGAACTTGATCTTTTAAAACAAGTTGTAATATCTAACTAGTTTCATCATAACTACGGAATTAAGTGAAACGAAATTCCATCATTGTTTATTAGTACCTTATAATGAGGATGATATAGGGCTGTGTAAGAATATACAACTGAAGTATGGCGAAAATTAAGATGGATAACGATCGATCGATAAACTGTGCAGATATAAAATATTGTATGCAGGATGTTTACTTCTACCACCAAATGTAATTAACAATACATTTATAATAAAGAACTTATAGTACCCCTATAGAACTAAATAAAGGAAAAGAGGGGAAAAGAGCAATATAATTTATTTATTTGGTAGTTCATACATATTTCCTACATTTCAAAACACAACAAAATTCCAGCAACTTTATCAATTTCTAATTTAATTTTGAGTGGATCAGCTGATGCGAAGGTTGTCTTCTCAACTCCTCTCTCAGTTTTGCCTATTTTATAGCGGAATCTCTCTGATTATTCACGTACTACAGTTAAAGTGTACATCAGAGCAGTTGATATTTACTGTTGACATCCTTTTTTTTTGTTATCTTTAATTTTTTTTTCTTTTTTCCTTTTTCTTTTTCTCTTATGATATGCGGTATGATCAGCAAGTGATGGCCAGTAAGGTGCCCAAGAGGACTCGGTCAGACGGCGTTAGTATAACACGTGGTTCACCAGCCAAACAAAGGACTCGTCGCTGCCTACGAAAAATACCTCCAGTGACCAAAGTGAACACTTCAGAACCAGAACCTCAGCACCAACCAGGCACGTCTTCGCAAGAAATGTTTGAAGAATCGCCTTTCTTTACTTCAAACCCCTTCCAAGTGCTTCAAAATGACCGAGAAGTAATGGACTCTGCAGCAATACCCAGAGAACCAAAGCCTCCTCCGATATTAGTGAAAAATATTAAAAATTTCCAGATGTTCTGCACCCAACTAAATAAAATCTGCTCTGGCAATTATTCATGGCTTAACAGGACCAATGACACCAAAATAACACCTGATTCTGCTGATGCCTACAGAAAAATAGTGAAGTACTTATCAGAAACAAATGCGAATTTTCACACTTACCAGCTAAGGCAGGAAAGAGCGTTACGAGTAGTGATAAGAAATTTACGCTCCTTAACCCCCACTGAAGTTATTAAAGAAGAACTAACAACGCTTGGTTTCAATGTACGCCAGGTAACAAACGTTTTGAAGGAAGACAGGGAGCAGCCAGGATTACGAAATATGATCCCACTACCATTGTTTTTCGTGGACTTGGAGCCATCACCAGGCATCGAAAAAATATATGATATCACAAGAATATACTAAACAATGGTGAAAGTTGAGAAGCTATATCCCAAGAGAGACATCGTGCAGTGCCATAATTGTCAGACCTATGGCCACTCGAAGACATATTGCCACCATCTGCCGCGTTGCGTGAAGTGCGGTGAACAGCACAAATCTGTAGAGTGCACCAAACCTATACAAGATCCAGCAGTATGTGCCCTATGCTTGGAGAAACACCCGACCAAATACAAAGGCTGCCAAATTTACAAGAATCTCAAAACCAGACACCAGAAAAACCGGATTCAAGATGAAGCACTAAGAACAAGAAGAGAGAGAGAGACTTCCAGAATTGTAAACAATGATTTATCATTCTCCCAACTACTTAGAGGTAAGACTTCAACCGATAATTGTCAAGCCCTGCCACAACAACAACCTCAACCCCAACCTCAAAATCCTCTTCATCCTAATATACCTAAGCATCAACAACAAATTCCTCATATTCCTCCTCCTTCAAATGCAACAGATCTCACAAGTTTGTTAGCATCTTTCCTCACCGATTTCAAATCCCTTGTTACTCCACTAATATCACTCCTCACAAATCTCGTATCTCACCTCATCCCTCCTTTAAAAAAAATCTTAAATGACTCACATCCCTAAACCCATATCCATTCTCCTTTGGAATGCGAATGGTGTTAGAAATCATACAGACGAACTATCTACTTTACTACTTGACAAGAACATTGATGTGGCACTAATTACTGAAACTCGACTAACCACTAAACAGCACTTCAAAATAGCACAATACCTGACATATCGTACTGACCACCCTGACGGAAAAGCACATGCCGGTACTGCTGTAATTGTACACCAATCCCTCTCCCATCACGTACTCCCATTAGCTATACATGATTTCCTACAGTCCACCGCTATCGTGATAAAAACCTTCTCCTTTCCGGTTACTCCTGCATCAGCGTATTGCCCTCCTAACCGATCCATATCCAATGCCCAATTCAGTTCTCTCCTCGACTCCTTAGGACATCACTTCATCTTGGGTGCACACCTAAATGCCAAGCACCAACACTGGGGTTCCAGAACCACGAATTCTCGTGGCTGAACCCTGTTGTCTGCACTCAATTCCCAACGTTTTCACCTCCTTTCCCCCAATTCTCCTACCTACTGGCCCACAGATCCCAACCGTAATCCTGATCTTCTTGATTTCTTTATCCACAGCAGCTTAAGTCCCCTCAATTGTTCCATTACACGTCTAAATGAACTTTCCTCTGACCATAGTCCTCTAATCCTTAATGTTTCACTTGAACCTGTTCCCAAACCTTCTCCACCGTCATTTATTAGGGGCCCAGTTAATTGGGACCTTTTTCGCCAAATCATCTCCGATAAAATTGATCTTAATATATCCCTCAAAACTCCCGATGACCTTGATAGTGCCGTAAATTCCTTTACTACCACAACCCAACAAGCCGCCTGTACTGCCTCCTTCCCAAAAGACTCCTCCAGAATTCCTAAAAAGACCTTTCAACCCCAACACCTCCTTGACCTAATCCACACCAAACGCCGTGCCAGATTATTGTGGCAACGTTCCCGACATCCTACCGACCGCTGCTCCTATAATTATTACTGTATCCTCCCTCTCTTCTCGCGACAATTCTCTTTGGAAAACCTCAACAAAAATCCTAAATCCTCACCGCATTTCCCATCCCCTCCGACGAGATGATGGCTCCTGGGTAGCATCTGACGAAGATAAAGCTGAGGAGTTCGCCATTCACCTATCCAATACATTTATTTCACATCCGGAATCCCATCCTGCCAACACCGTAACAGTTGAAGAACTCCTTACCCCACCAATCCCACTTTCCTTGCCCCCAAAAGCTATTCATACTTCCGAAGTGAAATTTCAATTAAAAAAACTAATCCCCCGTAAAGCTCCTGGACATGATCTCTTTATACCTCAAATCCTTCGACAACTTCCATCCAAAGCAGTCATATTCCTTACATATATCTACAATTGTATCCTACGCACCACCCACTTCCCTCTGTTATGGAAACACTCCACTATTATCCTTTTCCCAAAACCAGGAAAACCTCTCAATAGCTCAACATCCTATAGACCAATCAGCCTACTCCCAATCCTTTCAAAAATTTTTGAAAAGATCCTTTTGAAACGAATCCTACCCATTATAGAATCCCAAAATATCCCTTCCCATCAGTTTGGTTTTCGCTCTCAACATTCTACTGTTCAACAAGGACTCCGAGTTGTTGATCATATTTCCTCAGCCCTAGAAAACAAGGAATACTGTTCGGGTGCCTTTCTGGACATTGCACAGGCATTTGACCGGGTATGGCACTCCGGACTGCTCTCCAAGCTTAAAATCCATTTACCTCAGTCCTTGTACCTAGTCCTCCGATCCTACCTCTCTGACCGCTCCTTTCGAGTTCGCTGTGGAACAGAATTTTCCAATATCTACTCCGTTAAAGCCGGTGTTCCCCAAGGCAGCGTCTTGGGTCCCGTGCTTTACATCCTCTTTACTGCTGACATCCCTGTTCATCCCGATACTTTTCTTGCAACATTCGCTGACGACACCGCAATCTTATCATCCAACTCTGATCCCGAAATAGCATCCTTAAATCTCCAAAGTCACCTCACCTTGATTGAGCACTGGTGTAATAACTGGCGCATTAAAGTTAATGAATCTAAATGCCAACATATTACCTTTACACTCCGACGCAATTCCTGTCCACCAGTACTCTTTAATTCCATCCAGCTTCCTTATTCAGACACAGTCCGGTATCTTGGCTTTCATTTAGACCGAAGACTAACTTGGAACCCGCATACTAGACTCAAAAGACAAGAACTCAACCGACGATACGGCCAACTATACCGACTACTAAGCAGAAAATCTAAACTTTCCATTGAAAACAAGCTACTGATCTACAAGACAATACTGAAACCTATTTGGACTTACGGACTAGAACTGTGGGGATCAGCAAAATTTTCTAACATCAAGCGCATCCAATCCTTCCAGTCTAAAGTCCTTCGAACAATAGTCGATGCTCCTTTCTATGTATCCAACAAAACCCTACATCATGACCTTAACATCCCATTTGTCCTAGACCTTATCCCAGAAAAATTCTCCAAATTTCACCAGAACCTTACTTACCACCCAAATCCTCTTGCACAATCCCTATCAAGCATCTCCCATCCCTATAATCCTCCAAGAAGGTTGAAACGGCAGTGGCCTCGCGACCTTTTGTAGATTATATAAATTGGAGTTCTGGCAATGGCCAGATTCTTCACTCAAGACATGTGTGTATGTGGCTAAAGTGCTCTCGACCAATCTCCGCTGGCTTTAGTACCAGTGACGCGGTTGGGAGAGTAGCGCAGGGTTCTCCTGGAGTTCCCTCGCCTGATTGTATATAGGTATGCATGTGTTTTTTTTTTCCTTAGTTTTAATTTTCTTATTTTTTAGGTTATTTTATTTTATTGTCTATTGTATATACTTTTGATTATTATTTTGTTCTATTTATTTTATTTTTTTGTACATATAGTGTGAATGTCATCCTACCTCACTATAACCAATGTCCAAGAGACAGATTGTTATAATACTAAATAAAGAAATTAAAAAAAAAAAATTAGTTTGGTGCTACCTCCACCATCATAACGTTTTATCTTGGATATTGGAATCCAAGAATCATATAAAAACACACTAGCAATAAGTTATAATATACTGAGTATTGCGTTTACATACAAATTACAGCTGTGCCGAAAAGTATAAAAGAAAAATATATAAATATATTCATATACACTATATATAAAGTAATTTTAAAAACTACGGAAGTAGTAACCCATTCACAATATAAATAATAACTAAGTAATACTATAATACAAAAACAAATAAAAACTAAATAGAAATAAATAATGTAAAATAAACAAATAGATAAATACAAAAGAAAAAAAACATCAATAAAATCATTGATTATCGCGCTATGATCGAGGAAGTAGAATGAACCAATAACTGTAGTTCATGTGGGAACCTTTAAGGACACTCATTGTAATGGCGTTCATCGTTCTCTTGGGATGCCTAACATATCCATGTCTTGGAAAGATCGTCGGTACCATATTCATCTCCAAGTTATTGCGAGTGAGAATACTTTTATGTACACGCCTGGCACTCCCAGTGTACGCCCGATCGCCATCATGCAATCTAGGTCCCTATATTTATCGGCTTTAACATTGTTCCAGTGGGTGGTGTTAGGGTTATCTCCGACGATCTGTGCGTCTATAATGAAGCTTAAGCTTGGTCCTGAGCACACCAGGTCTGGCTTCCACCTTCGTCTATTGCCAATAAACCTTTGTTCCTTTGTGACCTTGTATCCTTTCTTATGGAGAGCAATTTCCAACATGTTCACCACTGTATCGTGCCGCCGCGCTTTGCCACCGTGAGACAAAATGCAGTGTTGTATAATGTGGCTAGCAGTTTCGCTTGCAGGACACCCCGCTCTACATTGGGTCCGGTATAAAGGCCCTACGTCCTCTGGATATTCTCACTCTCGGGTTGCGAGGACATTTCTGTGGGTCCTTACCGTTTGTATGAAGGTCTGTCCGGTTACCGGAGTCGCGTAGTCTGTCAACTAATGAGTTGATGGGTGACTTTTTTTACTCCCTCAATGCCTTACCATCAATGCTACGATACAACTTCATGGACAGCGTTTTCTTCCGTTCATCCCTCGAAGATTTTTCCGAGTTGAGGTCCATTTTTATGAGCTTGCTTGCGACTTTTATCCTTTCCTTAGTAATAAAGGAGGAGTGATAGGCGGATCTAGCTACTGGGCAAACAGAGTACTCCATCCGTCGTAACGTAGCGGGCTTGAGTGAGGTTATAACTTTGATAAAAGAAGAAAACATATATTCTCAGCACAGGCTGATCTAAGGGGAGACGTGCTTTCGGGATGAAATGGCAATATATAATCCAAAATGGTATAATTTAACCATTTCTTATGAAAAAGTATTAAAAATTATATCCAAAAGGATTATTGTTCGTGTAATTACATTTAATATGATTTCAAGAATCACTTATACACCATTTCATATAGTTTATTTATTTTTATTCCAAAGTAATTATTGTTATATATATACACTGACAGGCAAAAAATTCCACCCACTTGATTTTTTCATGTTTTCATCTAAAAATATTTCTGCTTTGGATTGGTCTATTGTTTTTAATGAATAAATAGGTAATCTTTTTGTTTGTTTTCAATTAGGAATGTTAATATAGAGGACAATAACCCTTAATCCTTAATTCAATGAAATGATTCTAGATTCCAATGTTCACTTTCTATGGTATCAAAATGTTTATTCAGTATCATTAGTTCAGTGCCGTTTCTTGCAGCACATTTCTTAGTCTCCGGCTTTTTATTTTTTCAATATTAAGTTTAAAAATGCCTCTTAGTGCTGAGGATGGTGCGCGTGGTGTCGCACTAATTGATGATGGACGTTCCATTAGATATGTAGCTAATGCCATCGGAGTTCCATATGAAACTTTACGAGACGCCGTCAGGCGTTTTCGGGAAACTGGTTCTTACAATAGAAGGCCCGGTTCTGGACGGCCTAGGGTAACAAAGACCACGGTATGACCGGTTTTTGACTTTGAGAATTTTACGAAACCGGCACCTTACCGTTGTTCAAGCGATTCATCAGCTCGAAGAAGTTCGAGGTGTCCAAATTTCTGAATGTATCGCTCGAAGAAGATTAAATGAGTATGGATTAATGGCTTTTCGTCCAGTAAGAGGACTAGAACTCACAGAGTAACATGGCTGGCTTTTGCTCGAGAACACAGCCATTGGACTATGGACGAATGGAGTGCTGTACTTTTTACAGATGTGCCAAGATTCGCTCTTCGATCTCCAGACGGGCGTGAAAGGGTGTGGAGAAGAAGAAACGAAAGATATGCAGCCTGTAATTTTTCACAGAGCTAACCTTTCCAACGTGGTTTCTTAATGGTGTGGGCTGGGATTTCAATGGAGCGCCGATTGAGATCAGAATTAGTTGTTGTTCGTGGAGGGGCTTTGACGGTCATTCGCTATGTAGATGAGATTTTGGAACCTCATATGTTGCCTATCCTCAACGAAATCGGCGATCGTTCTATTCTAATGCACGATAATGCACGCCCACATAGTGCAGACGTTCCTTCAACAGAACAATATTGAAGTTTTAGCCTGGCCAGCACGTTCTACAGATTTGAACCCCATTCAGCATTTATGGGGTAACCTCGGAAGACGAATAAGAGCGCGTGCAACACTTCCCGATACACTGCAGAACCTTGAAAGGGCTCTTTGGGAGGAATGGGCTATCCTAAAGCAAAGGGACATTTCCCGACTGGTGGAAAGTATGCCGAGGCGTCTTCAAGAAGAAATGAAGGCAACAGGAGGAAACACGCGCTACTAAACGATGATGTAATTAATTTCTTTTAGAATAATAATGGTTCGTTTTTCAATTTTTTTTTCTCTAATCCTTCTTACCCAATCACATTTTGATTATTAAAGGTAAATAAGATTATAAAATTCCATAAATACTAAGTATTATCTACAAATACCATGTATTATATACAAATACAACTGTTTTTACAAGTGGCAGAATATATTTTTGGATAAAAACATGAAAAAATCAAGTGGGTGGAATTTTATGCCCGTCAGTGTATAAGGAAAAAAAAGCTTCCGGGCTGAAGCCCCCCCCCCCAAAATCCTGGATCCACTAGTGTTCCAGATGGATTGTTCCGAGCTATCTGCACCACCCATCTTATCCTCCTTGCCTTCGTATCATTGATTGATCAGTTTCTGTAAGCAACTCTTTATTGCTCATTTTCCTCCATATGTTGTTACTCTGAGCTCATACCGCTCCGGTTATCGTGCGGAAGATTTTTCTCTCAAAACTATTAATTTTTCTTTCTAGGGTGGTGGTTAGTATCCATGTCTCACAGCCCTATTTCAGAACTGGCTTTATCATAATGATGGATACTCTTAATTTGAAATATTTCGGTATTTCAAAATCTTCGAAAGAAAGAAGAAGCTATGTTTGCACTTGTTATATGCTGGTCTATTTCCAACTACAGGTCATTCATTGACTGTACTGTTGAGTCGAGGTATTTGAACATGGCTATTCTCGAGAACGATTTCCGTCCAGAGCAGATTCTGTAGCATATTCTAAATTTAATATTTTTGGTGTTTTAGTGAAGAGTAAATTAGTTCATATTTTCTGTTGCAGTTTAATTGTTTAAACCATATGGTTTAAAGAACATATGATTATTATTAGTTAGTATGTAAACAAGTTGTGAGTTGAGTTAATAAATAATAAACATTTATATGTTAAGAATATAATAGTGGCGCTGCGGACATATAGAAAATGAATATACATACCTCGAAAAAGAAACGTAAACATCTTAGACACGGAAGATTTAATAGAGAAAGAAAATGTTGCAATACAAAAATTTAATTTTCCATCGTTCGATCCAGAAGAAGAAGACTGAGAATATTATGAAGAACGATTTACGATTGAACTACGTTCGCGGAGTCACGTCACGTGATAGTCAAAAGGATCTCTTGCTGGCCAATATAGGTTCGTTCAAAATACTTTTTGATCACTTCAGGCCAAATAAGGTTAGTGAGATTTCTTTAAAAAATTTGTTAATCACTTTACGTTCGTATTATATAAAGAAATATTGTACACTAAGCGAACGAGTAATTTTCAACAGACGTCACAGAATGGAAAGTGAATCCATTAGTGTTTACGTCAATAAATTAAAATTATTTGCAGGGAAGTGTAAATTTGGAGACTCTTTAGATGAACGATTACGGGATCAATTGATTTTAGGGATCAACGACAAATAATGGCAGGAAAAGCTCTTAGAACGGCACCCTGATGTCGACTCTACTTTTACAGACGTCTTAGCTACAGCAGAGCTACTAGAGAGGACTAAATGGGCTCATCGCACACTAGAAACATCAGAGAGTACCGAAACAACCTCCATATCTAGAATACAATCGAGAGCTACGGAACCATCATACAACATCTTGAGGTTAGTTAAGGGAAAACACTGTTTTAAGTGTGGAAATTCGTTTCATAAGGACAATCGACCGTGTCCAGCTGAAGGAAAAAGTTGTTTTAAATGTAATGGAAAAAATCATTTCGCGAAAGTATGTTAATAACAAGCAGGACGGGCCAAAGTAACAAACGGCTATTCTTCACGCAAATTGACTCATGTCAAAAACGACGGTAGTAGTTCTGATGAATCGGACACTAATTCGTATCGGAGTAAAATACGAAATGTTTCACATGGGACAAAAGTGATGCTTGACGTAAATGTTCGTGGTAACATGAATTCAAATTTCCAAATGCTAGAGATGTTATACGACCCGGGAGCTGCTGAGTCTGTTATTAGTAAGCGAACGTGGCAGCAGTTAGGATCACCGGAACTTCGGCCCACACGTAATCTTGTTGCTTACACAAATTTACCGCTGGTAACACTAGGAAAAACTAAAGTTGAGGTTAATGCTTTCGGGAAAACACTCACTCTGACCGTTATCCATTATTCGGTATGGACTGGGTTTTAAAATTTAATCTACCGCTACTCGAAGGGGCAAGTATTTGTCATCTAAAATCAAATGTAGAAGGTAAGAAATTTAATGGTATAATGGATAAGTTGTTATCCAAATGTAAAAGCATTTTCTCACCGGGCTTAGGCAAAATAAAAAACTATAAAGCAGTTGTTCACTTGAAAGATGATGCTCAACCGAAATTATTTAAACCTAGACCAGTCCCGTTTGCTCTTCTTGGAAGTGTTGAAGAGGAGATTCACCGTTTGGTAGATCAAGAGGTTCTTGAACCAATTGATACGAATGTCGAAGCTATTCAGTGGGCGTCACCTATTGTAATCGTCATCAAACCAACAGGTAAAATTCGGATTTGCGCCGAGTTTAAGGTAACAATAAACCCTTACATCTCAAGTTATCTACACCCAATGCCGCGTTTCGAAGATATTATAGCCACGCTTCAAGGAGGTACGGTTTTCTCGGTTCTTGATATGCGCGATGCCTATTTACGATACCAATAGATGAAAGTTCACAAAAGTATTTTATAATTTCAACACACTTAGGTTATTTTAAATATAAAAGGCTAACATTTGGAGTAAATTTCGCACCGGAAAAATTGCAACAAATAATGGACCAAAAGATGACAGGACTAGAAGGAGTAGGATGTTTCCTAGACGATCTAATTATTAGCGGGAAAGATGAAGAAGAACATCTCAAACGTCTCGAGGCAGTTTTGGAGAGACTGTCTACGGCAGGTATGAAATTAAACATGGAAAAATGCAAATTTCTTCAACAATTGGTCGTTTATCTTGGCCATAGGATAGATAAGTACGGCATTCACCCGACAAACGAACATATAGCAGCAATAAAATCAATGCCCTCGCCATCTAATGTCAAAGAACTGCGTTCATTCCTCGGCTCTATTAATTATTATCAAAGATTCGTACCAAATCTCCAAGGAACATGTACTCTGTTACACAGATTGTTAAGAAAAGGAGTAAAATGGAGTGTTCACAGATAGTGAAGAAACAGTATATACTTCTTTAAAGGACACGCTAACTTCATCGGCAAAACTTTTACATTACAACCCAGACTTACCTTTAGTAGTATCGTCAGATGCGAGCGAAAACGGATTAGGTGCAGTTCTAAGCCACAGATTTCCATATGGTTCTGAAAAGCCCATTGCATATGCATCAAGAAAACTTTCTAAATCGGAAAAACACTATTCAGTAATCGATCGAGAAGCACTCGGGTTAGTGTTTGCAGTATCCAAATTCCATCAATATTTATTCGGCAACTATTTCATTCTTAAAACGTACCATAAACCACTCGTTCGGTTATTTGGAGAGCATGCAGAACTTCCGAAAATGACAGCTGATAGAGTGACTCGTTGGGCTCTTACACTGTTGTTGCATAGAACTACCCTATCGATTATATTAAAGGAGTAGACAATTCGGCAGCAGACATGTTGTCACGCTTACTGTTGAACATTGAAAGCGACAGACCGGAGGACTTCGGGAAACAAGTGTTACACATTCGAAGAGAAGCATTACTATTAACTAAGACTATCATAGGACAAGAAATCTACAAAGATTCTGTTTTGCTGAAGGTATTAGGTTTCATCGAAAGAGGGTGGCCTGATCGAAAAAATATAACGAAGGACTTTTTTCCATACTATGACAAAAGAGAAGAATTGTCCTTCGAGGATAAAACGTTGCTATGGAAAGGACGAATTATAATTCCGTCAACACTAAGGAAATCGTGTTTGCAAATGTTGCACCAAGGACACCCTGGAATTTCAGCCATGAGATCTTTTGCTCGTTTTCACGAATGGTGGCCGCGAATTGACTCCGACATAGATGAATATGTTCAGAAATGCCGAAGCTGTAAAGAAAATCGTTCAGCCGATCCGGACCTACCACTTTGTTCATGGACTATCCCAAATGAAGTCTGGTCTAGAGTGCATATAGATTATGCTGGGTCATATGAAAATAAATATTAGTTTGTGCTTGTGGACGCGACCTCAAAGTGGTTAGAAGTAATTCCAGTAAATGGTATCACTTCCAAAGAAACGATTCGGCTATTAAGGGAAATCTTTTCAAGATTTGGCTTACCGAAAGTCTTAGTGTCCGATAATGGGCTTCAATTCACTTCAGAGCCTTTCAAAAATGTTTGTATTTCAAATAATATAAAACATATTACGACAGCTTCTTATCACCCCAAATCTAATGGATTGGCGGAACGTTATGTACATACATTTAAAAGGCGCTTTTCGGCTTCAAAGAGTGATAAAATAGACATACACGAACGTTTAACGAGATTCCTTTTTCATTACAGAACAACTCCAAACAAAACTACAAATAGAACCCCAGCGGAAATTCTTTTTACGCGCCAATTACGAACTCGTTCAGTTTGATGAAACCAGACCTATCTCGAGATCTGGAAGTCGCGCAACGAACTCAAAAGAAAGATAAATGACAGAAAGTCTCGTTGGAAAAGTTTCGATGTTGGTCAGCCTGTGTGGGTGATGAAATATCCTACAACCGGAAGGAGTCGTATCGTACGTGGAAGGAGTCGTCAAAGAATGTATAGGTAGATCGACCTATTTTGTCGACGTTGAAGGAAAAACGCTGAAAAGACATGCTGAGCAACTACGTGATAGACGGATCAACGCAAGACGATAACATTTTTATTTTTTTTAAAAGGGGGATGTAGCATATTCTAAATTTAATATTTTTGGTGTTTTAGTGAAAAGTAAATTAGTTCATATTTTCTGTTGCAGTTTAATTGTTTAAACCATATGGTTTTAAAAGAACATATGATTATTATTAGTTAGTATGTAAGCAAGTTGTGAGTTGAGTTAATAAATGAATTTAAAACATTTATTTTGATTTATATGTTAAGAATATAATAGATTCTATTATTAGGGAAATTCAATAAATATGGAAGAAAAAATATTTACATTGTTACTTTAACAATTAACTATATTAATAGCTAGGTAAGTAGATGCTACCAGATTGAACGTTATCGGCTCCTCCTCTCATCATCTATACCATGTATATTTATTTGAATCAATACGTATATTATCATAGCTGCATTACTTTATTATTTTAATTTACAGCTTGAGAATTTTTTTATAGTGTCTAAAGGTTAGAATTACCCTCTCTTTGAACTTTGCCTCTAATTTACAAACTTTCACCACACCGACTGATTCTGTTTGCCACACTCTGTTTACTTTGAATATTTAATAAATGCCAAGTAATTCTCTTTCTCTTAAAGTAAATAGACTTATTAAACAACTTCACACATAAATTAAGCCTAAACACCTCGGTACCAGTTTGGCTGAAACATAAAGCTCATTAGTCTGTGCCACTCAAGCTGTAAATTAAAATAATTCAGCTATGGTGATATATGTATCACTAGCGGATCCAGGATTTAATTTTGGAGGAGGGGCTTCAGCCCGAAAGATTTTTTTTTATATATCTAACGATAATTAATTTGAATAAAAAACAGAAAGAAATGAACTACCTCTATGAAATGGTGTTTTAAGTGATTCTTGAAGTCCTATTTAATGTAATTACACGAACAAGAATACTTTAAGAGATAGTTTTTAATATTTTTTTATATAAAACATGGTTATATTTTTCCGTTTTGTGAGGGGGCTTCAGCCCGGAAGTCCTCCCCCCGTAAATTTGCCTGTGATACGTATTAATACAAATAAATATACATGGTATAGATGATGAGAGGAGGAGCCGATAACTTTCAATCTGGTAGCATCTACTTACCCAGCTGTTAATATAGTTAATTGTTAACGTAAGAATGTAAACCTTTTTCCTTCATATTTATTGAATTTCCCTAATAATAGGATCTGCTTTGAACGGAAATCAGGGGCATCACTCCCGTAGTCTGCGCCTATGGGTATTAACCTCATTTAAATAATCTGACAAGTCTTGAATATTGAATTTTCAAAATTGCTACCTCTAAAATACCTTTAATCTCATTAGTTTCCAACCTTACTACCCTCCTCTGCTTTAATTCAATAAACACTCCATCCATTTTTTCCCTAAAGTGAAAATCTTAGGAATAACTTTTGACCAGAACCTATCTTGGAATAACCATATTTCCCAGATACTCGAACATCCGTAACTATCCTTAAACTCTTTCTATTTGATTACGTGATTGTTCTAAAAACCAGACAGCTCCTTGTAACATCCTTTGTTTTCACCAAATTCTACTGTGGTCGCAGATTAAAAATATTTTTCCATTTTATTTAGTTTGTTTATTAGAAATAATTAAAGATCTCTCATTGTTGGTAGTAATCATAGTTCTCACCGTTAGTAATAATCATAGATGTCAAAATCATAACCAACGATTACGATTACAGTAATTCTGAAGTGATTACGATTACAGTGATTTTTATTACTTGATTACACGATTACAATCGGAATCAGATTTCCGATTACGATTGTAATCTGGTAATCGTGTCACAATTTTGCGCTATTTATAGCGCCAGTGTATCAAGTTACACAATTTGCGTGGTCATTAAGTTTTATTTTCAGTTTTACTCATGTAATCATTGATTCAGATTTTGACCATCTCTGGTAGTAATGTATTGTAATGAAAACCAATTTGAAGTAGGAAATAATGAATGAAATTCTAGTGGTAAGAGGACAAGGAAAGGAAACGGAATGGGTATAACGGAAGTAAAGGCGAATAAAATGGAACTATTTGCCAAACGAAACGAAACTTTTTCTTCTTTTTGATTCTACTTATAACCTCAGTAGGAGAACCCCGATGAAGGACTAAAAATTAGGCCAAAAGTTGGCATAAAAACAACTTTTTTATCTAGTCAACTCTTTCTTAAACATTAAGATACTCTTTATAGCACTCAAGCTTTTCATATATAGTAAATTTCCGAGAAATTGATATTTTTGATAAACTGATATCATCCATCTAGAGTCAGCTCGTGGCCAAGGAAGTTAACAAAGAATAGTCACAACTATATATAGAACTTTATTCAGACATATAATGTGGGCCTTATTACTTTAATTGCACATGATTGCAATAACTTGGCAAGAACTTACCTCCCCAGCCGATTCTGAAATTCCTATTGATGTCTACTCCCTGGCACCATCGGCTTTTTGTGTTGTTCATATTTTTTTTCCAAAACCTCTGAAAATAATTTTAAGTTCATAGATGTCATAAATTCATTTTAACTGGCTTAAGGAAACCATTTTTCAAGATTTATAAGTAAATATTATCGCAGTAAAAATTAAACTATAGATTGTTTCTCATTTAAAACATCAGGAGACGACATATTGCTACGTTTCTGGCTTTTCACCTTTCTAAGGCGAATGGAGATTGCAGAAACAGCAGTATTTATTCAAAAGACCAAAAAGTAATTAATAACACATATGGAATGCTATGGTATTGTCTATAAATATGTACGAAATAAATCCAAACTTCGAGATTCTACTGAATAGCTGAGATAACTTTAGAAGACAGAAGAAAGCAGTAAAATTGCAAATAACAGCGGGTATGAAAGAGACTTGGACATATTAAGAGATTTGTTCTTAATTCTTTTGTAGATATATAATTCCAGCTAAGTGATTTATCAATATTTCACTTAAGTTCATCAATAATTAATAAATAATCTCATTATTTATTATTTTATTTATTTTTGTAATTTTCCTGATTTCTGTTTGTCTAGTAACGAGTGCCAAAAATAATAAATGTATTAAATGATATTTTAATTGCCAATATAAAACATTTCCTGGATTAAAATACTGTCTTTCAAACTAATAGGAGGAAACTACAGTCAGTGGGACACCGATTATAACCAATTTTTTTTTTGGTCATACTACATCGAAATATATTTAACACATTTCTCAGGGCTCGTTCTAATAGACCCTAGGAGCCGAGGAAAAAAAAAAAAAAAAAAATATATATATATATATATACATATACATATATATATATATATATATATATATATATATATATATATATATATATATATATATATATATATATATAGCTGCTATTTTTCAGCTTCTCCTTGGAGAGAAGATGGCGACCTACATTATCTTTCGAACACAACACTTCCTGGCAAGTTCGCGAGTACTCGTAAACGGATTTGACAGCTTCCTGCAGAACCTCTTCAATAACCAATAATGGTTGCCCGGGGCCGTTCTTCCTTTCCAACGCCGTATCTCCACTGATAAATTTTTCAAACCAATACTGCTCAGTGCGCTGGTATTATACACTATGTGAAAGGACAGTTTCACCTTCATATTTAATAAATATACGACTTGCTTCAGCCGCTGTGAAATTTTTTTCCAGTAAGGCCTTAAAATTACGAGAATTTCGTAATTCTCATGTTTCTTCTTTAAAACTAAACTAAGGCTATTTTTTGAAGAAATCGAATGGGATTAGAGCTTAGAGAGCTTAGAGAATGCTTTAAAGGAATCATTAAGTATTGGTAAGTATTAAATATGATTAAAATATTTACAGTCCTTTGAAATCTTGAATTTGATAAAACAGTCATTTTTTTTTATACACTCTATTATATAACCCTAATAATCCGGGCAAAGCGAAGGCTAAAATAAATAACATAAATTTTGTTTGAAGTTATATAATTTTTTTTTCTCGGCTCCTATGGCCCATTAGAACGAAAACCGGGTATATGTGGTGTTTGATGAACTATCACTAAAAAAAATAAATTTGGTTGAAATCGGTGATCCACTGACTATAGCCTCCTCTTGTAAGTATAAACAATTAATTTAAATTAACATTTGTATAAAAGTCTTTGTGACGAAATTGCGTAGGAGCTACCTCTAAGAGAGTCCCTAATTCAATCTTAGGATATTACAATTTGTATGTGATAAGCTTCTTTTCATGTGTTAAAGTTTTCATGATGGGCCAGCGAATTTTACAAGATTTTTTTTCGTTAATCCTCATTATTAAACTAAACATTTCAAATGATTTTAAAAAGAGGTAGCAGGGCTGATCTCATCCTAAATCAAGAAAAAATAAAACATAAGCTATTAAAAGCCTCAAATGATCAAAGGAAACAAAGAAACAACAGCATCTCTTTACTCAATTAAGCATTTGAAAGCGTGTCCAGCTTCACTTACTTAGGTTCTACGATAACTAAGAAAACAAGATTAGCCATGAAAAATACAAAGCAGAATAATGGCCGAAAATAGGCCTTATTATGCGAACCTTCAACTTTTCAAATAAAAAATACTCTCAAGAAGGAACAAACTAAAGTTAATCAAGCCGGTTGAGACCTACGGGTTGGAAATCTAGTGCCTATCATCGACAGACTGTCAAAAACGGTGCTGTAAAAAATTACGAAAAGTGAAAAATCAAGATTAATACAGAAATTGCAGCCATACTGAAAAATCCCGTTTTAGTTAATTATATAAAAATCAGGAAGGCTGCGACGGGCAGGTCATGTTGCTAGATTAAACAAAAAGAGGCGTCAGAAGAAGATGCTGTCGTTGAAAAAAAAGAGAAAAAGAGGCAGACCAAGGAGTCGCTGGTCGTAGCAAGAGATGCTGCAAAGCTGGATATCGTGAATTGGAGGAACGCTACCAAGGACCGCGACAGATGGAAGAATATAGTCCGGAAGGCCAAGGGTCTAAAGATCTGTAGAGCCAGGGAGTAAGTATGTAAGTTAAACTAATCATGTAAAGAAATTAAATTATTGGAAGTAGAATGTTACCGTAGACATGCTCTTCCTGGAGTACTCATAGCCGTCAGGGTTGAGGAGTGGCACTATAATCCAGGTGAGCCCTGGGATGGGTTTATTGACCAACTTGTCGACGACGTAGAGAGCGGCCATAGGGGAGGCCCACTCCCGGGCGTGGACGCCGGCCTCGAGGACACAGACCGGTCCATCCCCGATCCTCAGGCTCTGGATCTTCCGCTGCTCCTTGGTGCAGCCGATCACCCGAGCTCCCAAAGCGGTCAGGTACGCTTCGATCTATTGGCAAGGTAGGAAGCCCTTATAGAAAAATTAGTTTGATGAGAATGACGTAAACTGTAGATAAATCATTTGTTCTGTAGTATATTAAAGATGGTTTAAAACTTCACAAATGTTGTAAAAATTTATTCTGTTGAAGAATGTGAAATCTATAAACAAACAATGTTTTAAGTGAACATAAAAGATACATATAAATAAATCAATATACAAACAACCAGAAAAAAAAAGAAATAAAAACCAATGACAGGATGCAGTCAACTTTTATAAATAATTGTACGTTAACTGTAAAATTTTGACATACAACATCTGTGAAGTTAGCCTCCGGTTACAGCAGTGTAAAGAACCTGGAATGGAAAGGGCCGTGAAAGGAAACTAAAGAGTTAATTTTCCAGGCCCTCCTCAAATATTTAATTTAGCACTAAAAGTCAACTGAAGCTTTTTATAATTTATACAACAAAAATACTATGAAACGATATTTTTTATTGTCTTATCTTCCACCTTCCCCTTTCTTATACAGGTGTTGGTGAAGTGGAATATACGCCGTACATATTATTTTTCTTCTGCAAAGTACGGTGGCTTATTCTGAGTTCCGGCCTTCTCAGCTTTATCTTCTTCGGATCCCAATGTTGGAGTGGGCTGAACCCACCGCTTCCTCCATCCATAAATTATTTTTTTGAACCAAGGAAAGCATTCTTCATTCACCAACCGAGGAACTTCCTCCTCAGCAAAGAGGTAAATTTCCATGGTTTAAAAGTTCCATGTAATGTTATTTACGATTGATGTTAATTTAGAAGTTAAAAAACAAAACCTTCCTGTTGACCCCCCTCCTCGTCGAGCCTGGTAATGGACTAGTACTATTTGCAAAGTGACCTCTTGGTTGATCGACGGTAACAGCTGGGGGCGTGACGGATTTATCAGGAAAAGTTTGGCTCGCAAAAAAATGTCAAATTGGCACACAAATTTTACGAGTATCACGCTGAATTGCCTCTCTGAAGAGGACACTGGGAATTGTATGAACTACACCCAGGAGTTGGGTACATGCATCTTTAGTATGATATATTAATATTTTTAAAAATAGATAAGAATTGTACTATTAACAAAATGTATAAATTTGAAATAGAATAGCAATGTATCTTATATAGGACTAATTATAATTCATTTAAAAATAAGATTTAGAAGAAGAAATTATAGCAGGAATGTATTTGATTTTAGTTTCTGGTTGAAAAGGGGAGTGAGGTATCTCAGTAGTAGGGTTCTGGGTTTCCAATGCTTAAGGTCCTAGGTTCGAACCCCGACTCATGGCAGAAAATTTATTTTACCGGTTTCATTGGACGTGGGGCGACCCTGGGTCGGGAGACCCTCCTGGGGCACACCCAGCCTCTATAAAGTGGGTACCCTTAATTAAATAATTAATTAAGGGAGAAAACCTGGCGGTTGAGCGTGATCTCGGTCAAATCGCCTCATTGCACAACCGTTGACCTAGAAACAGTGCTTTCCCTAAATAGTACTGAACCCAAAGAAAGACCCTTCATGGGTTGTAGTGGAACAAGTTCTATTTTTTTTCTTTTTTTTCTAGTTGAATATTAGATATACATGGGACAGAAGTCAGAACAATTTTACGCTGATTTTCATCTTATAGACGTTTCTAATTTAATCATCTTTTTTCTATGTTATCTCAGAAAAAAGTGTGTTTTACACCTACTCCACTCTTCACAGTAACGAAAATTGTTGTTCGGATTAAGGGAGTTTTAATTTGTTTCCATATATCAGGTAAATGTCCACAAATTTCTGTTTCTTATCATTGAAAACAATGGAAAACAATAAAATTAATTTAATGTTTAATGCTTGGTGCAAAGCCACCGAGAGACAAGCAAAGGAATTTAATTTGTATATCCATATATGTATCATACAAATATAATCTAATCTAAAAGAGTAAATGAAATGAATCCGAATGACCAGCATCCGCTGTTTAGTTCAGGACAGGCATAAGGTCTGGATTTTATCTCTCCAGAATTAACCAGAGAAGAGAAGGGAACCAATGAAATGAAAAAAAAAAATACTTCCGTGTCTATGTGACTGCCAGAGAGACGTCAGGGGCCATAGAATGGAAGAAATATTTACTTTATTTTGTTTAATTTTTTTTTCCTAACACCTTCAAGGTTAATTTCTCGGAGACTCCCAGTGTTAACTGACCATAAGCTGATTCAGATGAAAATTGAACACAAAACTTTTAGAACAGAGCGCTCTGCGACTTCCTCCACAATCACGTCTTCAGTTATATCTTGATTTAATAGAAACTAATTTTTTAACAGTTTGATTCTTGGATAAGTTAATTACAACACAGAACTATATTTATGTCACGCTTATTCATATTCTTCAAAATCAAGCTGCTTACGCCCATCAAAATTTCTTTTTTCCAAAAGCTGCAACTGACAGAATGAATGGGTAGTGGGCGTTCATTAGGGCATTTTCATGTAACACAGAAACATTACGTAGCAAGAGACCGTGACTCATGTCTTATTCTTAATGTGTTCCGCTATTCACTTTTGAACTTGATAGTGAAACTCTCGAAAGTTGTCGGATTTTCGAATGGGGACATTAAAAAAAATAATAAGTTTTCTACAATTTTAACGTTCTAATTAGACTTTAATTCAAGGCTCTTTTGTGACCTTGAGGACACACTTGTATTTAATCAAAATGAAATAATTGATCTTATAAATGGTTACTCACCTCGTTGTATCCCACGAAACTCTTGAAGTCGAACGGACAGTAGATTATCCATCTTTTGTTTAATGCTACACTGGGAAACCTGGAATATACATCCGTTTAGCCACGTTATTAACTTATGAAGGTTAGTTTCATATGAAATATTTCTATCATTTTTTAAAAATCTTTCTCTCGCACACACAATGTTCTGATCTTAAATAAACTTCGTTTGAGTATTATTATTTAATTATTTTAAGGCTATTAATTCACTGACATAACTAATTTTATATCAAAGAAAGGTATATAATCCATTTAACTGGGCTCATCTCTACACCTTGGGATGTGAGGATACGTGCAAGGACCAGACAGTAATGAACAAGTAGCAAATAAAATACATCATAGAAATATATTATAATCATATGTTTTTTAAAGATGTTGATGCAGCAATCAAGAGCTTTTTAAGTCTACAGGAAACTTAGCTCTTACAAAGTGGAAAGAGAGAAATAGGGCGTTTTCTCGTTAAATAGTTACTTTCCTGAGGTGCTAAAAACTGAGGAATAGGCATTTGTTTTCCTCTTGAATTGTATGACAATTTGATCAAACTATCATGAAAAAAGATAGTCTACGAAAATATTCGGACTTTTGACCTGCAAATATAACTTCGTTATTTTGACACGTTTTAGATTTTTGTTGGCCACATTTTTACTTTCACTTACCTATTTAAAAATTGTCGAATATGAGTTTCAATGGAAATACACATTTTGGGATCCTTTGAGTCCAAATAACCAAGTCTCGCAAAAGTAAATTTGCATATTTAAGGTTTGATTAAACTCGGTGTATCATTGTATAATTAAGTGATCTTTAATATCATTTAGGTCTTATCCCTCCCTATTGATGACACTTTACAGGACTTAAATGCCCAATGTTCAACATGTCTTCCTCCATAGTATGTTTAATTTGGTTTATTTTAAATAATTAGGTATCTCTCCATGTTAGCAGTTATGAAAAAATGCTTAATATAACTTGGCATTGAAAGATACGCACTCATATCAGGAAGATCAGTCTGATATCACATCTTCGTATCGCAATTTATTTTATGTAAAGTTTGTTGAAGTGTAATTTTTGTTTTTATATTTTATGGAAAGAAGAACAATATAGTTAAAACTAATAAAGAATGTTTTTATTTTTCGCTTTTTCTGTTACTTTAAGTATAATTATTGTAAGGAATATGTGACATATAAGGCGAATTCTACCCATTGCTGTAATTTGAAGAGCTTAACATCAATACAAATATCTATTTACCTATTAAAGAAAGGATGACCCTAATACAAAATATTGATCTTTTCTTTAGTAGCATATCTATTAGATAAGAAGTAGTTAGGTTTGCCTCGAAAGCTATTGTTACTCTATTAATTCTCAGATATAGAGCCATCAAAGTAATTTAGAACTCACAATTTATCATCAAGGAAACTGGGAAAAATCGATATTTCACGTAATCTGTGTCCAATCAATCTTAGAGCTTTGAAACTATGTCCCATCATTATTCAATAGATTTAATAAATTATGTTTTGGATATTTATTGAAATAGTCCGCGGTACAGACTCTTTTTTTTTTTTTTTTTTTTTTTTTTTTTTTTTTTTTTTTTTTTTTTTTTACCAATTTATAAATATCCATTTAAAACTTCATGTATAGCTTCATCTTATCATAACCAAGAACTTTTCTATCCACAAAAATAGTCAGTAATAGGGCGTTTTCTCGTTAAATAGTTACTTTCCTAAGGTGCTAAAAACTGAAGAATAGGCATTTGTTTTCCTCTTAAATTATATGAAAATTTGATCAAACTATCATGAAAAAAGATAGTCTACAAAAATATTCGGACTTTTGACTTACATATATAACTTCGTTATTTTGACACGTTTTAGATTTTTGTTGGCCACATTTTTACTTTCACTTACCTATCTAAAAATTGTCGAATCTGAGTTTCAATGGAAATACACATTTTGGGATCTTTTGAATCCAAATAACCAAGTCCCGGAAAAGTAAATTTGCATATTTAAGGTTTGATTAAACTCAGTGTATCATTGTATAATTAAGTGATCTTTAATATCATTTAGGTCTTATTGATGACACTTTACAGGACTTAAATGCCCAATGTTCAGCATGTCTTCCTCCATAGTATCTTTAATTTGGTTTATTTTAAATAATTAGGTATCTCTCCATGTTAGCAGTTATGAAAAAATGCTAAATATAAATTTTGAAAGAATTTGATTATTTAATAAATGAAAAAAATAAAATAAAACTGCTTTTCCAGGTCGAAAATGAATATTCAGAATTAATAGTCCAGATACACGTATAATATATCGTTGCAAAGCGGTGAGTTTTAGAAAAACAATACCTAATATAGAAAGTCGTAGTAGGTAATGAAGAGTGAAGAATAATTATAAATGATAATTTGTTAAAACTAATATTATTTACCGAAAATCAGGTGTTTTCGAGGAAATTCGCTAACTAAATGTAAACTTTTAAAAAATATTTAAAATCCACCTAATCAAGACAATGACAATGACAATAGCTCAGAAACTGGAGTTATGTGGTTTACAAAAACAGATGGGGTAGCGAGGTTTTTATTGCCTACCGTTTATATAATTAATAAGGTTTTTTTTGTATAGTTAATGATTTGTTAGCAATAAGCTTTAAGCTGTAGCTCCGTTAAAAATGCACTTCAAAAATTTTATAATAGCTAACATTGCCAAAAAATAATTTCTGTTCAAAGTGGTAAGTGAAAGTTGTGTGTTGCGTGCACCATATTTTTTTTCTTCTTTTTTGTGATCTAATGAACTAGACAAAGTTTACCGATCTCCAGATTAAAAACGGCCTATTTCTAGAATTTTCGTAAATAAAAAAGTTATAGGTCACGATAAGATAAGCCATTCACGAGGTTTTAGATGCTTGTTATTAATTTGATAAAAAGAGGGCCTAAACCCGGACTAAATTTTGTGGTCTTGAACTCTATTCTTTATCTATTTTTTTCAACTTTAAGTTAAAATTAATGATAATGATTTTACATAACAAATGTAATGTATGAAACATCTCCTCTTAAGTCAAGTAGTTATTGGTAATTTTAGATTGGACATGCTATTTTACTCAGAAGCTGATTAAGAGGTAGTTTTTGGAGGGGGAGTCGAGTTTTTGGAGACCAATGAATTTGGTACTAATAATAACTTGCTAAGGGGAGTGAAGATTAACTAATGCTTTCTTTTCTCGAACTGTTTAAAATCAAGGCATAGAAAGGCAATTAATTAGTTTCATTGATAAAGACACAATGCACCAGTGTTCAATCAGGGAGAGGTGCCTTAATAGATTTAAGGTTACTATTTCGGGATCAGAGTTGGATGATAGGATTGCAATGTCATCAACAAATGTTACAAGGAAGGTATCGAAATGAGCACAGGGATGTTTGCGGTAAAGAGGTTGTAAGGCACAGAACCCAAGACGTTGCCTTGGGGGACACCGGCTTCATCTGGATAGATATCGGGAAATGCTTGATGTGTTTCTATAATAGAGGAAAGTGGGTGGTACTTAAGATGCAATTGTAGATAAATGTAAGGAATATGAAATGATTTGTCGAAGGATCTGAGGGGTAAGGGAATCATATTCAGGAGATTTGCGGGAGATTAGCTTTTGTAATTGAAATTTCACTTGGAAGGCTGAAGCACTCCAAAATGGAAAAATATTACCATGTCTTATGAAAAAAATAATATCTCAAAGTATTATTGTCCGTGTAATTACAATAGGACTTCAAGAATCACTTAAACACCACTTCTTTTTCTTCCAAATTGATTATAGTTATGTTTAAAAAAAAAATCTTTCGAGAAGAACGCCCCCAAAATGAAACCCTGGCTCTGCTAGTGCATTTATGTGCCAATCATTGCAAAAGTATTTACCAAGTTAGTGGTGCTTTGCAATTGTCAATGAATTTGAAATACGATACCAGTAGATTATATCAAGTACATGAACTTTCCAGAATTAATAGTATAATAGATTAGTACAACTTTACAATATTATATACATACTTGCTTTTTAAAAGACTGCTTGCACTCTGCATGCTCTGCAGAGCGTTTTTAAATCTATGTCACCGTCATGGCGGAGTTTTGAAACTTCTAGACTTTGCTCCCAGCTTTTCACTTCATTAATTTAGACTGCCATAATTGTAAAGTAACCTGCTTGTGTTAAATGTTGTTGAATTAAATGTTCAACATATGGTCAATTTGATTTAATAGACAATAGATCATTGTCAATAATCAATTTATGAAGTACTGATTAGGAGATCAATCGAATTTACTAAAAAAATATTTGAATTAAAAAAATACCGATTACAGAAATCGGGAAATTCTATTAACAGTCAGGGAATATATTTCCATATCTACTTAAACATCTTGGTAGATTGATATAGAAATTGACAATTACGAGTATTTAAACTTAGTTTAATAGTCGGGTGCCTATCACTACACATTACGTTTCCAGGCCAATAGATTCCGTCCCATGTATCGGTGGATATCAACATCCGAAAATATTGAGTTTCGATGGGGTCGTAATAGGAATCTGTCTACATACACCAAGTTTAATTATTCCAAGTAGATGTGGAAGTATATTCCCGAAGTATAAATAGAATTTCCCAATTTCTGTATTCGCTTTGTTTAATTAATTTTTTTTTATATTATTGTAAATAGAGTGTGAGTGTGCTCCCTGAACACTATTATAAATGTCCTTAATTGTGACAGATTGTAACAGTTCTCAATAATTAAGTTTTTAAAATATTAACAATTAATTTTCATAACATATGATCCCATGATACAATTTCAAATCAATATATAAATCAAGGTACCATACTATTTTTTTTTTTAGTATTTTGCGCTTGAATTGTTTTAAAACATTTACGGGATTTAACTTATCGCCTAAAAAACCATTACGTATCTTTTAGAGGATAAATTAAACACACGTTATAGAGTGATTTGCCAGAACTTTGAGATAGAAAGCTTAAGGGATCTGACTGAATAATTTAAGATATCGAACATAAAAATTGCTCAAACCATACGCCAGAAAAATCTTTACACATCTCTTAACAAATCGATTAGACACATTTTATTCAATAGCGGTTCGGTGGTTTTTTTAACTCAAATTGTTCTAAAACACTCTCGGGGCCGAACGAATAATTTAAGATTCCTAACTTACAAATCAATTTAACCACTCGCTCATAAAATCGTTACATATTTTTTGCAGACACCCCGTACAAATGATCCTCGTGTCGTCTCGCTTTCTAAACACTTATGGGATCTTAATGAATACAATAATATATCTAACTTAAAAATCTATCAGCCGGTTTATTTAGGGTAGGTTTAATTCAGTGTTCAATAAGAGAGAGCTGCCTTTATAGATTTTAGGATACTATTTCGGGATCAGAGGTAGTTGATAGGATTGCGGTGTCATCAGCAAATGTTGCAAGGAAGGTAACGAAATGAGCTCAGGGATGTCAGCGGTAAAGAGGATTTAAGGCACAGAACCCAAGACGCTGCTCTGGAGAACACCGTCTTTAATTGGATAAATATCGGAAAATGCCGTTCCTCAGCGTACTCAAAAGGAGCGGTTAGAGAGGTAGGATCGAAGGGGTTAGGTTTATTTATTTATTTATTTATACATGTTTTGGGCTCTTCAACCACTTGGGTCATTTTCGCCCTATATTACAATTTGATGAATTACTACACACATAACTCAACTATAGCTAAGAAATACAATTTAAAGTTTGAAAAGTTAAGAATAATTACAGATGATTATGATAGTACAATTGAACTAAAATTATAAAAATTGAAACTTAAAGATGTAATCGAAGATGAGATAACAGAGACAATAAAGATTAATGATATTAAGAATAAAAGCTAAAAAATACATTTTTAAATAATAAAAATTAATACTAATAGAGGCGAAGTTAAAGAATACAGTTTAAACATTAGAAAGTACAAGAACCATTAGAATTAAACATTAAATATTAGAGAAAGATAAGTTAACAGTTAACAAGGACATTTAAATAAAAGGTTAATGATTTCAGGAAGATAATCTAAAAATACAGGTTAAAAAAACAGAATTAATATTAAAAGAAGAAAAGTTAGGAAGTACAATTTAAATATTAAAAATTACGAGAAGAAAAATTGAAAAACCATTATAGTTAAAAATTATGATTAAAAGAGGATAAATTAACAGGTATATTTACAATTTAAAGAGGAACATACAAAATTAAAAAACTTAACATTTACAATTACAAGGAGTGATTAAATTTTTTTAAATATTTTGATTTCCTTAAGGAACAATATTAAGTTTTTAATAGCATTGGGGTCCTTCTGGAGTGATTCTTCAAGGCTATTTCTGAGAAGATGTTGATCCCTAGAAGATTGGAATGCATAACATTCGGTTAGGATATGGTTCACTGTAAGAGGTACCCCGCAGGAAAGACATTGAGTGGGAGAGTCTTTCCTCATTAAGTACTCGTGAGTAAGCCTAGTGTGTCCGATCCTTAGCCGGGTCAGTACTACTTCTTCCCTTCTGGTCAGCAGGATATTTGGAGTGACTCTCCGGACGTATGGCTCCACAACCCTTAGCTTATTGTCTCTAGTGGCAGACCAAGTTATTTGCCACGCCAACCATGATTTTTCTTTGATTAAAGAGACAACTTCAGAAGGTTGAGTGGTGATGATAGGTTGACCTTCTTTGATAGCTCTCTTGGCCATACTATCTGCCATCTCATTGCCTTTGATCCCGACATGACTTGGTAACCATAAAAATTTTACCATACATCCAGCCATTTCCAATGTTTTAAGTTTAGTTAGAGTATCGACAACTAACCAGTTTTGAGAAAAAGGGTCCTGTATCGATATAAGGGCAGAATCTGAACAAATCACGACGCTGCTGGCTAGTTTAGCGTCAATGAATTTTACGGCGCGGTTTAGAGCAGATAGCTCAGCGGTGTAGATACTACAAATCTGAGGAAGGGATAACATTATATGATTATTCCCCGTCACCATAGCAGCGCCTACTCCTTCTTTGCGTTTAGACCCGTCGGTATAAATAAATGTCCATTCCTGATGGGCGTTTTTGAAGTGATTGAAATCTGTTAACGGTATAATTGGCGAATTGCCTTTTGATTTTATTTTGTTAAGTTTGGGGATAGGGAGTGATCAAGGTTCTATTTTTGGATTTTCGAATTTTGGTATGGATGGCAGTGCTAGGTTTAAGTCAGTGAGATAGGATTTACATCTTTCTGGGAACGATGGGCGGTATGTTTTGTGATTTTGAAGTGAGATTATATCTTCAGAAAACAGACGATTTAGAGGGTGCTGGGGGCGAAAAATTACTTTTATGAAATAGGAAAGAGAAAGTGCCTTACTTCTAAAATCCAAAGGCATAATTCCTGCTTCCACGTGTAGGTTGGACTAGAGCGAAAAGCACCTAAAGCTGATCTAAGAGCGGTGTTTTGGATTGGGACTAACAGTTTTTTGGTATTTTCACTGGCTGAATCGTAAACTATACTACCATAATCAAGTTTACTTAAGACGAGGCTCCTGTATAACATAAGTATGCTTGTTTTGTCAGCTCCCCACGAATGGCAACTGACCGTTCTTAACAAATTGAGTGACTGCAGGCATTCACTTTTGATTTTTTTTATATAAGTTGCCCACGTCAGATTTTTATCAAATGTTATTCCCAGGTACTTAACACTTTGAGAATATTCAATTGGCTCTCCGTTTATTTTAATATTATTTACGTTTGGATTTCTGTGTCTCGTGAATAATATTACCTGGGACTTCGTTTTGGATACCACGAGCCCCTTATTTGCGAACCACGCAACAACGCTGTTAACGGTGTTCTGTATAGAGCTATGTATGTAGGGCAGATTTTTCCCACTCAGGTATAATACTAAGTCGTCTGCGTAAAGAAGAATTTTTGCTGGTAATTTAACTTCTTCTGCAATTTTATTTATGACCACATTAAATAATATGGGGCTAAGCATACTGTCTTGTGGTACTCCGTTTTGCTGTTCAAAATCCGTAGATATTGCTGTATTGCACTTCACTTTAAATTTACGATTACTTAGAAAATTTTTTATGAATCTTAGGATTTCACCGTTTATTCCCATATTAAGTAATGCTTTAATAATGTCATTGCTTCTAACGGAATTAAAAGCATTTTCGATGTCTAAGAATATTGCTAGTAGGTGGTTTTTGGAATTTCTCGCTTTTAATATTTCTGATTCTAATTTTATTATATTGTCTACAGTACTGCGCCCAGCACGAAATCCACTTTGCCAAATATTTAACAGATATTTACTTTCGAGATACCATTTTAGTCGAAAGGCAACCATTTTTTCAAAGAGTTTACATAGACAGCTAGTCAAAGCGATCGGTCTGTAACTAGATAAAAGTTCTTTTGGTTTCCCTTTTTTTAAAATAGGAACGATATAAGCCCTACACCAGTCGTCTGGGAAAAAGCCTAATTTAAATGCTTCATTAAAAAAATTATGTACACTAATTTTATTTATGTAAGATAAATTTTTAATCATGGAGTATGTTAGATCGTCAGGGCCTGGGGAACATTCTTTGCATGACTTGAGGGCAGCATTGGATTCGAAGAAAGAAAACGGGAGATTTAATGGGGATTTGTGTTGTGATAGGATATATTCGTGATATGGGCTATTTGTACCTGAGGAGTTATAAGATATATTTGAAAATGAAAGTCTAAAGTGTTCACCTAAGGAGTTAGCAAGAGCTATCGGGTCTGTGGTGACTCTATCTCGAGTGATTAAGAGGTTGGGAGTGGACGCGCATTTTCTTCCCATGATCCGTCTTACGGTGTCCCAAACTTCCTAGATTGGGGTGTTTATCTGACCAATGAAGTCCTGCCAACATTTCCTTTTGCTATTTCTTATGACATACCGTGCATGAGTTCTACTAGAGATATATTTTTCATAATTTACTGAGTTTGGGTTGTTTTTGAATTTTCTCAGAGCTTTTTTTCTATTTTTAACAGCTTTGCTGCATTCCTTCGACCACCATGGGACTGAGATTTTTCCATTCGTTGATTTACTCTTAGGGATAGAACATTGTGCAGCGTGAGTTATTGTCTGTAGGATGATTTTGTATTTGCAATATACAGTCTGGTCAGAAATCTGTAAATTTAGAGAATCTGTTAAGTTTTGATATAATTCCCAATTTGCATGTTTAATGAGCCAATGACTATGATTTATTTTAGTAGGAACTCTATCAAGAAATTTTATTTGGATAGGAAAATGATCGCTACCGTATGTATCTTCTATAGTGCACCATTCAAATCTTGGAGATATAGATGGGGAAGCTATTGATAAATCAATGTTTGATAGATTACCGGTCCTGGGGCAGATATAAGTATTAGAATCGTCATTTAGGACAGTTTGATTTCTCAGCTCTATGAAATTCTCGAGGAGTTTTCCTCTGCAATCAGCGTGAGACGAAACCCAAAGTGGGCTGTGACCATTCATGTCACCAAGGAGGAGTACTGGTGTTGGAAGCTGTTCATATAGCTCGTCTAATAATTCTACAGAGGGGCTAAAAGGCGGAGGAGGAAGGTATAACGAACATATTGTGATCGGGAAAGGAGTGAATATTTTAACAGGAACTGCTTGGAGTGGAGACTGTATTGGGATATGGGTGCAGGAGATTTCATTTCTTACTAAAATGCAGACACCGCCACATGCTTTAAGGCCACTTGTGTAATCTTTGCGAAATATGTCAAATTTTCGAAATACAGCAGGATGTTCTGGGAGTAAATGCGTTTCTTGTAAACTTATAATTACTGGGTTATAGCGACTCACTAATGATTCTAAGTCATTTTTATGATATCTGAATCCTCTAATATTCCATTGTAATATTTCCATGTTAATATTAATATTTTAAAAGATAGGAATCCATAAAAAAGTTTTACTGTTTTATAAAGTATTGATTTTGATTTTTAATATTGTATTTTAATTTTCGTCCGTGGTATTTTTATTTGAGTTGTTTCAAAGCTTTTGTTCTCTTTCGTTGTTGTTGAGGAGCTGGAGATTCAGAATTGAGTTTGAGAGGATTTGGCATGGATTTTGTGTTGGGGAAAGGATCTAAGTTTTTATTCGTCCCGGATAGACTATTGTACATATCTTCTTCAGAGTTACCAGATTCAGTGTGTTTTGGTTTGTCCGTCTGTTTTGGGGTTAAGTGGATTTCAGTGTGATATGGTTGATATGTATTGTCAGTTTTATTTTCTTCAGAATTTTGTGTGATTAGATTTGTAGGAGAAGGATGATTTGTGTTATCAGGATTTTCAGAGACAGCCACATTGAGGATGGAGGGAATCATACATAATTTAGTTTCTAGCTCATCGATTTTAATTACCAGAGGATCTATAATTGTTGTTAACCTGTCTATTTGTGCGTCTTGGGAAGAATTTGGAGAATTTAATACTTGGGAATAGGTTTCCCTAGAGTCCGAGACTGTATGAGTTATCGCTTCGACCTTCTTTTTCCCTATTATGTACGGAACCCGTTCTGTAACTTTTACTGTTTGTATCTGATTTTCTTTTAAGAAATATGGACAGGAGCGTGACCAAGCTGGATGTGACCCTAAGCAGTTGATACATTTAATATCACTGCTGCAGTTATTTTCGTGTTTGGGGTTACTACATTTACCACAAATATTTTTTTGACAGTTCGTGGAAGTGTGGTTAAAAGCAAAACATTTAAAACATTGGAGAGGGCTACACGACAGGGAGAGGAATGCACGGCCTTACTTTTATATTTAGAAAGTCTAGCTTAATATTACCTGGCAGTTCTGGCTTTTCAAAAGTCAGGATCAATGTTGGCGTAGGAACTTTCTGGTCGCCTGCCTTCCGGTATATTCTTCTAACTTCGATGACTCCTTCTCCCCGTAGTTCGTCCTTCAGTTCCAGTTCCGAGCAGCCGTTTAGTTCTGGAGAGTAGATCACACCTTTTGAGTAGTTTAAATATCTATGCAGCGAGAATTTCACTGTATTATTTTCGTAATTCTTGATATTACCCAGGTTAATGAAATCTTTTTCTGAGTTTACTTCTAGAAGTACTTTTCCATTTTTGGTGAATTTAATATTTGCTTGCGGTGCGTAGCTTTTTTAAAATCTACTCACCTTGAAGGGACTACTCTCCTTGAATGATTTATTGTCCTCTAGAAAAGACATTTCTAGATATTTTTTCGTCCATCGTTTGCTTTTTGAATTATAGTTTTTAAAAATGTCAGGAGGTTCAGGTTCGTACGTATTCGTCATTTCGCTTCTCACTATTTTCTTAACTGGTAGCTAGCGGTTAATTAGGTTATTATAATTTCCAGTATTATCTCAGAGTTTGTACACACTATAACTATGACAATAACTAAACAAAATAAAAGTTAAGTCGCCACTTTCCGGTCGAACGAAAGTAAATAAACTTATTTTCTCGGAAACCGAACAACAGCGGGCCTATTGTACTGAGATCAAAGCCGCAAACCGCGATGTGCACCCTTCGAAGGCTGGAAGGGAACTCAAGGGGTTAGGTTTAAGGACTGAGGGAGATGGATTTTAAGCTTGTAGAGCAGCCTGTGCCATACCCAGTCAAAATCCTATGCTATGTCCATAGTTGCATCCGAACAGTATTGCTTTTTATCTAGTGCTGCTGGTATGTGATCAACGACTCGAATTCCTTGTTGAACAGTGGAATGTTTTGAGCGAAAACCAAACTGATGGGAAGGAATATTTTGGGATTCTATGAGGGGTAGGAGTCGTTTCAAAAGGATCTTTTCAAATATTTTTAAATGATTGAACTAAATTTTTATGTTTTTTTTTTTAATCTGTTTATTGAATAATAATACAATCAGCCACTGCTGGAGGGCTATAAGCATTAGGGCTAAAAGTTCTCATTCATACAATATATACAAATAATAAAGAAATAAATATAAATATTAGAAGTAAATAAATAATACTGGTGAAGAAGTTAAATAAAAATAAAATAAACAAATAAAATAAAATAAAAAACTTCTAGACACAATCATACCTATATACAATATATACATTCGCCCAAGAATCTCCGAGCCAGGCTTTTTCCCCCACACGTGGAAGTCAAAGCAAGACTCCGGAAGATCCCAGTGCCACTTTTCCAGCTGCATCACTTGTATTAGAAGCCAGTGGAGACTGAAAGAGGGCACTAGAGCCACAGACGCTCAGGACATGAGTGGAGAAGCTGGCCATTGCCAGGACTCCAAAGGCATATTGTTTTTTTTTTTTTTTTTTTTTTTTTTTTTTTTTTTTTTTTTTTTTTTTTTTTTTTTTTTTTTTTTTTTTTTTTTTTATGTAAGTGACATTGTCGGGTTATTCCAAAAAAAGACACTATGTGACATTTCATAACTGTAAATCTTAATGAACTTTGACCAATTTTCTTTTGAGATAAGAAAACCGTGCACTTGTAACTATATTTCGTATATAAAAGGGTTTGAGTCATTTTAGTGCACTTACTGTGTTTTTTTTTATGAATTCACAAAATATTTTTTAAAGTTTACTTACATCAAAAATATACTAATCGTCTTTTTTTTAATAAACCGAAGATATTCTTTCGAATGCTACTCAAAATAATTCATATTAATTTTGTTATTCTCCTGATTTTCATTTAGAAAGTTTTTTATATTTTATTAATATATTTTTTTTAGAAATTATTTTTTTCTCGATACTATATTTTTATTTAATTTTGTTCGATATTAATGAATTATATTTAATTTAAGTATAAAAACAGTTTAGCCACACTGTTTAGATGAATGAATATGTGATCATTCATTATTTTTTTTAAATTGATGCTGTCCCAGAATTATTTCATTTTCATTATTAAGAGCACTCTATAGTCTAAAACTCATGCGTACCAGACGCAAACTGTAATAATTTAAGGCATTGTCCATAAGATATTCTCAGTTTTTTCTTAATAGTAATTTTCGTTGAAACTTGATTTAATTTTAAATTATTTAAGACATCTAACCTAAAACTTGAAAATCCAACCTCCTTAAAATAAAAAAATGATAAAATTTTTGCTTTCCCAGCAACCTCCAAGTTCCAGTATGTATTATCAAGGGACGGTTCATCCCTTGAATGCCTTCCAAGGTGGTGGCAGTCTGGGTATTTCCTTACCTTAACGGTTCCAGCCTGGCCAGGGCCATCCTCTATTGAATACCCCAGGGACTCTTCGACAATGAACTCTTCTAATTGTGCACTTTTATCTTAGAGGAAGCGGAGTAAGTGGACTAACAATGGGAGGATCCGGACATGGGGGTCATCGATTTCGATGAAACTTTTGATGATACTAGGTCGAAAAATATTAGGACCATGTCCGAGACTTCTCGGCAATGCCTTCTTGGTGCCGAGGAAAAAATATTTTATAAAATTTTAAAATTTTTTATATTATGTATTTTTGTCTTTGCAGTGCACGGATTTTTAAGTAGTAATATATCAATGGATTTATTTTTTGTTTCAAAAATGAGAAATTATATCTTAAATTGAATTACTTATAATACCATATCATGAATAATAAATAATATAAAGTAAAATAAATAGGTCAGATTCGTCGTTTAAAACTGTTAAATATGAATTTAAACGATTTACGAAATACGAATCTCAACTTTGTTTCTTCTTTAAACAATATTTGAACCCACTCTACTCTTTCGATCAGTTCAAATAATTTCAGTATTGCTCATACTGTAGCTCTATACCAAATGTATATATATTTTTTCTAAACCGAACGGTTATCTAAAATAAGATTACTTGCACAAAGCAGGTATGTTGTACAGATTCGGTTCGAAAATGAAAATAAAGCGCAACCCATAAATATTTTTTGGAGATAAAAAAAATTGCTATTCGTTTCTCGCCTCCAGAAAATTCTGAAATAACGATTTTCATTGCAATTGAGAAATGTAAATGTTTTATTCAATACTCGTATATAATGGGATATGTTTATAATGGGGGGACCAAATAATTCAGATGTGTATATCGTGTATAATGCATAATTTATTATCACTTTAGAACAGAATCTGGACAACATACTAAATTGTGTGCATGCAATCTTATTTTCGATAACCGTCAATAGAAAAATATATTTGATATAAAGATATAATATGAGTATCATAAAAAACAATTTTCACCAAACGAAGGATCAAAGTGCGTTAAAATATTTTTTTAAGGAGAAACAAATATAAGCTTTATATTTCGAACATCGAAAAAACTTTAAATACGAATTTCTATGCTAATCGAAAAATAAAATAATCAAACAAATCATAAAACAAAATATTAAACTTCAAACATCTTATGTTGATATTATTTTTTTTAAAGGATCAAAATTAGTCCCATTTGTCTTGAATCGTCTATGAATCGAAGCAAATCTATTCTGGAAGGTTGGGTCTTTTGTTTTTTTTGATTAATATATCGATAACAAAGACGCTATCGACATACTATGGTGTTCAAAATTGAGTCATATCCTATTACAACTGTTGTTTCTGCAATATCATCTTACGAGTTTGGTTGTCTTAAGACTATAGATCATCAAGTCCGATATCGTATTGTGGTATAATCATTAGCAAACACTCTACTAAGATTCTTACGCTCGTCTTATATAATCTATTGTCATAGTTTATTGTAGGCGATGGTATTCTATAGGAAGAGCATAATTGATTCCGTTACGTCGAAGTATTCAATAATATTTTGTGTACTCCTGTTTTCCCTTTTTAATGTGATGTATACCTTCACTCTTCATGCATAAAATGTGCTGAATTCCATTTGGCAGGCTTGCTTCATAATTCAGTTTTTTAAGATGATGTCACTATCAATATTACAGAAATATTTGTTTATGCAAATATATAAATGTAACCAGACTTCAGCGAAACCGATGTTAAGATCATTATGTCACTCTAGTGCGTGACATTCGCTTCATTGTCTATTCTGGAACTCCGGAATTCCGGGTTGTTCCATTTGAAACTTTATACGAGCCAAAGAACAAATAACCCTAGATTGTTAAACTCTCTCTTCTCAAATTTACGCTATTAATTATAATAATAATCGTAAATTTTAATTAATGAATTCCTTTCAGGACCCTTTTTTAGTCAACAGTGTGGAGAAAGGCACTATGCTTCACGTCCCGGATTGGAGTCCAGTCGTGGTAGGTAATTCTGTTTCATCTGCCGTGGATCGACCATGTGATCGGAAGCATTTAGAAATTGGATTTTCTTGAATTAAGAATTGATTAACATGGCGGTTGTACGAAATCTCGACCAAATCGCCTCTCTGCAAAACCGCTGACCAAAATCACTTCAAAGATTCATAATTAATAATAAATTAAATTATTATTAATCAGTTATATAGCAACTTGTTTACAACAACATTGTCCAGACTCTAAATAAACAGTATTATTGTTTAAATTAAAAAGAAAACAACTACGGTGTGTGCTTTAAACCACACGATAAAAGCGAAAATATCAAGAAGGCGAGATTAATAATACGGAATTAAAAACATGAAATGTTCAAAACAGTAATTATTATTTGTTTTGTTTTTTTGGTTCTCTATTTTCCCTTTCCGACTTTGTAATCCATATGTTCAACCAAACTCGCTATCATTTGATTTTCGACATTATCGTTTCCCTTTTTTGCCTCTCTAACACGGCGTCGCATCAAGATACACAATTTTGAATAATAGTTCATCAGAAAGAGAACGAAATTCTAACTAAACTTTTCCCTCGCTTACAATAAGCAGGCAGTTTTAGTTACTGAAATATTTTAATCCACAATTCAAAAACACTTCAATCAGTCGACTCCGGCCGACTTTACCCGAGTGTTACGCATTGGAAATCTGACGGCTAATCTAATTCATTCTCCACAAAAAAGTGCAAAAGAAGCCTAAAGAATTTTTCACTTAAAAAAATAAATGAGAAAATTAATTTCAATAACTAAACCAATTTAGTTTAAATTAATAAAAACAAATCTACATAATAGTGTGGGTTTGTGAGTGTATCTGTATGTACGTGAACAACTTATTTCAATAACGTCTTTCATAACTGAAATTGAAAAATGAAGATACGTAATACGCCTGTGGTGTTATGAATAGCACATTACAATTTATCGAAAGACTTTAGCGATTTTGATTAAAATCGTAATAGGAATTAACGAATAAATTAATATCAGCTCAGGTCATGAATATTAGCTAAGTGTTATTGAAATGGTATAACAAATGCAATAGTATATCTTCTTCTTCTTATTCAATAATCTCTTTCGGTGTTGAGATTTTTGCAGGAGTTTCATCCGTCTCTGTCAAGGGCTGCTCTCCTGGCTTCCGGCCATACGTTTAACCTTTATTAGAATAATTTTCCTTTAGACTAATTTTGAGATTATGCTCCCAAATAATTCTTGGTTTTCCTCTAGATCGTTTTCCAGGTGGTTTAGCCTCCATAGCTTAATTCGCTGAACGGCGGTCATCCATTCTCATTACATGACCGAATCATCTATGCTGCACTATTCCAATTATTTGATTTAAGAGTTCAATTTTGGGTGTAGTCCATATCGTTGTGTTACGTATTCGACCTCTTTTGGTCTTTCTCTCTATTTTCCTCAGATAACTCATTTTCATGTTTATGAAGCGGCAGCGATCCCATTGCTTAAGAGCCCAGGATTCGCTTTCATACGTTGGGATAGGGAAGAGCCGATATACGGTACCGATATATAAGAGCCGATTATTTCTTTTACCACTCCTCTCTTAATTAAAAACTTTTAATGATGGGAGAGAAAATCCTTCCTGAAGTAGCAATTCTCATGTTCATTCCATCTCTGAATGTCCTGCTTTCACTGATCGTCACACCCAAGTACTTGAAGTTATCGCTTATAACTCAATAACCCAAGTTATTACTTTATCATCATCTCATTAATGCCAATCTTCAAATTCTTCTTGTTTCTAGATACCACCATACACTTTGTTTTGGAAGTGCTAATCACCCTATTTCTTTTTGCTAACTTTTCTGTCCTGACAACTAAATTTGTATGTAGCTTTTCTTCATTGTCAGCTATTAGTATAATGTCATCAACAAATACAGATGATAGACAGTTTACTGGTTCCAATATCCAAGTAATAGTATTTGCAGTGACGGCCTTAGACATTGGGCGCCCCCGGACAATGACGTCATCTCCCCTCTCCCTAAAAAAATTAAAATTATTTCTTAAGCTGTTTTATACAATGAAATATTTAAATTTTATTTCATTCAATATTTTTCTAATAAACTTGCTTTATTAATAGGTTCAAATTAATTAAGCTTTGTTCTGTACGAAAAACTGACGAAGATTTAGGTGTGACGGAAGTGCTAGTTACAACACCAATATTATTGTTATTATGTTATGAGAAGGAATTTTATTTTTTTAATTTATAAATCATTAATTTGCTAATTCTTGTTTATGGGTACTTTCATAGTATGAGATGTAAGACATCGTATAAAATATCAAAACATGTTTTTAATATTACATAAAACTGTCAATTATTTTATATATTTTTAATAGTGAATTGTGTCATAATTTCTCACATACAATCTGAATGGTATATATACTTTAAAAAAGTGATAATTTATCATGAGTGCTATCATTAGGTAGATTATTGTTATGGTTTGGGTTTTTGGATTTCATTTAAATTATTTTTGGGATTTAATTATTAACGAAACAACTAGGTATTTATCTTCAAAGGTATTTTCGATAATCTATTCACCTTCCTATCGCTCATCCTGTTGAATAATGACGTAACAGCAAATAACTCACTTTTATAGGAGAGAAATATTTAGTAAATAATAACTTTTATAAAAATTAATTAGAATCATCATTATAAAAATAATACAATTTTTAAAAATGATCTTACCAGTGTAAATTTTTTCATTCCATCCAAATTTTGTTTATATTACATTATGAAGTCACTTCGAACACGTCTTTCTGACAATTTTACGTAATCAAATATTTTTTCCAAAATTTGATAGTTGCGTCGTTGTTGCACTGGATTACCGATATTTTGTTTTCATAGCTCGTCGATATTAATATATTTTCGTTCTTTAACTAATTTTGTACCATAACCGAATGTGCGATTTCTAAAATACCATTTTACATCCATAAAGCAGTGATAGATAAATTTGACATTTCCTCAATTGACTTTCATTGCATTTAGCCCTCGGCTGTAGAGGTCACTGGGTTCGTCCATACAATCTTTGCAATGTTTTCAAATAGGTAATATAACTCATAAATAATATTTAAATGCTTGTCGATTATCAATTATTGTATAGTATTTTCTCAAAGGATATGATGAATATATCATATCCTTTGAGAACATTAATTAAAAAAAAAAAAAAACATTTTTTTTATTGTTATTTTTTTAAACAAAATTTGAATTATTTAACTGAATTATTTATATATTAAGTTTTTACATAAATTAAGCAAAGGCAAAATACTACATATTGTCTTTTAAATCTGTATATATGAAAAAGAATTTATATATGTTTTAAAACCAAATGATCAAAAAATAAAATTAATAATAAATAAAATTTATGTGTACGATGTTTTGAAGTTTGTTTTATGATATAACTATATATATATTTATATATATATATACATTTTGTTTTTTTCATTATTTATTCTGTCCTCTTACAGTTAATTCGTTGGATGAAAGCGGTTGAAGAAAGGTATTTATAAGGACCATATTTTTTATATTATAGGACTATATTATTTCTCATTCTTTTATAGAAACTTTTAATATTTCTCTACAATTTATTTAATTTTTTTATGTGAATTTATTCATATTTATATATTTTATATTATTTTTATAAGAAATGTACTCCCTTTTCACCTCGTCAAAACCTAGGATTTATCCCTATATATATATATATATACGTATATATATATATATATATATATATATATATATATATATATATATTATATATATATATATATATATATATATATATATATATATATATATATATATTATATCGGTCCTAGGATCGACAATCCTAATATATTTAATTAACATATTACAATTGAACGACTTGATAATAAACAGCATCTATGCCGTTTAAAAATTATTGATAATGAGTATGTCTAAGCATAACTGAACGATTTATAAGGAATTTAAAAACTGTTTATGGATAGCCGTGGTGATGGAGTATGTTAAGGTGGTTAGGCTAGTGTTTTACTTTGAATTATATCCATTAACACAGACTTTGGGGGAGGGAGAAGGACGAGGAGGGCGATATTCTTCCTATAAAAATAGAGTGAGAGCGAGAATATCGTTTTGCCCTTCCCCCACAATATTCTATAGAATAAAAATAAAATCATGAATAATTTATACGAATAAATAAATAAATAATATAAGTAAACTGAAATAAATTAAGGAAATAGTTAAAGTCGCTTAGATGAATGGCCCAGCTAAGGTCCTAAAGTAGATGGAGTATTTTACCACACCTTATTTTCCTACAAATGAACTTTTAGTTTATATCCAAAGATAATTATATGTAGCAACATATCCTAGGATTTTATGATTCATGAGCACCCTTCCATTTTTGGTTGAAGATTTTATCATATTTTCCGTGGCAAATTTAAAGTTTGGAAGAATTGATAGTTAATCTCACTATGAGATGAACTTAGAGTTCATCCTCAAACCTTTAAATGAAAATACAAATATTTAATGAATTTAATTGCTTTTTAAACATATTTTCAGATATACCCAAAAAAACCTAACAATAAACATGCAAATTTATTTTTCTGTATAATATTTTATTGTTCGTTTTACAATAATCATGTCAATTATCATAGTTTTTATACATAATATGAACATCCGAAACATTTTTGGGGGGCCCATCGCCCTCCCCCACAACCAGAATGGAAAAACTGTGGCTCTGATTACATTTGAACTAAAATTGAATATTTAATATTTTTAATTTACTTTTTATTAATGACACCAGTTGTTAATAAAAACCGGCATTGTATCTGGCTGATTCAGCAGGGCAACGACCTGGTCTATTTGATGGTGACAATGAAACAAAGCAGTTTTTCTCTGTTAATGTTTTGTTTATTGTTACGAAGGTCAGGGGAGGCAAACAACCAACTCGGAAATATTCAAAAGTAATGGGATCCAAAACAATAATAGGTACAATACAATCACTTCTGTATTTTTATGTAAAAGTGTACGGAATAGCAAAATTATTATTTTTAAATTAAGTATTGAGTAGACTGCAATACGTACTTTAAATGTATGGCTTGTTATGCATACTTTGAGACTTGTCCCTCATCAAAGTTCTTTTCAGATTTTAGGAAGAATTGCCAAGGATATTGCTTGTCTTCACGGTTTTTTATATTAGGGATTTCTTCATTCGTTCCCCCGTCATTTATTCATTTATTTATTAGCTTTTATTGGAGTCAAGATTACTTCTGAACGTATGTTAACCATATCGTTAAATATGGTAAGCGTAAATCCATATTGATTTTAGATATTCATTATTTACATATCTCCACCATCATTATAAATTGTGTCTCTATATGAATGAAAGTTTAGAGCATCTGTAGTAATAATTACAATAAAGTCTCGGATTATTATATAACCTCAATGGAATCAAAAGACTCTATAAAAAAACCCCACATTTTATACAGAGCATTAGATAAACATTTTATACATTAGATAAACACTTTATACAGAGCATTAGAAGAATAGCAAAATTATAAATAATTGAGCTTTGAATAAAATTGAAAATAAAGAATGATCTAATTATTTTGGAACGTTTTCTTGGATCGACTTATTTTTGTATTACCATTATCCTAAATATAAAAGCTTTGTAAATATTGCTAATATAAAAGGGAAGCAGTCTAAGCAATGCCAACTTTAGGGTCAGACAATCCGGAGGTACTAAACTGAAGGGTCGCTTGCCACGTATTTGTTTCTAATTAAAAAAATACAAAAGAGTTTGAGATGAGTTAATTTAGTCTATTCAACATGCAGCTGAATTGCAGTAATATATACTACCTTAAACAATTTATTTTATATTGGTTTTCATAGGGAGACAGAGAGAGGGCGACCATAACGTAATTGTTGGAGGGCACGAATTGGTGCTTTGAAGCACTCTTACCATGCCTGTAATAGAAATAAAATAAAAATTTATCAAGAAATCGGTACGAGTCCTGATACAGGGAGAAGAAACTAAAGCCTTCAAATTTCGAACTTTACGGCAGAGAAATGGACCCGCTGTTGTTGTTCAACTTAAAACCGGAGAAGATGGTGAGAACAATATTACGTAAAAATGGATGGGTGCTACGGAATGAATCGTAAAGGTTCGGATATGCAGATGATATATCTGTCCTTGGAAGCAATCAAGAGGAAAGTAGGAGATTCGCCAAAATTTTGATAATAAAAACAGAGAAAATCGCAGAAAAATCCTTCATCACCATGCGTTCATTAATTGAGCCTTTTAGTTGACAGAATGACTCACTCCAATTTCAAATTTTTTGAGTAAAGTCATTTAAGTGCTACTTCTAATTGGAAAGTTTATTCATGTGCAGACAGTAAGTTGATTCCAAAGTAGGTGATTCCACTGTTGAAATATAGAACTGTGACTAAAGTCATACATTTTCCCACAAGAAATGTCGCTAAAATTAGTAATAAAAAATTTTGAAATTGGGGTTAGTCATTCTGTCAACTGAAAGACTAAATTGATCCCTATTATATAAATATAATTCATGAATAAATTATAAAATTTAACGGATTTTATTATTATTATATTTTAAAAAACGCATGTCAAGTAAGGTCAGTGTAGCATTCTCACCATTTCTATTGGTTGCAGAATTAGTTATATTTTAAAGTATTGGCTTGTCAAGGAAAATAAATTTATCGCATATTTATCCAAAAGTGTTCGGTTTGTCCCTTAACTTTTTTTTTCTACTTGGAGCCAAAGTTTGTTTTTGAAACGTCAGTGTAACAAGAAAAACACATTTGCGACTGTATACGCCAAAGTAGGGATTGAAATTTGATCGAGTTGATTTGAGACCTTCTAGAAATTAATCTCAAAATTTCGTTCAAAGTAGATTAACGGTAGTAGGTAGTGCGCCGGTGGATTTGGTTACAGATAGATTGGCCCGCTGTAGCCCTTCAAATGCGATTCCGTTCAGGGCGATTAGGAATTTATTTCATGTCAGATCAACGATTCAGTCACGATCTTCCTACATTGATAGATAGAATAAGTTAGTTACTTATTGTATGTCAAAAATTTCGTGGTAGATAGGAACGGAAAAATAAGACAAAAAAAAGTACTACAGACCGGCAAACTAGATACGCAACTTTGTTCCTTGATGTTTATAACTTAAAATTCCAGTCGATATTTTAGAGAGGGAAAAAAAATGTTTTCACTTCCTTCAAGAATATAAGGCTGCCTTACATTGAGTTATGAGGAAGTAAGATTTTGATATTTAAGTGGACGTATCCAAAAACGTAGATCTGAAAAAGAAAAACTGAAATCTTATTTAGATTCAGCCCCCTTAAACTTTTTTTTTCGCATGTATTAGGAAAAACAACTCAGTTTTATTAAAACTCTCTGCTTGAGCTTAAGTTTAGTACTTATTGCTCGTATGTTATCAACTATAAATTAAATACAATCGAGGTTAACATGCTGGTCCAACAATGTTATCCCGCCTTACCAATCGGTTTCATAATTCAATTTTATTTTGTTTTCCTCTTTCCGGCTATCGTATGAATAATGTAAGATAGCATTGATGGCCCGGGCTGGAAGAAGAAGTGAAGTTCCTCTTCTTAAAACTATCATTCACTTCATAACCCCCAATATCCTGAGGGCGGAGAAGGAGAGGGGTGGGAGGAGTCACAAGTGTATAGGACAAGTGGGGACGAAATTGGATCTTGAGGAGCTATTGTCGCCGACAACGCAGTTGACGTTGTAGCTTCATTTGTGACTGACTTAGCTAGAACACAGGTTAGTTACATATTAATTCAATTTAGTTTTTGTACTCGTTTTTATATTTGCTTCTTAATAGCAAATATGATATCATACTCTTACTTATAAATATAACTCTCTTCTGTTTTAATCATAAAAGAATCAATCAAATATGCAGTTTTTTAATTTTTTATTTGTGGTAGCATTCGAAGCTTTTTAAGTTGAACATATATTTTATTTATTTCTAGCCTAAAAAGTATAGCCTGCGGTATAGACCCTTTTTTATCAAATTATTAACATCCGACTGAAACTTCGTAAATAGCTTCATATCATCGTAACCTATTATTTACGAAAAATCTTGGAATTACGGCGTTTTCAATCTGGAGGCCGGAAACTTTGTCTATATAATTAGGCACTGAAAACTCCTAAATGGGTATTTGTTTTCCACTTTGATCGTAAGATAATTTGATCACAGAATTTGTAAAAAGGTGGCCTACAAAATTATTGAGCCTTTCGCCCTAAGCAACCTCGTTATTTTGACAATATGTTCACGCCCAAACCGCTCAATATTTTTTAAGGCCATCTTTTTTCTCGACTTTGTGCACAAATTATCTTACGATTCAAATGGAAACCAAATAGGTGGTTATGATTTTTTAATATCTAATTAGATATACAAAGTTTGCCGATCTCCAGATTAATAACACCCTAATTTCGAGAATTTTCGTGAATAAAATATTTTGTAGGTTACAATGAGATGAAGCTAATTATGAAGTTTTAGGCGGATGTTAATAATTTGATAAAAAGAGTTCTGTACCATACCTAAATGTTTAATAAAATAATGTTTATTGTAATTGTATCAGTAGGAAATATTTAAAAATAAGTAATAAATATATTAGCTTTTGGCTGGTAAGGTTGGGACTGGCTTTGACGAGTAAAATTTTCAAGAAATGTCGCTACAATAATCAATTAAATGCTTTTCAGGAATTCACAGAACGGAAGCACCATATTTCCCTCCCAAAAATTTGTTTATTCGTTTTTCTATATTTCGAATTGATATCAAGCTATTCGACAAGCTCCCATGATGATACAACTCTAGTACATCCCTCCGTACGCCAGAAGTCACTAGATAGAGATAACTCAATAAAAACAAAAAGCTCGCATGACGATGTTTTTTTCCAAGAAAAATGGAAAAATAATTATTTAAACCAATTTAAATATGGAAATAATTTCTTCAAAACGGACAAACGTTGTTCAAATTGAGAAACATGAGTAAATAAAAATGTTTTTTAATTGTGGATTGATGGTTGACTGTCGTGTACAATCAAGAGAAGGGTGGTTTGGATGATCAGTCAGAAATAAAAAGGCAAAAATAAATAATAATATTTATTTTAATACAAATTTTATGTAAGCCTGAAGGTTTAGTTAAATTCTTCAATAGCATTCAATTGAATAAGTAACAGAACATTCGAGGCGATTAGCGATTGATTTTATTGCAGAAATAGTCTTTTGAAATGGAAATGGATTTGAAATAGTCCATTATAGAATGGAATCGCTCCTGGAAATTTGGGAGACCGGTAGGTACCATTCTGCCAGGGCGAGTTTAACGAGTGGCAATATTAAAAAAGGCAATTGATCAATATATATTTTTTGGAGGGGCCAGAGATATCTTATATTAGTTATTATCCAAGTATAAAAGTTCAAGAACAAAATAGAATTTAAATTTTAATCAAAGTTAAGCAATAGTTTTTACTATTCGGTTTTCTGAATTGCTAGAAGTTTTCTTTGGTTTTAATTTTTGTATTTCTTTTTCAATGTTTCGGAAGAAGTGACCGTAAGTGACTGTTATAAGAAATTATGAAAGAATTGCTTTCGGTAACCTACAATTTTTTTTCCATATGATCAATTTTATTACTTTTATTTGACACTAAGAATTGAGGAAGGAAGATAAGGCTGAGTTTTTAAGACAAGAAATTAAGATACGATACGATAAAAAAAAAAATACTTTTTTAGAACGATACCAATCTATGCAGATTGACCAAAAACTTAACAGATTTAAATTGAATCTATATTATTCGATGTCTCATTTACACGGTCGCAGTTTTCATCGTCATATTATTGCGAAGAGAGTAAGATAACGACAGTTCTATGTTTCCTGGTATAAAGTAAATCTGGTGCGTTAGTACAATGGTGGGTATAGAACAGCTATAACCATAACTATTGAACTAAAAGAATTTGCTGATGATTAAAAAAAAACAACTACGATATGAGCTTTAGACCACACGATAGAAGTGAAAACATCAACGGAGTGAGATTGATAATAAGAAATATAAATGATAAATGATAGTTCATTATAAAGAGGATGAAATGCTAAACATTTCCATCGCTTACAAAATGTATTTCAGATTTTTAGTTTCTGAGTTTTAATCCATATCTTTAATAAAACTCGTTATCATTTGGTTTTTGACACTGTTTTCCCCTTTTCGTCTTTCTAGCACGGCGTCGTGTTAAGATACAATTTTGAATAATCGTCTATTACAAAGATGATAAAATACTGAGCAATTCCCTCGGTACCAATATGCTGGTCCAATTATTAGTTATTTTAATCCATATGCAAAAAAAACTTCAATTAGTCTACTCCAGCCAACTTTACCCGAGCGTTGCGCATCGGAAATCTGACGACTAATCTAATTCACTCTCAACAAAAAAGTGCAAAAGACGCCTAAAGAATTTTCCTCTTAAAAAAGATAAATGAGAAACTTTATTTCAATAACTAAACCAATTTAAATTAAACCAACAAAACCAAATCTAAATACCAATTAAAGAAATTTATAATTGATGTAAAAGAGAAAGAATTACAAATTAATACTTTTTATTTTTCCTAGAAACTGTAGAAACGTAAAAATGATTTATAGAATCAATTTCAAGATCAAGAATAATTTAAACTACAACAATATATAACGCATAATCACAATTTGAGTTGACTAGGTAATATAAGGTGTAATAATTCACCGACAGGCTTCTACAACAGCCAATTAACAATAGATGCCACTCTTACGACAGCTTTCTTCAACTATCTCGAAAAATCTGAAAGCTCTACAGTACTGCCAAGATCTCCATATGCCCGAAATGGTCAGAGTTAGGTTGTAAAAGAAAAGTACTATCAAGACGGCAAATTTCGTACTTTCGTACAGTTTATATCAGGGCAGTGACTGCTAAGATTCCACCCTCACTGTAGAAGATTCTTTCTTAATAATTTGTGGTTAGCCTCGTAACCTGAAGTTATATATCTTTTAATGTTCTTTACACAAGAAAGTGGATGTACCAAATAAAGAACACAATCCTCCTGTTCCTTTACAGTAGAAGAAAGCCCCTACATTACGTTTGGAAGAATCATTTCTGTTAATAATGGACATGTAATTAAATCTTAATGAATTAAAAAGGACCCTTAGCTTTGAGCAGAGATCAGTCAACACTTGGGGAATTTCCTATTTGAATAATAAATCCATAAGAAAAATATCGTTATTTGCTTCAAGCAAGACGTACAACGAATAATGTTGTACTGATAATTCAAGTGGGAACTATTGGATTCATGACTTAATTTTTGGGGGGGGGGCTTCAACCCGAAAGCTTTTTTTTCATAAAAATAACGATAATTACTTTGGAAAAAAAGAAAGAAATTAACTACCTACATGAAATGGCGTTTAAGAGATTCCTAAAGTCCTTTTAAATGTAATTACACGAACAATAATACTTTAAGAGACTTACTTATTTCTGGTGTTCCAACGTGGGATACCTTTTCAGGTCAGAGCAGAGCTCCACATCTCTATCCTCCCAGCCACCCTCCTGTAGACCTCAGCCGGCCATCTCCTCTCGGATTCCTTCCATCCACGTGGTTCTGGGTAGTGTTGTCCAAAATTGGTCTTGGTCTTGCGCGTTGCAAGACCAAGACCGCTTAACCGTAGCAAGACCAAGTCCAGGACTGCTAAAAAAATCGATTTTTTAAATAAAAATTATGGCAAAATAGTTACTAATACTTTTATCTTAGTTACTATATGTTAGTAATTGGTATAACCAATATAATTTTGCATTTAACTCCTCTAATTTTTCATTCGGGCTTAGTTAGGTTTCTCCTATCTAAAAAATTACAGTAATATCTCTATAGTAATAAGCTAATAAGTAACTGCAAGACTGTTGCGAGACTCTTGTGAAAGACCAAGACCAAGATCAAAACTGAATTTGCAAGACCAAGACTCGTCTCCGCCTCGCCTACGCTTTTCAGGTGGCCGCCATTCCAGGACTCTGTTCGGCCAATCCTCTTCCGGCATTCTCCTGTCCATACCACCTCAATCGCCGTTTCCCGATCCTCTCAGAGACGGTCTCCTCTACACCTATTCTCTTTCTCACCACTTCGTTTTGGACTCTGTCCAGCCTCGTCAACCGTAGACACCTTCTCCAAAAATCCTTTAAGAGACAATTTTTAAATATTTTTTTCCATAAAACATGGTTATATTTTACCATTTGGGGGAGGAGGAAGAGTGGGAGGGCTTCAGCCCCAAAGCCTCCCGCCCGTAGATCCGTCCGTGAGTATGGAATCGACACTGAAACATATATTAAATGAAACCTGAACAGTGTTGTCCCAAGACTTTCATTGGTCTTATACTACTCCTAAAGTTATATTCCCAAAGACTGAAGGTATAAATGCAAATTAACTATTTAAAGATCTATTCTAGATTCTTCTATAAATCACGATTGAATGATATCTCTATCTAGATCTGCCAACTCTTAGAGGAAAACTCTATTGTTTTGAATGAGGCGGTATTTATCACATTTTAGTATAATATTTAATGAGTCTTCGATGGAGTTACATTTCGAGTATTTATGGGTTGTATTAACTTTAATTAATGTCAAGCCGCGATTAGCATGTACGCTACAGTATGTGCCGCTAGTGTGTATCCCTCTGTATGTGACGGTTATAAAGGACAATTGTAACGCCATATCACCGCGCTAAATATCGCGTTCTGTGTGCAAAGGCCTTTAGAATCACTTACGTAGGAGAGTAAAGTTACAAATTTTCTCAAGAATATTAAGTTATATAACACATTGAAATAATCATTTTTTATTCCACGTCGTTAGTGAACTATGTGTGGGAGTGAATGAGAAAGTAGAGACAAAATTTCTATTCTTAATTTTTTAATTAATTAAGCTTAAGTAATGTAATTAATTATGCCACTTACTGTACCGTAGGAATAGATTTTTACTGCAAATTAGAACGAATTCATGAAGTCTTGATAGTTTGACTTAATTGGTACGTCTACGGAACATCTGAAGATCGAAAACGGGTACTGCGGGAACGAACAGAGGATTACAATTGAAGTAGCTTGCATTGAGGGAGATGAATGATAGACGGCGGGATTGAATAACTTTGAAGAGAAAGAATTCCAGGAAATACACAGAAAGATGGGTAGGAATAAACCACTCATAAAATTGGGAGGTAGTGCTATCTATCTCTTGCGATTCCGAAGATGGATCTTACAAAGCAATTTATCAAACGTTTAAGTTTTGCTTTGAGGTGCCAAAAGACACCACACAACAGTTTTCAAATCAAACGAGCCGTTTTAGAAATACAGCTGGTGTAAAACAATCATTTATGCGTGCGAAAGAATAATAAATATATCTTGATTATTTATACCAGTGTTTAAATTTGAAAAAAAATGTATGTATAGATCGTATACATAAAAAATCGTAATTAGTAAAAAATCCTTCGTAAATTGTATTGTATAATTTTATTCATTGATCTAACGAGGAATATTTGGCATAGAAATGACAACTAGCTTCTATTCACTTGAATATAAATTTTGTACGAGAACTCAATTCGCAAATAAGTAATGGATAATATTATAAGCACAACATTACCATATCTTATGTAGATGTTCTAATTCGGTATTAATTTAAGTGAATATTCTTATATTGAATATTAAACAAAATTTAGTTTTATTATTATGATTAGTAATATTTATTTAAGATGAATTTTACTGTGATTATATTATTATTCTGGTGTGGGTTCGTTGAACGATAAAAAGATTCTAATGGAAGGTCCACCCACCATTCTAATAGTTTCACGCTACAGTACAAACAGGAACTCATTTATTCACTTTCCCTTACTGGCGAACATTTGTTTTAAAATGAGCTTAGATAAACGATTTTATTTAAGTCGATTTGAATTTTCTGTTTTGGGGAAAAAGTCTTTAGTTGATTAGGAAACGAGATCCTTACTATTTAAAATTTAAGGAGCATCCACTTTCTTTTCAGCATTGCGCCGAACAGGGATGCAACCTGGGCGATCAAAATTTTTGAGGGAGGCATATTTTGTCGGGTTTTCGAATATTAGATTGGGACACATTTCGGCGGGGTTATGAATTTTCGGAATGAAAAGTTGCATACTAAAGGAAAAGGGAAAAATCATGGAACAGACCGCAGCAAGTATAATTGTATATTATCTACTATTTTTTAAATTCTACCTTCGCTTGCTGCATTTTAAAGAAAATTTGAGCAATAAAATATCTTGGGAGAAGGGGAGGGGAAGGGCATATGTTTTTGCACAATCGACTTTGGATGAGGGAAGGGTGGACGCTCCTGGCGCCCAACACAATGAAAATAAGAAACATGAAAGATTCAAGCCAGCGCAAAGGAAATATTGGTTAAGAGACCAAGTTAATGTAATGGGGTAACAGTGTTCAATGCATGGAAAGGGAGAGGAGGGTGAACGATATAAGAGAGTAACTAAAAAATGAATTTATTATCTGTAATATATAAGTATTACATTTCCTGCTTATATTTGGAAACTCATTCCACCTAAATGAAAAAAGGAAAAACTCCAGCATGAAACAGAGAAGCACTTTAAAAATATTCCTAATGCTAATATATAATGTACTGATTTATAAGTAATATACAATAACTATGGTTTTTAATTTTTAATATCACTAACTCTAAGAGGAGACAGCGAATTTACCCTCATCAAATTGCTTGTGTATGCGAGTGGATATACGAGAGGGCCAAATAAACTCCCCCCCCCAAAAAACGGGAATTTCGTCATACTGCTTTATTTCTTAAATTTTTACACCAAATTTTGATCGCCTTCAAAGTATTCTCCCTTGAACACAACGCACTTCTCCAAACGATCATTCCATTGTTCAAAACATTTTTTAAATTCACTTATCTGGGTGTTCTTTCGGCCTTCCCGTGATTTCTGTTTTACTTCCTCTACAGTGGCAAAACGTTTCCTCTCGTGTTCCTTTTGAGTCTGGGAAACAATAAGAAATCACAGGGGGCTAGATCCGGTGAGTAGGAGTGGTGGAGGAGGGTGGACAATCAGTGTCATGTCGTTTTTGGTGAAAAACTGCTTTATGAGAGGGCGGTGTTGGCCGGCGCATTGTAATGATGGAAGAACCAGTCTCCAGTGCTCCAAAGATAAACCCTTTTTTTTTAAATTCTACCCTTCAATCTTTTTAAAACCTCCAAATAGAACTTCTGGTTGACAGTTTGATACGGGCACAAAGAACTCTGCGTGCACAACACCTCTGCAATCGAAGAAACACATGAGCATTGTCTTGATGTTCGACTTCACTTGACGAGCTCGCTTTGACTTTTCGGATGAGGAGAACCATCTTATTCCACTGGCTTGATTGCTGCTTTGTTTCGTAATCACCTTGGAAAAAAATTCAGTGTCCTCTTTGAGCTGATTTTGTAGCTCAAAATATTCCTGAAGTTCCCTTTGCTAACTGTGAGGATGGAGTGTGGACTGTCTTTCCAAAAGAAGGACATCTGGTCACCTCATATATATATATATATATATATACACACGGTGTCCTTTCAGAGAAAGGAAATATTTATAGAGATGAAAGCAGACATCAAGTGGTACAATAATGACCAATGTAATGAGAACAATCACAACTGAAGCTTAATGGATAAAGACTACCCAAAGTAACTTATAATTAAAATGTGATCTCTCTGAAACTTATCTTAGTACCAGGGGTGCCATTCCTCCCACGGTCGATGGTGCAAGAACCTACCTCCCAAAATATTTTATTGCTCCCTTTTTCTTAAAAACAGAGCAAGCTAACGAATTAGAAAAATTGTAGTTCATATACAATTACAATTACTGTGGTATGTTCCATGCCTTTCTCTTGGTCCCTTAGTCCGAAAATTCATAATCCTGTCAAAATTTGTCCCTCTCCAAAATTAAAAAAATCGTCAAAATATGTCTTCTCAAAAATTTTCAACGTGCACAATGAAACCCCCTTCTGAGCACCCCTGCTTATTACCAATTAAGTCGATAACACTTATTAAATTTAATTTTGATTAACTTATGCTATTTATAAAATAAATCAACTATATGGAAATAAAGAAAATAATAATTGCTGAGAAAGATGAAAAAATGTGTTTATTTATTGTAAAATTGTTTATAAATACATTTAAAAGAAAATCAAAGCAAAGCATAGTTGAAAGCTGTTTATCAAATAATTTGTGAAAGAATTTCAGAGCAAATTTTGTATGATAAAATTGTTTGTAAAAACATTTTAAAGGAAATCATACAAATAATGATTATAAATGTACATTCAGATTAGATTAGGCAGCTACCAATTTTTCACTTCTCTCACAAGCAGGTCACTGAAAAATATCTTAGTACAACATTCAAATGTATTTTTTATCAGAAAGCATTTAAATTTTCAGGACTATCAACCTTTTTCTTATTGATTGTGCTTTTTATCCATTGAATAAAAAGACAAGTTTAGTTGTAATGCAGGCATGACAATTGTCCCTCCTGTTTTTATCCTCAACGTAAAGTGGATGTGTATACTAATGAACTTTTTGTCTATCACCTTATATAAGCTTGAATGATGTATATACATGTACTAAAATATTACTACAGAAAAATTTCTCTGAATAAAAAATCAAACTGTACATTGCTTAACAGGCATCAATCTGCAGTTGCTAAGTCTACTGAGAAGATAATCCTTTTAAGTCATAAATTTAAAGTGTTTTCTGACTAAATGATTAAAAGCATATCGCATAACAACTAACCACCATTATAAAACAGTGAAATATGCTGAACTCAAGGCAATCTAGGCAATTTTCTGGGGAAGGTTGACTGCTTTCTGATTATTGATCTCCTGTGATTATATAAAACAGTATAAGAAATAAATTTTGGGGGAAGATGGTCATTGTCCGGGGTACCGAATGTTTAATATCATCACTATGTAATGGTTACAGCAATTATAATAACTTTCCTCAAGAAATTATCATTATTGAAAACCTCAATTATAATTAGATACTGTAATTGAATAGTAGTAATAATAGTAATTTCAAATATTTGACAAGGTTACTGTAATTGTAATTGGAGATATAATTAAATACCCATGTCATTAATTACTTCCATTATTTGCCTCTTTCTTCTGATCGTATGCTTATGGGATGATCATCTCAAATCATTTTGGAAATTTGCCAAATGTTTAATAATCCACAAAAAGTCGTTTCTGAACTCATTAATTCATATTGAAATACATAATTTCAACCTGAAATGAGCTATCAGAGAAAAAACATTTAAATTATTGGCTTATTGTTCAGAATACCTCCTAACCCACATCACAGGGGTAATGAAAAGGTTACTAAGTAACTATTCAAAAATTGTTTTGTACTTTTTACTGGAAAACATTTTTTTGGAGGATTTTTTTACTTTATGTTAATATGGTGTAAAATAGCAAAATAACTTCTTATTATTAACGTGTAGGATAAAAAAAAGAACCATTTCTGCATTCTGGATATCCACTTTTTGTGAGTTGGTCACATAAGTAGGTATTCTGAACAAACAAGTATGTATCATTTATAAATTGTATCATTTTAAAATCATATTTATCCTACAGTTAAAGATGGTGCTACAAGTGAATTCTGGATTAGGCAGATTTGAAAAGATAGAGTGCACCTTAACAAAGGAAGTAGAAAAACTAGCAAAGAAAGAACTAAGGGAAGATGAGACCATTAAGGAACAAACTTTGGCACAGTTTAGAGATTGGATTAGAAAAAACCATGATCTACAGAATATTAGAATAGGTAATGTAGTTTTACCATATTTTTTGAAATAAGTTGTACTGAAAAAAAAATCCCAAGAACATAAAGCTTATTCAACTCTTACTCAACATTAAATAACCTTTACATGTGGACCTACACTTACAAAATTTATGGAGCTGCAAAAAAGTCATACATTAAAAAAATATAAACATTTTAATGTCAATTTTTAAGACATAACATACTCACCACCATTTATTTGGAACGAGATCCCTCACACTGACTTACGCGTTTCAACTGCACCAACTCATATTCTTATGAATTAAAAAACAGTTTCATGACGAATGGACTTTGTTTAAATGGACATTTAAACAAATTTATACAACAAGTTTCAACAAATGACATTCCTGATGTACCTCGGAGAAGGCTGCAAAGGAGTTGGATGTGGGACTCCTAGTGTGACAACAAAATTTAGCTGAGTGTTAGGAGGGTGCATTGCTTGGTTCTATCTCCCTGATGATTACCCAGGCCATGATTTATATTAACTCATTTGCTGATTGTAATATTTTATAGTTACAAATAAAATATTTCAGATATAAATAATAAATATAAAATGATAACTTTTTGCATGCTTAAGGTGTAATGTAACATCTCTATTTTACATATTATTGGCTCTTAATGGTCGTTTTTGTACAATTTTTTACCATATATGTTTTGAGTTTTTACTACTCATCAATCTAGTCTAAGGTCATAAATGAAAAAAAATAGGTAATGATAATAAATAAATTTCATTGCTTCAAACATCTGTAATGAATAAATATGTAACTAACATATTTTAATAATTGTAGCTTTATTTTTTCCTATTACTTTTTTCCTTGTGTGTATGAAAAGCTCTGAAAATTTTAAAATGAATAAGAATTAGCTAGAAGTTAGAAGGTGTATGATTAAATATTCTAATCATTTTATAAAAATAAAATTAATAATATAGTATACATTTAATTGTGTACTATTTATTTACGAATCACATTTTTCTTCAATAATCCCCATCACTTTATTATTAACTTTAAACAATTATTGTAAACAACAACACCTAAAGCACTTATAATTACAATTAGACCTTAAAATACAACAAAGTTATAGTTACGTCGATTTTAACAAGTCATAATTTATACTATTGTTACTGTAAAATTGAGAATATTAAAAACAATCTTTAATAATTACTAAATAAATTATTTAAAATTAAATTATATATATCTATATATGTATATGTATTTCTTTTTTTTTGTTATCCACAGATGCCAATTTCCTGTTGCGGTTTCTGAGAACAAAGAAGTACAGTCTTCCAGCAGCACAAGTAATGTTGCTTAAATATCTTAATCTTCGGCAAACATTTAAACATTTGATGTTTGATTTGGATTATCTTGATCCACCAGTTATGGAACTGATCAATAAAGGGTACACATAATTAATACTTTTATTATAATTTAAAATAGTTATTTTAAAATTAAAGATGATAGACAATTGACTGCATCAAGGTTTTTCTTGGTTGATAAATAATCAGGAAATCGGTAAAAAATATTTAATCATTTAAACTGTTGTTTTTACCTAATCATTTTCAGGAATAAAATTAAATCAGAAATAGAGGAGATATTGATAGATTTAAATAAAATGACTGAAATAAATGACAACAAAGAAAATAGATAAATAATTAAGGTTAAATTAAGCATGAAATAAGTGATAAAGATATAAGTAATATTAGAGAAATGTATGACTCTAATAGACAGAATATTGAGGAAATATAAAATACATAACAAATCGAAGATACTTAAATAACAGCATAAACATGCAAATTAATAAAAAATGTATAGTGCAGATGAAATAAAATAAAACTAAAAATACAGTTATAATAAAATAATATAAATAAAGGATAAATAAAGTTTTGATAGAATAAAGTTCTGACCAAGCAAGTCAAATGAGATTGTCTCCGAGATTGAAGTACACAGTTGGGTACTAAGGAGGAGAAAAATATAATTTAACCGAAAAGAATTACCGAAACTCTTTATAAAATAAATACACTGAATAAAAAATGTTAAGTATATTTGTGAAATTCACGTAAATACCTAAGTAGATTTAGAAAATAATAAAACATGATAAAGACATATTGGAATATACAGATAGATAGATTGTTTGTGAGCAAATATTACTATAAATAAATATGTACATATATATTAAATGAATGTTATAATTATACAACATAGTATGGCCATGACAAGCTTTATGAAGCAAACATGACACAAACTCTGATGATCACGCAACAAACATTCTCCTAGAAGTATGAGACAACAACTGTCCTCTATATTCATTTGCTCATCGTCACCGGCAAATCAATTCACCACATTGACTGCTACATGGTATATAGGAATAATTTAAATTGTACAGCAATGAAGATTTAATTTAATTAGTTTTTTAAAAAATATATTATAAGTTTCTATATTTTTTTTTTTTTTAACTTTCCATATACACAAGAAATTCTTTATTTTCTTTTTTTAAAAGTTGATTATTTATTTATAAACCATACCAGAGGAGTTTGGAATCCAAAACATATATTTTTATTTTTTTTGAGTGTGTTATGTGTACAGTATAGGGTGTGTTGTAAATGATGAGAAATATTTAAATAAGCGGTAAAAGACCTCAAAATCTAAAAAAAAAAATCATATAGATCATTGTTTGATTTAAGTTACAAAACCAGAAAATATGTTTTGTGTTTGTTTAAGTTTCACTCAGTTATGTTTAATTGAGATAATGTTGAAGAGGTCCGAAATTACTCATGATTTCTTGATTATGTATTATTCAAGATATATCTTGTAATTAGGTCGAACTAGACTGTTTTTGCTCATTTAATTAAAATATTTAATTTTTTTAATTACTCAATATTATTTATAACAAATTAACATATTTATGTTATGTACACTATATTAGTAAATTAAAGATCATAAGATCGAATCCCAGCCCCACTTCACACTACAGCTAGTCCCCGTGGGAAGTTAGAACAAACCCCCTTAATTTGGGGAGGCCTACAAGTTGTAACATATATACTTGTAAGAAAAAAGAAAAAAAAAAAAAAAGAAACATATTTATATAATTTTAAATAAGCCACCAATGTATTCATTAGATAGATAGCTTGAAGTAATATTGACAAATAAATTTTATTTCAATTCAGTTGATATATTCAGTCAGTTGTAATATATTTTTACTTAATTAATTCTGAATTGACTATTGCTTGCTTTTAATTATTTATTTATTTTTAGGTATTTGTTTCCCTCTCCTATAAGAGACAAACATGGTAGAAGGGTTATCATTGGTATTTCAGGTACGTTTTATAAATATTGTCAAAATTTTTTCCATTGTGAATTAAAAATTTATATTTTATTAACATTTTTTTTTTCAGAATACCTAGATGCTCATAAATATTCACGGATAGATATGTCAAAAGTTCATGCCATTACATATGAAGTTCTCATGGAAGATGAACAGAACCAGATTGTTGGCTTTACACATTTTGGTGACTTCAAACATGTATCTGCAGCACACTTAACAATATGGTCCCCTACAGAGTTTGCAACTGTATTTAGATGGGGAGAGGTTGTTTAATTTTTTTAATAAGCAAATACATTTTCAGGGTTGTTGCAGTGTTTATATGCTACATTATTTTTACCACTTAGTGCATATGACTGTACGTATAAACACTAATTGTCCTATATAAGAGGTTTAATGAACTGAGGGAGAAGGGAGACTAGGTTAATAAGGAAGATGGACAAGAAACTATTTTTAGTATAAAATGTTTAGTAAAATATATCTAGCAGTTAGTAGAAGGATTCCATATGTATATTTTATTGTCCAGATAATTTAAAAAAGAAAAGAAAAAATAATAATATAAAAAAAGGAAGAAAAGATTGTTTGAGGTGATCAGTAAAAAAAAATAAAAAATAAAAAAATAAATATACTTATTTATTTTTACATTTTTTTTTATTTATTTATTTTTTTAATGACCATCCCAACCAATCTTCTCTTCAATTATGAATAACATAAATGATGAAAAGTAAAAGTGATGTGATATTTTAGAAAAAAATGAACTATTGTTAAGAATAAATATGTAAAGAGATATATTTTCTCCTTTTACATAAATTCAATATTTATATATGTTTCATATATAACTTCCATTGATGACACCTGTCGACTTTATATTGGATAGACAAGTTTTTCCCCTCAACACTTTTAATGGGTATCCACATCTACATGGGTATCCGGTATTCACATTTCACAAGCCAAATCTGTAACTCTATAACTTCATTAGGGATTACAGACTAGACCATTTTATTCAAAAGCAGAGTTCTTGAGTTCAATAAACCTATTGAAAATGGTCTTATTTCAACCACTGTACGATGTAATTAACGAATTTATAATAAGATAATTAATGTGAAATTAACCAGTTGCTTTATATTTATTACCCTGGTATGCAAACACAAAAAATAAACATGTTTGTATTTTTTGTTAAGAAAAAAAAATCTAAAGATATTTATTTATTACTTTTTCAAATATTATTTATTGAGCAAAAATTATTATTTTAAAATATCCGGTATGGTTTTATAGTTTGTTAATTTCTTTTATGATACAGTAATTTTGTAGTTCTTTTAGTTTTTACATTCTAATTTAATGTTCTAAAATAAATGTCTATTTCAGCAATCCGTACCCATGAGACACAAGGAAATTCATTTTTTAAATGTTCCATCCCCACTTAAGTATGCTTATGATTTTGTAAAGTCCTTGATGAGTAGTAAAATAAGGGAGAGGCTAATGGTAAGTTCTAAAATAAAGCTTTAGAATAATTATTTTTTCATTGATATGCTAGGCTTATTGTTTTGTTTATAACTGCTTATTTTGAACCATAATAATGTATATAATGTATGTATTAATTTCAAATCAATATTGTTCACCTTTTTATAGTATTATAATTTTAAAGGAAAGTACAAGTTCAATGCGTAGAAGTTTGACTGTGTATTGAAATCCTGATGTAATTTTATTCCACAGTATTTTTACAAAAAAAAAGTGTTGCATTAATCATTTTCAGAATGCAAAATTTGGTGTTTGATGAAATACTTCTCATTAGCCAACAAAAATACTGAAAAAATAAAAGCCTCCAAACCATATCCAATGCAATGTGGCCAAGACAGTCGGTCATCAGAACTTAGAATGGCTTATAATAGTTATTTTATTGATTCATTCAGGGTAAATCAGGTACTCTAACTTGGGATTCATCCACACAGCTCATTAAAAATACCATATTTAATTTAACAGCCATTTCTTCTAGGCTTAGAAGGGAGAGTTGAGAGGACATTTAAACATCTCAGCTGATTTTGATGAAATTTGGTGTATTCCTCTATCAGGCTCTTCCTTCTAGGTAGGGCCAACCTCTTAATCTAACATAAATTCCAACAATTTGTATGGATTTGGATTAGTATTGTCATTTTTTAAAAATTTTTTATTTTGCACCAATAATAACCTGTATTGACTAGGGTGATGGGTAAAGCAGCAAGTTTAGTATTTTTAAAAAAAGATCCCATATATTGTGTGTGTGTACAGGAGTTCAGGGTCGGCGAGCGGATTAAAGCATGTACAAAAATGCTCTAGACTTCAAGCTTTATTATTCAAATAATTAATTCCACATACAATAGTTAAAGAATAAAATGTATATTTAAATAAATTTGCCCCTCATAATCATAGACAGTCTGTTCCCGGTAAAAAAATATAGGTTCTTGTGCAACTTCAGATTCTGAGCAGCCATAATACATGAATCTATATCAATTTGTCACTGACCTTGAATCCAAGTGAGCCAGTGGGAAGGACACTGCCAGATTGGCTCCAAAGAGATCGACTATAGAGCTATAGGCTATATTGATCCATATATGCCGTTGCACCATAGAGACTATTGTTCATAGCAATGTGCGATTGGTTGTCTCCTCCATCCTATCTGTGTTCCAGCCAGCAAAATATGTCTGTAAGAATATCAAATCTACATGATCCATAGCGTGAACTGAAAACATTATGTAGATCTTGTTTTATATTTTCTTACGGATGTATATTGCTTACAGGAGCACGGATAGCCTAGAAGGGGTCATTAAACCTAATGGTTCTATGAACCATGGTTTCCATTGTGGCGACAGGCCACCCATAGCTCCGGAGTTGATTCATTTGGGACCAATCAGGACAGTGACAAATCAGTCTAGATCCATGAATTAAGGCTGCTCAGTGTCAACAGGTGCAGGAAAACCTTATATTTCTTTTCCTGAAATAGACTGTCCATGAATCAAACCTCGGTGGACTACTGAAATCCTGGAAAATCACATCATTATTCCTGATCAAGTGATTAAAGTAAATACTGATGGGACTTATATACTCAGGGGAGAGGGATAGAGTGAATCTTGGGCAAATTGACTTTCCTTGGTGGATGGTCATCCATTCAAATACTCACTATGCTCAACATTGGTTAACTTTGATTATTTACTTCAAGTGTCTTTTATCCTGTTTGGCTCATATTGTATATATATATAAAACTATTGTCATATTGTAACATTTCAGGTACACAATAATTTAGCGGAATTACATGCTAATTTGGACCCTAAGGTATTACCAAAGGAATATGGTGGTGATATACCAATGGCAGAAATGATTGGTAGGTTTTTTTCCTTTAAAACAATAAATTAACAAAATAGGATTAAATTTTTAAAGATGAAGGCACAAGTTTATTTATATTTATTAAAGGTTTAATATGCTACTAACATACTACTCACTTTTATTTACAATTTATAACACAATAGTCATAAATGAACATAAATATTTCTAAACTGAGCTTGAGGAATATTCCATGAAGAACAGGTTTCAAATATTATAAGAGATAGACAAACTAGTTTGAAACTATCAATTATTATAAAATATAAAATATAGAACTGAAAAAATTGGCAACAGTAAATTCTCTTTATGACTTACTTGTAATTATTTACGATGACAATGTATTCAATAACTTAGAATATTTATTACTGAACTTTATTTATTTTATTTTTTGTTGCAATTTTAGAAATGTGGAAAAAAGAACTGGCTGAAAAAAGAGAAAGGCTTTTAGCATTGGATCATATGAAGTTGCTGGATAATTCTTGTTTATCTAAAAAAGGAAAAAATGGCAATAACAGAAGTATCGATACTACTTCAGTTATAGGAAGTTTCAGGAAATTGGAGGTTGACTAAACTTTGATAAATCTAAACTTTCTTAATCTAATTTGTACCTGTGGCATTATATTCATTCAATACAAACAAGTTTCAAAGACAACTGTAATCAACATAATAGTTAATAAAAGTTCATAATAGTTGATATAGCCATTGGTTTTGTATAAAGGTTTATGAATGCATAAAACTAGCTTATTAAATATATATAGATAGGAAAAAAAAGATAGTAAGAGTGGAAAGATTGCATTTTCATTCATTAGAAAATATAAAATAAAACAGGCATTACCAAAAATATTGAGATAATGTATATACTGTTTTTTTATTTGTTTGTTTTTTTACATTTTTAAGTGAAGATTTATATATTTTTATATTTGTATATAAATAAATAGTAATGTATCATTAGAGGTAAATTTATGTTACAATTGTTTTTTTAATCTTTTTGTAAATAAATTTCATACTTTTAAAAAGTTAATTATTTAAACCATTGAATTCCAACACTGATTTTCATATTTTTAAAAATTTATTTTAATATACATGCCATTCTTTCTGAAAATGTAGTATTTAATATGAACTTGAATGTCTTATAAATAAAAGAGCCTAGCTTTAACAAATCATCTGAATAAAAAATTAAATTAAAATATTTTTATATAAAATATTAAGTTAAAAATATTGCTGGAATATTTTCATTAATACAAATGAAAATATGCCATACACCATCCAGATGTATGCATTTAATACATGTTCACCAGTATTTCTTCATGCCAATTAGTGATATTTTTATAAGACAACAATTTAACATTTTAGTGTTAAAATAATCTAATACAAAAAAACACTTTTATTTTATTTTTTAAATGCTATCTATACGATACGAGCCTTGTCTAAATGTCAGTTGGGTCAGGTCAGTCAGATAGCTCAACTGAAATTTGTGTGACCAGTGTGATTCTAGTCTGATATAGGTTTTTGACACATTTGTTAATTCTTAAGACACAAAAATTCCGCTTTTAAGAGGAATTGGTCAAAATGGCATGTTTTGGGGAACATACTCTCAGTCCACCAATTTCTTCAAGAGAAAATCTACAGATTTAAGACAAGACGAATATAGGAAGAGTCATATTTTCAAAGAGCCTGACACTTTACCAATATCATCATGTAAGTTGTTCATTTTTATAACAATTAATTAATAATATTTTTTTGGGTGGTCTCAATTTAAAATTCTTAAGTCTTTCAAGCTGAAATTTGTTATAAACTAGTTGTCATTTTGTTTTACTTGTATTAATTTACGATGTAATTCAATAACTGTTTCTTAATTTGTAATTTATCTTTAAAAAAATTATCCAAACAAAAATTGTACTACAGATTGGAGGGTATAATTTACTAATTAGACTATTAAAAATAAATTAAAAAATAATTATTTTATCATCAAAATTTGAGATTTTCAAGTAAAATAAGTAGAAAATAAAATTTTAATTTATTATTGAATTAATGTATTCCAATGTGGAGCTTTTGAGAGGAAGGAAGAAAATTCATTGCTGGTAATTTAAATTAAGGTTTTATAAGAAATACCAAACTGATCAAAAATTATTATTTTTGAAATACTGCTGCAATCTGGCGTACAGTTTAATTTTTATCTCATGTCTTTACTAAAATCAAAAATAAGATCAAACAACATAATTTACTTAGGGAATGGAGTACTCAGAAAGACTTATGATTACTCAAAAACAGTAATACTAGACTTTATCAGTTAACCAAACCTTACATAGCTCTGCAGTGTTTTGAATATTCATTGATTTCAAATTGATGTAAATGGAAATTAAATAAATATTGCATTTATAACAAAATTCATACGTTCATTATGTCTTCATGTCTTCACAAAGACATGATTTGATTTGATTATTTTAAAAACTTGCACTATCAATTTTCAAATATTTTGCATGTTACACCAAAAAAATCTGATATGCTACCGAGTTTGAACTTAGTAATCCTATGGGTTTTAACCCATTTCTATCCTGGATTGACACCCGTTTAGTTAATATTGCTTTGCTAAATGATGTAGACCATTGGAAAATATTTCTGATAAAATTTGGTTGAACCCATTATAAAATTGATCAATCACCTCATTAGTCATTTCATAATCAAATGTTTTCATGACTGACAAACAAATGGTAGACTAAAAAAAAGAGGGTTCATTGTTCAGACGACTGCAAAACAACTGTTTATTTGATTATGATTTAAATTTTTTTTTTTAATTTTTATCTTGCTCTATCTCACTATAGATCTCAAAAACAAAACAGAAAAAACAATGAATTTTGTTTATAACTAATTTAAATTCATTAAATGTTAATGATTTGGCTTGTTGCCATAATAAGAATGACAATTGAATCAGTTGAAAAAACATCATATTTATTTCTTTTTTTCTATTTATTTCTTTTAGATATAGGTAAACCACTGTCACTTGTTAGTTTGTGATCAATCTATTCAGAAGGGGGAGATCTCCTTAAAAGCTAAGGTTTTCCTGGCTGCAGCCTTGAGTGTTTCAGGGGATATTTTCCATTGTTTTTCAATACCATCTTCCAAAGCACCCATCCCCTCAATAAATTCTTCTCTGAGAAGATTCTGATATTCATTACAAATCCAATTGACCTTTAATTGGTCCTCATCATATCTCTTATGTTTTATATGTCATATATTAAACTGTTTTAGAAAGTTAAATTGACATATAACATAATTCTATAATATACCTAACAATTTTCAGGCACCAATTGATGAATATTAAGCATAAGATATTATTCTAAATAGGAATATTCGGTAGTATAGATATACAGTTCGAGGTAAATAAAAAAGTACAACTGATAATTTTGTTTAAATTATTATTATTGTTTAAATTTTAAAGATGCCTTTTATGACTTGGAAGTCCTCCTGAATGTGTGAATCTGTAAAAAGCAGCAGCATACAACTCTTGTATGCTCAAATGAAACTCAATATTGTCAAATGAAAAATGGAGCATAGCTTAAAGATGATGTGAGGGTTTGCTCATATTATGAAGTGCTTATAAGGGTTATAGTTAAATCCATACCACTTGCGATTAAATTTGATATAGATTGATTATGCATGATATTTCTGTAATAAAAATAATTCTACTTTAATTTATGGTTTCTATTGGGCGCCTTCAGCCGGATCTCAACAATAAAAGGCTGGGTGAGAAAACCTAACCCTCCCATATACATACACATGAAAATAAAATAATATCATAGGATCTGGAATGTCTTTATAGCTGAGAGGGATGAGAAAAATAATGTTCTTATGGAAAAAAACTGTTGAAATTTTATATTCTTCATTTTGAAATAGCTATTAACAAAAATTATGTTTAGCTTATTATAAAGCTAACTTCTTGCATTGTCTGATTTATCATTCCATGAACACTGCCAAGAAAATGTATTTAACAATAGAAAAAACAATTTTTGCTTTGTATTAATCCACACACATATTTTTTAAAAAAGACATATTAATTTACTCATTTTTCCTAAGGTATGTCAGTTATTGATATACTATCAGCTACTAGTACTTTTACTCTAAATGGCCTCCATGGATTTGAAATAACTAGTTTGGCGAAAACAGATCACAGAGTGGCTGTGCGAAAATACATAATAATATAGTCACATAATAAATTATACAGAGTTCACTAAACTGCAAATATGAACTAAGGACATCAAAATAAGAAAAAAATTTCCTCTGAAGGTATGTCCTCAAACGCTTTGTCTAGGAGATATTCACACCTAAAGATTTTCGTTGTTATGAATTATTTATGTTATATGAAATAAGTGAAACCTATTTATTTGTTTTTTACTATTTTATTAATTAAATGTAAACATTAACATTCATATGTCATATAAATGTTGTTCAAAATGATTTCCTTGAGCATTAAGACAGGCTCAGCGTCCTACTTCAACAGCAGCAGTGGCAGAATGGCACTGGATATGTGTTATTGTTTCACAACATTCAATTATCCTTCCTTGTAAGGAATTAAGGTCATTGACCGAACTTTCTCAATCATATCCCATTTCCCATATTCCAATCAATGGATTGGCCATGATGGACCAGTGGCTTGGCCTGCATGCTCTCCAGACCTGACACCACTGGATATTTTGTTTGAGGTGACATTAAATAAAAAGTCTAAGCAAGTCTGGCCAATGAAGCTAATTCCTTATGAAGAAGGATAATTGAATCTTGTGAAATAATAACACATATCCAGTACTGTTCTGCCACTGCTGCTGTTGAAGAAAGATGCCTAGCCAATCTTAATACTCAAGAAAATCACTTTGAACAACATTTAATATGAATATTAATGTTTACATTTAATTAATAAAGTAATTATAACAAACAAATAGGTTTTATTTATTTCATATAACGTAACTAATTTATCTAGCTTGGACTAATTTGTCGTTTTAATTCTTAAGGTTGATAGATGCGATGATGGATAAGGTGACCTCAGTGGTAATATTAGATCATATATTTTCACTGTTCCGCATGGAAGTATAAATTATTTTAAATTAAAATGTCCATCCTCTTACCGTCCTATCTCTCTTTTACCCATCATGGGCAAAATCCTAGAAAAACTCATCTTAAAACGCCTGTACCCTATCCTAAATTCTAAACACATAATCCCAGATCACCAATTTGGTTTCCGAACTTCCCATTCCACTATACAGCAATGTCATCGTGTGGTAGACGTAGTCTCCTCTGCATTGGAGCGCGGAATGTACTGTACGGGAGTCTTTCTCGACGTTGAACAGGCGTTTGATAGAGTTTGGCACCCGGGACTGCTGTACAAACTCCGAAAATTCCTACCACCTACATACTTCCTCATTATCCGTTCCTACCTTACTGATAGATACTTTAAAGTAAATCACAATAACGCCTATTCATCCCTTTTTTCCCAGTCTGCTGGTGTTCCTCAAGGTAGTATCCTAGGTCCTATCCTCTATACAGTTTATACAGCTGACATCCCTACCTGTCCCAACACTGTCATCACCACATATGCCGATGACACATGTATCCTATCAGTAAACAATGACCCAGCAATTGCATTCCAAATGCTTCAATCACACATCATAAATCTAGAAGAATGGTGTCAAAACTGGAGAATTAAAATAAACTCCAATAAATCCCACCAAATTACCTTTACCCTTCGTCGTAAACCAACGACTTCCTGTCCTACAGTTTCCTTTAACAATACTCCACTTATCCCTGTTGAGCAAATCCGATACCTAGGACTCCACCTGGACAAACGACTAACTTGGAATCCTCATACTAGACTGAAACGACAAGAAACCGCTCGACGTTTCCGATTACTTCAGCACTTACTAGACAAACGCTCTAAACTTCCCATTAATTACAAAAGACTTATATACTTGACTATAATAAGACCTATTTGGACTTACGGAGTTGAGCTATGGGGCTCCACTAAACCATCGAATTCCTCTCGCATCCAATCCTTACAATCCAAAATCCTTCGTAAAATCCTCAATGCTCCTTACTTTGTCACTAATAAAATTATCCATAAAGATCTTAATGTTCCTTATGTTTCAGATCTGGCCCAATCCAGATACCTATCCTTCCATAATAAACTTCAGAATCATCCCAACCCTCTCGTTTCTAACCTTGCTTCCTCTTCAATTCCTGATAACCCTCCGAGGCGTCTGAAAAGAAGATGGCCCCGTGATCTCCTAATATAGTCATATCATTAGAGTGCTACCATTGGGTAGTTACTCAGCAAGTGTATTCATGTCATTATATCAATTATGTCCAAATTTACTTGATGTATTTATGTAATACAGTTGTAAATGTCATAAAGAAATAAAAAAAAAAAAAAAAAATTAAAATGTCTTGTGTCAAAGACAATTTCTTATAACCCTTATTTAAGTCTTTCTTTTAAACATAATTTTATGAGTATAATCATTAGTGAATTCAAGATTTAATTTTGGAGGGAAGCGTTTTCAGCCCGAAAGCTTATATATATATATTCATATAAAACGCTAATTACTTTGGAAGAAAAAAAAAGAAACTACCTACTTTTATAAAATGGTGTTTAAGTGATTCTTGAAGTCCTATTAAATTTAATTACACGAACAATAATACTTTTACATGACATAGCTATATTTTAACATTTTGGGGAGGGAGGGGGAAGGCTTCAGCCCGAAATCCTTCCCTCCCAGTAAATCCACCTGTGAATAGGAAGTGGTAAGGTTTGTAAAAAATACAGATAATTAGGTCAATTTTCTCTCTAGTCCTCGGTATTATAATGGTAAGTATCCCCACCAGTGTGGGCGGGGTGGCCGAACGGACTAACGTGTGTGCACAGCCCCGCCGTTGCCTGGCAACCTGATATAAGAGATAATTGTCATAAAATAGTCACGAGTTCGCGTCCCGGTGCAGACGGAGTCTTTGAATCCCCGCCCACACTCCCTAGCCCGGGAAAACCCCATTATAGCCTTAAAGGGGAAGATTGAAAAAAAAAAAAAAGGTATTGACCTTAGAGAATATTTTATTTTATATGTTTTAGGAAATATTGATTCTCTAACAATATTATAAGTATTCCTATGATTTTTTTTACACTAACTTTATTATTATAATCTCTTAGGGCAAATTTTGAATCATGTGAGGGTCTTTTGTATGCTGATCTTTACAGCATACAAGACTAAAGATATATTTGGAGATTAAAATCCAAAGAACGTGGAAATAAGATTTCACAGAATAGTTTACTCCTTAATTTTAATAAATATTTTTCGTTAAAAAAAATGTAATTTTTATTTATTTATTAGTTGTACATATTTGTGGCTCACAATAAATTTGCCATCTACCTTAGTATTCAGCAAAGATGATATCAAGGAGAAGAATAACAAGACAAAAAAAAAAAAAAAAAAAAAAGAAACGTAGTAAAATAACACATACATTATAACATAATAACAAATACACACACAAAAAAGATAATGCAGCAAGTAGCTCAATGCAATAAGTCTCTTGGCCACCGCCTCAGCAGTCTTCTGGGCGGATTATATGGATTTGTGGCAGTAGATAGAGCTTGAGTAAGTGGATTGGAATTTAGAGTCAGTCTGTCATGAAAATTATTAAAGCGGTCAGTGGCAGTTGCCGTGATGAAAGGAGTGTTAAGGTCAGTGTGTAACGTGAGATTTGAAACGTAAAAGGGTGCGTCTACAATTTTCCGAAGGACTTTTGACTGAAATGACTGAATGATTTTTATATTTGATTTCTTTGCTGTTCCCCATAGTTCGATCCCATATGTCCATAGTGGTTTAATTAGGACTTTGTAAATAGTTAATTTATTAGTCACAGATAATTTAGAACGTCTGTCAAGTAGCCTAGAAAGAAGTCCGTATCGCTGATTAAGTTCTTTTCTTTTTTGCTTTATGTGGTATGTAAAAAAAATGTAAGTAGTTTATTTTGACTTTGTAGCCCGCGACTTCGTTACGTCAAATTATTGGCAATCGTCTACAACTTCGTGAGTAGTTTCACTTTTTCAAAAACTACAACTTTTTAATCTACCAAAAATCTCACAAATGGGCACTTTATGCTTTGCACTTGAATTCGAAAAAAAAAAATGAGAAAAAAGATGGTCTACAAAAATATTATGCCATTTGGCCTCTACCAGCTCGCTATTTTGGGGTGGAAGTCACGCCAAACGACCCAATATTTTCGTAGACCCACTTTTCTCTCGATTGATAATGAAATTAACTTACGATTCAAATGTAAAGCAAATGGGTGTTCATGAGTTTTTAGTACCTTTTATTAAATTAACAAATTTTACCATCTCCAGCTTGAAAATGCCCTATTTTCTAAGACTTTTGTAATAAAAAGTTATAGGTTATGGTAAAATGAAGCCATTCACGAAATTTTAGATGAGTGTTAATAATTTGATAAGAAGTCTTACCTTTATAATTTACATTAACAAATTTAGATTTAGCTTTTTAGATTAAAGATATGGTGATTAGTATTTCTAGTGCGAAATATTTAGAATTTGGCGAAAAAATATACACATGAATTAGGCAGGAACTTCCTCTGCGTGTAGTCCTCGGGGTTGCATCCAACCTCTGGTATGCTACTAATGTCTAGCAAGTAAAATTAGCTTTTATTTATTTTATTTTTCAGAGTAATTTATTTCTTGTTAACTATACCATGTGAAATTGCGAACACGAATAATAATGAAAGTAGATAAAGGAAGTGAACAGAACGGTCCAAACCAGGAAGGATAAATTAGAGAGCCTGTTTTAATGTAATGTCCTTGGGAGGACTCAGTATTTAAATATCTTTATTTATAGGGATTCAGTCTGATGGATTTATTTAGAGTTCAAGCAGTATTTGCTGTTGGTGTATGCTTGGCCCAATGCATATATGTATTACATTAAGTGTTGCTGGGGGACCTTGCCCCCCGGCCAGCACAAAGCCTGAGGTCACTAGGTGGGCCCCTTTGTCTGCCCCACTGGCAAGCTATCTCTCTTCTTTATAAGAGACATTTATGCCAATTCTTCTGATCCTGGTTCCAGATAACCTCAATTGGGACAACCTTAAATGACCTGTCATAAATTTGACTTACCTTACTTACTATTTCAATATCCCATCAAGTGAATGGATTTGAAAAGGTATGCGAGTCCCTTGGTAGGATTTTAAAAGTAAACTTTTGTCATGGACTAAAAACATTTGCAAAACCAAGGAGAGGGCTGTGGTGGGGCTGCTTCTTCTCTCCTCCCTCCATCACAAATAATCAAAAGTAAATAATTTTTCAATAAAATAAGATTATTTAATTTATACGAGAAATTAAATTTATATTTTATGCCCATGTCTTTGTATTCTTCATGGTAATAATAATAATTTATGTATGTAGTAACTAAATAGGCTCAGCTTCCGCCTAAATGTTCAAAGACTAGATAAGTTTTAGGTACAGTTTAGTATTTTATATATTATATTGCTTTTAATTAATTTATTATTGTAGCGTAGTTTGTTTAAGGATGAAAGGGCGTGTATTAATAAAATTCGTAAGGCTGAACATAAAATGGCTTGATAGCCTTTGAAAATAAAGGAACATCCTTTAACATTGAAAATGAAGGAATAAAATTGTAGAAAGAATATATTTGTTTCAGTCTTATACATTTTTTAATTTATCATTATTTCTTATATGAAGTTAGAAGACAAGCTGGAGTTTTCCATCAGTGATTGCAAACAGTACGTTTCATTTATTTATTTCTCATAAAAATAAAAAACCTCTGCCAATGGAAATCAGTATTGCTTCCTCACCGTTTTCATTGACAAAAAAAATATCTATATAACAAGATCTACAATTTTTCGAATGAGAATAAAATCTCTGGAAGAAGCCTTTTTAGAAATTTAACTGCTTTGATATCCACGAACTTTGTTCATCAGTGAATACTAAAATGCGAAGCTCCTTAGTTGCAAATTGTGTTTTATAATTCGTGATTAAAAAAGAAATTCCAGTGCATACTAAATATGCGTATCGTTTTACAGGAAAGCATACAAACTAATTGTTTCTTTATGATTTATTAGTATAATTTGATATTTTATTGCCCTCTGCTATTTTCCATCCTAAAAGACTGCTTATATCAGTTGCAGAATACAAAATGTCACCTCAATGGATGGAACAAAAAATCCATAGTAAAGCAAAATTCAACTTTTTGTTTGTATGGAGTTACCTAGACCAACAATTTTCTTCGTTCAGAACAAAATCAAACCAAACTTTCAACGAATCAAAATAAGCGTGAAGTTCACACAATTTTGATATTCGAGACCATGACGAGCTGTTTGAACTTCAATAGAAATAAAAACAATCACAAATAAGTTTATTTTTTTCTTTTCTCTTTTTTTTTCTTACAAACTCAAATTGATTTAAAATTTGTAAAAAAAATAATTTAAATTTACTGAAAATTACAGGAAACCTAAGCAACGGCAATAGGTGTCATGCCAGTAAAGTTTGGAATCGACCAAACAATACAGTATAAATTAACTTTTTACTTTTATAACCCCATAAAAATATTGTCTTAACCTAACTCCCGCTCCATATGACCTGTGCCTCCCACATTTCACAGCCATTGTATTGTTAACAAATGTATATATATATATATATATATATATATATTTTTTTTTTTTTTTAATTGATACTTGGTAATTACTATACTACTCTCCAAATTTCCTCAAAGTTTGGGTCAAATCGAACGTGCAATTTTAGAGATTCAGACGTATTAAGGAAAACACATTTGCGCATATATAAGAGAAAGTAATGGATAGAATTCAATAAAATTGACACTACATTCGTTTTTTAAACAATACCTACCTTTTATCTTCCTTTGAGCCTGATCTAACAGCCTTTTCTGAAATATTGACACATCTAAAAAAAAAACGTTTGCGCGTGCGTAAGCAGAATTGCTGGAATACAACACGAATACAATGCTTCCCTGTCTTTGGTAGTGAGGAAGCAATTTGTATGTAATGATATAATAATGTAATGTAAGAGCTAAGCCCAAATGGTATTGATCAGTATGCCGCGTATAAAGCAAACCTGTGTAGTAGGGCAGTACCCCTTTGAATAAAGTATTTATCTTTTTTCTTAATAACATTTTTGTTTTATATCAGTGGACCATTATCTTATTAACCAAAATTCTGGTCCACCAGTTTGCAGGGATTGAGACAATTAGCACAGAGGAGTGAGATGTAATGTATTCGACACTAACTTAATTTTGGAATTAACAGTGGATTTTTTAACGTCGTTTTGTATAGTATGATTTGAAATAAAATAAGACCAGTTAAAAAAATACAAATAATTTTGGATTGTATTTTTTAAATGAGATTGTATAAAAATAAATTAATTTTCTTAAAAAATAAATTAACAATTATTTCTGGTAGTTATTGATGTTGAAAGGAAAAGAAAGATCTGAGAGAAGGAAGGAGTGCGTGGAAAATGGTTGAATACTTAAATATTTACTTTTTATAATAAAAAAAATTCAAATCTATCATTGAAAAATTAATAAAAACCAGTTCCAACACTCATATATTGTAAAAAGCGTGAGGAAAGAATAATATTAATATTGAAACCATGAGGAGAGCGACATACGGTGGAAGTCTCCCAAAATGAAAAAATATATTTTTTTCTATTGGTTTAAATTTGCTTTTTGGTGTGTTGGTGTTTGGCGGGTTGTCCTTCAAGAAATATTTTATATGGTTTATTCGTTTTATTTCAGAGTAATTGCAGTCACTAAAAACTGCAACTATAAACCAGCTACTGGTTAAAATAAATAGAGAATATATGTAGGAAATATATGCACTATGTATTAAGAAAAATAGTAAATATATTTTACTTTATATATTTTTAAATGAGTAAACATAACGTTAAATTAAATGCAGCCATGACATAATAAACATCTATTCAGAATGCAGAATAATTATTGAATTTTATTCAAGAATCCGAGGTTCATGGTCGGTGAACTGATCCCGTTTGAACTTAGCAGGCATCCATTAACCTTTTGCCAGTGTCAATTCCGAAATGGATTCGACTGTGATCGAGTATTTATGCGTTTCTTATCGCGGGACATTGGCACGCAAAGTAAACAAAAGGGATCTGGGTGGACTTTGAAGCAGAGTCCATCAATCAAGCACATTGTGTTGGGCAAGGTCCTCCTGTCTGGTTCGGTCGGCCCGGGCTGAGATCACAGATAGCTGGCGAATCAGTGCGAGATTATCTGGGAAACTGGAAGGTTTTCTGTTATCGCATCGGTTGATAGTAATCTCAAGTCTCGTTTAAATAAAAGATACATGAAATCAGACGGATTATGAATGTTCCGATTATGGTTATATTTACTATAATATAATTTGGAAGAATTTAAGGGCAACTGATAAAACAATGGTCACCGCTAGTGCTGGACCGAACACCCCTGTAGATAAGAGATAAAAAGATCGTCAATATGTTAAAACAAACAAAAGATTCGTTCTGACAGATAAAGGAGCAATCAAAACGCCAAACAAAATAAAAGATATTTTATGAGATTGAGGAATCCTGATAATATTTCTAGGTTCCATTTTTATCTAGTCAATAATACAAGTTCAAGGATGTAGGAAGATCTTATTGGGCGATGACTATACGAGACAGACTAAAAATGACGAGAGTTAGCTAGATTCTTCTAGTAAAATCTCTCTAGTTTCCCTGAAAATATCAAGACATAGGTATCTTAAAATCTTTTTTTAACCGAGACTTAAACATAAGATTTAAGCAGAGAAACCTTGATATGTATCGGTGATAGAGTCAAACGAGATCATTCAGGAATTGATTACATATAAACATAAATTATAAAAAAAAAATCCCATTAACTTTTTATATGCAAATATCTCGATATAATAATGGCCGAATCTTTAAATAAACTAAAATAACAATCTTGGTCGCAGATAAATAATTGATGCGTAATGTGGATAACGGAAATAATTAATATTGGTTGACTTCTGAAAAAAAAAACCAATAAAAATCACTTTTATTCAGTATGAGGTTGAGGCATATTGTCTAATTTCATCAACGCAGTCATAGACAAAATATTTTATTCATGCAAATTAAAGAAGGCAATATCAAAAGTATAAAAATTTACGCCTCCATCCTTAGCAATAATTCAATTTTTTCCATATTGCCACTTTATCTTTATCCACTTGACTCTTCAATTTTTCAATAAAATATTTTTATTGTGGTACATAAATATTCAACAAGAATTACTGTGGGCTCTCAATGAATTGTTTAATTTTTGCCCTGCAATAAATTTAGGTAATATGACAGGAATTAAAAATTAACAAAAAAAAAATCAATTAAACTAAAACCTACGCAAATCTTAGAACAACGTTTTACGAATTGTTTTCCAATTAAAAAAAAAAGTGTAAAGCTTAATTTATATATATATAATATTGACGTAATAAAAGTTTTAATGAATAAGGGATTAATTGGGTTGTATTCTCACCAATTTTTCACTATATTGAGGAATCCTACGGTTGCTATATCCATGTATTTGTACTTTTTTCGTAATAAATCTTTAAATGTTATTAACACTAACATTAATTAGTGAGGATTCATCAGCATAATGTTTGTATGATAGGTTACTGGAATTTGAAATATCTTCAAACTTCAACTAACATATTTTTACTCATTAATAATAATTTTTTGAGTTTCAAACGACTAACTATTTTCAAGGAACTCTCATATAACAAACAACCGAATACTCTACAATATCTATATCAATCGTTTATTACCTTAGGAAATTTATATGAAAAAATCTACATTTATAAATTAATCTTTATTGAAATGTAGTGCAAATTAATAAATAAAATATTATCAACCGATTTTTCTTTTTTGTGATTGGGGTGAGAGTCATAGTCAGTGAGAATAATAAATAAATATTGAAAAACAATATGTATAAACATTTGTATTTTTTTTCTCACTGACTGCAACAGACTGCGGTTTCACACTTCCGGAACTGAATTAATTTTAATTCTGTGAGGTTAAGATTGTTTTGGTGTTATAAAACGATCCTGACATTATGAAGAATATGTTGTTTTGTAAGGGACTAAATTAAAATATTCAATTTATTTATTTTAATAAAAAGAAATATTGATTGTTTGTATGAATGACCTTAATTTCTTTTGTGATATTTGACATGAGTCTGTTAGGTCTAGTGTAAGTACTTGTGCCCATTCACTCACCAATGAAGTAAGGTAAAGAAAAATGTTTTCAATAAATTTTTATTTAATTTTCGCATTGGAGAAAGTAGAATAGTTTAAATTGTTTATAGGATTGAGATAAACCATAATAAGGATGACAAAGTTCAAATTAAATAGTATCAGATCCCAATTTTGGTATCAGAGAAGGATTCGATAAGTGCTGGAAAGTTTAATTACAGTTGACAAGTTTAATTTCAATCAGCGATAATCACACCTAGTGTTGTTCAAGTGAGAGACCAAGACGAGTCTTGGTCTTGCGTACTCAATCTTGGTCTTAAGCAAGAGTCTCGCAACAATCTTGCAGTTACCTATTAGCTGATTACTATAGAGATATTATTTTAATTTTTTAGAAAAGAGAAACTTAACTAAGCCCAAATGAAAAATTAGATGAGTTGAATGCAAAAGTATATTGGTTATACCAATTCTTTATGTATGGTAACTAAAATTTCGAAGTATGAGTAACTATTAGTGTGTTAATTTTTATTCAAAAATAGATTTTTCTACCAGTCTTAGTCTTGCAAAAGTTAGGCGGTCATGCAAAGTGACCAAGACTGATTTTGGACAACATTAATCACACCTCAGTAGTGCTTTGGTTAAGATATTGGCTCTGCACAAGGTTTCAGTTTAGAAAAAATACGTACCCCAACTATTTATAAAATCCTAGCAATGCAAGACTGCCCCGTTTCAGAAAAAAATCAACATAATGTACTTCCTAACATATAATTCAAATTGAGGGTTCGGAATAAAAAAAAAAAGACATATTTAATGCGCTCAAACAATAAAAAGTAATAACATTAAATTAAAAAATAATTATAAAAATAATATAATTTCCTTTAATAATCAAAATCGATTATATGAATAACTGATAGCTCATGGATTGCATGGCCGTGTACACAATATCGTAAACCAGTTAATTGTTTATGAAGTTTTCGTGATTTCATAATAGCTCTTTCACATCAATTTGTTAATATTTACACATTAATTTGTCACTTAAAACTAGTGCCCTTTTATCTCCATTTTCCTAATTATTTACTTTTTATTACACAATTAAATAATTATTTTCATAAGATTTTGTTATGTATTATTTATCTGTCCTTCTTGGTAACCTAATTATATTTTTAAATGATAAGAAACGGTTATCTGTTGATCATGGAGATTAAAAATAAATAAAAATAGATACGGGATTGAAAAATAAAAAAAATATTGTTGAGATAACATTTTATAATTATTGTTTACTTTCTAAAATATATTTAGCTTAAGTATGATGAAATTCATGGACCGATTGAATAGAATCAAACTGATTTAAAATTTTTGAATTATCCTCAATTATATTTTTTATGTTTGTAACAACTGATTTCTGAATTCGGTTTCTAAACAGTTCATATTAGAAATCTGTAACTGAGTTATGTAGAATCTATTTATTATTTTGGATAAGGGGTTTTATTTAAAAAAGTAATATAATATTTAAAAATTAATTAATCTTAATTTTAAATATTTCAATTTTGTTTAGCTATCATTAGCCTCTTAAGCGAAAGTGAAGTAGCTTAGTGTTTCTACATGAAGTAAAAAAGGTTTAGTCCTTTGAATCTAAAATTTACAATAGCACTTTAGGTAATAGAGAAATGAATATACATGGTTCTGTCAGTGTTCTGTACGTAAATCCAGATCGAGGTTAAAAACTACTGCGAATTTTGATACAATTTACACTAGTTATCTGAGTTGGTTCCTAGATAGTCTCAAATAAATTAAATAAATTCCTTTCCCTATTTTAGGCTGCAGTTCTATGTTCCTTGAAACACTTGTATTTCGAAAATCGCTGTTACTACCCAAAATTGGAGATTGTTATACTGTTAATAGTACCAACAACTAATGCCGAAACAAATTATCTTATTTTTGTCATCATAATATATTCTCCATTTAAATTAATTTTGTATTCATACAATAAATAATGTATCATGATTTCCATTTCACATTACTTTCCCACGATTAGACATAATTATATCAACCACTGAAATAATTATAGGCATATGACTATTATTAAAGTGCTGAAATAAGCGTGATGAGCATTGGACAGATTGAAACTGAAAACCTGCAATTAGTACCTAAACTATTTATATTTCCATAAAGACCTTCTCACAAATGAAAAAAAACAGACTAATCTAAAACGGAAATTTAAAATTAATTTCAAACTAGAAAGAAGCAAACAATGGTAAATTAAAAATCATGAAGTTGCTTTTTAAAAACATCTATGAGTAGAAAAATGATTTTATCATGTGATTCTTTCTCTGTTGATGATAACAGTATTTCTGTACTGGATCTGTTTAGAAAACAGAAATCGAAGTTGTGAAATATAATTGAGTCATTTATATTTAAAGTGATCCCAAACCATCATTCACACATTTTCAGAAAACGGGAAAACTGATTTCTTATTATCAATTTTATATCGCAATCTTTATTTAAAAATAAATGAAAATACTCTTTGTTTGTGGCATATATTTCCGAAAACTATTGATTCATTAATAATTAAAAAACATTGAAAGTGAAACATGGACGCTTTTGGAGAGAATCAAACTTCAGAGCCCATTTGGGAATAATAAAAGATTAATAGGTATGTAGAGAAAAAAATGCCAATGTTTCGTTGAAAATGGTTTTAGAATTTAATTCTAAAAACTTAACTTTTTGTTTAAAATAATAGTGCAATAAAAAGTTCAATTTGCATTTTTATAAAAAGCTTTTGATGATTTTTTAAAAAAATACAAAATGAATGCAAGAATCGTTACATTTCATGAAAAAAAGACGAATTTTGAAAATAAACATATTTTCACTTCAACTTTTTTACTTTCACTTACCGATATATGTAATATATAGTAAGGGGAAAGTATTGCGATCATGAAAATTTTCGAATCTGAATTTGCAACGGAAATTCAAAACATTTTGAGGTCCTCTGAGTCCAAATAACCTAGTCCCGCAAAATGGTCTGTGTGTCTGTGTGCCTGTATATGTGTGTGTGTGTGTGTGTTTATGTGAATTATCTAGCTCGGAAACGAAAAGTCATACGAAACTGATATTACTTTTAGGTTTGTATATGGATCAGATTTGACACCATTTTAAATCATCGACCTTACAAATTTTTACGATTTTCTTGAAAACAGCTCCAACGATTTTATGTTGAAGTTCAACCAACTCATCGTAGTCTCCTTTCCATTTCCACCTTAAACACCAAAGTTGCAATCGTGAAAATTTTCGAACCTGAGTTTTCAACGGAAATACATGTTTTGAGGTATCCTGAGTCCAAATTACCAAGTCCCGAAAAATGGTTATTGTATCTGTATATGTGGTTATTGTATATGTGAAAAACATGGTTATTGTATATGTGAACACACTAGCTCGAAAACGAAACTGATATTACGTATTTAAGGTTTGTATATGGCTCGGATGTGACGCCATTTTAATTCATCGACTTTACACATTTTTACGATTTTCTCGAAAACGGCTCCAACGATTTTGATTAAACTTGGTGAATCAATGCATAATTAAATAATCTTTAATATCATTTAGGTCTTATCCCTATTGATTTCGCTTAACAGGGCTTAAGTGTTTAATGTTCAAAACGTCTTCCTCTAAATTACCTATTATTTGGTTTATTATAAATAATTAATTATCTCCCATTGTTATGAGTTATGAAAAAAGGGTAAATGTAATTTTTGAAAGAATTTGATAATTGAATAAAGAAGAAAAAAAAAATGCTTATCCAGGTCGAAAATGAATCTCCGGAAATACTAGTCAGAAGGTATACGTATAATATATCATTGGAAAGCAGATAATTGTAGAAATAAAATCTAATAAATAAAGTTTTAGAAGGTAACTTTTTTTTAATTGTATTATCAAAATAAATAGGAATCGGTATTTATCTCGATTTTCAAAACATCGATCAAGGTTCAGTTCAGAAATAAGTAATATGTATCGTTGAATACAATAACCTCGTAATATTTAATTTACTGTTGCCCGAAATGGCCTGGGTCTTGTTATTGCATTTTCACAAGACCACGACCAAGACTGCCTAATTGTAGCAAGACGAAGAATCTGCAAGATTTGAGCGAGAACATCACTGACCTGCCAGACTCAAGCATCTCGCCGTTAAGACAAACTGGGACTTAGGCGTTTTGTTTCATTATCAATATTAGAAGAAATATCCTAATATCGGTTTCAATACCATGATTCCTTAAATCTTATCACAAAGTTGGTCGTTATAACACTGAAAACTACTCTATTGATTATTATATTTTGAGGTTAAGTACAACAGTGATTTAACGTTTTATAAGCTTGCATTCAATCTAAAAAAAAGATTTTTTTTTTTCTTATTGAATCGTGTTTTTGAGCTTAGATCTCCAAAAAATAACAAAAACATTATAAAGAGCATGAAAAAACAAACAAACAAACGCGTTTTTTATATATAAAAATCATGGTACAATAGATAACTGGACAATTTTACAGTATTGGTTGTACTTAATATGTCTATGCCATAGTATATAAACTCAAAATGTATGTGACTAAGTGTTTAATAAATAGTATTAGACTAATACGTAATTGATTTGCGAGACTTTCGCTGCAAAACTGAAACAATACCAAGACTGATTGCGCAATATTAAGACCAAGAACGTGGGTGTTCAAGGCAGCAACAAGACCCCAGATTGGTTAATCGTCGTCTTGCTCTTGCATTTGGCCCTCACTAAATTAATTCATAATCTCATATTTTATAATTGCTATGTATAATCAATGTTCTTATTAACTTCATTTATTTATTTTTTTTTCTCGTACTTAATCTTTAAGGAAAATTATCTAGATCGGATAGCACTTAAAAAAATAAAATGTACCAATCGGGAGTGGAATGTATATTTTAGGTTATCGTTTTTCATAGTTATAAAATCAATTTCGTATCCGTGATTTCATAATTTTCAAAATGGTAAATGATGTGTGTCCAAATAGTTCATTCGATGACGACAGAAGACCGCTGGGAACTGGCGAGGTCCAGTTGCGGAGATAAGAGCTCTGTTGTGACTAGAACGGGGAGATGATATATCTCGGGGTCAGCCGCGACCTCCTCCCTCACAGCTGAGGTTCACCCGGATTCTTATCGCAGTTTTATGCAATCACGTGATATGGACCAGTACCGGTGTTTGGCCGATCGTAAAAATCTTCGTTATTGTATAATGCAGATATGTAATTGATGATATTACTTTTGAGATACTTTCGTAAGACGTTTTTGTGAATATATGACAATTGTCACATGATATGGAATATTTCAGAGACTGAAACCCATTTAAACCCTCAAACATTACCGATGAAAACTATTTTAATTAAAAAATGCATTTAATGATTTTTAAGAATAAAAAGAAATTATTGTAACAATTAATTTAAACATTAAAGAGATGGAAATATAATTGACTATTAAAATTATAATATAATAGTAAGTATTTATTTATGTTTTTAGACGTACCAAGGTTTCAATTGGTTATGGTTAATTTGTATTACTTTAATTTTGATTTCATTTAATGTTTTACATATTCTTTTAGTTCTTTTTGTTTTAAAATCTTTGAACCATTTACTATTGTTACAATATTTTTGTAATCCAAAAAAATTACCTCAGTTTGTTATTCTTAGCTCTATTGTTTCTTTTGCATACTTCTTACTTACTCAACTTTTTTTCTAATTATTTAGTTAATTTATTTTTAGTTTTTATATTCTTATTTTTAGTTTTTATTTATTATAAAAACGACAATTTTTCTTGACTTACTGTTATGGTTATTAATTAAATTAATTTAAATTTACTGGAAATTACATGAAATCTATGTAACGGCAGTAAGTGCCATACCAGGCAACTTTTGGAACCGACCAAAAAATACAGCATAAATTAACCTTTTGAATAAAATCTAACATTTTATAACTAAAAAAAGTATTGTATTAATCTAACACCCATTCTATATAATCAATGCCTTCTACATTTCACAACTAATATATTTTTAACAGCTATTTATATTAAAGAGGAAGGAGATAGTCCTGGGTGGGTCATAAATAGACTAAAATGGCGGAAAAAAGTATTTAATTTCAATACCCGACTTAGCAAGTCTTCTTCAGGGAGGTGTCTTCAGCAAGGAGTTTGAGTTAAAACTGGTTTTATGATTATGAAAAAAAACTGGTACTTGATTATTAGTTTAACAATTCCTAACTTTCTTCCAAATTTAAGCCAAATCGAACTTGAGGCTTTAAAGATATAGACGTATCAAGAAAAATACGTTTGCGCATATGTAAGTCAAAGTAGAGTCGTATTGCCATACCTAAAAAAATACGTTTGGGCATGTGTAAGTGGAAATGCTGGATGATATTCGCTAAAATTGGTATGGAATTGATTGCTGGATTTTATACGGATCTAGTCACCAATCTGCACAATTCCTGAAAATTGGATAAACGGTAGTAGGTGGTATACCCGTTACATGGATTTGACTACAGACAGACAGGCACCGAACCAAATTTGTTCCTTGATGTCTGAAACGGTATATGTGAGCGGAAATTTTCCATTCGTAGCACAAATTATTTGTTAAACTCTCGCACGAATACAAAGCTTCCTTCCCTATGTTGAGTAGTGAGGAAGCAAAATACAGTAACCATACCGATTACATACATACTAATATATGAAAAGGCGGCACATCGGTCATTTTGACTAAGTCAACTATTTTTATTTTTATTATTTTTATTAAGCTGGAGTGTCAGAAGGGAGTGGGATGACAAGAATTGCCCTATTAAGTTTATGAGGAGGAGGAGGGAGAGGGGGCACATTTTAAGGAATTTTTGAGTGGTGCACCTTTTTACGGGATTATGAAAAATATCGGAGTGAACAATAGTTTTGTGGGTTTTTATTTAAAAGGAACTTCCAAACCATGGTATAAGGTGTTTCTGTTTATAGACTACTATATTTATAATTCTGCTTTTGTTTGGAAAATTTTTAAGAAGAGGAAGGCAATCAAATTTTTCGAGTGGTGAGTCATGCGGTATCGACATTGAGGTTGGTGGTTCAAAATAACAACATTCTATGCTTTTGTAAACAATTATTGCTCTTTCAATATTGGTATTATCTCTATCGTTATATCAGATCGGTTATTATTGTCGTCTTTGGGTAAATGACCCTTATATCCATCTTCCTTAGTTGATTAAGGGATGTTTATTCTTGATTCGGTAAACGTTTTGGGTACATATTGACCATTCTTCAGCAGAAACCTTTTAAAATGGTATTCTATTCTATCGACTCCTAAGATAACTTTCCATTCTTCTCAGCGATTAGATAATGAGACTTCTTCTACTTCAGTTTTTACTAAGCACTCCTGCTTTCGTGGGCTGATCCTCCGAGAAGAAGATTACCATCCTCGACTTCGGCCAGAGATCCTGGTAAGAGTAAAAGTAGCAGGATCTGGGTTAGGGAGACGGCGCCGTTGAGATTTCTCTCAGACTTACCGTGAGGAAGTGAGAGCGAGCTTCGCCACTGCCGGCAATTAGTGTTCGATCAGCTGGCGTCCCAGGTCCATGAACGTAACCTACATACTCTCAGGTAAGATCCCATATTGTATAGTTCAATTTTATATCGACATGTTTCATAATTAAGTAAAATTTTTCATGTACTTTCAATAAAAAAAATCATATTTCAATATCGAAAAAACAGGCGCTGCAACTATATATTTCATTCGTAGTATTTCAAAAAGGAGTGATTTAACAAGAACCACTATTCAGGCTATTTTATTTATAGATCAAAATTGAATGGTTGAATGATTCATTCATACAATAATCCTTACTCAATAGGAAATAAAACTTAGGCACATTTGAACAAAGATAACAACTAATATAATTTATAAAATCTTTAAATTTTAGCTGAAATTTTATGGAGAAAAAAAACTCAATATACAGGAATGAATACCATTCAGAAATGTAAGAAAAATTGAGGATTTAATTTTAAAAAAAATTTAATATCACTTGAATATTTAATTTAAATAAAATAAAATTAGTGTAGAATGGCAAGAATACAAGTTTCGCCTAATCTATATAAACATCAAATAAAAATGTTAACGAGATTAATTTAAATATATAATGATTTAAATTAAAATTTCTATCGTATAAATTTTAAATTTCAATAACAGTTTCTAGTATTTATTTACATTTATAGTTCCGCATTCAGCGACAAGGACAAAGGCACCGTTGTGAACCTTAGTTAATCAGCAATAAGTATGAGAACTTTAATTGGCGTTTTATGAAAAGTATGCACATCTTCAATTTTCTATAATTTGTTTTTTGTCTTAGTTCATCATTAATGAATAATGTATGGAAAATTAACTTTTAAAATCAACCTTATTTACTTCATTATATTTTCAGCCGATTGCTTTTCGATAAACAATTCATATTACGAATTTAACGTAACCGTTGTTTTTCATCGCTAATGATTGCGATTATGTAATATACAGCACGCTGTCAATAAAATCTATCGATCTTTCTAGATATGTAAAAGGTTACTTGTCGATTTGTTTGAGAAATCGGACCAGTAGTTATACGAAATAATTTTAAATATAAATAAGCTACAGATACACAACCTTGTAACCGAAATACCTCGAATTTATTATATTCATTAAGATGTGATTTAACTGACAAATTAATTAATTTCACGGCTTTTATTTTATATATATATATATATATATATATATATATATATATATATATATATATATATATATATATATATTCAATAACGTGTGTGTATAGTATTTACCTTAAGAAGGCTAAACGGTAAGGTTCAAGAATGCAGTCAGCTGCAATCGTGGCTCAGGCTTGCATAACATACTCCCTGATCTTTTTCATTTCCATCTTCCTATTTTCCTTTTTAAATCACCACTTTCTCTTTTCTGGTGTTAAGTGGATGTAACTAATTGTATCATTAATTGTTCTATTGTCGTGTGTTCATAAACATAAACTGTCCTAATTAACTTATAATGATGAAAGAAAATATATATCTATAACATATTGAGTATAGACAAATTAATGTTCATATTATTAAGCAAGGCCCGCCACCAGGCTGAAAACGTTGGGTACTTTTAGAATACAAAGTTAAATAAAAATACTAATTTAAAATAACATTGTATTTTGGAGATTTCGTATGTAACATGTTGATAATAATAACTGTACGGGATCGTGAAAATTTACGAAAATATGTATTAAGAAAATTTGAAATATTTCATTGTTTATATATTGCACTACTTTTTAGTAGTGCATGTGGGTGCGAAATGCATAACTAATAATCTTGTGGAGTAGTACAGGAATCCTATTTATCACATCATACACGAGAAAAAGTAAATACAATACTTGCAAATGAAATAATGCTCAACAGATCTTATCAAATATAGGACAATTTTATTGAAAGTCGGCTGGAAACTGAGATTATAATCTACTTTTCACATTAGTAGTATTGCTGCATGTGAAATAATTATTAATACATTATATACAGGTGGTAGTTCATAGGATTCTTATAACTTTTGGAGGAATGAAATTTTTTGCAAAAAGCCAAAAAAAAAAATTACAATCTAATTATTTTTTTCTGTTTGGTTGCATGGGAGCGCATGTGTACTGCAAACGCGCATTAGACAAATCACCAGCCCACCCCAAATTTCATTCAAACTATTAAAATTGTGGAAGATTGTTACAGCTATTGCAATAATAGCAACATTTTTTCAACTAAATATCATATAATTTACAAATCTTCTCGTCTTATTTTTGTTTCCTCACAACCGAATATAAGGCAGCATTGTATTCGTGCGAGAATAAAATTTTAGGTTTTATGCAAAAAGTTAATTTATACTTCATTGTTTGGTCGACTACAACTGATACTAGCATGATATTTACTGCCATTACTTAGATTTCGTGTAATTAAATTAATGTTTACTCTACGTTTGTAAAAAAAAGAATTTGTGATTGTGTCTATTTCCATTGAAGTTCAACCAACTCACCGTGGTCTCGATTTCCACTTTAAATACCAAAGTTGTGTGAAATTCGCAAATATTTTTACTTTCACTTACCTACTATGTAATATATAGTAAGGAGAAGGTTTTGCAATCGTGAAAATTTTCGAATCTGAGTTTTCAACGGAAATACACGTTTTGAGGTATCCTAAGTCAAATTAACCAAGTCCCGAAAAATGGTCTGTGTGTCTATGTGTCTGTGTGTAAGTGAACACTAGGACAAAAACAAAAAATCGTACGAAACTGATATTACGCATTTAAGATAGCTATATGCTTTAGATGTCACAGCAACTTTTCCCTTAAAATCGGCTAACCGAAAGTGCCACTTTACATCAACGGTGAACACATTTTTACAATTTTCTCAAAAACGGCTCTAACGATTTTGATTAAACTCGGTGTAACTTTATATAATTAATTGGGGTCTTTAATATAATTTAGGCATTATCCCCGTTGATGTCACTTAACAGGACTTCAACACCCAATGTTCTGATGCGCCTTCCTCTAAAGTACCTTTAATATGGTTGATTTTAAATAATTAACTATCTCTCATTATTAAGAGTTACGAAAAAAAGCTAAATATAATTTTTGAAAGAATTTGTTAATTGCATAAAGGGGGAAAAATTAAAATGCTTATCCAGGTCGAAAATGAATCTCCGGATATACTAGTCAGAAGGTATACGTATAAAATATAGTTGGAAAGCGGAGAATTTTAGAAAAAAAAACTATAGAAACTCATAGAAGGTAACGGAGATTGGTGATAAAAATATAAATAATAATTTCTAAAAACTGACATTATTTAACATAAATCTCATGTTTTAAAGGAAATTTTACGGAATTCTTTCGCATTATAATACGGTGGAACGGTGATGAAGCTATACTGACCTTACTTGGCAGACATTTTTTTTTTAATTTCTAAAGGCGTCGACCACTATGGTCATTATCATCTTATGCCATTGGTTAAATTTTAAATTTTGGAGTATGTATCTGTCCGTCTTAGAAAGACAAAAAGTCTGTCAGTCATCTGTACATTGTCCAGTAAAGAGGAATAAATATTTTGAGGGACATCAAAGAATGATTTTTAGTTTTCATTTGCTCTGCATTCATCAGATAACCGTGCATCCATCAGGTAACCGTGTGGCAGACGTGTGTGGTCTATAAGCAATCACGCCAGAACTACCTATTGAGGAACGAAGATTTCTGTGGAGTGACATCACTTTTAATATCCCTCAGTTTATTTCCGGAGCCAGCTAACTACCTTTGTTCCAATTTTAATTTCATTTTTTGTTTAATGAGGGAGGTAAAGTCTTCGGCAGGGACCCATCGATTCCATATCGCCATAATCCACTTTGGTCCCCTAATCAGCCTGTTCATTTCCTGTAATACCGCAATGAAAAATGAACTGTGATGGCGCAATGGGATCCAGGCAATGATCACTGAAATCACTGCTTTTGTTGTCTGTCATTGTTGATTAATGATATAACATTTAGGAATAATAATGTGAACAGAAGGTGATATTTTTAGCTTCTAATCCAATTTCAATAAATATAGGATCTTAATATTTCTTACAGTCAGTTAAAATGATTTAATCCACTTCAAGATTGTTATTTATGCATTTTGCAATGAACAGAAATAACAAAATAGTTTTAAAGCCGAGACTACTGACATTCCTATGTGTTTTTTAAATTTATTTAATCATTTTTTGTGGTGTAGTTTTACATATTTGCAATTTTTTTACTCAACAGATGTTACGAATTCACCAACGTTTCAAATTATTATTATTATTATTAATATTTGAAATTAGCAAGGAAGTATCTTTACGTAAAATGGAGCGGAAGCGATCTAATGATCAAGAACTGTATAAAGTGATTTTTTTCTCCAAGATTTCATTATTTTTATTTGTTTGCCTTTTAGAATGTTATCAACTAGAGGGAGTTTTCTTGCCTTTGATGTTTTTACGTGGTAAATTAATTAATTAATCTAATAATTTAAAGGGTAAACTTAAAAATTTTCATTTTCAGATTGTTGGCATAGGCAGATTATTCATTTTATAATTGTTTTCATCCCATCTTCTCCATTTATATATTTGTTCCTAGTAAACCTTTCCATGTTACATTTTCTTCATTTCCTGCTAAATTCACGAGTATTAAAATACTCCAGTACTTTCGTTCCGTATGCCAAGAAGTAAGAAACAGGTTTTATCTTATAACATTTTTTTTAAAATTTAATTAAAATAGTTCAAAAGTAGGAGTATATGAATATCCCGATACAAGGTTGATTAATGAAAAACACTGCAGATAACCATCGATATGATTGTCTAACATCTCCATTAGATAATGCACTTGAAACTTTTTAAAAATCTTAAACTGTATAATAAAATGGTACTTGTTCATTCAACCATTATATTTAATTTTTTACAAACTATATTTAATTTTAGAATTATGCTAAAAGCTAATAACTGGAAGTTCTGCCAGAACCTTTAAATTTCGGCTAGTCCTCAGGATATCAGCAAGTCGCTATCGAGAGGGTGCAAGAACACTGATTCAGCAGCGCTGCAGGCTTAATGAGGTTAAAATCCCTTAGCCTTATCTCAATAATAATAAAATACCAAATGTAATCAATTTAATTATAAATAAAAGCAATTGATGAATTGAATGGGTGTATGCTATATAATATTTTTTTTTAATTTAGATATCTTCGCTTTGTAATATTAACAACCCAAGATGATTTCTTAATCAAACGATTTCGAGATGCATTAGATCGATCAGGTCTTACAAAATTATTTATAAAAAAAGATAATTTAAAAAAAATCTTTATTTATCTCATTCTCAAAAACATTAAGTTTGTAATACGATTTCTTCATCCATTTATTCAATCATATCTCACTAATATATATATATACTCGAGGGCGTACGCATAGTCAAATAAGGGGAACGCAAGACGGAATTCTTTTTTTCGAATAAGTTTATTATTATTACAATTATAATGTAAATGTAATAATATGAACATGTGTACATATATATAATATACATATATATTAAATACACACACACACACATATATATATATATATATATATATATATATATATATATATATATATATATATATATATTTATTTATTTATTATGTATAGTTTTGCTTCCAAAATTTTCATGAAGGTTGGGAAGCATTGTTTTCGAGAGAGAGGTTAAAAAAAATTGTGTGATTGTGTGATCAGAATCGAAAATTTCCAATCGAGTTAACGTTTCAGATTTATTTTGTTCGGTTTCAGTTAATCTGTAGTCAAATCTATATAATGGGAATATTAACTACTACCGTTTATCCAATTTTCATGCATTTAGGGATTATTCAAGTTGCTACCTAGGTGGTTCTATATAAATTGTATCACATTCCATCCAGCATTAACGACTACGCACGTATTTTTTTAGAAATGGCTATATTTCAAAAATGGCTTGTTTGACTTGGCTAAAAGTTTATTATAGGTAGATATTGGTAAAAAAAATAATTAAGTATAAACTTCATTGAATTCCGTAATCTACTTTCTCTTGTATATGCTCAAATGTGTTTTTCTTGATAAGCCTATTCAAAAAGTTAATTTATACTGCATTGTTTGGTCGATTCCAATCGTCACTGGCATGACACTTACAGGCTTTATTTATATTTCGTATAATTTTCGGTAAAATTAAATTAATATTTTAATCTGAGTTTGTAAAAATAACAAAGACTTATTTGTGATTGTGTTTATTTCTATTGAAGTTAAACTAGCTCGTCGTTGTCTCGATTTCCTCCTTAAATATTAAAATTATGTAAACTTCACACATATTATTATATTCCAGCTTAATCATTTTTGTTCTGACTGAAGAATAGCATTGATCCCGTTAACTCCGAACAAACAAAAAGTTGATTTTTTCCTGTGGATTTTTCGTTTCAGCCATTTTACGAGTAAAAACATTAAATATTAAATCTATATCACTACTGTTAGTCCAAAAGGTCGTAAGCAACTGCGAGACTCTTTCGCATTTTAGTATTCGCTGATTAACAAAACTCGTGGATAACAAACCCGTTTATGATGAGGGATTACTGAATTTCCAAAAACGCCTTCTTCCATAGATTTTATTCCATATGAAAAAAAATAGACCTTGTAATATAGATATTTTTAACTAATGAAAACTGTGAGGAAGCTATACTGGCCTTACTTGGCAGACCTTTTTTATTATTACATTCATTTCTTTGTTTTGATTCTATAATTTATGTATAGTGTGAATGTACTCTGACCTCACTACAACTCTTGTCTAATTGATAGAATGTTATATTACTCAATAAATACAAAAAAAAATTATTACAATATATAAATATTTTTATATGAAATAAAATATATACTTACACAGAACAATTACTTTTCTGTAAAATTAATTTACTCGAATTTTCGGCCAATCTTTAGTAATATAACATCTTTAGTATTATATTATAACATCTTGAGTATTATATTATAACATCTTGAGTATTATATTATAACATCTTGAGTATTATATTATAACATCTTGAGTATTATATTATAACATCTTTAGTATTATATTATAACATCTTTAGTATTATATTATGTTTTATTTTCTTTCAAATTATTTTGGGGTTGCTGTAATGTTCATTTTGATATTCAACTTTGAGAAGTGTGTGAAAATGTCTTATCAATCATTGCTGTTTTTAGATGCTCAATTGTACAAGGAATATAATTCTTTATAGGATTAAGGTAGTTTTTTTTTTTTAATTACAACTCTAGGAATATCACGCCAATATCCTCTAAATATTTAACTAGCAGCACAAGCGGATCTAAGGGGGAGCTTTCGGGCTTTAGCTCCCCCTCTCGCCAGGAATGGTAAAATGTAACTATGTTTTACAGAAAAAAATATTAAAAACTATCTGTTAAAGTATTCTTGTTCGTGTAATTACATTTAATAGGACTTCAAGAACCACTCAAATACCATTTCATATAGGTAGTTAATTTCTTTTTTTTTCAAATTAATTATTGTTATATATATATATATATATATATATGAAAAAAAAAATCTTTCGGGCTGAAGCCCTTCCAAAATTAAATCCCGAATCCGCTAGTGAAGTGCAGAGGTGTCAACTTCCTCTCCCTCTAGATCGATGGCGCATGAATCTTTTCCCTCCCTTCCCAAGATACTTTATTTCTCTCTTCTTCTTAACAGGGAAAACAAAACTAAAATATTATCGTACAGCCTATACAGCTGCGGTCTGTTCCCTGTTTTCCTCTTTTCAATTTTTCTTTGTTCTCCTTCCTCGCCTTTTAGGCTACTGGGTTTTCCCGAGCCAGGAGGTGAGGGCGGGAGATTAATGGCAGCGTTAAAAGTCCCTCTCGGCACCGGGACTGGAACTCGTAACTATTTTATAATTCATAACTTCGCCTATTAGGTAATTAGGCTCGGTCACCTCACTCCCCTGGTTTGATACATTCTACTTTCATTTCATGACCCTGCCGAAATGCCTCCCCTCAAAAATAGGATACCCCGTCAAAATGTATTCCCCTCTAAAAATAATTTTTTGTTGACTCAACTTGCTCCAAGAAATCCCCTTTTGGGTACAACTGACTAATTGAGCTCTGGTTGTTCATATATGTTCGTACTTCAGCAGCAAACTGTTCCCAATGTAGAAGTGGCAAATGATACACGGAAATGTTGCTAAGAGTCCCCACGTACCTCTGAGCATTTACGGACTTTATCTGCATAACCACTAAAATTCTGTATTGACATCATAAGAAATCCCATCCCAGATCATGTTTTGTCTGAATAAAATTTGTCTGTCATATAACATTGAGCATATAGTTCACGAGAGTGTCCAAAAATTAAAATTTAGCCATTTGACGACCTATAATCAACTATCTTATCATCATTAAAAAAGAACACAATTTTCAGACCCAAAATTCTAATGGATGTATTATGAGGTAAATATAAGTCGGTTTCTTTTAGGAACTGTGGTTAAAAGAGGGCGATATGCAGGGTTTAGGATACTTAAGTTAGTTGGTTGGTTGCTTGTTTTGATGTCGGGGCGCATCAAGTAAATTATATTACTTTAAAATATTTAGGTATTAGGTTAAAAAAAAATTAATAAATAAATTTTAGTAAAAAAAAGTATAAAAATAGAAAGAGAAAAAAAAGTGAAAGATCGGCAGAGGACCATTGGTTATTAACTTGTTAAATATATTTTATAACATTTTCTTAGCGTAGAAACTTGATAACTTTAGTAGCTTTTATCTTCTTGCTTTCCCAGAGATGGTCATATATTCTGGGGTATTCCAAATTCTTTTAATCATGTGGTGTAAAATCGGCATTCTTCTAAAAAATGTTTTATAGTTTATATCTGATCACATTTTTGACACTTTGGGATAAAATCTGTTGTTATGAGGTGGAGGGCTATCAATCTGGTATGACCGATTCCCAGCCTTAGGTTAGTTAGGTTAACATACTTAAGTTAGTTAGGTTAACATACTTAGGCTAGTTAGGTTAACATATAAGGTTAGTTAGGTTAACATATTAGGTTAGTTAGGTTAACATATTAGGTTAGTTAGGTTAACATATTAGGTTAGTTAGGTTAACATATTAGGTTAGTTAGGTTAACATATTAGGTTAGTTAGGTTAACATATTAGGTTAGTTTTAACCAAATTTTAAAACTTCTCTTCACTCTCCAGCTAGAGATCGAAACCTGATTTGTGTATAATTTGTTATACGATGTAGACTTTCTTGGAATTGTGCTTCAGATGTAAATTTACTTTCTTATGAAAATCAAATAATTTTATTTTAATATGAGTCACTTCAGCTACCAATAAAATTCCAACAGTGTTTGAAAATCTCCAAGAATGATTTCTGCAGGTTCAATCTGAATCTATGGGAGAGCACTTCCAATATACTCCTTCAATTAAAAAAAAATCCACTACATACTCTAATTAAGCTTCTTCAAGATAAACAATTAACGTCTGTGTCGTCAGATAACGTCAGATAACGTCTGTGTTGCTACCAACATCATATTATGATTCTTGGTTTGAATCATGGTGCAGCAGAAATTCATACAAACAAAAAAAAATTATTTTAATGACTGGAACAATAAAAATATTTAATACAGCCATAATCAGTTCATGAAATAAGACCAACGTGCCCATAAAAAAATAAAATAAAAAGTGTACTAAAATAGCTCTTCCGTGGCAATATGTTTTGATTTTTTTGGTTTTCAGAAGTTTTAGTTATTTACATTTGATAAGATTTCCGTTGGGTTCTTACTCTTACTTTGATCGCACTGCCGGGTTCGGAAGTACTTCCCTAGGACATAATAAAGATGTTCGATATGATTGAGGTCAGGGCTGCGGACCGGCAACCCAAGGGTGCAAATACCGACCTTGTGAAAGCACTCGGTGACCACATTTGAAAAGGTGTGGCCGGCCATTGTCATACAAAAAGTAAAGTATCGTCAATATAAGGAACAAACTGCATGACATAATACTCAAAAATGTCAAAGTGATGTAGATACAATTTATATATGTATCTGATACATATCTACACCAAACACTTATTTCAGTAAACGCTTTAATTCATTGCTCTATATGATAGGATATACTCAGTACGAATTGTTATTGTGTTTCTTGAACAACGCTTAAACAATGAGTTGGAACGGTCAGTTTCCACCGATCAAGTTCTCCCTCCTCCTCTAGCTCATAAGAACCACTTCACAGATCCACGAAGTTCTAGATTCATACTTAATTTTATTTATTCTCAAAATGGAAAATTGACATTTGCCATGATCGTAGAATCGGCAAGGTCGCATTCTATCATTTATATCACTGGCTAGAGATGGCCATCAATAGTCGATAATATCGAAGTATTAACTTCCATCCAATATTTAATATTTTACCATCAATGGGGTTAACTGATATGATCCAATATTGATATCGTCAATACGATTTTTTTTATATTTTAATTTAAAAGTTAAAATTGTCGTTTTCGAAAAGCTCTTAGGATTATTTATGAATCTGATCAAAAATATATATGATCTAAATAAAAAATATACTTATCTTTCCCGTTCTCGTGTGGAGTTTAGTGCTTAGTAGGATTGAATACTGCGCGTAGCTTATAAACTTATAATAACCAAAGTACATGCTCTAAAATTCAATTATTTGGAACACAGACAACTTTGTTGACAGTGATTTCTGGGTGTAAACTCAATTTACCCAAATTTGTTAGTTAGAACCTTTCCCAAACCAAGGCCAAGAATTTTCAAATAAATCTATGTAGGGTACAAATAAATTAGCATTTCATTGAATCCGATCAATGGGTGAATGGAAATTTAAATGGAAAAAACTGAGTATGGTTCAGGAAATTACTTTTACTAAGGAGAGCTGATATCTCTGTCCATCCTGATACCTTCCTGGCAACATTTTCTGATGACACCGTCATCCTATCATCCAACTCAGATCCCGAAATAGCTTCCTTAAATCTACAAAGACACCTCACCTTGATTGAGTACTGGTGTAATAAATGGCCCATCAAAGTAAACGAATCCAATTGCCAACGCGTTACCTTCACAATCTGACGCAGTTCCTGTCCACCAGTACACTTTAATTCCATCCAGCTATCTTTTCCAGACACAGCCCGGTATCTTGGCTTCCTCTTAGACCGAAGGCTAAAGTGGAACCCGCAGACTAGACTTAAAAGACAAGAACTTAACAGACAATGCGGACAATTATGCATACAACTGACTAGAAAATCTCAACTTTCAATTGACAACAAATTACCGACCTACAAGATAATCCTGAAACCTATTCGGACCTACGGACTTGAACTTTGGGGACAGCAAAATTTTCCAACATCAAACACATCCAATCCTTTCAGTCCAAAGTCCTCCGAACAATAGTCGATGCTCCGTTCTATGTAACATCTATCCTTACAATCCTAGTCGAAGGTAGAAGCGCTAATGGCCCAGAGATCTTTTGTAGTATATATTTTGAATTTCTGTCAATGGCCAGATTCTCCACTCAAGACATGAGCGTATGTGGCTAAAGCTCTTTCGCTCAATCTCCACTGGCTTTAGCAAGCACTCGGTTGAGAGAGTAGCGCAGGGATCTCTTAGAGTCCTGCTTTTCCCTCTATAGTTGGAGGGACAAGCCTGGCTTAGGGCTCCCTGCCTGATTGTATATAGGTATGACTGTGTTTTTTGTTTTTAATTTACTTATCTTTATGTTCTTTTATTTTTATTGTACAAAGTTTTTGATTATTATTTTACTTTTGTCAATTTTATGTTTTATGTATAAAAGGTTTGAATGTGTTCATATTACACTATAATTATTGTCCACGTGATTCATTATTATATTTCTAAATAAATTTAAAAAAAAGAAACTAAGGAGAGTAGGATAATTAATTTTATCCATTAATTAATTTAAGGAGGAAAATAACATATTTTTTGGCGCGCCTATGTGCTGAAGAATTTATAATTATATTGATATTTATGTTTCAAAATTACTGACTTTTCAAAAGTGTTTATAATATCGATTCACAATAGTATAGATATGTCATATTCGATATTTTGATGGTATAGATAGTTATAAGTCTAATTTAATTTCAAATGATAATTTTTAATGACAATATCGATTTTGGGCTTTTAATATCCCATCCCTATCATTGACTGTCACCTAAATAAGTTCATAAATAATGGCTTCACAACAGGTTTAACAATTCTCTTACTCCTAACATTATCTCAAAAAGTTTTTATAATATATCAAATAGCTTTACCTCAAATAGCTATATGATGTATTATGAGATTTTTAGAAATAATCACTATTTCTAAAGTCTAAAGCCATTAATTTTTTTCTGAACAATTGCTATCTTCTGGGCATGCAAGACAAATATTTTCATAACAATTAAATTGAGTTAGTAATTACGACCTGTCCGTTTCACTCTGGGCTGATGTGTGAACAATAATAGAATGTTTTCTTATATGCTATTTAAATGGATCTAATTAAAATCTTTCGTAATATAAGACATGTTTTATTCATTGCCTAATAACATAACTTCGAATACTTCGCAGTACAATTATACCATGAATTTTCTCTTGAGTAATGAGGAATTATGAATAATATGAGAATGTTTATCAAACTACTGCGTCTATATTTGATACGAATTCACTTTTCACTTTGTTAAAACACATTAATTCTACACTTAACTTATAAATTTTAAATTAAACAACTAGCAGATCACTCAGAATCGAAAAGTACTAATAGTGTGAATCAGGTGGAGTGTATTCGGTCAATACTGTGGGGGACAACTGCTCGCTTGCTTCAGGATACTTATAGAATATGATTACTTCCAGCAGCATTTATGCAAGATTGGAGTGTTGGGATGCTCAGTAGGGTACTTATAGCATTATACTTCATTCCTTGACAAATGTCAACTACGGCTGGAATGCCTTTTTTATTTTTTATTTGTCTTCCTCTTCCTCGGCTTGTAGGCTATACGGAATTTTCTCAAGCCAGGGTGTGAGGGCGGGGGATTAATGTCAGAGTTAAAAGTCTCCTCCGGCACCGGGATGCGAACTCGTACATGATTATTTTATCGAATAATCTTACATCACATTTCCGGGCGGGGTGCTGTGCACTTACGTTGGCCCGCTTGGCCACCCCGCCCGTACGGCTGAAATGAAATTGTTGATTATGAGAATAATCATTCTTGCTGTAATTATAGTATAATATACATAAATTTATGTACAAGAATTAAAACCTGGTCGCCCTTCCCCCTTAGTGGCCAGTAGACCGCCTCATAGTGCTTGTATTTTTTATACCACCATAATTTCATTCTGGTTTATCTTTTTGGTATAACTGCATAGCCGAGGTTTTCAGGATGCAGAAGTTTATCCATAAAAACGATACAGGATAAATATTATAGTAAAGTTAGATAAAAAATAAGCGTATACCGAACATTACAAAAAATATAACTTGTCTTAAATTGTTAATTACCCGTCCCATAATAACCAGTTAAAAGTCCTGGACTTTTTTTTGGGTTCTGTTGGCAGGAGGCAGACGAGGACTGAAAACTGAATTTTTTCTATTGTTTGTGAATGTATCAATAAATAAGAGATTCCGTGGCAGATATTAGGATGGATAATCTGGAGGGGCGCACGTTGGGAATGCGGGCCTATCTCGCCACTTGTTAGAAATAAAAATAAAATAAAAACGTATTGAAATATTTAATTTTAGACTACCAATAAAGCAACTGTATTAGAGAAATGTTTAATGAAATAAACACCCAAATGATGGCCAGCCCCCTAGGGTGAAGAAGCGAAGGTGTAGGCAAGGGTTGTTAGGTGGCTCCCCGTGCCGCAGAAACGCCTCTTCGGTAGGCCTGGTAGACCGATGAGGTAGGCTAGAGCCTGACAACTCGCTACGAGCCGGTCAGGAGGCTCAGAGGAGGCAGCCCCTCCACCTGACTCGGGGGCAATGGGCTAATAACCCACTCCCCTTAAATACTCAACATTACGAAACCTCTACAAGCAGAAATAGCCGGATTACCATTGCAGAATGACAACGGAACCAGGAAACGTTTTATGAACTTAAGAATCGCCTACTGAAACATTTTATCTTTATATAGACTCGGAGCCCTGCGGGCACTCCTCGAGCAAATTGACAAATATCGCATTGACATCGCAGCGATCCAAGAAGTCCGATGGCTTGGAAGTGGCACCCTTGAAAAGAGATACCATACCGTATACTATAGCTGCCAAGAAACCAACCATATATATGGAACCGGATTCATCGTCAGAGGAAGAGCTCGAAAATTAGTATCAAAGTTTAACCCCATCTCCCCTAGATTATGCTACCTACGTCTTAGGGGAAAGTTCTTTAATATCTCAATAATTAATTGTCATGCACCTACTGAAGCGTCATCTGAAGAAGAGACGCACGTTTTACGAAGAACTCTCTAAAGTCCTCAAGATTTGTCCAGCATATGATGCTAAAATAGTTCTAGGAGACTTAAACGCCCAGATTGGCACGAAAAGAATACACCTACCATCAATTGGAACCTTCAGTCTACATCAGAACACGAATGACAATGGCCAAAGAGTGATTAACTTTGCGAACACCCACGGCCTGGTGGTCGGAGTACCATGTTCCCAGGCAAAAATATACACAAAGCTACCTGGAGATCACCTAATGGAGCGTTTACCAGCCAGATCGACCACTTCTTAATCAGCTCTCGTCACAGATCCAATTTAATTGGAGTAAGAACATATAGAGGAGCAAACGTGGATTCGGATCACTACCTCAGTATTGCCCCTATACGTGCCCGGATTACCACGAAATGGAACTCGGATATTGGAGAAGTTGTGAAAAAATTCAATGTTCACAAACTGAAGGATCCAGAAGTGTGTGAAACCTATCAGAAACACCTTCAATCTAAGCTGGAGGAGGAACTAAGGGATAGGAATGACACAGTGGATGACCAGTGGTCGGGAGTTTCAAGAGAGCTAAAAACTACTGCAGAGGAAATCCTTGGATTGCAGACAAGAAGCAAGAGGCCCCCTTGGTTTGATGATGAATGCCTCGAGGCAACAAATAAGAAAAATGAAGCGTATAAGAAGGCTATCCAGCGCCATACGCGTCAAACACAGGAGACATACCGGAAGGAAAGAAGAGAGGAAAAGAGATTACACAGGAGAAAGAAGAGAGCATGGGAGAACTGCAAGATGAAGGGTGTGGAATACTGCAGGACATATCGTGACACTCGCCTCTTTTTTCAGAAAGTGAATGAGGGCCGTAATGTCTTCAAACCAAAAGTTACTACGTGCAAGAATGAGGACGGGAACCTGTTGACGGAGAGAGGAGAAATTCTGAAGAGATGGGCAAGACATTTCAGCGGTGCGCTTCAAAGAGATAACTTTGAAGAAGAAATAGCCAGAGAAGAGGACGACTTCTCTAACGATGCCGAGCCACCGGATGATGAAGATATAGAAGCCGCCACTGCGAAGCTGAAAAACAACAAGGCTCCAGGACTGGATGGAATTCAAGCGGACCTGATACGCTATGGAGGAATGCAAATAAGAAAGGAGCTCCATAACCTCATTTTGAAGATATGGGAGAAAGAGAAAATACCTGAGGAGTGGAAAAGAGGAATTATCTACCCACTGCACAAGAAAGGGGACCAATCAGATTGCGACAATTATCGAGGGATAGTGCTTCTCTCATGTGCTTATAAAGTTCTGTCTAACATACTATTTGAGAGACTAGTTCCTCATGCCGAGAGGGAGATAGGCAAATATCAAGCGGGATTTAGGCGAGGGCGGTCCACATTGGACCAACTGTTCTCACTGAGGAGAAACGCAAAGAATATAGAACAGTCACCCATCACCTCTTCATTGATTTTAAAGCCGCCTACGATAGTGCAACTCGCCCGCAGCTCTATCAGGCCCTGTTGGATATGAACGTCCCAAGTAAACTGATTCGGCTCGTGAAAAGTGTGCAGTACGAGTAGAAGGTGACTTCTCGGAAGACTTGCATAACTGTGGTGTAAGACAGGGAGACTTCTTTTTAACTTCGCTGCAGAGAAAGCAGTGCGTATGTCCGGAATCCAACTCCAAGCAACCCTTCTTAACGGTACCGTTCAGCTTCTTGGGTACGCTGACGACTTTGATGTTGCCGCCAGATCGAAACGTGCATTAAGAGAGTCGTTCTTGGCCATAGAAGATGCAGCAAAGGTATGCAGCTTTGTTTACCTCGGGTCTGAGGTCAACACCGAAAACGACATATCTAGAGAAGTCAACAGAAGGATAGCAACGGCAAGACGGTGCTACTTTGGTCTTTCGAAGCATTTTGGAAGCAGGTTCCTCTCTAACAGGACCAAGATCACTCTCTACAAAACCTTGGTCCGCCCTGTTTTAACTTATGGATCAGAAGCATGGGCATTGAAGAAGCAAGATGAAAATAGACTTCTGATCTTTGAGAGATCAATCTTGAGAAGGATTTTTGGTCCTGTTGGAGAGGGTGGAATTTGGAGAAGAAGGAAAAATGCTGAACTCGCTTGTCTTTATAAGGACATAGACTTGGTGAGGTTTATCAAGATAGGACGACTTCAATGGGCCGGGCACGTAGTACGTATGGATGATTCGGCAATACCCAGGAGAATGCTGTCCGGAAAGATGCATGGACGAAGAAAAGTTGGCAGGCCAAATGTAAGATGGGAGGATTCAGTGACATCGGACGCACGGGCTCTACTGGGAGTCCGAAACTGGAGAGCAGCTCATCGTATCGACTAGCGAAAGCTTTTGGACGAGGCCCAGTCTCGGGGTCGGGATGTATGTTAATGAAATAAAATTCAAATATTACATAATATACAATAAAACAAGAAATATATTAATTTTTTTTAGAGAGGAGAGGTGACGTCATTGCCCGGGGGGCTGAAAGTCTAGGGCCCGTAGCTATCGCAAATATTTTACTACGAGGAATTGAAGTACTTCAAAATATCTATAAAAATTATTTTAAACTGAATTCTTGATAAACTGTTACAGAAATATTAAGAATACAAGATTAAATGAATTTCTAGTTACAAATAAATACTCCATTTCTTGACAAAAATCTATAGTTGACTACGGCTAAATGACTTTGTTGATTATGAGAATAATCATATTCTAGTTCCAGTGTAAATTACTACAGACATCATGGCGATGTTGGAGGATTATAATACCACTTGTTTATTTAACATTCTCAATCTTATAATTGCGAATGAAAATATTTCATTACTTCATTTTGAATATTTTACTATCACTTGTACATTCTTATTATATTACGTGATTACAGTATAATGTGGTTACACGATTTCTCCAATTCCATGAATAAATTCATATTCTTATTATATTGTTTGGGAATTGCATTTAAACTAATTATCATTAGCATAATACTTATAAAACTCATTCCTCATTAATATTTGAGTGTTTAAATGCAAAACAAAATGATATAACATTAAATTATAACAACTTAAAATGATACAGCAATATGCACAAATTCTTTGAGAAAAACCCCAAACATAGGCAATGAAGATGTAAATATCAATAAAAGTTCAAAAAAGTATTAAAAGAAATTTATACTATTTTAGCTCATACAGATAATTTTGCATGTCGTTGCATGTTCTCGGTCAAATTAGGCGGCTGGGAGTAAGTGGGCTTTCTTTATTGCCAAGTCTTTAGAGTACTCGTCAGTAAAAGACATCATAGCAGAGAAGTAATCCGTACATATGTATTACAAAGTTTTCTTCTTCACGCTTTTCTTCAAGTAATTGAATTCAACGGTTATGGATTACTGATAGCGGATTTCTACATTATATATTCTTGCTCTGATTTCAAGAGATTTAAGCAGTCTTTGGTTGGGATTCTTCTAGTTTTTGTTCAGAACATAGCTATTATTATAATGGAATTTAAGCCTTCCGATATATCTGCATGCAAGTTGATGTCTTCTTAGAGCCAGTGTAGATAGACTATCTTGTACAAATAAAAGATTGAGAGGGCTAGTTCTAAGTTCTAAGTTCTAGAAGACGGACACCCGCATGTTGTTTAAGATTAGCTGATGAATAAGAGATGCAACCGTAATATAATTTTAGATCATATCAAACAGGTGTGCACTTTGAACATTCTTGATCTACAAGCTTCTCACGAACATCCAGCTATACACTTTTCTAGCCTTTTCAGTGATGTTTACATAAATCATCTGATTTTGAGCTAATTAATCCCAACAATTTATCTTTTATTTCGAAATTCAGTTTCCTGCCTCAGTGTTCTGAGTTTTGAGAAAAGTACGAACTTTGTTATTCTATGTGAAATTGTAAACTAGATTTTGTTCACTGTTTCAGATTTGTTAAATTATTCTGCAGTATTGGTTTCATCATATTTTAGTTTCTGAATGGATATCACAAGGTTAATTAGTCCACAAATAAATAGAATCTGATAGGGATTGGGAATCGTATATGTTAAATTGTTGATAGCAATAGCGAAAAGGGTATTACTCATCAATGAATGATTATAGAAGGAAATGGCGGGGAAACAATTTTTGACTTTGGGAATTTATTTTTAGTTCTTTCTTTCTAACTCCTAGGTGGTGAGCCAGATGTGTGAGACGCCTAGGTCATTTTTTCGGGTTTTCACATATATGTGAAAATCGATGCAATGGATAGGTCTCCTAATATATATATATATATTAGGAGAACTATCCATTGCATCGACAAAAACGTTCTATTTAAAGCTAAAGCTGATACAATTTGAAATATGATTGATTATATACCTTCTTTTTGCTATCTCGCTTAGAGATATCCGTCATCAACTTAGGCTAATTTTGAAAAACAAAAATTTTGCCTAGTGTTTATTGCTATTTTTCAAGTATTGGCTTATATAAGGAAAACTATCCATCGCATCGACAAAGCTTTTCTATATAAAATTACAGCTGATAAAATTTGCAATATGATTGATTATATACTTTTTTTAGCTATCTCGCTTAGTTTCGGAGATATCGGTCCTTAGCTATAGCTAATGTGGGGAAAAAAATTTACCTTATGTTTTTTATTGTATTTGATTAGCTAACTCTTTTTTCCACGATTAAGTCGTGAGGAAGAAAGTTGTTAATAGTGGTTAAATAGTTGACTGTCGTGAATAATGAGAAGAAGAATGGTTGGGGTGATAAGAAGGGTATCAAATTAGAAGGGAAAAATAAATGATAATATTTATTTTCTCATTTGCCGACGTTTCGACCTGAAGCTCAGGCCATCATCAGGGCTAAGAAAAGAACCAGATGGCAAGGTATGAGAAACATTAAAATTACTGTAAAATGAAGTTGTTAGAATAATGACAATAGTAAGAACAAGAGACAAATAATAATAACAGGTACAAAGTGTGGAATGATGAAGTAAACATAGTCAAAAAGGTGAAAGAAAAGAAGAAAGTTGTTAATAATTAAATTTTCTTCAGGAATATATATTATTTTACTAATTTATATCCAAACGTTAAAAAATTAGATCAATTATAACTTTATATGTCAATTCCAAAAATTTGAAGAAAAAAATAATTTTTATAATATTCGTTATTACATACTATATTGCTCAAACTCTTTATAAATCTAAATCTCTATGTATATATATACATAAATATACATACCATAACTTGTCTTATAAAAACTAATTTTTCTGCAAATTCTCTGAATTGATATATAAATTTATAACTGATCTAACTTTTGATCCGTTGAAGATAAAATGATATATATATATTATATATTCTTGAAGAAAATTTAATTATTCAAAACTTTTACTTAAATGAAAAAAGGTATATAATCCATCATACTTTATATTTTATCAGCTTTAATTTTGTTAGAACGTCTTTATTGATGCGATGGATAGTTTTCCTAATATAAGCGAAAACCCGAAAAAAATAACCTGTGGCTTTTAGTATGTTTATCTCCTTTCTAGTCCAAAATAATGTCCTCACCATTTCCTTCTATATCCTCTTTTTGAGCGTTCATTGACTGGACTATAAAGCTCAGAAACACTTCCTTGAGGTATTCCATTCGTCATTGCTTTTACTTCGCAAATAGTTTTTATCAGTTTGAAGGCGATCTCTGATCTCCCATCCTCATGCTTGTCATGCCGTTACCATCTTTATTTTCATCATATCTGCTGATTGTCACTCTCATGACAGGTGCAGATGAAGCCATGAAGAAGAAAAAAAATATGCTATTCTTTTAAAAAGTGCGATTATGGTTAATATTCGTCTTCTGTTTTATAAATTGAACAAAACTTCATCGGGACACTCTGACTGGAAAGCCATTTAATATATTTTTCACATTTTAAATGTTTTTAAAATTGTTTCTAAAAATACCAGTCACGCTTTTTTAGGTTAGCACCTTTTTGAAATCTAGAAGATTTCCTTCACTGTCTCAAGTCTTCTTGCAATGAAAAACCTGGTGATGGATTCAGCTCCAGGTTGACTTCTTTGAAACAAACATACTTTGAACGAAAAGAGATTGCATTTAACCATTAATTTTTACTGAGAGGTCCACTAACATTGTTTTTTCTTATTTGTTGATAGTTGTTACAGATTGACAGTTGTAAATCCTGGGACATTTATGATCAAGTATATTTTTGTTGGAAAACAGTTTCTTTTTGGCACACCATAAGTTCATTATTTTTTTCTGAATTCGTTATCGATAAATAGTTTAGTATATTTGTAAATTTTGTATTTTATAAAATTTAAATTATTTTTAGGATGCCCTCATTTCTGCAACACAAATTATTACCGATTAATAATTATTAATTAATAGTATCAATTCCTTACATTTTCCATCTAAACCTTTAACATTTAACGGTATAATGTTATCTGGAAATACCATGTTGTTGGAAAAGAGAAAATAGATTAATCGGACAGAAATAAATAATTACGTAAATAAATGATTAAATAAAATAAACAATGCAGTTTAAGCACCATCTGGAAATCGTGAAATATAAATGGGGGAAGCTTAGATGACCAAAGGGATGTAAAATTGAAGAGATTGGAACGTCTGATAAAGAATATCTACAATAAAAAGGATCTTTCGAAAAAAGCAAATGAATAGAAAAATATGCATTAAGAAACAGTGGTGAGACCGGTGATACTACACGGGTCGGGAACAATGGGTTTAAAAGTATGGAGAAACTGCTAAAAGTACAAATACAAATTATAAGAGGTATCCATGGAACAATAAAAGCAGGAGAAGACCACTACCCACCCTCCCCTTCTCCCCTAAAAAGCAGAGAACTGTCTCAGAGAACTCAAGATTAGGAAACAGCTATGAGGAAAAAGAGACCAACATTTTTCGGGCACTTGAATAGAATATATGAAAACGGGTTGAACAAACAGATTTTTGACAAAGTGATGGAGATAAGGAACACCGGTGAATAACCCGAATAATCGAATGAAAGAGAGAATAATAAGACTATTAGAGAAAAATAATACCAGGACAGAGAAAAATTCAGTAAATACATTAGGCCATTGTAGTGGAAAAGAAGAGAAGAGAACGAAAAAAAAATGAACAGGCGAGCGAAAGAGAGAGAGATGAGCGAGAAAATAAAGACAATATTGGCTAACTGACAAGAAAGCCGAGAGATTATATACACGCGGTCCTTAGACGGCTATTATCGCGAAAAAAGCTTATTATTTATTGTTTCTTCATTAATTTCCTGAATTAGTTATCTATTAATAATTAAAATATTTTTACTGTTGATAAATAGGTCCTAGGTCCTATCCATTACACAGTTTATACAGCTGACATTCCAACACTGTCATCACCACCTATACCGATGACACGTATATCCTATCAGTTAAGAACGACCCATCTATTGCATCCCAAACTCTTTAATCACACATCACAAGTCTTGAAAAATGGTGTAAAAACTGGAGGATTAAAATAAATTCCAATAAATCCCATCAAATTACCTTTACTCTTCGTCATAAACCTATGATTTCCTGTCCTACAGTATCCTTCAACAATAGCCCACTTATCCCTGTTTAAAAAATCCGATACCTAGGACTACACCTGGACAAACGACTAGAAACCGACGTTTTCGACTACTGCAGCAATTACTAGCAAACGCACTATACTTCCAACTATTTATAAAACACTACTATATATTACTATAATAAGGCCTATTTAGACTTATGGGATCGAGCTTTCGGGCTCTACAAAACCATCAAAATCCTCTCGTATCCAATTCCTACAATTCAAAATCCTTCGTAAAATCCTCAATGCTCCCTACTTTGTCACAAATAAAATCATCCATAAAGACCTTAATGTACCATATGTTTCCGATTTAGCTCAATCCAGATACCTATCCTTCCATAATAAACTTCTGAACCCTCTTGTTTCCAACCTTGCTTCCTCTTCTATTCCTAATAATCCTCCGAGGTGTCTAAAAAGAAGATGGCCTCGGGACCTTCTAATATAATTGGAGTGCTACCAATGGGTAGTTTCTCTTCAGGTTGTACATGTCATGTTACTAGTTTCATATTTACTTGTTGTATTTATCATTTAATACAGTTGTCAATTTCAATAATAAAAAACAAAACAAAATTCATTTGATTTATGTAAGAAAATTATGAGATTTCCGAGAAGAAACGATTCCAAACACTTGCCTAATTTTTGATCCTATGCTATTATTAACTGTGCCTTTGTAATGTGGATACGACAGGATCCATTTATAATGAATAATTTTTGGTTGTTGGAAAACGAATTGATTACATTATTCAATATTAATTGAATATCAATTGACAAGATCGAAGCAATTATGGAGTTGATATAATTTAGATAAAATCTGAGATATCAGAATGATCCTAAGATAGGAATTTTGTCAATATTCTTTCAACTGAGATAGGAATCCTAAGAATGATGTTAGGAATTTTGTCAAGTCATCTTGCCTATCCGTTGAATAATGTTAAGATATCTTTTTGACCGTAAAAGAAAAAAAAATTCGGATTAAACAAAAAAAGTTTTAGAATGATTTAAACCAGTCTTATATTACTATTATTCGATTTTATGAATCCTTATCAGTGCTTTTTTTTTTTAATTTTTATCTAAGGTAGGCCAATAGTGCAGTTATATTCCCTATCAGTATTTTTCAAATCTAATTCTACTTAATTATTGACCCGAAGTAGGCATTTTTTTTCCATTTAAAAGTTGTTTGCGAAAGTTATATACAAAATATATATATTTCATTTTATCTACTTCATCTTATATACTGATTGAAAACAGCAAATCGATAATTTTGAATGTTTCAAAATTTTGTTACAAATTAAAAAAAAAAAAAAAAATTTTTTCTACTGAAACCTCTAACTAAATTTGAGAAAAATTGTCTATGTAATTTAATTTATCATATACGGCTTCTAAAATAATTTTAAAAAAATGATGATAATGAAAAAATATAATTCTTTGAAAGCAAATAAGGGATTAAAAGAAACATGTCACATACGTAAGGATGATCACATGCGTTCTTCTTGTGCGATTAAACATCATTTATTGGTTTGTTGTTCAAAATTCCTCTTGACTGAAAATCCTCTACTATTAGTTCCTCTACATCATCATCCGTACTAAATTGTGAGATATCCCACTCAAGACGTTATCGGATCAAATGGTCTTCATACCAAATAGTTCCTGAAATAACCATTGCAGATTGTTTACGGAACGACCATAATAGTCAAATGATTGTTTACATAGTACTGTTATGGAATGTCCATTCTTGAAAACCAGACTATCGCAATCTATATCCGTTACATCATATCTCTCACAACATAAATTAAACGGATTTTCCTCTCTTGTTGGCTATAATAGCCTTTAGCAGACTTTTTATAGCTCACCAAACAAACGTAACCGGAAAATATCCGAAAAAAAAGATAAAATTGCATATTCATTGCCTCATTTATAGAGAATTACTTTTAAGGATTTGTTTCTTTGCTGTGGGAGCATTAGTGGAAGTTGAAATTGCTGTTCTTGAAAGTTTACCTTGGTGACAGACGGGATTTCAGGAAGAGGAAGAAAACCTCGATTTAGATAAAATGGAACATTCAGAATAAAGTATAACAATTGGTGAGAGTTTGAGAATCAAAGTGAAAAAATCTGAAATAGTTTAAATAGTTACATAAATAAATAAGAAAGGAAACAGGGGCTTTCGGGCTGAAGTACTCCCCCAAAATGGTAAAATATAACCATGTTTAAAGAAAAAAATTATCTCTAAAAGTATTATTGTTCGTCTAATTACATTTAATAGGACTTAAAGAATCATTTAAATACCACTTCATATAGGTAGTTAGTTTCTTTCTTTCTTCCGAAGTAATTATCCTAATATATACCTACAAAAAAAAATATTTCGGGCGGAAGTCCCCCAAAATTAAATCCTGGATCCGTTAGTGTGTATATATATATATATATATATATATATATATATATATATATATATATATATATATATATATATACTGCCGTTTAAAAGTATAGGACCACCTCAATTTTTTTTAATAAAACCACAACTTTTTCATTTCACCAATTATGCTATTATTTCATTTTTGATCGTACCAAATTTTTAAGTAATCACATTTTTTGAAATGTAATAATAATTTCGTATTATCTTCATTATTAAAAAAATAAAATCTTAAAATTAATTAATCAATATTTACTGTCTTATTTATCTTCTTTCTTTTTATTACTTTTACTATTTAACATATAGTAGCATTCAATTTTGAAAATTTGTCCGAATGATGGGCGCCTTTGTACTTAATTAGAGGGTTCATGATAGTAAAGAAACATAGTTTTTCTATTTACTCAGACTGTTATTGTTTTGTAAATATATTTTAATGGTATTTTTTATGTTTCGATAGATATGTATCATGAAACTAAACACACATATTTCGTTAAAGTACATAAAAAAAAATTTTCAATAAGCAAAGTATAAGTGACTTCATCTATTACCTGTCAAAGTAAAATAAATCTGAACTAGTTCAAATAGTTACATAATCCGCCTTAAGAACAATACACATCATCATACATACACGTATTTCTTTAAAGTAAATTAAAAAAAAAATTGGTTTCATTTTTTTTTTTTTTATATTTGTTTATTTAGAAATATTACATTCTGTCACATCAAGGACATTTATAATAGTGATCAGAGAAAGCACACTCACACTCTATTTACAATAAAAGAAAATAATACAGAAACTTAATAATAATAAATACAATAAAATAAAATAAAAATAAATACAATAAAATAAAATAAATGTATATAAACAAAAGAACTAACCTAATCATACACACTCGGGCTTGAGTGGAGGATCTGGCCATTGCCAAAACTCCAATAGATGCTTATTTACAAAAGGTCTCTGGGCCATTGCCGCTTCAACCTTCGAGGAGGATTGTAAGGATGGGTGGTGCTGGATAGAGATTGTGCAAGGGGATTTGGATGATAGGTAAGGTTCTGGTGAAATTTGGAGAATTTTTCTGGAATAAGGTCTAGGACAAATGGGATATTAAGGTCATGGTGTAGGATTTTGTTATTTACATAGAACGGAGCATCAACTATTGTTCGAAGGACTTTAGATTGAAAGGATTGAATACGTTTGATGTTAGAAGCTTTTGCTGTCCCCCACAGTTCAAGTCCGTATGTCCATATAGGTTTCAGTATTGTCTTGTAGATAAGTAATTTGTTTTCAATAGAAAGTTTGGATTTTCTGTTTAGTAGTCTGTATAGCTGGCCGTATCGTCGGTTGAGTTCTTGTCTTTTGAGTCTAGTATGTGGGTTCCACGTTAGTCTTCGGTCTAAATGAAAGCCAAGATACCGGACTGTGTCTGAGTAAGGAAGCTGGATGGAATTAAAGTGTACTGGTGGACAGGAACTGCGTCGGAGTGTAAAGGTAATATGTTGGCATTTAGATTCATTAACTTTAATGCGCCAGTTATTACACCAGTGCTCAATCAAGGTGAGGTGGTTTTGGAGATTTAAGGATGCTATGTTGGGATCAGAGTTGGATGATAAGATTGCGGTGTCGTCAGCGAATGTTGCAAGAAAAGTATCGGGATGAACAGGGATGTCAGCAGTAAAGAGGATGTAAAGCACGGGACCCAAGACGCTGCCTTGGGGAACACCGGCTTTAACGGAGTAGATATTGGAAAATTCTGTTCCGCAGCGAACTCGAAAGGAGCGGTCAGAGAGGTAGGATCGGAGGACTAGGTACAAGGACTGAGGTAAATGGATTTTAAGCTTGAAGAGCAGTCCAGAGTGCCATACCCGGTCAAATGCCTGTGCAATGTCCAGAAATGCACCCGAACAGTATTCCTTGTTTTCTAGGGCTGAGGAAATATGATCAACAACTCGGAGTCCTTGTTGAACAGTAGAATGTTGGGAGCGAAAACCAAACTGATGGGAAGGAATATTTTGGGATTCTATAATGGGTAGGATTCGTTTCAAAAGGATCTTTTCAAAAATTTTTGAAAGGATTGGGAGTAGGCTAATTGGTCTATAGGATGTTGAGATATTGGGAGGTTTGCCTGGTTTTTGGAAAAGGATAATAGTGGAGTGTTTCCATAGCAGAGGAAAGTGGGTGGTGCGTAGGATACAGTTGTAGATATATGTAAGGAATATGACTGCTTTGGATGGAAGTTGTCGAAGGATTTGAGGGGTAAGGAGATCATGTCCAGGAGCTTTACGGGGGATTAATTTTTTTAATTGAAATTTCACTTCGGAAGGATGAATAGCTTTTGGGGGCAAGGAAAGTGGGATTGGTGATGTAAGGAGTTCTTCTACTGTTACGGTGTGGGCAGGATGGGATTTCGGATGTGAAATAAATGTATTGGATAGGTGAATGGCGAACTCCTCAGCCTTATCTTCGTCAGATGCTGCCCAGGAGCCATTATCTCGTCGGAGGGGATGGGAAATGCGGTGAGGATTTAAGATTTTGGTAGTGGTTTTCCAAAGGGAATTGTCGCGAGAAGAAAGGGAGGATAGGTAGGAGTTGAAGGAATGTGATCTGAAGGTGGCTAATTCCAGTTTTAATTTTTTGCAGTAATAATTATAGGAGCAGCGGTCGGTAGGATGTCGGGTACGTTGCCACAATAATCTGGCACGGCGTTTGGTTTGGATTAGGTCAAGGAGGTGTTGGGGTAGAATGGTCTTTTTAGGAATTCTGGAGGAGTCTTTTGGGAAGGAAGCAGTCCAGGCGGCTTGTTGGATTGTGGTAGTAAAGGAATTTACGGCACTATCAAGGTCATCGGGAGTTTTGAGGGATATGTTAAGATCAATTTTATCGGAGATGATTTGGCGGAAAAGGTCCCAGTTAACTGGGCCCCTAATAAATGACGGTGGAGAAGGTTTGGGAACGGGTTCAAGTGAAACATTAAGGATTAGAGGACTATGGTCAGAGGAAAGTTCATTTAGACGTGTAATGGAACAATTGAGGGGACTTAAGCCGCTGTGGATAAAGAAATCAAGAAGATCAGGATTACGGTTGGGATCTGTATGCCAGTAGGTAGGAGAGTTGGGGGAAAGGAGGTGAAAATGTTGGGAATTGAGTGCAGACAGCAGGGTTCGGCCACGAGTATTCGTGGTTCTGGAACCCCATTGTTGATGCTTGGCATTTAGGTCTGCACCCAAGATGAAGTGATGTCCTAAGGAGTCGAGGAGAGAACTGAATTGGGCATTGGATATGGATCGGTTAGGAGGGCAATACGCTGATGCAAGGGTAACCGGAGAGGAAAAGGTTTTTATCACGACGGTGGACTGTAGGAAATCATGTGTAGGTAACGGGAGTAGGTGATGGGAGAGGGATTGGCGTACAATGACAGCAGTACCGGCATGTGCTTTTCCGTCAGGGTGGTCAGTACGATATGTCAGGTATTGTGGTATTTTGAAGTGATGTTTAGTGGTTAGTCGAGTTTCAGTAATTAGTGCCACGTCAATATTTTTGTCAAGTAATAATGTAGTTAGTTCGTTTGTGTGATTTCTAACACCATTCGCATTCCAAAGGAGAATGGATAAAGGTTTATTGGAAGTCATTTAAGGATTTTTCGCGGGAGGGATAAAATGTGATACAAGATTGGTGAGAAGAGATATCAAAGGAGTAACAAGGGATCTGAATTCGGAGAGGAAAGATGTAAGTAAACTGGTGAGATCTGTGGTATTTGAGGGAGGAGGAATGCGGGGAATTTGGTGTTGATAAAACTGTTGATTAGGTGAAGTTTGATTAGGATGTTGAAGGTGGGGTTGAGAATTTTGAGGTATGTGTTGTTGTTGCGGCAGGGTCTCACAATAAGTAACATCATTCTTACCTCCTAATAAGTATGCAAAAGACACCGTTGGGTCAATTTTTTTTTAAGGTCCTCTTCTTGATGCGTTAGGTTCTCTTCTTGATTCCTCTGCTTCTTCTTGGGTCCGGGATTTTTGATATCTTGATTTAATATTCTTGTAGATCTGACAGCCTTTGTAGTTCGCTGGATGTCCTTCAAGGCACAATGCACAAACTGCAGGATCCCGCTTCGGTTTTGTGCACTCCCCGGATTTGTGCTGCTCTCCACATTTCACACAGCGCGGCAGATGATGGCAGTAAGTCCTGGTATGGCCATATGCCTGGCAATTGTGACACTGTACGATTTCCCTCTTAGGATATGGCTTCTCTACTATAACACTTGTGTAGTATATTATTCTTATTTCGTATATTTTTTCGATCCCTTGATTTGGCTCCAAATCTACGAAAAATAAGGGTAGAGGAACTTTTACTCCTGGCTGTTCTTTACTCTCCTTCTGTACATTTGTAATCTGGCGCACTATGAAACCTGAAGTTTTCAATTCTTCTTCTATTGCTTCGGTTGGTGTTGAGGGGTGTAGATTTCTTATGACTACCCTCAAAGCTCGATCTTGCCGTAATTGGTACGTATGAAAATCCGCGTTGGTTTCCGTTAGATACTTCACAATTTTTCTGTAGGTTTCAGCTGTATCTGGTGATATCTTCGTGTCCTTTGTTCTGCTTAGGCATGAATAGCTTCCAGAGCCTGTTATTTTGTTCAGTTGTGAGCATAGTAACTGAAAATTGTTTATGTTTTTAACGAATATGGGTGGAGGTCGGGGATCTCTTGGTATTGAAGCGGATTCCATCACTTCTTTATCATTCTGAAGCTCCTGATAGGGGTTAGGGGTGAAAAACGGAGATTGTTCGGTTATCTCTTGTGAAGATGTACCTGGTTGATGCTGATGTTCTTCAATTGTTGGTTTTGATGATGTTCCTGGCTGGGTTTCATTTTCTCTGGAGCTAATAGGCGTTACTGCAGGTGTTTGACGACATTGACGAGGCTTTTGTTTGACAGGCGAAGAACAAGGTGTTGAGCCTAACGGCCGAATTCTCTTGATAGAAGCTCTACTAGACATGGCCTGATTGTGATATCGCATATAAGGGAAAAAAAAAATGAAAAAAAAAAAAATAAAATAAAAATAACCCTATAATTTATAACAAACAATAAATATCAATTGTTGTTATGTATTCTTGACTTGTTTTGAATAAATAATCTCAAAGATTTCACTGCAAAATAAGCAAATTCTGAGAGACGATGTAGAAACACGTCCTTTCGCATCAGCTGATCCACTGCCTTCCATCTGGTTTCATTAAGCAAATTATAAAGGACTTGATCATTACCTGTCAAAGTAAAAAAAAATTGAACTAGTTCAAATAGTTACATAATCTACGTTAATAAAAATCAAGTGCAAGCATTGTAAATAAATAAGAAAGAAAACAAGAATTATTTTCGCTGAAACTGCTATTATAATATGATATTGTCTCATTTTTAATCGTAGAATATTTAACAGAAATAAACCAAGTTTTTAAGTAATCAAATTCTTCGAAAGGAAAAAAAAGTTTTAACTAATTTCGTATTATCAATAATATTAAAAAAATAAAACTTAAATTAATTTATCAATATTTACTGTCTTATTATTTTTATTTTCCTTTTATTACTTTTACTATTTAACATTTATTAGTTCAAAATTTCGAAAATTTATCCGAATGATGGACACCCTTGTACATAATGAGGGGGTTGCAATGATAGTAGAGAAACATCATTTTTCTTCTTGTTCAAATAGTGATTGTTTTGTAAGTATATTTTAATGGTATTTCTTATGTTACGATATATGTACCATATAACTAAATACACGTATTTCGTAAAAGTACATTAAAAAAAAATTGGTTTCATTAAGCAAAGTATAAGTGACTACCTGTCAAAGTAAAATCTGAACTAGTTCAAATAGTTACATAATCCACGTTAATAACAATCCAGTTTATCATCGAGGTTATGACCGATTTTAGGTAAAAACAGCCATCTTATTTAAACGTAAATTAATAAAGAATTGTATCTACTGATTAATAATTTACATCATCTAATTGATAACAAGCCAAAAGAAGATTTGTTGTCATCTTATTTAAAGTATGAAATCTCCAAATACTTTATATCTTTGCTCTCAGGCTATGGTATGAAGACAAATATGAGCCAGTACAGATTATGTGTTCGGGGATGTGAATTATCAGGAATCCGTCAATGCAGTAACAATCATTATCGATATGGTTATTATAATCACCATAATTTTCTCATATTTTCTCATATTATAATCACGAGATATAGAGTCGTTAAATAAAACGAATCTATATCTCCAACATATTGATTTTTTCGTGGACATGAAAGACCTTGAAACAATATACAAATTAAAGAATTTAACTGTAATTATTGTAGATTGTTCGGATGACGCGGAGACAGTGAAAAGAAGTGTGTGAACTTAGGTTAAAAAATTATTCATCCTCAATCCATTACAAGTGAAACCATGTGGTAATCAGAACGGTTCCTTTGTAACTGTGGAGCAAAAAAAAAAAATAATCAAAAAAACTTATTTACAAGGCATCGAAGGCATTTTTTTTTTTTTTAGAATTACTTCCTTTCTGCGGTTATTCCTATTTGACGATGACCAAGAGGATACGTCAGCCTTAACCTCCCTCAATGTCGAAGACATTATAAGGTATGAATAAGGCAGTCAGCTGGAAATACAGATGCCCTATAACCATTCGGTTCTACAAACAGTTCATTTCGACCATGAATCAAAAGTGGGAAGAACGAATGAAAGCATGAAAAAAAATTCTTTTTGGTTTTTATTACATTATATTTATTACTATTTACCTTTCCATGAATGGCGCTTGTCTAATCGAAACCTGCAAAAGCAAGAGAATAAAATTATATATGTTGAAATGATGTTTCTGTAGTTAAGCTGAGTTTAACATATTTTATACTTCCATCAGTTAATGATATGTCTTAGCAATTAAGATCACTAGAAACACTTCGTAAATAGCCAACTGATTGTAATTCTGCCATTTGCGAAATCATCACATTTGCGTCAGACTGATTAGCTTTCTACAAAGTTATGATGTCTTGGGGCCATGGACAGTCCGAAGTCTTGGTTACCATACAGCGGGGTGGTTTCACTTATAATGAATCTAAGATGAATGTTCTTGTACTTAATAAAATTTTTCATTTCATTTATTACTGTCCGTGAAATCCTAACAATTAAAAATTGCAGCTGGATTCTATACTTTGTATTCAAATACAAATGGTTGCATTAATGAAGGAAGTTTATTGACTGTTCTACATATCATTGGTGATAAATATTTAGGATGCAGTCATTATAAAGTTTTTATTGGTGCCGACATTTCAACTTTATGTGGGTCATCATTATCAGCTGATGATGATGACCCACAAGCTTGGGTTGAAACGTCGGCACCAATAAAAACTTTATAATGACTGCATCCTAAATATTTATCAGCCATGGTTTCATTATATTTAATATACACGACAAAAATTAATATATTGTTGATATTTAGATTCAATCTATATAAAGGCTTGGAGCAGATAACCCAAATCGATAACGATTGGCGAATTACGTACATCATCATATTGGTGCGATTATGTTTTATTGATGATTTTTCAGTTTTTTCTTTTGATGACTCGCAATTATATTTATAAACTTCATTAAGAAAAAAATTACAAATTTAGGAATTGAAAATCTTCAGAAAAAATAGAATACAAACAAGAACTAACTTTTAAAAAAACTAATTTAAAAATTTATATTTATTGAAATTGGATGGAATATATTTAGATTATGTTGAGTTTTATCCTATTGCAATCAAGAATAGATATCCTTACATAAAAAATTATGTAAGGGAAAAAATAAAAAATCTTTTATACATATAAAAATATATACAAAATTCTGCTAATTATTAACTTCTAAATTAATTTAAAACTCAAATTTTCATTGACCCCGTTTATTACATCAACTCTGTCCTTTCATAACTTTGACCAAACACACTATCATTATTTTCAAAATAAGCACTATTTCATTAAAGATATTATTAAAGATATTATTTGGATGTTATGGATTTCTGTTGAACCTTTTTCAGATTTTTCTCAAACCCTGATTACAAATCAGAGGTAAGGTTTTTCAAAGGATGAATTATAGATTAAACTGAACGCGATTTATATATAAGTAGGAAAGGTCGATTATATCTATTAAAATGCAAATAATCAGTCATTTTCTACTCATTCTTCACGTAGATCATCTTCCTTAAGATAATACATTATGGATTTTTGAAATGGTCAATTCATTTTTAAATATAAATATTAATAAATTTTTTTTTTTTTTTATCTGGGGGAAATGTTTATTGTGCTATGTATATTGTTTAATATGGTTTTATTGTTGATAATTTGTAAGAGTATTGTTATGAAAGGGAAGAAAAAAAAAAGAAAGGAAAGATATGTCATATATATATATATATACATATAAAAAATAGAAAAATATAATATAACATTAATGTCCGTATGGATTGATAAGTATGCTGTCTACCAAGCAACCCTATATAGTAGGCCAAGCATTACTTTTAATAAAGTATTTCTCTCTAATTATTATTCAACACAGTAGACAAGGCATATCAGCGTTATTAATTTTTTTTTTTTTACGATAAATGCGATATGTAAAAATGTTGGAAACGATAAATTATTTATGTACGATTATTATATTCAGAGAATAATAACATGTAGTGCCAACACTAACTTATTTTAACATAACCAGTAGATGGGAAGACATCCTCTAGCTAGCCGATTAGATCTTGGTTTAATCTATCCCAGTAAATTGCCCATCCCAGACAAGGATTATGGAGATTGTATTTTAGGAGGATAGGTCCTCGTTACTTGGTAAGCTTCATGATCCACAATATCATAATTATAATGATGAAGAAATGATTGACTGTATACAATGTGGTTGGAAAGTTAGTAAGGATTGAAGTCAGGGAAAACACTATAAAAGATTTTTATAGTATGCTGTGCCTTCGTTTCAAGCTAAGTTGCAGGCCCCCAGGCTAAGTGATTACAAAATAAAATATATGAGTGTTTGTATGTAATGGTATGAAAATATAAGTAAGCGATAACGAACAGTAATAAAGTGAAAAGTAACATTAATAAAGTAATGAAATAAACAATTAAACGATGATTTGAATATTTTAAAAATATAATTCCTCTAAAGATGTTTAGTTTAATATAAGCTCTGTTAAACCCATTACGTTGTTAATTCATGGTCTTTTTATCAGTCTCCTACTACTATTTCATTTTTTCGTTATTTAATTATTTGTTACTCTTTTAATTTCATTACTTTATTACTGTTACTATAAATTATCCTTAATCTTACGGAAAACTGAACTTTATGTGAGAGTCTCTTGAAAGTCCACTGGAAATCGATTTATCAATAACGAAAATTGAGTCTTGTTTAAAAAATTGAGTGTTGTAATGGGGATTAAGTTCAATATTTTTTCTTTTATGATAGTTCCTATTCGACAAAAAACGTGATAACCTTAAAAAATGACAAAGTTTAAATATACTCTTCCCAAGTACGGAATCTACCCTTATGATCCCTCACCTCACTCTCTTCCGCTTGGCCCACATTACTTACGGAACAGACGATGCTCGATGGCGAAAGGTAGCGAGGCCACAGCCCTCTTCATCATGGAGATGAGAGCATCGCCCCAGGGCTAGCTGCAGATCATCATTTCCATAATCTCTTCCTTCGCTCATTCCATATCAGTTCGGCCTTCCCACAACCAGAAGTAGTTTTAGTTGCGATATACTTTGTGGGCCAGTTATTTTTGTACGCTACAGTGGGATCCAATCAACAACTTTTAAATTTATCAAAAAAATGTTTTTCTTTGATTAATTTTAATGAAGTAAAATTAAATAAATGATTATGATGTGATTAATAATATTGAGGAAATTCCTCAAGACAACTTAATACTTAAACAACAGTAGAAAAGAAGTAGCCACATAATTTAGAAAATTTCATTTTTCTTCGTTCACCAAATATTTATTTAATCTTAAGAAATATACAACTATTTCTTAAGGTTAAATTTTTCGATAACCCTAAAGACTTTTAGGTTGAATAAAATATGTTAAAACGTCGCGTGTGTATGTGTACTTGGTATTTTTGGTCGCTTTCAAAGCTTGATTAAAATGAAAAAAAAATCGATTATATTCTACTTGAAAATATTTCATTAAATAAAATGTCATAATATGGTAGTAGTTCATAAATTTTTATGACTTCAACAACAATAAATATATCTCACATAGGTCCTTATAGATGATTAAGTTTTTTATTAAAAATTATAAACAAAGTAAAGAAAGAAAGAATGAAGATCAAGGAACACAACACTGATTTGCACCTTTTATCTCTAAAAAATTTAATTATTTGCTCCGTTTGGTCTTTTCAACGATATTTAAAACCAATTGTGCTTTTTGTGAGAACCAACCAAAAATGGTCAGAATTTCTATGCTGTTGGTAAATTAAATCAACTCCAACTACTACAGATTCCGTAGCCAACATAAGAAAGAAAATTACTATATAATACAAAAGAAACTGAACTTGAATTTGGCAAGTTGGTTTCTAAATTTAGTAACATTTTTTTGTTCCTTTATTTATTTATTGAATATTAAAACATTCTGTTACTTGGGCATTGTTTGTATTGAGATAAGATCACATTTACACTATATGTACAAAAAGATATAAAATAAACAGATGCAAAATAGCAACTAAATAATAATAAAAATGTATATACAATAAATAAAATAAAATGACTTACAAATAAGAAAATTAAAAAACAGCAAAAAACATATATATATCTATATATCCTCAGCCACAATGCAAAAGCCTATAAGGACAATTTCTATGGAAAATGGGGTTTTGAGCTTTTCTGGTCAATCTTGGTCCGATTCCACAAAAAGAAATCTTGAAACGATGTTTCAATTCTTATCTACGGCCTTTCGTAAAAATCCGTTATTTAAAACTAGCAAATTGTGCTGTAAAAAGATGTAAGTTACAGTGAAAGGTATAGAGATTGTGTCGTTACTAATGTTGCCCAAAATTGCAAAGTGCAAGACCAAGACCGCCTAATTGTTGCAAGACCAAGACCAAGAATGGTAAAAAAAAAATATATTTTTAGAATAAAAAACAAGGGGAAATAGTTACTAATACTGGACAATATTAGTTACTATATGTAAAGAATTGGTATATCCAATGTACTTTTGCATTTAACTCTCTTTTTAATCTGGATCTAATTTTCAATAAGTTAGGTTCCCCCTAGCTAAAAAAATACTTTAATATCTCTATAGTAATAAGCTAGTCGGTAGGTGACTGCAAGACTGTTGCGAGACTCTTGCGCTAGACCAAGACCAAGAGAAAGACGGAGTGCGCAAGACCAAGACTCGTCTTGTTCTCGCAATTGGGCAACACTAGTCGTTACCGAAAAAATGTAATGAAATGCGCAATGAAGGGTGGCCATGTAAATACAGAATGTATAAAGCGTTTTGCGCATAGGCTACAGTACCAATTACCTTTATTAATAGGCTAAAATAAATTTTCCTCATACAATTTGTATTTTTTTTTTTAAATTTCTAGTAAGTGTTAGGCATTTCCAGCCCGGCACCTCTGGACAAATGGCGGAGTTTTCCTGCTCTGAGTCCGCCACTGCTTACCATAGAACTAGACTAGAACTGGAAGAGAGTGGTACATGGGAATATTATACCGAATTGCCTCCAAAACAATCGAAACATCCTGGATACTGGAAAATGAGTTCGACTAGAAAAAAGCTACCGCAGAATAACATATAGTGTGAGACAGAGAATCGATTATATTGATTGGATAATTTAGCACGAGACGAAAAAAGAGCCCCTAGCTTCATTGTTTCGAACCAATGAATCTTCGAAATCGCAAGAAGCTCAGAAACGAAATGATTAGCAGGTTTCCTAGAGCTTACCAAGCATTCGTGATTCAAACCATGTCCATATGAAGTCGATTATGTTAAAAACGATCCAAAATGGGGCGCATACACTCCGTTTGAGCGGCCCCTAATGTGGAAGACAAAATAATGGATAATCTGTGTGATAAATAAACAAACGCTTTCCAGTCAATTTTTATACAAATTTTCATTTGAAGAATCGATTCTCTACATTTTGGAAACTGACTTTGTTTCTGTCATCGTCCTTAACAAAGTTATGAGTGTTACTACAATACATTTGATTGCTTTTACCTTCCTAATACCCGTTTTTCAAAGTAACTAAAAAGCCATAAGTCAGAATTAATGGTAATAAATATAAGATTATTTGGTTGAAATGCGATAAAAAAAAGTTACGTAGAGCATTAAATCTTTGTCTTAAGCCTGCAAAAAAAATTGAACCGAAAACATAATGTCCATAGAACAAAAATTACTAGTGTTTTTCGTCTCCTGAAAATTTTTAGTTTTGTTCCTACAGGTTTTGCAGTATGGCTGCCGATATACTATTAATAACAAATTAAAAAAACAAAACTTTCCTGGTACCTGTTTAGATATTCCTAGTGCAGGAATATCTGAACATTTGTAAACTAAAATGCTTTACGAAAGAAACTTACTACTGTAAAAGGTCTATTGGTCTTTGATGGTCTCCCTGGTGGTTTAAAACCACACTCTTAACTACAATGACTTTTGATAAAAAAACTTATCCGAGTAAAGGGGTCTTAAAAAACTGACAAGTATCAACACATTATAAAATAAACAATTAAAATTGATACAAACATATAGGGTAAGCGCACTAGTGATGGACATAACTAAGTTTTTTTTTTTTTTTTTTGCTTATGCCGCCGTAATTATTATAGTTATAAACTTCTCTGTTGGATATTTAGAATCTCTAGGCTATCCTTTTTCTATTTGACACTTTTAAATTGAAAAAAAAAACATTCAGTTATGCAGGTATAATCTCCATTTAAATTATTAATTAAAGGTATTAAATGCATATAATACCTAAAAGGTATTAAAGGTATTAATCTCAAAAAAAAGTTTTCGCACTAGTGATGGACAACCAATGGAAATGGAAATTCAATTGTTCTAGTTATTAGTAAACTAGTAAGTAAACACCCCTGTTTAGTTGTTACTAGTAACGGACAAACCTCAGAAAAATTCTAAAATCTTTATTCGACTAAAAAAATAACCATAAAAATAAGATAAGATAAATGTTCAACTTACTCTTAGCAAACATGTTAGCAGGAAGGTATGAAACACACTGATCTCAAGAGCATTATAGAAACAACAAGGATAGGCATTTTAAAATTTTCTTTTGGGAACTTTGTGCATGCAGTTGTCCATAGAGGGCATTGTTCTTTAATCTAGAAAAAACTGGACCCTTCAAAACAAGGAAGCTTATTACTTATATTTAAAGTCCAATCTGTCCATAACTGGTGCCTTCACCCTACCACTTTTTTTTTGTCGTGACAGTAATACCTCGACTGTTCAACTACTTTTATGTTTCATAATAAAGTCGTTTTTAGCAGTTAGTTCGAAGCTATATTTCGGAGACTCTTCTGGAGTCACACCAGACCCGATAAAATGTGTATACGAATATTCAATGGATCGATAAATAAAAATAGCAGTTGAGAGTGGGTAATGGAAAACATTACTAACTATTACTATTACTTATTAATTTGTGGTACAGGATATCATGAGGATTTTGAAATGTCGTAATATAATGTGGGATATTGCAAATAGTCCTGCTATTTTCATATTAATTAATTAAATTAATTATAATTAAAATCAATTTTCCTAGCCTTCTGTTATCATTTAGTTCAATTATATATCGAAATAGTTTCGAAGTATCCAATGAGTTACTAAAAAATAATGCATCATTCTCTTCCTTGGAAAATACCTTGTTCTCAATCTGTAGATGTTGATAAATCACTTTAGAAGCAAACAACGTAGGTGAAAATATTTCTCATAGCAATCCAGTACAAATCACTAGCATTTACGTCACATTCAACAGATACAGATTAATGAATATTCTTCATGAATCACTATGACATGGCCATCCGAGCACGATATTTCTTGTTTTATATCCGTTCGATTGGAGTCAATGGTCGCAACAGCTGCTACCGAAGATTAGACCAGACTATGATTCAACACGTTGCGTCATTATGGATAATTGGACACGTCATCAGAAATGTCGATGCACTTTAGGAAAATATTCCCAAAATCATAACTTACCGAAGGAAAAAATATATTATTCTACTTACCTAGTTATTCTATTTTTTAAATTAAGAAATGTAGTTAAAAATTCATATATTCATATTCATTATGAAAAGTCCAAATTATTTGATAAATTGATATATTTTTAATGCAATGTGTTTTTTGCTGTTGTTGCTTATTTGCCATCGTGCTGTTTTAGAAATGAAAATAAATTTATCCTAGGACTTGGATGTAGTACTAACCCAAGTTATTCGGCTATTATCGTTTAATATAATATAAAAAATTAATATAAACTCATATTTTTTATATAATAATAAAAAAATTAAAGATATCCATTATTTATAAACATTTACATCAATTCAAGGTTAAAGGAAATAATCATTTTCGGTGAGACGGAAGTAAAGAGACAGGATTTCATATAGAATGTAGAAGTGCAAAAAGGGGTGGAGTAAGGTTTTTATCGAAACAGGATAAATTGTGAATTGTGAAGTTGATAAATTCGATGCGGACATCTAGAGAACTGAAAGATCCTTAGGATTTATATCAGACACTATGCTATTTATGATAGTCTTCAACCTACTAAATATCTATTGAAATTAAAAACGACAGAGAATAATTTTGAGATCTCTCGAACATTTCGGATAGTATAAATATAAAAAGAAAAACTTTGACATGTTTAATAGGGGCCGAGGTGGTGGAGCGAGTTAAGGCGTCTGCAAAAATAAAATAAAAAGGTATAAAAAATAAATACAAATAATTAATAACAAATTAAAATTAAAATAAATAAGTGCAGTTCCTACTCGATTGCTTAGATTATTAAGGCGCGGGTTCCATTTTCGTATGGGGACGGTAACGTCTCCACTCTGGGATTCACAGGAAGGTAAGCGACTTCTATGTCTTCTAACAACATAGCTCTTGATCCTCCAGACTGGAGGTTGGGCACAGTGCCCAATTTTCCTGGTTAATATCGTTATAAGGGTGATGAAGATCTTATAAAAGAGGAGGCTTTTATATTAATTAGTGAGAATGACACATTAAGGCTCCTCTGTATTAACAAAATAGGTCTTGATGAGTACAGTATTGGGTTAGAATACAGTATCGAATTGATTTTCTTGATTATAATATATTCTTTATATTGATGAGAATCCTCTAATATCGCTCTTCTTCGGTTATACTCTAGAGAAGATATTCTAGTACGTGAGTTCTCGTAGGGATGTTCTAGGAATTTTATGAATTCAGAATTTTCAAAATGATCGCCTAAAACGTAAGAGGTATAGGGCGAACGCAGCTTTTATATTAGGGAGGGACTCCATACAATCTCAGGTAGATAAATGATTTCAAACACAATAATACTATAATATTACAATTCATAATTATTTTTATATGAAACAGAATATATACATAGAACAATTAAAAAAAAATGTCTTGGATTTTCGATTAACCTTTTGTATTATATCATATTTTAAGGGGCAACGCCTCTCACCTACGCCTACGTAAAAAAGAAAAAAAAAAGAAAACCTGTACCACTACAACCCATGAAGGGTCTTGGGTTCAGTACTATACATGGAAAGCACTGTTTCTAGTGTTGCCCAAGATCGGTTTTGGTCCGATGGTCAACGGTTGTGTAAGGAGATGATTTGACCGAGATCACGCCCAACCGCCAGGTTTCCCCCTTAATTAATTATTTAATTAAGGATACCCAACCCTTAATTAAATACCCAATAATTAATTAATTATTGAGACTGGATGTGCCCCAGGAGGGTCAATGAAACAGATGAATATATTTTCTGCCATGAGCCGGGGTTTGAACCTGGGACCTTTAGCATTGGAAGCTTAGTACCCTACCACTGAGCTACCCCACGTAAGTGGTCTTAAAACAGTCGATTGTTTCTATAATGGGGGGAGGGGAGAGTGTGGTAGCTCAGTGGTAGGGCACTGATCTTCCAATGCTCAACGTACATCCCAGGTTCGAATTCCGGCTCATGGCAGAAAAATTATTTATTGTTTCATCGGCAATGGTTCGGAGGACCCTCCTGGGGCACACCCAGCCTCTTTAAAGTTGGTACTTTTCATTAAATAATTAATTAAGGGAGAAAACCTGGCGGTTAAGCGTGATATCAGCTAAATCACCTCCTTGCACAACTGTTGACTAAGAAACAGTACTTTCCCTGAATAGTACTGAACCCAAGACCCTTCATAGGTTATAGTGGTACAGGTTTTTTCTTCTATAGTTGGAGCATGCTTTTTAATAAATATTTGCTACAGCTTCCGTCCAGTAATAATGGGAGAATATTCGGACTCAGTTTTATAAACTTTAATCCAAAATTAGCAGGCAAATGAAAGAAACACGAGGTAACGGTACCTGATGGTGGAAGGGAGGAGAGGATAAACACAGCCGGCCTTGCCCCACCATCCAATCCCTCCTCACCGAATCCACTACCGCGCTCGCATTTCTTTCTTCCTAGTAGCCACCGGCTCTTTCTAAATTACTATAAATACACTGGCTAACGTTCCTAATTGGATGTTATAATTAATAAACCGCTATATCTTAGCCGACCGTAACAAACCAACCTGTTATCAAGCAACTAAAAGTCGATGTTTAATTGTATCAATAGCAGGTTTTTTATATTCAGTCGTTATTTTAATGAGATATTTGCTTTGTGGTTAAGACTATTTAAGTATATTTTATTGAACTAAGGAATAGCTAAGTACATCGTATCTATAAGATTTATATAACTAGATAAATATAATTATGGAAAAAACACTATAGTTAGAACCGGAGATGAATAGGTATAGAACATTAAATAGATAGATGAAGAAATTGTTAACTAATTTAATTTCTGAATTAGTTAGTTTCAATATATATTTTGTTGGAAAATATGAAATCCAAATAGGGAAATATAAGTAATATAGTACCATTATCTCCACCTAATACAAGCAAGTTCAAGAATCACTGGAGTGAAATAAGATTAAAATAAATGAAAAAAAAAAACTGGAGAAGGAACTATCAAGAATGATACTCTAGATAATGGCACTACAGAGATATCACTTGCTACTACGGTTGTTGCGATATCGGGCAAGTTCCGATATTACTTATTGATATCGATTATCATACCTATATTATCATTTCATATTTAATGGAAATCACTTAATACATTATTAAATGCACATTAAAACTAATCGATGATCAAGGCAAGTGAAATATGGACGTTATGATTGAATAATCTTATTAACAATTTATTTACAATTAGTACAGGATAAGAATTCAACCGAAATTTTTCTTTTTTTTTGTCCTCTCCTTCCTCGTCTATTAGACTTTAAGGTTTTTTTCCTGGAACAGGAGTGAAGACAGGGAATTAATGCCAGAGTTAAAAGATCTCTGGCACAGGAACGCAAACTCGTAATTATTATATCATATTCTTTTTTATTTATTAGGTTGCTGGACCACGATTGTTTTGCACAAGCGTTAGCTTACTCTGCTAGCGCGGCCATGAGTTTTTGACTATAAGAAACAATGTAAGTTTCATAGTTATAACCCTTTTTCCTATATAAATTGCATCTATAAATAGAAAAAAAATAATTATCGAATACGTACCTTATGCTTTGATAATATTATGATACTTATATACCGTTCATGATGTATTAAAAATGTTTTCTTAATATTTTAGTGGGGCCAAAAGGGCACAAAAAATTAATGAAATCCATTATTACCTTCCAAACAGGCTAATTTTTTTATTTTTATAAAATCCGGATGCTTTCAATGCCTTGGTCTACATTGATATTGATCGAAAAATATGAACAGACCTCACATGCATACATTTAGTATTCAATATAATATAACCTCGTACCAGACTGAAACGACAAGAAACAGCGCGACGTTTCCGATTACTTCAGCACTTACTAGACAAACGCTCTAAACTTCCAACTAATTACAAAAAACTCATATAAATGACTATAATAAGGCCTATTTCGACTTACGGAGTTGAGCCAAGTTTCAAATGACTATAAGAAGGCCTATTTCGACTTACGGAGTTGAGCTATGGGGCTCCACTGAACCATCGAATTCCACTCGTATCCAATCCTTACAATCCAAAATCCTTCGTAAAATCCTCAATGCTCCCTACTTTGTTACAAATAAAACCATCCATAATGACCTTAATGCTTCTTATGTTTCAGATCTGGCCCAATCCAGATACCTATCCTTCCATAATAAACTTCAGAATCATCCCAACACTCTCGTTTCTAACCTTGCTCCCTTTTCAATTCCTGATAACCCTCCAAGGCGTCTGAAAAGAAGATGGCCCTGTGATCTCCTAATGTAGACATATCATTAGAGTGCTACCATTGGTTAGTTACTCAGCAAGTGTTTTCACGTCATTACATCCATATGTTCAAATTTACTAGATGTATTTCTTTAATACAGTTGTAAATATCATTAAGAAATAATTAAAAAAAAATGTATAATATAATACCATTTAGTAAATTTCACAAGGAGTCTGAGCAAACAACAGTCCTCAATTATTCAGATCAAATAAAAAAGAAAATTGCTTTGTAAACATTGGTGACAGTCACTAAATTTAAATCAATAGGCCGGAAACGCGAAAAAAAAGTACAAAATAATATGAAAAACAAGAGGAAACGGAATAGCTATACTAGATATTTTCTCTTTTCGCTAAACTCTTCCGGGGTCATCCAACGGCTATAAAACCCTTTCAAAAATGCTAATGTTCTCACTTTTCCTTCGAAAGAAAGACTGTTCAAGAAACCTGACCTTCATCCAGCGTAGCCTAAGCTCTTTACTTGCCGATCAAGGATAGAGTCTATTTTACGAAGAAAGCTATTATGCGATTAAAAAAAAAATAAGCCATCACTGAAGTAACGAATACTTTTTTAATATATCTTGATTGAATAACCGAACTTTTGCATTTATTACATACCTTGGTCAAATAATGACTATCTGGTCTGAAGTGATTAGAATAAAAAAAAGATACAAATAATGTAGATGTGTATGTGTGTGTGTTTGTGTCCCGGAAGAAGTAAGAAATATTTAAAGGGTTTATTTTAATTTTTTTTTAGGTATCTCACGTATTTTTTTTTTAAATAGGAAGCAATAATTAAAAAATACACAATTTAAGTAATTAACAATTGCTTCATAGTTCAGGAAAGAAGTAGAGGAAACTATACTAATCTAAATTAATCTAATGTAAACTATACTATAGATACCTCACTTTTAGAAAAAAAATCAAGTTTAATATTGTAAATAAAATATTATGTCAGTATAAAATAAAATATACAAAATAAAAAAATATGTCGGTAAAATACCAGGAGAGAGCTGATACTCACTTCAGAAGCAACTGCGAAGGTCCTTTAGTGGATATCAAGATCCAAATAAAATAAATGGTGTCATAGTAACGCAAATTGGTAACCGTCATGCAATTCGCTAATGAAAGAAATATTAAACAATTTGTGAGAGATGTGAAAAAGATCAGTGAGTATGCTTTTTTTCTGGGTTCCATTCCTTACTTGTTTCATGGGCAATGGAAAAGCAGTCCAAGCTGATCATTTGGCTAGGAAGGAAGAGGTATTAAGTATAACTGCAATGAATGATATCTCACGCATAATAATACACAAGTAAAAACAAAGCTATTCAAAAATTGGGGAGACTAAAGGAAAACAAAACGAGCTAAACTATTAGGAATAAAATTGAGTGCACCAAATGGACCACAAACAGGAGAAAGGTAAAAATAGCAGAAATCATATTGTGTCGAATACGAATTTGACACTGCCTGTTTACAAACGACTACCTTTTTAGAGGTCCAAAAGCACTCACAAGCCAAAAATGAGACAACATAACACATAAAGTCAAACATTTATAGAGTGCACCCATAAAAAAGAAAATAGTCAAAAATTATTATCAATATTGAAAAAAATATTGTGAGATAACGAAGAGGATGTCTTCACTCTGTTCCAATACTTACAACGAAACCAAGTATTAAAATAGAATATAAAAACATACCTCCAATAACTCTCTAGGGGAGAGGCTAATATAATTTTAAAAAATACAAATTACATTCAAATTAAATGAAATGGAATCGATAAATTTTCTTATAAACAAAAATATCAAATTTAAGGATGTGATATTTAAAGATAACACTTACAGACGAAATTGGTTGTACCCAACCTTTGCAATAAAGCTGTGTCTCATTGTGGGCATTGCGTTCGCATTGTTCCGTTGGATATCAGGAGAAAAGATTTTTATTTATAACGATTATTTATCATATATTTTCCTCACTCTTTAAATCTGTTAAATGTATGCGTTTCACGCCACTAGATATAGTATTCTAAGAGTGTTTAATTCGAATTGCTGTGTGGTCTTTGCTGAGCGATGTAAATTTCTCGTTTACTGGCTTTGTTTTTTTAACTTATTCTCCGGATGAATACAAATTCGATAAATTCACCAGAAAAATATGACTCAATAAGCATATGAATAATAACAACAATTTTCCATACTCGATTTAAAAATTATTAAATCAATAAATAGGATAATAAATACGAATCATAAACTCGTTGGTGACTGGGATGTGGTGGGGGAAATGTTGACCCCGAAAGAAACGCCAGTGTCAGCAGAGGAATTGTATCAGCCTTGTCCTTTACCTCAACCATTGTCATTTCCGATTCAGTTCGACTGGTTCTTTCTTGTAGCCATAGATTTTTTGGAGAAAGCCATATTTCGTTTTGCAAATGAGAGATATCCGAGATAAGGGCTGTCTCATGTGAATTTAGATATTTATTCGAGGTCGAAAGACGTTTGTCCTGTTTAGAAACTTCTTAATGAAGGCTTTCTTATCAGGAGAGACGAAGAGTTTAGAGACGTCAATTTCACGCGTGTCCTGATTTCTGTTTGTAATGTGATATTCTGATTGGCTTCCTCTGTTCATTAATATATATATTTTTGTTACATATTTTTATGATCTATGAATCACTTTGAGATTGTGTCACGAACCTGCACTTAGAATATCTTAAATTTGAATTATATTTATACAGTTTTGGACATTGAGGAACAAATTTGGTTCAGTTTTGTCTGTATATAGGTAAATCCATGAAATTAATAATCTACGTAATATCAAGTAGTTTATATTTTATTTTTATCTATTTTTTATTGAACAGTGAATAGTACAATCTGCCAAATTGAAGGGCAACAAGGCTAAATATGTTAATTCATACCACATAAATAACAAATATAAAAATAAATAAATAAATGAATAAATAAAAATAAATGAGTAAACTAAGTAAAAAGTAAATATAAAATTAGAAGAACATACATAAATAACACATAAGCAAAATCCGTACATATATTATTACAGTAAGGCTCGAAATCGGTTTTGTACCAAATATAAGCTCCTGTCAAGCTCAAATACCACGAATGGGGTACCGTTGGATTCAGAATTTCGGGGGTTAGCGAATCGTATTCTCCACTTTTGTTTTTCTTTCTAAAATAAATAAAGTCGATACAAACATTTTGCTAGGCTTCGATACTGGAACGGTGGTAGGTCTGTAGATCGATACGGGACAAATTGGACCTTAAAGATTTGATGCGTACAGCAAAACGCGGATAGTTCCCTCGGAACTATCGGATCCTGCGTTTTTAAGTCGAAAAACGTACTATTTTCGAGATAACGCAAGGCATAGGGTTCGCATCCACACAACCTTACATTAATTGTAGTACTGCCATTGAATACATGTCTCATTTCGTCGACTTGAGGTCTCTATGATCGAGAGAGGGGGAGTTTATATTATTCATCGATGGTGTTTTTGATCGGCAAGCCATATCATCGTTAATTCTTCACCAAATCTCAAGATTAAGCCACCAATTTCGAAAGCTTTCTTCTCCTTCAGGCTGGCAAAATAGTCCAATCACCCAGAAAATTCAGGCAAACAAGTTATGAAAGAAAGTAAACTTTATTTGCGAATAACTGAAAAATTACACACTTTACCCTTGCTACGATTATTCCTATGATTATATAAAACATTACTAAATTCCCTACAAAAGGAAAAAAAAAAAAATCATCGCAATCGGACACTGAAATTTGTATACATGTTAATTGAAGATTTAAATTAATTTTTGTTTGCTTTGTGGATTATATTTATCGATAAAGTAACATTTGATGTCTTAATCTTTTGATAAGTTGCATTTTTTTATTTTCTTATTTATTTGCCATTTGATAACAATATGCTGTGCGAATTTTTCGCACGGGCCTACTAGTAAGAAATAAATCAATAAGTAAACATAAAATAAATCTTGCTAACACATTCATTCAAATGTACCGGGCCAAGCTTTGTCTTCCAAAAGTGAAAGGCAAAGCAGGACTCCAGGAGGTCCCAGTGGCTCTCTTCCAACCACCTCACTGGTAAGCCAGTGGAGACTGAAGGAGGGCACTAGAGGTACTGGTGCTCAGCACTATAAACCAAAGGTTTTTTTTTGTAGTTATGTATACACTTGACTACGTATAAATACTGACATACACGTTTTGTAAATAAGTATAATGGTTATCTCATAGGAGCCAATTAGAAACAAAAAAGAAAATGTCATATCCGATTCCACCCAAGTACGATTATTACAGTGCTAGGGATCGGCAGTGACAGATAAAAAAAAAGAAGCCTAAATGGTCTAAAATATATAATATTATAGAACAAATTAATTGCTTAAATGTAAGAAACAACTTTCTGTCTTCCTCGAGCGTTTTCTGGGTATCTAAAAGCAGAAAACAAAAAATTAGTTGTCACAACTTTGCCCAGAAAAAAAACAAAAAATCAGTCGCTTCGACAGTATAAAATTATCTACATACAAATTAAATGCTAATTAACAACTAATGTTTAACTTATCACGAGGAAAGACCTTCATAACTCTATCTACACAACAACATTTCAAAATAATTTATATATCAGAGGTAAAGAATTTTGTTTTATTCAATCAATTTCAATTGTTAAATTATTACCGTACAGATAAATGAATATAATATTGAAAACTTTACGTCTAATATAATTTTGTCATCTATCTCTTAATTTTCTCTATTTTCTACTATTTAAATAACTATTATTCTACTATTTACAGTTTTCTACTATTTTTCTGTAGTAGCGTTTTTTCTGGATTATGCTTTTACAATGTAAATGATCAATAAATTTTGTCTATGTACAATTAGTCGGAGACTTCACTACTAAAAACTCGTAAATGCACATTCGCTTCCTACTTGGATCGTAAGATAATTTGATAACAAAATCGATAAAAGAGGTCACAAAAATATTGGGTCATTTGTCCTATATAACCTCGTTATTTTGAAAATTCGGGGATGTAGATCACGCCAAACGGCTCAATATTTTTTAATGTCACCTTTTTTCTCGATTTTGTTATCAAATTATCTTACAATCCAAGTAGAAAGCAAATGTGCATTTACGAGTTGTTAGTACCTAATTAAATAGACAACGTTTGACCCTCTCCAGTTTGAAAACACTCCAATTCCAAGAGTTTTCGTAAATAAAATAGTTGTAGGTTAAGATGAGATGAAACTACTTACGAAGTTTCAGGCAGATGTTAATAATTCGATAAAAGGGGGTATATACCACGGAATATAGATTTTATGAAATTCTGGCGACTTCTTTCGATTAGAAGTTTTATCCTTGACAAGACCATACCAAAATCGGTTTCTCCCGTAGATTTTTTTCTCAAACAGCAAATCATGCAGCTTGCAATATAATAATAAATATAAATAAATATTTAATATTTAATGTAATAAGAAAACTATATTGAAAATACTTATCAGACATTTTTCCGGTTGCCTCAACAGACCTTGTAGATCTTTTGTCCCCTGAACTAGTATTCTCCACCAACCTTTTGCTTTCGGTTTTTTTCATGCAGATCTGCAGAATCTGTGTTGATTCGATCTATCCATCTTGCCCTTTTACATGGTCTGTTGTCTACTAATTATGCATTTATTGTTATGTAGGGGCTTCCAGATGGTTTGGTCCTGCGCATCTTAACTTCCTTTTCTTCATATCACGAGATATTGATTGACCGATTTCTGTAAGAAGTTTTTTATTGTTAAGATGAAAATATCGAAAAATAACGACGATAGTTATCAAATATGACATAGCATCAACATAACACGTTTTTAGGGCCTGATGTTTTTAATCTTCGAAAAAAAGGAGACAGAAAAGGTTAGTAATAATAACAAGTACATGCCTTTACTCATCAGGAAACAAGTTCACAATTTATTAACATTAATTGAATACTTAATTGGTAATTTTTCGCAAAAAAAGACTAGAAAAAAAATCAATGATGAACGACTTACTAAAAACGAATAAAAGTATTAACTTTTTATTACTAAAAACGAAAAATGAAAACATTAAAAAAATGAATTCCATGCTGATTCTAAACAAAAATATTCTATAAAAAAACAAAACATAAACCAATATTTCCCGGATAATGCGTTAAAAAATAACCTCATTTTTATTTTTCACTAGTGAGACGGCTTAAGTATCGGTAAAAATAGCGATGTATCGATATTTCCCCAATATCCTTGCCAATTATTATTTGTGTACATCTCTAAATGGGCTAGTAGACTTAATTTTAAATATACAATCATAGCGGCATAGATCCGTTTCTGAGGGGGTCATAGTAATGCAAATTTAGGAATTACCGCGGAAGTTGAAAAAAAAAACTGATACGTGTCAATAATTGTTTATTTATTTATTGAATAATGTAACAATCTGTATCTTGGGCAATGATTATTGGGAGATAAGACCCCACTCACACTTTATATACAAATAAAAAATTAAAAGAAGCAAAATAACAACTAGATAATAATAAAAAAGTATATAAAATAAAATAAAGATAAGTAAATTAAAATAAACAACAGATATTTACCAGTATACTCTATACATTGTTTATCGACCTCCCTATAATAACTGGTAAACTTTTATGAAGTTGCCCGTGTTGGGTTTTAATGGGGGAAGGAAGAAAGGGATTTAAGACTTCTTTTTTTGTGCGTATGTCTGAAAAATTAGTAACATTTTGTAAATTAGAATTTTATATAATAATTATTATACAAAATTTATATAATATTTTATCTTACACAAAATAAATTACTTCAAAATGCCTAGAAAAAAAGGATCTGTATTGGGGTTTTTAAGGTTAAGAGGCCAAACTGAAAATATGAACTGAGGACCTCAAAACAAGAAAAAAAATGTCTCTGAAGGTATGTCCGCAAACGCTTTGCTCAGATATATTCGCAGCTAAAGATTTTCATTGTTATGAATTATTTACGTTATGTTAAGTAAATGAAACTTGTTTATTTATTCCAACTTCTTTGTTAATTAAACGTAAAAATTAAACTATATGTTGTTCAAAGTGACTTCCTTGAGCATTAAAACAGGATCGGCATCTTTCTTCAACAGCAGCAGTGGCAGAACGGCACTCTGGATATGTGTTGTTTCAACCGTCGTTAGACTTGTCTGGTAATCTTTTATTCGAAAATCGCCAGGCATATTTACGACGGGCAGCATCAGCATTGCCATTGCAAAAACCGTATACAAACACCATATCGAAACCTTCACCATTAATATAAATGGAAGGCATAATGATGAGTACTCTGCGAAAGCGTTTTACAATATGATAAATGTTATTGAGAGTTCCCAATGCTAATTCCAAATAGTATTAAACCTTATGTTGCCAATAGTTTTTATACAGTTAGGGATAAAAGGCCATATTAGTATTCAATCTAATCCATCTCCTAAACAAACCGTTTGCCGACATAACTTCACTTTGACCAACATTTAACCTGAACGTCAATATCTACATTTAATTAATAAATTAGTTAGAACAAATAAATAGGTTCTATTTATTTCATATAACGTAAATAATTCATAACAACGAAAATCTTTAGGTGTGAATATCTCCTAAACAAAGCGTTTGCGGACATACCTTCTGGGGAAATTTTTTTTCTTGTTTTAAGGTCCGTAATTCATTTTTGCAGTTTGGCCACTTAACCCTAAAACTCCCTGTATATATTTTTTCTAATAGCAATGGTTATGGAGTATATTAAGAGTTATCAAATTTGTAGAATATTCCATTAAAAAAAATTGCTCCAAACACTAATATCATGGGCATATCTTGGTTATGGCGCTGTACATATTCGAGATTACATTTGTTTGTTTAAAATTTATGATGGTTTGAATTATCACTTTGCATAATCATTTATCAAGGTATAATAAGAAAATTCCTTCCCATTTAGAAGAGAGTGGGGCCAAAAGTTACCGCGGTAGGTTGTTCCGAGTGAGATAGCTCCAAAACGAAAATAGATAAATATAAGTCTTATAGTATAATTCATATATGTCCTGTGGTTCTTATAATACTAGTAATAATCTAAACTATGTTATATGTTCCTAATTATAAAGACCTATTAGTAACATCAGCTGTTATTTGCAAGAATGATGTATAGCCTGAACGTACAACTAATTATAAGTGATTAATATTAGAGGCTAAAACACCAAATGAGAATTATGTTTTGATTTTGTTAAAATTATTAGACTTATTTTAGGGAATACTCTTAAGATATTGTTGATTAGTCTTAAAATAAATGACTATAAATTCAAATCTTTATTTTTTCCATCATCTATGTTCCCGATAGAGATAGTAACAACTTACCCCAGTTGGGGTAAGTTTTTACCTTTTTGTTTTCCTATATACTTCATTTCATATAAAAACATCCGTCAAGGTATACCCAAAGGGTTTTCAGATTTATAAAGAAGAATATGTATACAAATTATAAGCTCGCATAGGTTTTATTCATTGTTCATTTTCTGAATAATATTTGAGGTGATTTAAAAATCGGAACTCTTTTCCCCGCTCTCTCCTGCTGAACCTCTTGGAATATGTATAACAGTTTTTCATTTAACAAAAAGTGACCAATTTATTTTATGATTGTAATTTGTTTTATTTTGCTATTTTATTACATCGAATTTATAATCATAGGGTTGAGAAAAGTGGAGGAAGAAGATACTCACACACACACAAAAAAAAAAACAACGCAAATTTTATTACTATCTAAATAGCATTGATGAATTCTTACAAAATTATTAAGTTTAATTTTTTTTTTTGTGGTATCGATTGTAGCAATTATATTTGATGCAAAGCAAAAAAAAAAACCCTTCACCTCAAATACAAAATGACAAATGTTTAAACGAATATGGCAAATGCGTAGGCATTCTCACGACAGCATGCTTACTAATCACACTGAAGTTATTAGTTATACAAAATTATTCATGTCAATAAATTTTATGATATAATCTTGTATACAATGGATTCTCCCATGATAAATCGGAGCAAAAAAAAACTTAAAGATGACGCAAATGTTAATGTAATGTCTAACACTTAAATAGCAACAAGAAACATCAGGATTTAAAAAATAAATAAACAATTAAATAAGGACATAGATTCTATAAATATATTAAATTCTCGACACACAGGGAAAAGACCACAAGTGCGTCCCTAAGGTAGAATACCAGGAATTCAAGCAGAGAATTGGAAGTAGAAGAAGCAAATCTCTCAACCAAATGAAGCGATTAAGCAGGGACCGGGAAGATTGGTTGCGCTTGATAGAGGCTCCTCGACGCTATAAATGGCAAGGGAGGAAGATAAAGAATAAGAAGATTTTTTCGGCTAAACTATATTATGCTAAATTTTCAGGAAATTTTATCAGCTTTCATTTAGATATACGTGATTTTTCTCTAGAGTGCATCGTTTCGAAGTTATAAGCGAACAACTAAAAGAACTTCCGAAATTGTATGTTTTTTGACATTTTTATGGCCTCTAACCTAGTCGATAATTCTTTTTTCAGATTCAACATTCCAAAAAACATACAGAGCCGTAGACAAAAATTCTTCAGAAATTTTTCCTGTTCAAACTATCAAATGACTGGAATGAATTGGAAGTCTCTCTGTTCTTCTGTTACCATAACCTTGTTCATTGATCTTGTTCATTGTGGATGGACTTAAGACTTAAATACGATTTTAGATGTTTATAATATTTTGCTGGAGTATTATATTAGTCAAGTAATGTTGGAATGAGAAGGAGAGTGTGAGAAAGGGTATCAGAATTAATGCCTCTAAGAGTGAGATACTGGTTATGGTAACAGAGATACTTCCAATTCAGTCCAGTCACTTGGTAGTTTCAACAGGAAAAAAATCTGAAGTATTCTTGTCTACGGCTCTATATGTTTTTTGGAGTGTTGAATCTTAAAAAAGAATTATCGACTAGATTCGAGTCTATAAAAATAGCAAAAAAAAACAACAAAATTTCGGAAGTTGTTTCAGTTTTTCGCTTATAACTTCGAAACGATACACTCTAGAGAAAAGTCAAGTATATCTAAATGAAATCTGATAAAATTAACTGAAAAATAAATTTAGCATAATATAGTTTAGACCTAACCCAGCGGCTCCCAAATATTTTTTTCGGACAAATGTTTTCGGTATCCTGGTCGGGCTGAAATCATTTCGTGCAAATCTTGTCGGATTAAAAACAATATCGCGACACCCTTGTCAGATTAAAAATAATCGTATCACCTTTATCGTACTAAAAAACAAAACAAAAATAAACTGTAGCATAGTTATCCAAAATCGCTGATATACTATAATGTTAGTTCATTTTTAGTATAATATATGAGATCCAAATAAAAGTTTTCTTAGATATAATCTTATAAATTAAAATTTAAAAAATTTACAGCGGCATCCTTTGTGTACGCTTCAGGCATCCCAGAATCCTGCATCAACCAGTTGAGAATCTCTGTCCAATCCTGCGAAACTTCAACGTTCCTTTCTTGCACGCCCCACCCACCTCCAGAGATAATTATTCTATCCCTACTAATACTTCTACGGTTCATTCCAAATCTCTTTTAAAACGCTCTATTCCCACTATTTCAGAATCCTGACCTACTCTTACCAACCTGTGATATTTTTAATGTGAGTGTTATTTATGTCAGTTGGAAATAATAATTTCAACCGGTTATATTTTTATACAAACAATAAGTGGATATTTGTTTTGTTTTTTGAAATGTATTTCTAAATAGAATATCCTATTTTAATTTTTTTTTAAATATATTTATTATTGTTGTTAGGTCACATCTAATAAATCCATATGCATTTAGTGTTTATTTATTTTAAAATATCTTTAGCCCAGTATAGATTTATTTGTATTTATATAGATATTAATGCTTTGCTTACAGTCATGTACTTAATGTGTCGTGTCCTGAACTCAATATTTAAGTTCTTGATTTTTTTCTCCCTTTAAATTGTAAAAAAATATATCGATGTTCAACTTCACAGACGTAACAATTGATGCTCTAGCAGAAAGGGCATATCTCCCGAGTTTTTCGACCCTATGAAAATTTTTGTGTTGCCCAACAACGAGATTTTATTTTATTATCAACAGATTATTTTTTCAAAATTTTCAAAAGAAGACATTTCATTTCAATTTGATTAAAGTATTTAATAACTAGTTAAATGTCTTTTTTCAAGGTAGTATCCTAGGTTCTATCCTTTACACAGTTTATACAGTTGATATCCCAACCCATCCTAACACTGTCATTACCACGTATGCCGATGATACATGTGTCCTATCAGCTAATAATGGCCCAACAATTGCATCCCAAACTCTTCAATCACACATCAAAAACATTTAAGAATGGTGTCAAAACTGGAGGATTAAAATAAATTCCAATAAATCCCACCAAATCACCTTTATCCATCGTCATAAACCTATGTCCTCCTGTCCTACAATATCCTTTAATAATAACCCACTTATCCCTGTTGAACAAATCCGATACCTTGGATTCCACTTAGATAAACGTCTAACTTGGAATCCACATACCAGACTGAAACGACAAGAAACATAAAATTAGTGACGTTTCCCACTACTCCAGCACTTACTAGACAAACGCTCTAAGCTTCCAGTTAATTAACAAATACTCATATACATGACTACAATAAGATCTATTTGGACTTAAGGAGTTAAGCTATGGGGCTCCACTAAGCCATTGAATTTCTTTCGCATCCAATCCTTACAATCCAAAATCCTTCGTAAAATACTCACTGCTCCTTACTTTATCACAAATATAATCATCCATAACGACCTTAATGTTCCTTATGTTTCTGACCTGGCCCAATCCAGATACCTTTCCTTCCATAACAAACTTCAGAACCATCCTAACCCTCTCGTTTCTAACCTTGCTTCCTTTTCGATCCCTGACAACCCTCCGAGTCTGAAAAGAAGATGGCCTCGAGATCTCCTTTTGTAAATACATTTTTAGAGTGCTACCAGTGGGTGGTTTCTCAGCAAGTGGTTTTATGTTATTATATTCTTCTGTTCACATTTACTGAATGTATTTTTATTTGTAATACAGTTGTAAATATCATAAATAAAAAATAAATGTCCTTTTTATGAAGGACCAAATTTCCAAGTGCCTTTCCTTGCATAAATCATGTATTTGGCCCTATATCGAACATTTATGGATTTCCTAGGTGTATTTTTTTATTGATTCATAATTACTTATATCGATCAACCAAACAACCTCTAATTTAATAAAAGTGAGCCTTTAATGGAGTGTTTGCTCTTAAAGTATATACAATTGTAAATTTTAGACTTTCAATTATATTGAACAAATTAAAATATAAAGAGTGAATTCTAATTTGCAGAAATAGCTGGTCCTGACAAAATTATATATCATTCCTGAAATGGGGGAAGGAAAGTAACGGTCTGTTTTATATGAAAACATAATAAATAACAATTTCAAATACGTTTATCTTACTATTGTACAACTGTATACCTATGTAAAGGGACGAGGTGGCCGAGCGGGTTAACGCGTGTGCACAGTACTATGCTTTGTTGCAACAACCTGATAACCAAAGTGTGAGATATAAAAATAATTAAAAGTTCAAATCCCGGTGGGACTTTTAACTCGACATAATAACTCCAACCTCAACCTCGGGGCAGGAAAAAACCCGTGCAGCCTAAAAGGCAAGGAAGCAGAGGAGAAACAAACAAAAAAACAACAACAAAAATTTACATATACAGGGTGTTTCAGAGTTAAGTGGCCAAACTGCAAAAATGAACTAAGGACCTCAAACCAAGAAAAATATTTCTTCTGAAGGTAAGTCCGCAAACGCTTAGTGTAGGATTCACCTAAAGATTTTCGTTGTTATGAATTATTTACGTTATATGAAATAAATAAAACCTATTTGTTGGTCCTAACCATTTTATTAATTAAATATAAACATTAAATTCATATTAAATGTTCTTCAAAGTGATTTCCCTTGAGCATTAACACAGGCTTGGCATCTTTCTTCAACAGCAGCAGTGGTAGAACGGCACTGGATAAGTTATTGTTTCACAAGATTCAATTGTCCTTCTTCGTAAGTAATTAAGGACATTGACTTTAAGTAATTAAAGTCACTTGCATAGAATTTTTGTTTAATGTCACCCGAAACAAAAATTCCAGTGGTGTTAGGTCTGCAGAGCGTGCAGGCCAAGCCACTGGTCCTGCACGGCCAATCCATTGATTGGGATATGAGGTATGGGATATGATTTAGCAAGTGCGGTCAATGACCTTAATTCCTTACGAAGAAGGCTAATTGAATCCTGTGAAACAATAACACATATTTAGTGGCGTTCTGCCACTGCTGCTGTTGAAGAAAGATGCTGAGCCTTTCTTAATGCTCAAGGAAATCACTTTGAACAACATTTAATATGGATGCTAATGTTTACATTTAATTATTAAATTAGTTTGAACAAATAAATAGGTTTTATTTCTTTCATATAACGTAAATAATTCACAACAACGAAAATCTGTAGGAGTGAATATCTCCAAAACAAAGAGGATTTTTTTTTGAGGTGCTTTGTTCATTTTTGCAGATTGGTCACTTAACCTTGAAACACCTTGTATATGCACATTTTACAAAAGAGAACTTTTGGAATCCAAAAGCACTTGAAAACGTCGAAAATAATTATTAATAAAAGAGTCATCATTTTTTTTATTTTAAAATATTTATGCGTATCTATCATGATAGTGACAATCAGCAGACTTGTTGTTGAGTTGAAGTATTATAGGAATGAGGAAGGATAGCACCTCTTCCTGATCGTTGTTTACTTCTTTGATTCAGATGAGGAGATCTCTCATTCAGCTCCTTTTCAATCGTTAATTTTTGATCAATTTTCAATTTTTATTGGAAACATAGAGAACATTATATTAAATTCAGTTGCTTGATTAAAGTATTTCTGTTCGTTTTGACATGTGTGATTCAGTTTCTTTTGTCGAATATTAGTCCAAAGTAAGGTACTGTGTTTGTCTGATGAATTTACATCTTCTTAAATGATGAGCACTTGCCTTGTCGAGTAAATGTTATGTGTTGTTATTTGTCATAATTTGATCTCTTTTTTCAAAGTGAGTACCGATTTTGTAAATTAAATAAGTGATTTTGTAAATTCAATGAGGCTTGTCTAGGGTTATGGTGTTTTGTAAAAATTGCTGTATCGTTAGCGTAGGTAGCAGTCGTTGTTTCAGAGTTGCTAGTATGTCCTGCGTATATATAATGTAGAGTAAAGGAGTTAGTATCGATCCTTGAGGGAATCCTGCCAACACTGGTCGAATAGAAATTTTTAAATCCTGTCGGACGGAGAAAAACCTGTTGAAAGAATGGAAAATAAGATAATATGTTTGAGATGGCACTGTTTTGAGTTTAAAGAAAAGTCCCTGATACTTTATCGAATGCTTGGACGACATCCAGAAATATACCAGTAGCGTATTGTTTTTGCTCCAGTGTTCCAGAAATGTAGTTTACTGACTACTCTGTATAATTGTTGTGGTGTTGAATGTGAGTTGTAAAAACCGAATTGATGATCAGAAATTATTTTTGATGAAGCTCGTTTTTGACAAAAAACATTGTATAGATTTTTAAACCAGATTAAATATGCTACAGTTTAACATCAGAACAGGCTCAGTTAACCAAATATTATATCAGATACAGATTTTCAAGTTTGAGAAAATTTTATTAAATTTCCATTTAAATTATTTTTCATGTTTGATCTTATTAATTGTATTTTATCTTCAATAACCTTTCTGATATGATCCAAGGGAGTAAATATTTATTCATTTTAATATTTTGGAGGAAGATGGTAGTCCGTGGGCCTGACCCCCCTTCCTTGCACCCTCTCTCCACATAAATTGCATATCGTTGGTTGAGTTCCTTATAACTATATATTAAAAAAAAGGCAATGTTCCCACAAAAAAGTGGCCGCATTATCCCAAAATGGCGTCCAAACATGACTGAGTTACGAGTTTCACTCGGGTTAGTTTTTCGGTCAATGAGATTCAGCAGTTATTTTAATTTCGTCAAAATTGGTCTTTTATTAAAGCTGATTAGTCAGAGTATAATAAAACAACATGAACTTTTAAAAAATAACTGGCCTTGGTAATAAAAAATACCAGTAAAGTCAATTTGTTCAAGTTCAAACTAAAGTTGAAAATCAAGCGTCATTTGTAATTAAATGGCCTACAATAATGAAAAACGCCCTAAAATAAAACATCTAGAAAATACATTTATCTATCTAAATAACTGATTAATTTTTAATATACTTCGAACAGTTCTTTAGACAATGCACTTAATTGCCGGAAACGTAGCACTGGCGTAGGGGCCAACGAAAAAAGATTGAACCCATTAAATGGGTGTCTGATATACCCAATTATTAGTTCTAGGAATGTTGATGCTCCAGATAATGTATGTTTATAACAAATCATGGCAAAGGAGCACATCAGACTTTAGCCATAAATCGCTGTAAAGTTATGGGATTTTAAGTTTTAAAGATGGGTATAATTTTCCCGAAACGTCAACTTAACATGTAAATAAATAAATAAACTAATTGTTTGTTTTCATTGCCAAAAATAGAGAGTAAATATATATAGTTTCACCTTATATTTTATAATAATAAGTATATTAAACCATCCTCGTATTTAAATGCAACGTTAATCCAAAATTTTCAAGCCAATGGGTGAAGAACTTTCCGAGATTTAAGATTTTAAACAAACGAACATTTACATTTTAAATAATCAATATAAAGTTGAACATTAAACAATACATTAAATATATAAATAATTAATATTAAAATTAAACATGAAAATATATGAGTTGCTTCATATCAAAGACGGATCATTTTCAGAAAGCGGAGAAAAAGTCAATTTTAGTTTTTTAAGTTCAACTCAAACTGTTTCTGATATTAAGAATGTTCAAGTTGAATCATGAAAAAAAATTATTAGAATTAGTTTAAATTGAAACTATGTTACAGAAATTTTTTTTCTCAACTTTTTAAAAATTACAGATGTCCTTTAACATTAAGCCACTCATATGTGCTTTCTATTTTCTTTCATTTCGGGTAAAGCTAGTATATATGTATATAAAGTTCTCGGTTTGAAGCCACCCACAAAATTAAACTGGGTCCGCTGCTTCTGGCCGAAGCTTCTTTCCGTTTTTTTGGCAAATTTGTTGGCTAATATTTTTCTTTAGTTACGCAAAACCATCAACCATCACCCCTCCCATGGTTATCCTAGGATGTGTATACGTGGATTAAAAACAAAATAAAGAAACAATAATACTTCTTTTAAGTAAATATAAACATTTTAAATCCACACAAGCTAGAAAATTTTAATTTGAACTTCCTTGTATAAGTCTATTTCTCAAATAGTTATTTTTTTTATTCCCACCTGTCATAATGGTAATGACAACCAGTGAATGTGAGGTTGATTGAAAAAAATAATGTCATGAAAGGCATTACGAGGATCAGTGCCCAGCGGCACCTCACTCGGCGTAATATATGTAAAAGATAACTCGTTGAGACGGCAAAAGATATACAAATTTTGTAAGGTTGTAATAATACCCAAATAGTTATTTGATTTGCATTTTGTGATTATCATTTTGTTAAGCCTTTTATTGGTATGAGAATTTAAATCAATTAATTGCAATCGTACATTTTATCAGACCTAATGACTGAACTAGTAAATTTAATATTTCAGAAAACAGTTTCGATCTGTAGCAAATTACACAGCTGAATGTAAAAACTGTCGATATTACCTTCCAAAGATTTTTCACAGCAGTAATAATGCGGAACAATGGGTGTAAAAAATGAATCTCAATTTGTAGTATGAATATATTTGAATGATGAATATATAAGACTTATTTAGGTTAATAAATCAATTAAAAAATCAAAATATACTATTTACATGTATCTCAATAAGTAAGAAATAAACATTTTAACATTATTAGTCGCATGACTCTAGGAATAAGAGGAGGTAATAGGAAAATTCTTTGAAAACATAATAACACGACGTTTCCAGCTCCTACCCTCAATATTAATGAAACTCAATAGAAACATAGTTTAAAAAAAGAGATAATTTTTTTTGAGTTATTGATAAAAAATTCCTTTAGGATTCAGTGTATGATGGCAAAGTAAGATGTTAAAACGGCGAATTCTTTATGTTACACCATATTTCCGATATTATTTCGTACTTATTTGATCCTGTCTAATAAATTACAGTAATATCTCTATAGTAATAAGCTAATAAATAAATGCAAGACTATTGCGAGAGCCTTGCGCAAGACCAAAACCATGACCAAGACTGATTTTGCAAGACCAAGACCCGTCTCGGTCTCGCATTTGGGCAACACTAATTAGAATATTCTGAAGGAGCTTAAATGATAAATTTTCAGAATCCTTTCCTCCAAAGTACCTTTAATTTTGTTTATTAGAAGTAATATAAAGTGGATATATCGTCATCACCATGTTAATGTAACAATTGTTGACCTGTCCAACTATATACATTCGTTCCTATAACATGGTGCCGACGAAATCTGAATTATGAAATAATTTTATAATTAACTAAAGGAGAAAATAGACAACTATTTTTGTAGTTAAAAAAAAAGTTCACAAAAAAGAGGAATAATATATATAGATATATTATATACTGTTTGACTGACCTGCCGAAAGGGGAAGGAGCGCTGTGACCATAGGGTGTCCATCACGACCAGGTTTTATTTTTTAGCTTCTATTTTTTTTTTTAAAACAAAGTATTACATAGGTTATAAAATTATTACGTAATATCTTCACATAACATTTTTGTGACATACATTATGCAGCAAAATCGTGGGCTTTAATATTTGATGAGCAGCCAAGAAAATTTTTCACTAGGTCCCTTGGCTTTCCTCCACGGCCCAACCATATGAATGCTAAAGTTCTTTGAAAAATCACTATTTATCATATAAGGTAATAGAGGTTGTCTAAAAGCTAATGAATTTTAATTGGTGTACGTGATAATGAATACTTTTATTTATTTTATTATGTTTCTTTATTTAAATAAATGAATATATATATATTGATTATTTTTGATCATTTTCCAATAATCTTGGAACGAATGGGTTTCGAGTAAAAATTTTAAATATATGTAGAAATATATGAGAAGAATTGCAATGTATATAAATAACAATTGTTACAGTCAATCTCCAACACTAAATCTATACTTATATTAATGGGAAATTTTCAAATGGAATTTTCCTAAAAAAAAAGGAAATTGTATTTATAATTAAAGTAATATTTTCCAGGTTAAATAACTTTTTGAGAAATATATTTCTTCTAATAGGGTGGTATGTTAGTGTTGTGTTATGAATCATTCCAGATTTTATTTTTTAAATAATGATAATTACAAGAACAATAATGTTTTTAGAAAAAAAATGTCTCAACATTTCTCATTGGCACCACATGCTTACACTCAGAAGCTGAATTATATGCATCATGATTTAAAAAGAGCAACTCTTATCATTGTTTAAGTATTTGGCTTAGATCATTCATTCAAATAAAACGGGACGTATGAAAAACAAAAAAATCGGGTTTAGCCCGAAACCTTCATCGAAACACTAAATCTTCAACCTTCCTTCCATCTGCTAGACCAAATGTTTCTATGGTTTTCAGATTGGAAGGATGTCTTGAAAAATAGGAGACAATGAAAACCATTTTTAAATTATTTATTTTGCTGAGTAAAACTTTAGAACTGATAGAATTTGTGAAATCACTAAGAAGGACAATTGTAAAGCCTAAGGAAAACCAAATATTTCAGTTTTATAAATAAATGCTTCATCAATAACAAAAAACCAAAGTAGGTTGATCTAAAAAATGGGATACCATAATTAAATATAAAGTAATTAGCGAGAAAAACTGTGATATGGTTATCTTAATGATAAAATAATGTGGACGAAGGCCCAGAATCGGCAGGTTGATTATTCTAAATTATTTTTAAACGATATTATTGAAATCAACGAAATACTATAGATCCATAAAAATTTGTTTGTTATTAATCCGATTAAAAAATATCTTTGGTATTTAATCTTCGGAAAAATACTACCATTGGTCAAGTCAGAAATCAGATTAACTTTAAAGCACATACTCACATAATACTATAGAATTTATTCTTTTTAGTTGTACGGGAGTTTAAATATATCAGATGGTAGGACTAATATTAAATATAAATAATAAAGAATCGGTATACAGCATATATATATTGATCCTTTATTATATATATTTGTTTGTTATTAATTCGATTAAAAAATATCTTTGGTATTTAATCTTCGGAAAAATACTACCATTGGTCAAGTGATTAACTATAAAATCAAACTTAATTTGGCCACAACAGGAAAAGTGTGCAATTTACGGTGGATTAAATTCATGAATAATTAAAAGGTTAATACAAAATACAAAATAAAAATAAATCGAAATCGGATCATTACGAACAAAGATATAGACTACAATAACATGTTTTGGTTTATTTTTATGAATTAACTCTTTTAATTCGACGAAGAAAACGAAAATTAATTCTTCCAACTCATAATACCTTGCATTAACATATTCCATATTCTATCAGTTGTTCTTTGACTTATAGTTTATGCGAATTATATGCGAATACGGGCCAGCTAGTAACTTGTATTTCTTTTTACGCTTTGAGGTCCCCTGGTCCTAAATAACCCAGTCTTGCAAAATGGTCTGGGTGCCTGTGTGTATGTGAACACTCTAGTTCAAAAACAAAAAGTCGTACGAAACTGATATTACGTATTTAGGATATGCATATGCCTTGGATGCGACAGCAACTTTTTCGTTAAAATCGACTACCCCAAAGTGCCACTTTATATCAAAGGTTATAATATATTTTTACGATTTTCTCAAAAACAGCTCTAACGATGTTGATTAAAGTCGGTATGTCATTGTATAATTAAGTGTCTTTAATATCATTGAGGTCTTATCCCCATTGATGTCACTTTACTTGGCTTAAAGGCTTAAATGTTCAACATGTCTTTCTCTAATAATACCTTTAACTAGGTTTATTTTAAATAATTATTAATAGTTAAGAAAAATGCTAAATATAACTTTTAAAAAAATTAGATATTTGAAAAATGCAGAAAAAAAAGAAACTGTTGATTTAGGTCGAAAATACTAAACAGAAGATATAAGTATAATATATGGTTGGAAAGCGGAGAGTTTCAGAAAAAAATAATATCTAATATAGAAAGTCATATATAGTAATGACGAGTGACGAAAAATTATAAATAATAATTTGTGAAAACTAATATTATTTATCCAATGTTGTATACAATGACCCAGTATGGATAGATGCACTTGTTAAAAAAAAAAATATTATTTAACGAAAATCACATGTTTCCCAGGAAATTAAATAAATTTACTAACTAAATGTAAACTTTTTTTAAGTTTGAGAAAAAGTATTATAATCAAGGCAATGGCATTGCTTAAAAAACTATTTAATAGTACTTATGTGAAAGAAGAAATGAAATATACAAATATTTCATGGATGTATAAAGTATAGGTTCTTAACATCAAATACATTTCCTGTAGTTTAGTGATTATATTTACTGATCTGTGATATAAAGTGATAATACAGATAAGATCTGATATTATATTTAAATAATTAGCTATCAACATCCATTTATTCCGAAAAATCGTCATGTAACCTTTTAGAAAATTAAATTATTGAATAATTTGATGAATTTTCCCTTTGTGAAATCCAAGCATTATCCACTTAAAATTGGTGTGACAACTTTTGACCTATCTATTGCAGGCAATGAAAATCTCATAATTTCATTTTAATAAAGTTTACAATGGAAAATAACAGTTAAATAACTAATAGGCCATAATCCATAATCATTTATAGGTTGAATATAGAGATTTACTTTATAGCTCACGAATTGGAGTTGTGTGGCTTAATATAGTATATATATATATATATATATATATATATATATATATATATATATATATATATATATATATATATATAAACAACATTATTAAAAAAACCTTAGGTCAAGGGGTTTCCTAACTAAGAGGGTTTCCTTATTAAGAGGGGTCTGTGGTGGACCGGCTCTCCTATCCTCCCTTCTACCCCTTCAGGTACACAACTGATATCTTCCAGTAATGGATATTGTTCACAAAAAGATTATAACAATTACATGATTGTCAGACTTAAATATTTTAAGGAATTATTTTAATTCAAAAATTAAAAGCACTAAATACCAAAATCGAATAGATTTCCTTCTTCACAGTACAAAAAGAACACGAGCAAAAAAATGAATAAAGTTTTAACATTTTGGCACTTCCTACAAATTAATGGTTAATTATAACTATAAAATTCAAGCGTTTGGAGTGGGACGTTTGATGGATTTTTGACTAAATTTAGATGATAGTTTCCCTCAGAAATGTTTTAATTTAAAAATATGATTCCGCGTATCAGGCTTTTTCTGAATTAGTCATCAATGGACGATGACTCAATGACAAACTCATTTATGAATCAATTTTATGGATTTAGTGGTGGGTCTAAATCACATTTTGTTGTGGGCTAAGCTGATTACATTTTTACTATAAAGATTTATCGGATTCCATGCAATATTACAAAATTAATGCACTCTTTGGATTACTATTTATAATGACCAATGATATTTTGGATGTTCTAAGCATTTAAGTTGTGTTTTGGTCATTCTGAAATAGTACGGCTATATCTATTTATTTTTTTCTTTGGCATGAAGAGGGGTCTGAGACAGGAAAAACTGTAGCTTAGCCATATGCTGGACCATGCTATTTTCTAGTTGGTGATTCTCGTATTCCTTTTGTTTTGGAGTACCTTTGTTTGCGGAAAACTCTTTGTGTCTAAGACTAGTGCATTAGGTTTTTTTTTGCAAATTTATTAATATTAGTAATTTAAAAATCTGCAAAGTACTGGGGTGTTAGCGGTAACGGTGTTGCTCTATATGCGTGTGTGTGAGGGAGTGGTGGGGGCTGGGCCTTGACTGAGGCTATATCTAGTGGCGGCGGGTGCCGGCTCTGTTGTTATTGCAGCTACAATGAAGGAACTCTTTGCAGGTGGTCTCCGCGAAGGAGTCAGCATGCCAAGCCTCCTCAGCATCCGAGACTCCTACCAGGTCGCCGAGAGTCTCGCCAGGGCGGACCTCATGACTTCTCCAGCGGCCCGCAGGAGGCTCCAGGCCCGTCGTATTGAGCTGGGCTTGGGCGAGCATCCTGGATTCGTACCCCCCAAGCATCTTCTCCTCTATCTTGTCAGGTAAGTCCTCTAAACTATTTGTCATAGCTGTACTCTATTACCTCTTTAACAAACAGGCTATAATCTTTCAGATCGATGATTAATCAATACGATACATTTCTAGGATAATATAGTAGAAGATCCACGCCATAGTCACGAACTAAATACAATAATCAATATACAACGATAGCTGGAGCATTAAAAAAAACAAACAAACATAGCTTCTCTAAAAAATTAATTTGCTTCGTATGAATATATTTTATAAGGGGAAAATATGCCTTTAAATACATTATTTTGATAAAAAAGAAAACATTGACTTCAGCCTCAATAGTTAGTTATTTTTCCAATTATTCAGTAATTACATTAGTTTGAGAGTGCAGCAGGTCGTCTAAGTACAGTATTTACTTTTACTTAGCTGTATATGAAAAATATAGTAAGAGAAAGTATTGCGATCGTGACAAACTTCGAATCCGAGTTTTCATAGGAAATATAAACAGTGTGAAGCCCCCTGATTTCAAATAATCAAGTCTTGCAAAATGATTTGTGTGCGAGTGTATGTTTATATGTGAACTTCCTATTTGTTCCTAGGGACCAAAATTACATGTATGAAATTCGTTTATGGCTCGAATTTTAACAACTTTTTCACCAAAACCGGCTAACTGGAGGTGCGTCTTCCGGTACTTAACCGTATTTCAGAGACTTTTTATATTAAAACATATTCTTTTGGTGGGCTATCAAAATATCATCTTTTAACTTTAATGTGCGAGATGAAGTGGAGTTCAATCTTTCCAGGACATAACAGCTCAACTATAACGTAATGGACCAGTTAAAACTTGAATGTATTTAAAAAAATATATATAAATTGAGTTACAAGTAGTTTATTCAAATTTGTATACAAACGACTTCATAGTTCTCTATATCTGACATTTTCTCTCAATCCGTACTGCAAGGAATCTACAGCACGTGGAACAAAAAGTAAATTAATGTATATATGCAGGATATGCATTAGCAAATAAGAATGAGAAAAAAATATGCTAAAAAACGATAAATAACATCAAAGTCATCATGATTAAAAAATAATTATTAATACTTTATTATGAAACTATTTGCGTAAATATAATGAAAAAAAAAATTGAGTATTACTGAATTAGGATGAAATCGAACATTGTTTTCTTAACATATATACTTTATTGAAATTTGTGACTGTAAATTCTGTTAATCCCATAAAAAATATGATTAGTACATTTCTTGGAAATTATAAATTAATTTTATTAAAATGTATAATTATATATATTTTTTTCGGGGCAATATATTCTGGGCCGACAAGAGACCTGCCATAGCTACTACCATTCAGCTTATCATTCAATTCGCTCACAATACTCCAGGAACAGGTTTCGAAAGTAGACTAAACTGAAGCGATTCCAGGGAGTTTTCCCAAGGGAGTTAGGTCTTATAGTGAGTGATAATCTATGAGAATGATTGAGCCTTAATTTCATTGAGAAATGTATCCATTAAATGAGAAAAAAATGTAGTTAAAACTTTTATAGAACCGATAAACAATGAGTACGGTCCTCTATTCAACAGTGCGTTATCAAGTTCAGCGACCCGGATTCCGAAACTAGCTAATATACAGTTTCGTGGGAAAAATGTCTAACTGCGGGTCTCGATTTATAAAAGGTCTCAATAATATTATGAATCAAAAAAGATCTGATAGTATTAGGATTTAGTTTACTACCAGAATAAATAAAATAATAGTTTTTTATTTATTTATTCATGAAACTTACAACTTGATTAAATAAAAATACATCCAGTAAATGTGAATATTGGAATATAATGAATAGGTTTGTAATGAAACTACCCATACGTAACATTCTATAAATATATTTAAAAAAAATTAAATGATTTGCAATTCCTCAATAAATTTAGATTTAAATTTAAAGTTTTAGACTCTTGAAGAAAAAAAAATCAATGAATAAAATAATTTTAAAAAGTTCTGAGATAGTCATCTGTGTCCACTATTTCTGAGACTCAAACGTTTTTCAAATGCCTGACTATTTTTCGATAAAACTTTATGTGTGTATAGAAACTAGGTGAGAACCGAGTTTTGGTAAGAAAGATTAGTTGCGGAAATGTTTTGAAAATGTCTAAACTATTACGTAAACTAAATATTTATTCGGATTTTATTTTTTATCTTTTTCTGTTAATTTTGTACTTCAACAAAATCAGTAAACTATTGTGAGTAATGTTTCGTTCCTTGCAACGATTTCAGAAAAAAAAAAAAAAATTGTCACTAAATTCTCTCTCTGATCGACCAGTTCAAATGGTTTCATAAAGTTAGATTCAAAAGGGAAAAAGGGATATTATAAACGGTACCATTCATGTATGTAGTAATTATTTTAGTAACATTCGATAACATATGTTTATTTACTATTTTCACTTTTGCCTCCAAATATATATATATATATATTCATTGAACTAACGATCGAAATTAGGCGAAAACTAGGTTGCTCCTTTTTAATGAAACATAAATATAATAACAATTATAAAACGCTAGTAAAAAAATATATTCATATAGTCAAAATCATCTTGATAACGTAATAACAAAAATATAGTAATATAAATAATTTTTTTATTGAATATATCAATATTTGAAATTAAAAATTGAAAAGTTTGGAACGAAAATCACGTTATTTCAGTTTCTTGATTAAACTTATTGTTAATTTAAATAAACTTTTAAAAGAGAATGTTGATTAAAATGATGGACTTATCAGATTACCTAGTTGAAAATCACGTAGATAACTCAGATATTTTTATTTTTTACTTTTTCACAGCTATTACTATTAGTAAGTAAGAAAAAAATCGTAAACATTTAAAATTATTATTTTCTCGCGAAAATATCTCTCTGTTGAATCAATATACCTCCCGAAACCATTAATCTTACGCAGCTGTCCTTAACAATAAAACAAAGAAAGTAAATATTAAAAGTAGAGGTTATCTTAAGATGGTCTGTCACCCATGGGTATGACGATAATATAAATTTATTCCAGTGTAGGGACACAGTTTCTCAATCAAGTTGTCTGCATCTTCGTGTTATTTTAATCTATAGATGGTGTAGAATTTTGAAACTGGGCTATGAAACATTTGAAAGATAAAATTAATGATGTTTTGCAAGCATAAGATTAATCATTTGAATAGAAATCTTTGAAGTTTCTTTGTAAGGAATTTTAAATTTTTTGTAATTGGTTTTCCCTGCAATGGATGAATGTAATGAAAAAGAAAAGAAAACTATGGATGCTAACGATGTTAATACCTATAACTAACAATATAAATTATTTTAGGTATTTCCTTGTTTGATCTGCTTCTATTTACTCCGTGATACAGGCCCCCTTTTAACAAATTATTAACATCCGCCTGAAACTTCGCAAATAGCTTCATCTCATCGTAACCTTCAAATATTATATTTACAAAAATTATCAGAATTTGGGCGTTTTCAATCTGGAGGTCGGCAAACTTTATCTATTTAATTAGGCAATAAAAACTCGTAAATGCCCATTTGCTTTCCATTTGGGTCGTAAAATAATTTGATCAAAAAGTCGAAAAAAAGGTGGCCTTCAAAAATATTAAGCCGTTTGGCATGACCTGTACCCCCAAATTGTCAAAACGATGAGGTTATATAAGCCAAACGGTCCAAGATTGTTGTAGGCCACATTTTTTATCGATTTTGTGATCAAATTATCTTAAGATCCAAGTATAAAGCAAACGGTTATTTACAATTTTTTAGTAACTAATTAATTAGATAAAGTTTGCCGACCTCCAGATTGAAAACACGCAATTCCGAGAATTTTCGTAAATAAAATATTTGTAGGTTACGATGAGATGAAGCTATTTGCGAAGTTTCGCAGATGTTAATAAATTGTTAAAAGGGTGCCTGTATCCCGGACTAATTATAAAAACATGAGTTTGATTATTGACAGGTATTAGGGAAAAGTTAAGTTAAGTTAGGGGGGAAAATCTTAAATCCCAATATTTAAAAAATAAAGATGAAACTTGTCAGAAATTGTTTATTACTCTGCCCATAATAACTGGTAAAAATTCCCAAAGAATCACGCGTCGGTTCATGATGGGGTGATGGAAGGAAGGACAGAAAAATGATATTTTTATAGATTTTAAAGAATATTTAAAAAAAAATTAATTTTTTTGCAAAGATTGTTCAGTATAATATTAAAATACTTTAAAATCTCTATAAAAATGTTGCTATACATTTTTTTTTTTTTTTGATAAAATCAATGGTTACGAAGATATTTATGAGATTATATTTATTGTATTTCCACTAATGGAAAAAATTTTCAAATCACAAAATTGATGATGTTCATAGTAGAAGATACCTTTTTGAAGTTTAATAATTTTTTTAACATGTTTAATCCTTAAAATTGTTATTCAAAGTTTTTTTCTTCTAATAATTCTAAAAAAATCTTTGACAACAGAATTCGATATTAATCAATGGGGAATTTCGTGATAATGATATGAAGTTTAGATTCACATTAATTTCATGTAATAGATAATATGTTATTGGAAACATTAAAAATTATAAAAAAAATATCAGAAACCATGGTGTGATTATATACAGAGAACTAGAAAACTTAAGTTTGGCCATTTTTAAGCCAACCTCGTTTTATGTTGAATAAAAAGCAATAACTAAAATAATGTTTAATTTAGGTTACAACCAATTACATCATGGTAAACAAGATAAAATCTACATTCAATACAAGTAAGTTTTGTTTATTTAAAAACATTCAAAGAGGACTTTTAAGCAGTTAAACTACAGTAAGTTTGGTTTTTCATAAAATCAAGGATTATTCCCGATTTTATTTTATAACCTTCCAACTTGACTGAAGGTACCACACTTTCAGAATAATTTTCTTGTTTGATGAGCTTTAAGTCTATATTGATTAAGTTGTGGTTTGTCACAGAGTAAGTTGATATTCATCACTAAAAGATGTAAAAATATTGTGGTCGATCCCTAATTTTACCGTAGTAATAATATGTTTATTCAATTAGAGACAATTTAAACTCAACTTAATTAATATAGACTTCAAGATTATCAAACAAGCAAGTTTTTCTGAAGGTGTGTTATCTTCAGTCCAGTTGAGAGTTTATAAAAAAAATCACGAAGAATCCTTGATTTTATGAAAAACCGAACTTACCGCAGTTTAACTGCTTAAAAGTCCCCTTTAAATGGTTTCAAAGTAGACAAGATTAACTTGTGTTAATTTTACATTAAATCTAGTTTACTATGAAGTAATTGGTTGTAGCCTAAATTAAACATTTTTTTAATTATTACTTTTTATTTAACACAAAACGTGGTTGGCTTAAAAATTACAAAATTTAAATTTTCTGATTCTCTTAGACCATAGATAATGTTTTATGGTAAGATTTTGTACTTTTTAATTCTATCTCTATATCTCTATATAAATTCTACTTCTATCGCATACTATCAATTATATGAAATTAATGTCTATCTAAACATGAACAATATCGATTATGTATTTTGAAGCAATTTTTGCTTAAAGTGGAAATATAATAAATATAATCTCAGATATATATATATCCGTAACCATTGATTTTATCAAAAAATGTATAGGATCATTTTTATAGAAATTTTAAAGTACTTTAGTATTATACTGAACAATCTTTGCGAAAAACTACATAGTTTTTGAGATATTCTTAAAAAATTAAAAAACAATAATTTTTTTGTTCTCTCTCTTTTTCTATCGAAACCCGACACAGGATTTTTTGAGACTTTTTACCAGTTGTTATGATAGTAATAAACAATTTTTGACAAGTTTCATCTTTATTTTTTGAATGTTGGGGACAATCCATAATTTTACTTGACTGTACGCCTTTCTCTTCTTATGTATCTGATTTTTGGGTCTTCTTATTAAGAATATTTGGGTCTCTCAAAAAAACAAATACGTATCAAAATTTCATTGAGGGCTGTTTACAACGAACATCTTGACGCTCAGCGTTGACAGATCTTGCCTTGTCTCTTTAATACGGATGGAAGTCCAATCACGATGTTTATATTTTAAAAATATCATATAGTTGTATTTTGAAAATCAAGTTATGTTATTTAGGTTCTTAAGGTAATTTTTTCAACTAATATGCAGGTTTAATATTGTACTTTAGTCATTACTCTTGGTTTTGGGAACCTTGTCTGTTTTACTACTTGCCCTTAAATCGCACCTCCACTTGTCATTGCTATCTATTGTTGAAGGTGAAGCACGATTTTTGTTTTGTTATTCCCATTTCCTTTGAAATAATTTAAAAAATACCTATACTTGCAAGGAGAAGAAGTTATTTTACCAAGTTAAAATTTTATAAAACTGTATTGAAATTATTAAATTTTTAGCGGCGCTTGTAAGGAGTGCGTTTTAAAAACGTTATATAACAATAGAGATAGTATTGTTTAAATAGTTATTAGCTTTTTGATATCCTACTGCTTTTTAAATAAAAATAATCTAAAGCGTTTATGAAGTACATGAAGAAATATTTGCCAATTGCGATTTGTATTGTTATGGTTTTATTTGATATAATTAACCATTTTGAATAAAAAATCAATTAAGGTTTTAAACATTTTATTATTAGATATTTTATAAATCGTTATATCACAGATCATTTATCTGTGAAATAAAATCGACAGTTGATGCTTGGTTTATATTCAGTTAAAATAAGGATTAGAGTGATATCGTTTTAAATACCTACTTATTAATTTCAAAACAACTCAAGTCCAGAAAGGTAACCAATTGGTGTTAGCATTAACTAATCAAATGAGTTCTACAAATTTGAAATCGACGATTGCATAAATGTTGAGGTATTGACGTTGGTTGATCCTGTATTAAAATACAAATAAATTATTCCATGGACTCTCATAATTACTTATATTCTTATATAAATTATATTTTAATTAATAAATTTTATATTTTAATTAATAAATAAATTATATATTAACTATATTTATATAAATTGAATAGTAAGTAATCAGTCTACTTATTCAGACATTCATTGAAATACCCAGACAGAAAATAATATATTGCAATGAAGTGTTTAAAGATTAATAGATTTTTTTTTTTCAATAGTGATTATAAAGGTGCAAATATACATTCATTAATTATAGAATACTTACAAAATCGGACTTAATTTTTAATCTCATAACTTTTCCCAAATTAATAATGTTTCTTTATTTGATTGTTATTGCTATTTTTAATTTAAAATTTTGAATACTAATATCGAAATCGTTAAAAGGGATGACATTATAACACTATCGAACCTTACAAAAACATTACTGATCAACTATGATATTCTTAAATTTCATTTTTTCCGGAAGATATGCACGACCAAAATAATCATCAATGATAGGAGTTCCCAGGAAATTAGTTAAGGAAATAACTACCTAGATCATAAAGACATTTTTTCATTACAAAAAAGTACACTGAGACATTTTTAACATTGTTAAGCGATTACACTCGATTTTCACACCTGAGTTTTATTTTTGTTTTATTTATATAGAATTTAAAGTTGAAAGCTTTGATACTCATCATTTATTGTATAATTTGTTATGATGAATTAATGAATTCTCGTAAGCATAAAAGTTATTTTTACATATTTTCTCCGCGTCCATTTTGCAACTGATCAAGGTCTCTTGCAAGTGCAATTGTTAAAATAATAATAATTACAATTTTTTAATTATTTATTTTTATTTGTTGAGTATTAATACAGTCTGCCCACACTGAAGGGCAAATAATAATAATTAAGAAATTAAAACTAATCAGTGTAGTATTATGAACATATTCAAAGGGATGGGAGGGGAGTATAGTGTTTGAGGGGGGGGAAGGGTTCTCGCTCCATGTTAAAAAATTTCGAACAACGTAACAAAAAAAAAAAAAAAAAAAAAAGAATTTCTGAAAATAGGTTTATAGCTAATGATAGATTGTTTTAGCATGATAAATTGTGTTTTCTTAAAGGAACTAATTACGAAAAAAGACCAATGACAGCTCATTTAAATTAATTCCTCTTTTTATAAATAATTTATACCCCTTTCAAATAATAACTATTATGTCCTGTAGATATCATTGAAAAATATGGTATGAATGAAAGTATGTTACTATTTTAATGAATATTAATTTTTTTTTTAAATAATACGTACAACTAATATAGAATTCAATATGTAACAGATGAGTGTGTAAAAATCACTTTTAAAATACATCCGGAGTATGTTCGAGTGTTTACATTTTTATTCTATTAAATTCTAAGATATCTTTAGTAGTTATTGGTCAACAATTGATAAAAATAAAATATATGAACCAGGGTTTCTGACGATTCCGTCCTTTGGACATCTTCTATCATTCCAGAAGAGCGTCACTGAACGGGCCAAACAATAAACAAAGAATGTTGATTGACGCCGAAGCCAAGACAACCGCACAAAGTACCTTAAATTCGTCTTGGCTCCACGATTCTATTTGCGTAGTCGAAAGGCAAGGTAATCAGAATCATAAAAGGCACTTATAAAATCCAAATATTGAATTTTAAACGAGGAAAAAAAAATTGAGACTATTTTAGGAATAGATCGGAAAAGATACACAATAGCCTTCGGGTGGAATGAAATCTTATCTTCCTATTGCGACTCAACAATATTGTTATTTTCTGACTGACCTCAATCAGCATAATTGTCATTATTTTCTTCCTAATTCATTAGTTGTTCTGCATTGTTCTTGAAATGTTTAATCGGTTACTATTTCCATAGAGATCCTCTGAAGGAAACAACATTGAATTTCAATAGCTTTATTTCTGAAACAATAACAGAATCGGAAACGAAACATTGTTTGACAGTCGTCCAAATATCATTTATGTTGCCAAATCAACTTACTTGTCAATTACTTTCCAAATAACACAGCAGTTTTTTTTATTTATTTTTTTTAGGCTTAGTAGTTGCTTTTTGAGATTTAATAAGAACAACACATGAAATTTTGAAGGATTATAAATAGGATATAAAATGCACCTCCACTTCCACCGATGATCTTTGATTCAGTACAAAAGTTTATTATTTTCGAGGAAAATACGACAAAAAGTTACATATATTTTTAAATACCCTAAAACCTGTTTCAATATAATGAGGTATGTAAACGTAGACAGCATAGTTTTAGTGTTTTACATGAAAATGAGAAGAAACATTAGAATACTGGCGCTTTTCCATAAAAAAAGATCATATTTCAGCCACTATTGAACAATTGGTAATATTCAGTTTTGAATACATTATGAAATGCCGTCATAGACTGTATGTATTAATCTATTGGTCATATATTGAGAATAACCTGCGCTTATAAAAGTATTAATGTCGAGTAACTAATCTGATAATATAATACGACAGTTTTTTGCCGTAACGATCCCTTTTCCGGCTCTCAGGAGCGATGCATTTTGATGAATGAGGTATCAAACGAAAGGGTATTAAATGGAGCAGTGACGAATCATAGTAACATCCACCCGAAATTTCAGGGAAAAAAGTTATGAATGAAAAGAAAAATGATTTGCGAATTACTTAAAAAATATACATTGTTTTCTTGGATTAGATCCATTGTTACTTGAAAACTTGCTGAATACCCCACAAAACGAAAAAAAACACAGTGGGAATCGGATCATTATTTACAACCTATTGTATTGTTGCTTCTAATACTGTTTTCAAAGAAGTGTTATAAAATGTTAATTATTATTTTGACAATTACCGTTTTCGAAACCTACTTTCCTAATCTCTGATTTTCGTGTAGTAAAGGATAACTCTGACAATTTTTAAGATTAAGTAACTGCCTTTTAAAGCCCTTAAATGTACATTTTTTCAGTTTCCGTTTGAGCCCAACCTTATACCCGCGATTGGAAAACAGTGAAAGCCACTGTTGTCATGGATTCTGATTCTTATGAAAAATTACAATTTTCAGCCCTCTGTAGTTAAAAATTGAGTGCACCTGCAGTTGAAAAGAATAAAAGAGATCAGCCTAGCAAAACTACAAATCGGATAATCAAGGCTAAAACATGAAAACCTATTGACAAAGGGGGCATCCTTTGAGTTTCTTTCCTGCGTAGTAAATATCACGGTGATGTACATTTAGTCCGAGCGTTGTCCCTATAAAGAACATGAAGTGGATTTGAAAAATAATATTGCTGAGCTTTTGAAAAACAACACGAAGATGGCGTTAAATTGTTTTTATTTATTTAAAAAACACAACTATATAACTATTTCATAAATAAATACAATATATATATATGTTCTCACTGGTGTTTTATTTCGCCATATGTTCGTTAGCTCTAATTATCGGACCAAAGGCAGTGGATCAAAAAGGCAGTGGATCAAAAAGGCAGTGGATCAGCTGATGAGAAGGTTGTCTCCTCAACTCCTCTCTCAGTTTTTACCAATTTTATAGCGGAATCTCTCTGATTATTCACGTGATACAGTTAAAGTGTATATCAGAGCAGTTGATATTTACTGTTGGCATCTTTTTTTTTGTTATTTTAAGGAAAAAAAAAAAAAAAAAAAAATTTTTTTTTTTTTTTTTTTTATTTATTTATTTATTTTTCTCTTATGATATGCGGTATGATCAGCAAGTGATGGCCAGTAAGGTGCCCAAGAGGTCTCGGTCAGACGGAGTTAGCTCACCAGCCAAACAAAGGACTCGTCGCTGCCTACGAGAAATACCTCCAGTGACCAAAATGAACACTTCAGAACCAGAACCTCAGCCCCAACCAGGTACGTCTGCACAAGAAACGATTGAAGAATCACCTTTCTTTACTCCAAACCCCTACCAAGTGCTTCAAAATGACAAAGAAGTAATGGAGTCTGCAGCAATACCCAGAGAACCAAAGCCTCCTCCGATATTTGTGAAAAATATAAAAAATTTCCAGATGTTCTGCACCCAACTAAATAAAATCTGCTCTGGCAGTTATTCATGCCTTAACAGGACCAATGACACCAAGATAACACCTGATTCTGCAGAAGCCTACCGAAAAATAGTGAAGTACTTATCAGAAACAAATGCGAATTTTCACACTTACCAGCTGAGGCAGGAAAGAGCTTTACGAGTGGTGATAAGAAATTTACATTCCTCAACCCCCACTGAAGTTATTAAAGAAGAACTAACGACGCTTGGTTTCAATGTACGCCAGGTAACAAACGTTTTGAAGGAGGACAGGGAACAGCCAGGATTACGAAATAGGATCCCACTACCATTGTTTTTCGTGGACTTGGAGCCATCACCAGGTATCGAAAAAATATATGATATCACAAGAATATACTATACAATGGTGAAAGTTGAGAAGCCATATCCCAAGAGAGACATCGTGCAGTGCCATAATTGTCAGACCTATGGCCACACGAAGACATATTGCCACCATCTGCCGCGTTGCGTGAAGTGCGGTGAACAGCACAAATCTGTAGAGTGCACCAAACCTATACAAGATCCAGCAGTATGTGCCCTATGCTTGGAGGGACACCCGGCCAACTACAAAGGCTGCCAAATTTACAAGAATCTCAAAACCAGACACCAGAAAAACCGGATTCAAGATGAAGCACTAAGAACAAGAAGAGAGAGAGAGCCTTCCAGAATTGTAAACAATGATGTATCATTCTCCCAACTACTTAGAGGTAAGACTTTAACCGATAAATGTCAAGCCCTGCCACAACAACAACCTCAAACCCAACCTCAAAATCCTCTTCATCCTAATATACCTAACCACCAACAACAAATTCCTCATATTCCTCCTCCTTCAAATGCAACAGATCTCACAAGTTTGTTAGCATCTTTCCTCACCGATTTCAAATCCCTTGTTACTCCACTCATATCACTCCTCACGAATCTCGTATCTCACCTCATCCCTCCTTTGAAAAATCCTTAAATGACTCACATCCCTAAACCCATATCCATTCTCCTTTGGAATGCGAATGGTGTTAGAAATCATACAGACGAACTATCTACTTTACTACTTGACAAGAACATTGATGTGGCACTAATTACTGAAACTCGACTAACCACTAAACAGCACTTCAATATACCACAATACCTGACATATCGTACTGACCACCCTGACGGAAAAGCACATGCCGGTACTGCTGTAATTGTACACCAATCCCTCTCCCATCACCTACTCCCATTACCAATACATGATTTCCTACAGTCCACCGCTATCGTGATAAAAACCTTCTCCTTTCCGGTCACTCTTGCATCAGCGTATTGCCCTCCTAACCGATCCATATCCAATGCCCAATTCAGTTCTCTCCTCGACTCCTTAGGACATCACTTCATCTTGGGTGCAGACCTAAATGCCAAGCACCAACAATGGGGTTCCAGAACCACGAATTCTCGTGGCCGAACCCTGCTGTCTGCACTCAATTCCCAACGTTTTCACCTCCTTTCCCCCAACTCTCCTACCTACTGGCCCACAGATCCCAACCGTAATCCTGATCTTCTAGATTTCTTTATCCACAGCGGCTTAAGTCCCCTCAATTGTTCCATTACACGTCTAAATGAACTTTCCTCTGACCATAGTCCTCTAATCCTTAATGTTTCACTTGAACCTGTTCCCAAACCTTCTCCACCGTCATTCATTAGGGGCCCAGTAAACTGGGACCTTTTCCGCCAAATAATCTCCGATAATATTGATCTCAACATATCCCTCAAAACTCCCGATGACCTTGATAGTGCCGTAAATTCCTTTACTACCACAATCCAACAAGCCGCCTGGACTGCCTCCTTTCCAAAAGACTCCTCCAGAATTCCTATAAAGACCATTCTACCCCAACACCTCCTTAACCTAATCCGCACCAAACGCCGTGCCAGATTATTATGGCAACGATCCCGACATCCTACCGACCGCTGCTCCTATAATTACTACTGCAAACAATTAAAACTGGAATTAGCCACCTTCAGATCACAATCCTTCAACTCCTACCTATCCTCCCTCTCTTCTCGCGACAATTCCCTTTGGAAAACCACAACAAAAATCCTAAATCCTCACCGCATTTCCCATCCTCTCCGACGAGGTGATGGCTCCTGGGCAGCATCTGACGAAGATAAAGCTGAGGAGTTCGCCATTCACCTATCCAATACATTTATTTCACATCCGGAATCCCATCCTGCCCACACCGTAACAGTAGAAGAACTCCTTACATCACCAATCCCACTTTCCTTGCCCCCAAAAGCTATTCATCCTTCCGAAGTAAAATTTCAATTAAAAAAACTAATCCTCCGTAAAGCTCCTGGACATGATCTCCTTACACCTCAAATCCTTCGACAACTTCCATCCAAAGCAGTCATATTCCTTACATATATCTACAATTGTATCCTACGCACCACCCACTTCCCTCTGTTATGGAAACACTCCACTATTATCCTTTTCCCAAAACCAGGAAAACCTCTCAATAGCTCAACATCCTATAGACCAATCAGCCTACTCCCAATCCTTTCAAAAATTTTTGAAAAGATCCTTTTGAAACGAATCCTACCCATTATAGAATCCCAAAATATCCCTTCCCATCAGTTTGGTTTTCGCTCTAAACATTCTACTGTTCAACAAGGACTCCGAGTCGTTGATCATATTTCCTCAGCCCTAGAAAACAAGGAATACTGTTCGGGTGCCTTTCTGGACATTGCACAGGCATTTGACCGGGTATGGCACTCCGGACTGCTCTCCAAGCTTAAAATCCATTTACCTCAGTCCTTGTACCTAGTCCTCCGATCCTACCTCTCTGACCGCTCCTTTCGAGTTCGCTGTGGAACAGAATTTTCCAATATCTACTCCGTTAAAGCCGGTGTTCCCCAAGGCAGCGTCTTGGGTCCCGTGCTTTACATCCTCTTTACTGCTGACATCCCTGTTCATCCCGATACTTTTCTTGCAACATTCGCTGACGACACCGCAATCTTATCATCCAACTCTGATCCCGAAATAGCATCCTTAAATCTCCAAAGTCATCTCACCTTGATTGAGCACTGGTGTAATAACTGGCGCATTAAAGTTAATGAATCTAAATGCCAACACATTACTTTTACACTCCGACGCAATTCCTGTCCACCAGTACTCTTTAATTCCATCCAGCTTCCTTATTCAGACACAGTCCGGTATCTTGGCTTTCATTTAGACCGAAGACTAACTTGGAACCCGCATACTAGACTCAAAAGACAAGAACTCAACCGACGATACGGCCAACTATACCGACTACTAAGCAGAAAATCTAAACTTTCCATTGAAAACAAGCTACTGATCTACAAGACAATACTGAAACCTATTTGGACTTACGGACTAGAACTGTGGGGATCAGCAAAATTTTCTAACATCAAGCGCATCCAATCCTTCCAGTCTAAAGTCCTTCGAACAATAGTCGATGCTCCTTTCTATGTATCCAACAAAACCCTACATCATGACCTTAACATCCCATTTGTCCTAGACCTTATCCCAGAAAAGTTCTCCAAATTTCACCAGAACCTTACTTACCACCCAAATCCTCTTGCACAATCCCTATCAAGCATCTCCCATCCCTATAATCCTCCAAGAAGGTTGAAACGGCAGTGGCCTCGCGACCTTTTGTAAATTATATAAATTGGAGTTCTGGCAATGGCCAGATTCTTCACTCAAGACATGTGTGTATGTGGCTAAAGTGCTCTCGACCAATCTCCGCTGGCTTTAGTACCAGTGACGCGGTTGGAAGAGTAGCGCAGGGTTCTCCTGGAGTTCCCTCGCCTGATTGTATATAGGTATGCATGTTATTTTTTTTTTTTTTTTTTGTTATTTTTAATTTTCTTATTTTTTAGGTTATTTTATTTTATTGTCTATTGTATATACTTTTGATTATTATTTTGTTCTATTTATTTTATTTTTTTGTACATATGGTGTGAATGTCATCCTACCTCACTATAACCAATGTCGAACAGACAGATTGTTATAATACTCAATAAAGGAATTAAAAAAAAAATTATCGGACCATATTTTAAAGATTGTCTAAATACAACCCCCAATATCTCAGAAAAACAAACTTAATTTTGCCATAACAGGTGAAGTATGCAATTTACGGTGGATTAACTGCATGAATTATTTATTAAAAAGCTACAAAATTAAAATATATATTTAAGAATTATGAATGCCTTCGTAAGATTTGTCACAGGGGCCCTGAGGTATTCCCGTGTTTCGCACCACTATGCTGAATTAGGATGGCTCTTCCCTTTCTTCCGAAGACAATATTTCCTAGGCACATTCCTTTATCAAATAATCAATAGTCATCGTCCGTCCTACGCATACAATCTCCTACAATTCAAATCATCTATCCACACCCTCTCCACAAGATCTCGTCCTTCTGACCTTTACACTCCTTTCCACAGATCTGCATCATTTAAAAATTCCTTCGTTGTCCGTTCCACTGCATTCTGGAATTCCATTCCACTAAAAATCCGCCATTCATCATCCTTATCCACCTTTAAACCCTCTTATTCCAATTCCTCTTCACAATGCAATCAGACGCTGGTTAAATACATACTATGTTATAAGAATTTAATTTTCTTTAGACATTATTTTTTTTCTCTTATTTTTTATTGTTTTATTCTGTGTTGAACGTGAATTTTCATCACCACTCACTAAGCATTGTGAGTAGATAAAATTTGTTTTTCTTAAGTTCTAATTTTTTATTCATGGAATGTATTTCAGTGAAATATATTTTATTTCTAATTATCTTCAACATACTTCTCGCTATGTGTATATATATACTTTATTTTATTTTCTCTTCTCCTAATCTTTACGCATAATCACTTAAATATCTTAGGGAACATATGTATATCATTATTTGTTTTTTTATATATTTTTTTGTTTATTATTATTTTTTTAAATTTTTATATTCCATCACTACAATGCTTTACCTATAAAATAGATTTTACTTTCCTTTCTAATTTCATTCAGTGATTATTATGCAATTATTTTAGCTCCAATATTGTAGTACTGAACCCCTATTACCCAACTGTCCTCGTTAATTTATCCTAAGAGCTTAATTAATACTTAATGTATTACATGTATTTTGTCATTATTCATTGTAATAAGTCTTTTGACCAGATTTGTAGTTAATATATATGAACAATACTGTTATTCTAAAGGGACCTAGTCCCAGAATAAAGATGATTTTTCTATTTTCTATTTCTATTTCTATTTCTATATATATCGAAATCGGACCATTTTGAACAAAGATATAGACTAGAGTAAATTGTACAAATGTTTTGGTTTAGTTTTATGAATTAACTATTTAAATTCGAACAAGAAAAGGAAAATGAATTCCTCCAACTCATAATACATTGCATTAACATATTTCCATACTATTATAGCAGTTGTTTTCTGACTAATATTTCATGCGAATTATTCGCACGGGCCAGCTATTTATATTATAATTAGACAAAGAAGAGGTTTTTAAATAAATTAATTATGTGTAATCCAATGACAATAGTATGAGCTAACATCAAGAAGAAGTCATGAATATTTCAATACTCGATAATTAATTATAATAAAAAATATGCTTAAAAAAATAATATTTAATCCTACTTCCTAAGGAAGTATCGCAAGAAGGGTCTACATTTAGTTTCTATGTTTTTTTTCTTGATTCGTTGAATATGTTTCTGAAAAAAAATTTACATTTTTTTGTGGTTATCGTTTTATTAAAAAAATTTCGGCTTTTCTAAACTGTATTTATTATATTATTATTTATTTATGGGGTTTTAAACATTAATGCTCCCTTGGCCTCAAATGGTCTAGGTACCTCAGTGAAAAAATGAAAGGTATAAAGTAACATTATGTAGGATTCCCGATAGTTTCATTCCTCTAATGCATTAAATTGGTTATATATATATATATATATATATATATATATATATATATATAATATGGAGATCTGATAATATTTATAAGCTTGTTGAGGATTTAATTGATGACGGCACAGGCGTTGAGGAAAGTTTATTAGACATCGGCTCTAACATATCTGGGCAAAAAGTATTTTAAATATTATTTTAAAATATAGTATTTAAAATAACAAAAGAATTTTGTATTTTAATTACAAAAACAAAATGTTTACGTCATGCAAAATGCTTATAAAGTGAAAATTTTAGAACTAATTCCCTAAAACATACGTTAATTTCGGAGAGGACAACAGTTGGATTAGAAGACCAGGAATTTACTTTAGGACCCACTTTTACTTGTTTATTTGACAAATAATGCTCCAGTGCTCTTTTCTATGATAAGAAAGAACTTGGTGTCATGTATGAATATTTGCTAAGAAATTTTTACTTTATAGATTTAACATAATCGACATAAAAAAAAAATTAAGCTGATAACGGACGAATGAGGATTTAGTAACGATCGTGTCTTTTCCTGTTAACGATCAGTCTTGCCATAATACTTTTAGAGGAACTTACTTACTTCGTTAATTTATTCTGCCTATTTTAAATACAAAAAAATAAATAAAAATACACTAATTGAATTATAGTATGTTAGATAGAAAATACGAGTACTTTTTTCATTTTAAGATATTTCATTAGAAATACTGAATAGGGCCTTATTAGGAAGAAAATATTAATTATATTTTTTATTATGAATTAAATTCAAAATTTTTTTAAGTGTTAACGTTCGGCGGCAATAGATATTATGCAGCATACTCAGGTAGCATTTTAATTTTCTAGTATATAACAATTACAACTTTGAACAATATAACTATTTACATTTTATTTTCAAAATATAAAATTTATTATTTATTTTATTTGTTTTTTTTTATATAAATTCGTTTTTCATATATAATTTAAATACATATTTGTTAAATAAATAAAAACGACCTTCCACGCTTAGGTTTGAACGAACTGGCCTCGACTGTCTTGCTTCAGTAACTTTACAAGCAGGCAAAGGACGATAACCCAGTATCGATAAATGTGAAAAATGGCTTACTAAAATTCACAATTTCGCTATGGACAATGATCTTGAATTGGCCTTGGGATAGACAACTAAGTCATGGTCACGTCAATATGAAATATGTGCGTGTCGGTTTGTAAATTATATGGGTATTACATGATTAATGGTTTACTAGACAATGGTTTTGTTCTAAGAGTTGGAAGGTAGGTGAGAAAAATGATGCCATTGAAGGGTTGTATATAGTTTAATTAGAAAGCCTGTTAAGTTATTCTGAATAAGCGCTAATGAGAAGTTAAAACCACGCAATGCTCGATCCAGATCGAAAGGTCGCATGTAATAGATTAAGTGAGTTCACTGATCCGCCTCAAGTTTACAAAAACAAAAATTAAATATTTTGTTCCCATTGACGACTTGGCCACATTTATTCTTTGTACTAACAAGTATATGAATATTCCACACATTAAGGTTTCATTAGCAGAAGGGAGGTGACGAAGAAAACAAAGCTATCTGTCTACAGGTTAACGTTCTTGCATATCCTCTGTCACTTCCCCTTACTAAACACAAGGAGCAGATCTAGACAATGGAGATGAGGGACAGGATCCGCAGCAATACTATTAGTTCAAACATCGTGGTACAGCCGGTAGAAACCACATGGGAATAGAACAAAGTAAGATGGTTCGGTCACAACCACGGGATGAATATGGATACAATGGCCAAAATCACACGTAAGACAAGAGAGAAGAGAAGAAGCATTCAGTAAGCGAGGGATACTTGGATGGAGGGATGGAATCAAGATTGGAGCAGGAGAGAGATAGTACAGGAGACTTTTTCAAGCTCTGTAGAAGACATTCCCACATTGCTCAGCAGTAGAGAAGGATTCGATTATGATGATGACAAACAAGTCCTGCAGAATATATAGTAGAGATATTAAAACTCGCAATAACGTTTAGGGGTATGTGGACATTTTCTGGACATCTGAACAGAGGATAAGATTGGTCCGAAGCAATGATATAATATTTAAAAAACAGTAGCATATACAAATGCCAAAACTACAATAGCGCGAGAATGTTTGTAAGCTTTTCTTACTTGACAACATGGTAAATGAGGGTGATTTTTTCTCTCAAAATACAGATATTAAAAGGCAACGAGTCCTTCTTATTCTACTTCAATCTGTTATGTATTTCTCAAAAATAAACGTTAGAAATTAGAACGTTGGAAGTTTGCTACAAAAACTTACACCTAAACCACACTTCCGTTGAATTCCACCTCTACTGTAGTTTTTTTTAAGTTTTTTTTAGTACTAATTTTCATTTTGATGTAGAGATGGTTGACCGTTGATATAATATGAGAAGAAGTTAGTCGAGGGTGCGGTCAAATAAATAAAAAAAATTAAAATATATAAATTATTTTAATTTTTGCCGACGTTTCGACCCACTTTGCAGGTTGTCTTCAGGGCTGCAAAAGATACAAAACATGTTGAAAGACAATGTAGTTAAATATTAAGAATTATATATGTAGAAGATACAAATAAATGGAAAATAAGTAGGAATAAAAATAAGGGAGAATATAGCATGTAAGTTAAAAGTAAACAGATTGCGATAAAAGATAAGGAATAAGTGTATAACAAACTCATAGAGATTACATTAGATAACTGTGGGTTAACAGATAAAGAAAATAAATACATGAATATTAACGAATAAATAGATTGAAAATTGAATAACTATTGTTACAGTAGTTACTGTAACAATAGTTATTTTTTTTTTTTTTTTTTTTTTTTTTTCCTACCCCCCAGGAATTTCTTGAATAAATTCAGTATGTATATAAATGTATATATATACATAAATTTTCAACTTTCCTTTTATTGCCCAAGGGCATTTTAAGTTAAGAGGGCTCTGCACGCTGTATGCGTTCTTTGCATCTGTGGCCAGAGGCCTTTTATTATACCACTGGGCGTGGAGGGACCGCCCTGTAACAATAGTTATTCAATTTTCAATCTATTTATTCGTTAACATTTATTTATTGTTGATGGGGATAAAAGTAATTATAAAATTACCGTAATGAAAATGATTATTATTTCTGTTTTCATATATTAAATAATTTGTTTGTGTTCACGTATTTCAAACATTCCTAAGTAATCCGACGTACTCAGAAAAATAAATAAAATCACTAATTTTGCTATCTGTTGTTTAATTATTTCCCAAATTAACTGAGCTTATAGAAATAAAAATAATTAATATAAAATTTGAATTAAATTTGAAATCCATATATTTCTACAATTTATTAGCCTATATAATATTTTTGATTTTTATAGATGTAAAAAAATAATTACAGTCATGCTCTAATGCAGCATAACATTCTATGAATGGCAGTACGTAACAACAGTTCAAACTCCGTCTGGTTCTCTACTCCAACACAATTCCTCCTTTCAAAGGCGTGCTGCCCTTGAGGTATATATCTACCTTACAGATTTTTTTTTTGTATACTATTTCTGCCATGTCTGAGCTATATCCCTCTCATCTCGTCTCCTATTATTTTCCTTGATATTTTTTTTATCCCTCGAAAAAAAGTTGGTATTTCATTGCTTGCAAAACACTGACTTAACATTAGTGAGCAAGCGATTTCACAAAATTCCAGTTAAAACATATCTATCTTAAATTCCAAATCACAACTAAGAGCAGATTTTAGATTTTTTCAGAGATAAACTGTAAACGGAACTATAAATATATAGTACATTCTTGAACTATAAATAGTAATTTCCTGAATATACAAATGATAAACAGATACCACGCCTATGGTGTATTATTATCTTTAATATGATTTCAAGTTTTTGCTTTGTACAGGAACTGCTAATCCGTTTTATAAAATTCGTAATATATTTCTTGAGAAGTAATTTGTAGATTTTACAAAAAGAATTACTAAACTATTTAAAAAATACCAACTTTTCAGGTTATGAAATTAAAATTTTACTGACATAATGTTTTAGAATCAAATGTTTCAGAGGGAGTGCTACCATTGGGTAGTATCTCTTCGAGCCTGTTCATGTCATTATTTATAATTTGTGCATATTTACTAGTTGTATTTGTATACAGTTGTAAATTTCTTTAAATATTTCTAAAAAAAAAAGGTTTAAAAAACATTCAGACTGTTTAACATTTACCAGTCTGTTTATTAATTTATTTTATTTTGCACCTTAAAATTAAATAAGCTTTCAGGATCCAGTACCATATTGATCTATATGAAAATCTAATACAGACGTTTTAAAATTTTTCTCATTAAGACCTTCCGGAAAAAAGTTAGGAATTTTCATATTTATGAATCATTATTTGAACTGTAAAACTCCTTTTTAAGAGTTGAAGTTATATTTTTAAATATAACCTTTTAGATATTTTTAAATTTAAAAATTATTTATTCATAATTTAATTTAATTTAATTTTAAATTTATTATTATACCGGATTCATCAAAACCTCATGTAACATCTTGTAAGATATGTTGAACGAACGTATAATGTCCTATTCGCGCACACCAAATAGTAATTGTATTAATTGGCTATAATAGACCTTCTATTATATATACAAGCGTGATTAAAGTAAAAACTGTTTCACGAAAGTAAATATATAATGTTAATACAGATAGGTGTACTGATTTATTTACAATGTGTAAATAAAAAAAAATACTCCTACTTTTGAATTCCTTATTCAAGCAGTTTGATATGAGCTACGATTTGCTACAAATATCTAAAATTACAGTTTTCAAAAACTAAAAACATACCTATCTAAAATTTCACGCTGAGAGATCTTAAATTTCCGGACATTTAGGTACCCAAAAATCCGTCAACAAAATGTACTATTTTGGGATAGAATATTATGGATATCAACAGATATTTTTCTAAATATTTTCATAGAAACTGCTAAAACGTAACTTTAAAAAAAGTTTCAATCCCTGTCGTATATTATGTGCTATTATCAAGAAATGTCTTTTACTAAAATAATATTATTTTAATAAGCTTTTTATCCTTTGCAGTATTACCAGTCAGAAAAATGCATAGTAAAATTCAACTTAAAATTGTACATATATTATTCTTTCACAACCATAGAAAAATCAAAACAAACAGATATGAATTTAAATGATGTTAGAGGAATGTGAACTTATTTAGTTCGTGATTATTTATTGTAAACTATGTATATTCTCACATAAATATTTTTAAATTCTAAATGAAACTCCAAAGAGCAGTTAAAGATTCATACTGAATATTCATCATGAGATATTAAATTCAATTAAAAACTGTTACAGCACAAAAACAATAATACGCCGCTGGTTCAAATCCGGGTTTGGCGGAAAAAGGGTTGGTGACAAATCGACATAATAAATTAAAAGTTAATTTTTAAAATTTATTTTTAATGATTTATTTAAGATTTCTGTCTTAGTAAGCAGGTCAAAGTGCCATCAATTTCGCCTAGGGAAGCCAAAAAATCCGCCGTTACAAATTCTTTGTAAAAAATCAAAGAAATATTGCTCCAGGTTGAGTGTTGTTGCTATGCCAGTCAAAATAAAATATTTTTTATTATCCAACTTATTTCAAATATTTTTTATCAAATATTTACAATTTATCAAATATTTTTTATTATCCAACGCCATCAATTTCGTCCAAGGAAGCCAAAAATCCGCCGTTACAAATTCTTTGTAAAAAATCAAAGAAATATTGCTCCAAGATGAGCGTTGTTGCTATGTCAGTCAAAATCAAATATATTTTATTTATATTCTATTCTACGGTAAGAACTCTCAGGTGCTCATTAAAACTAGATGAATATGAAGAAAAGTGAAACATGGATATTATAATTGAATAATCTTAATACTTTGTGCAAATTATTTTGAAAACATTCCGATCCCATTCCTACCCTTCCACATTGAGGGTTGTTCGCGTGAAATGTTGGTCGGATTCTGCAGATCTCTTGATTCCTACTGCCAAGATGAAGAATTGACCAAAGTTTCATAAATGTAAAAATTTTATTTGGTAAATTTCAGTTAACTTTCTCTGTAATGTTGTGAACATATTCACTTATTACAGGATATATTCACAACATTACAGGGAAAATAAACCGAAGTTTACCAAATAAAACATAAAATTTTTACATTCATGGAACTTGGGTCATTTCTTTATCTAGGGAGTAGGAATCAAGATCTGCAGAATCCGACCAAAATTTCACGAGAAAATCTCTCAAAGTGGAAGGGTAGGAATGGGAGCTGATTTTTTTCAAAATAATTTGCGCAAAATTGTCGAGTAAGGTATCATTAAGTACAACTATTCTATTATTTTTTTACCTGAATTGAATGGGAGCTACCCAATAATAATGTTGGTCGAACAAGTCCATATTTTCAAAGCGAAGGATTTCAAGAAAATAACACGAAAATCTTTACATTTTTCAAAATTTTTTAAGTGAAAACTTCTTCAGTCGCAGTTTGCACTTTTTTTGTGGGTAATGAATGAGACTGACCCGACACGTTCGGATTTGTAATGCCAACTCGGGTAAAATAGGCTAATTGAAGTGTTTTTGCATTTGGATTAAGACATCTCAGAAATTAAAAATCGGATCTGCATAATATAAGCGAGGCAAATTTTTAGCATTTCATCCTGTTTGCAACATGAACTATGAAGCAAAATAATATTTTGACATGACGCCGATTTAGAGAATCAGAAAGGAAAAAAGGTCAAAAAACAAACAATAAAGACTGTTTTGAATATTAAATTATCTCAAAATTTTAATACCATGGATAATTCATAAATCAATTTACATAAGTCAATATAGATATTTTTTTTTAATTTGCTCCCAAAATAAAAGATTATGTGTACCGATGCGATTTTTTGGTGCACTTGATAAAGTTTTAGTAAATAACTGACATCAATTGCGGAAGCTCAAATGTCAGAGCAATGTTTACTACAGTAATTTACTCATAATTATAATTGTATATATTATAACTGTTATATAAAACAAAAAAAAGTTTATACACAACTATAAATGTATATATTATGAATGTTGTCACTTTGTGAATACTTATATTTACTGGTCACGACTATCTACAAAGTCATCTGCACAAGATAGGCGTGGCTGAGGATCCTAGATGTAAATTATGTGAACAAGCGGAAATGGATGCAGACCACCTAAACGAATGTCCTGCTTTGACGGATATAAAGAATCAAACATATGTAAATGATTACATACAAAAATCAAAATTATATTGGGCAGCAAGATGTCGGATGGTCGAATGACCAATGACTATGGCATAGGAAAAAAAAAAAAAGACTTTGTGAATATGTAGAACAAAACAAATTTATGTTTCATTTTATTAATTATTATTATTATTAATTATTTTATTTTATTAATTAATCATTATATTAATTTATTATTATTGCTGATGTTTTCACCTCTGAAGCACCACAGTTTTTTTTTATATATAATTCTTTATGTATTTTGTTTGTTTTTCATATAATTCTTAACAGTTAAGGCTTATATACGAATTTTTCCGTAGACCTTTTCTACTTACACTTTTTGCTATGATAAAAACAATATTTTTCGATGTTTTGAACTTTTATCAGAGATTTTTTCCTATCACAATAAATGTTGTTTAAAGTCAAAACTTACAAAACGATAATGTTAGAATCATTATTCAACTCTTCTATATAACCTCGACATTGTTTGGGACCAAGCTTGTTTAGATTGTTTTGGCCGTGCTCTCTTTGCCATTGCTGTACTATTACTAAGATTTCTCAGAATCCGATTTACCTGCCCATTGTTCCTGTTCTAAAGTATTTTTTTGGATTTCCCCGGTTATATCCTTTAGCCGAATTCCCTATGACGCAGATTTGTGATTCGTATTTTATGTAATTACAAGCTGGTTGATGAAAGTAGGTATGAAGTCACTCTTTAAAGTCAAGTGATTCATTGGATGCGTTAGAATGTCAATAGAGTTAATTTGAAATTTTGTTCAGGAAATAAATATTTTATAAATTTATTATAATGTATTTTATACTTATAACATTAAAATATATATTATAGTCTTAAATAATATAATGTATACCTGTAATGATGAGCGCAACTATGAGGGTATCGGTCTATGGAGGGGGGAGTAAAGGCTGAATCCCTCTAAAATGAAAAAAAATATATATTTTTTTTTTTTGAGAGATCTAACGTATCCTTAAAAAATCACAATATATCTTCTTTTCAAATTACAATGCATATACAGCTGCTAAATGTATGCACGTTTCAAAACAATATTTATCCCTTTATTTAAGCATTATGTCTCAGAAATTACCATTTTATTTATTTTCTTTGCTTTCAAGGGCCATTTAAACATCATTTCATAATGTTTCTTCTTCTAAAGTAATTACCGTTATGTAATACCGAGGGTATATTCCTACAGATTTGAAGGACATTTATATATTAAATCCATAACAAGTCAACAAAGATTTATATTTAAATTAAAACCAAACTGAAAGAAGAATAGAAGGAAAGGATTATATACTGAAAATATTACAACAAGAAATTCGATGAATTTTTGAGTAGGAAAACGTCGCTTGTTTCTGAGTCAGGAATTCCATCTAATCAGTAATACAACAATGGTCTAAAGGTATTCTAAACAATATTATATTCTTTAATCTGCAAAACACTAAGTCAAATCAACCTCTATGTCGTAGTATTGAAAATCTTTCGCAAAATTGCCACTGAAGCATTTCACGAAAATTGTTTTGTTTTGTGATAGCTGTTGGATAAAGTCAACGACATGGGGAAACAAATACATTTTAAAAATATTTTTTTACAAAGAAATAAGGAAAATAAAAATAATGTAATGCATAGCTTAATTGCTTCTTAAACGTCTATAGAAAACCATAAATATACTTCAAATAAAGAATTTTCAATGTTTTTGAGAGAGCTGATACACCTTTCTAGAAATTAAATAATAAACGTAAAAATATATTTAAAAACGTACTTGGAATCATTATGAAAGGGGTAGATGGGCACATCTCGTTCTCCTCTCCTTTTGATTATTCGAAAACCTAAGAAGTTACAAAATTTGAGATTAGAGAAGTTACTCCAAACTACAAAAATAGAGGTAAAACAACAAGCATAGGTAAAATTGATAATTAATACCAACACCTCTAACGCTACAAATAAGATTTGTATCGAATGCTGTTTTAGAAGAAAAAAAAATTGTGGTCAAATTTCAACATTCCCAGTAGTTTAAATCAAGTGAAGTTTAGAAATAGGGACATTAAGAAATTCTAGTTCTAAGCAAATAAATTCTTTGTTTTTTTAAAATTAATATTTCAGGAAATTTAGTTTTACGATTTTGAATTTGGTAAGAAATTTTTATTTAAATATTGACATTAATTGGATATTTTTTCCATCTACAGAGATAAAGAGATTGTTACGAAATTTTCGATTTTGTTCACCACAACTCAAAAAAGAAGTTATTTTAGCCTAGTTCCTATAATCGTATTTTCTTATTTATTTTTCTTAATTAATATTACATAATCGAAAAATAAATACTTACATAGGTACATATTTTACGTGTTATTTCATATATATTACCATCTTCATAATTCTTACATAATTTTAAATATTACTGTATGTTTGTCCCCTCTCTTTAACATTCGTAATTCTTTAATTTATTATAATTATTATTTGTTTTAATCTACTTTGAGAATTTCTATTCATATATATTTCTCACAGTGTCATCCATTTGGAACAACGGATTTATTTATTTGTTTTATATAAACATTTTTTTTTTCCCTCAGTGATTTGGTGTTTTCACTGTCACCCCTAAAATCTAGGAAGCTGGGACTTTCATTAAATTTAAATACAAAACATTTCCTTTGTATAAAAAGTTACCGGCCTCGGTAACTCTTTCCTCATTTGACCGTTCGAATTATTCAATCTGATCAGGAATATAAACCTTTTTAAATTATGAGGTTCTACTAATTTTTATAAACATTCCTCATTGAAATAAAAAAATAATCAGTTTATAATCAGTATAAAAGCTATCAAATTATTTTTTTTAAATTTAAACATTTTTCAAAGATGGTTCATTAAGAGGAGATGACGTGATAAATGTAGACGTATCTTAGAGAATGTTTTGATTAATTGATTAATAGGTTTGGTTTTATAATTACTGGTGGTTTTAGGTTCTTTAGGTATTTTCAAAAACGCAGTGGTTTATTTGTTTTGCGTATTTAAGTCCTTTCAAATTTATTACATCACCTCTCATGAGTTACTTGACACTGTTTCGCTGAAAATCTTTTTAAAACAATGTTAAATATTTATACTATCAATATTTGAGATATTTTTATAAAAATTAACCACTTTCTTTTCTATTTTTTTTTTCTATTCGATAATATGCAAAAGTTTTCATAAATTTAATGGTTTTATTAGTTCTTTTTCTCAAGGGATGAAGGTCTCTGGAATAAAAATAAAAAATGTGTGAAAGTTGTCATGAATATTTCATTAAAGTTATAACCTAAAAAAACACCTTTTCCAAGCTGAAGTTAAAAAAAAGTGAATAGTAAAAAAAACACGTTTCATTAAAAAGACTTTTATTTTAATGTTATGAAAGAGGTGTTTATATATCTAAATGCACGCTGCAATAGTCTATAAGGCCGATGATCTGTCAAGCCGATGATCAATCAAAAAATCTCTCAAGCGGAGTTTGAACTCTTAATAAGCTCTTATAATATTCAATATACTTATATTAAGCTCTTGAGAGCTTATTCAGAAATAGAAATAAAAAATGTTTCTTAAAACATTATATCTTTGTCTTAAAAAATCAGCAGAAAACTCGTTCTTAACACAGAAAATACACGTTTTTTACTTCTCGATATTATAGAGACTTTTCCAACGTGGCTATCGATATAATAAAAATCCATACTAATCTACACATCTTGGTAATATCATGATTGCGGTGGTGGAGTTTATATCCTGATTTGGATTATATCCTCCACTCTTAATTAGTAAGTGAACTACAAGCTAGGATCCTGCTGCTCTTCACCAAACCTTCTTATCCTGCAGTTCATAGCGAGTACAGAACTGGACCAATAACGAAAGAGTATAGCAAAATAATAAGCAAACTGTCACTTCAACCAGATATGAACAAATGCTACTCTGCATACCGAGTACTAAGTATTTTACTCAAATTGAATCACTATTGGGAATTCAATCACTACTTCAGTTAATCATTTAAAATAATCAGAAATAGTAATTAAATTATTTGGTACTAAAATATTTTTAGTATTTGAGTACAACACTTGCTACTCAGTACTCGGAGTAGCATTGCCCATCTCTGACTTCAACATAGTCAATGCTGAAGTAACAGTTTGAAATAACAGTATGGACCAGATTGTGTTAACCAGACTTTCTTGGTAATAATATATTCTTTTACGAATAAAAATAATTTCCTAATATCGCTTTAATTCAAATATAATATAATAGAAGAAAGTTGATATCAAATGCAAGCTCTGGATACCATTTTATTAATGTTCGCCTGAATCAACCTTTAAAATGATATGAAATCTGTTACTTTTAATGTTCATAGATGAAACAAATATTTGTCTACACATGTTTAACATTTTTGAAAAAACTCTTTCGATCATTTCGAGTTTTCATTACTGGCCATTGAACATACCAGGCCCAAAACCACTCTCGCAAAAGATGTAAGAAACGATTGGTGGCTACTAAGGGAGAAGGGCAAAGAAGTAGTGTTCATTTGGGTTCCTTCGCATTGCGGGATCACCGGTAATGAACAAGCCGATAAAGCAGCCAACGTGGCAAGAGCCAGAAAAAACACCGTAAAAAAATTAAGGAGAATGTGTGGAACATGTGGCCAAACAAGTGGGAACAAAAAGAATCGAAATTAAAGGAAATTAACACCCACTGTTTAAAATGGGAAACCTCTCACCGATCCTTTAGAAAAGAAGAGACAGCCCTCTGCAGATTACCAATTGGATATTGTGAGTTCTCGCACTCCTACCTACTAAGAGGACTTGATCCTCCGACCTGCGAGAGCTGCAATGTCCAAAGGACAGAAAAGCATACCATACAAGACTGCCCTACATTTGAACCTACAAGGAAAAAATTAGACATGGCACAGAGTCTAAAAGAAAATCTACAAGAGAGTGAAAGTGTAGTAAAAAAAACTTTAACATTCTCGAAAGCGATAAAATTCTACAACAAAGTGTAATTTAAAGGTGTTGCCAATGACCCTACAGGGTAGAGGCAACAAAACAACAAATAAATAATTGTTATATAAACAATGTTTTGTAACATTCTAACCAAATCGAATAGTAACGGATACATATGTAACCATAAATGCCATAAATAAAGAACATGCAAAATATTAATTTGTACTATTATACCAGAAATGTTAATAAAATATTTTGAAAACTTACATACCATTGTAAAATAAACTTAAAATTTTATTCTTATGAAAAAATATATTGTTGTTGCACTATAAAGAAAATATATATAAAAAATTAGAAATAATATGTCCAAGAAACATAGAAATCAGAAACTAAAACTATCAAATTGAGTTTGGTGAATAGTAATTAAACTAATAGATTAATTGGAAAATAAATATTTTTAAACAATTATTCCTTGATAATGAAAGATGAAATCTAAGTTTTAATTATAGAATACAATTTGATCAACAACAATATACCGATAATTTTTACAACGATGATATAATTGATGATGGTATAAAGATTGTTTCCATAGTAAAAAAAAATCGTACGCCAATCCATGGGACAACCAAGGATTAGGTACTTATGGAGGCCATTCTAGAAAAAAAAAATTGAAAGATACAAGGGTATTTAAAGGTCGCTGTTAAAAGAAGGGAACGCGTTTCAGATAACTGTACAGGAAGGGTGGAAGCGAGAACAGTCAAAAGGAATGAGCTAAAACGTAAACATGTACAAACGTGTTTGTAAACATTTGTTAAAAAATATAGGTAACTTACATTTTATTCTTCCAAAAAAATTATAACAAAGTTGTTATACCTTTGTGACTTAGATAATTTTTTTTGGAAGTATAAAATGTAAGTTCCCTATATTTGTTAACAATTGTTTGTAAAATAAATTTTAGTTATATTTATTTAAAAAATACAGTTTTATGTGTTATGTATTTTAGCTAATGACTGGTTTCTGAATTGAACCAAGAATATATTGGTATATTTTTTAGAATGCTGAAGAGGGGAACACAGATTACACGGAAAGTTCAATAAATAACTATCGAAATTTAATTTTAATTTTTATTAAACCGACCTTAAGGCATACACTTAAGTGTGAATAGAAATATTAATTTATCATAGATTTGGGTAAAAGCAAAACTGATCAATATCCATCAGGATTACTAGGAGTTAATTTATTACTTAAAATTAAAAAATATGAGGAAGATAAACGGAATCAACAAAATTTAAATATTATGAGCGCTCATTATTTATAACGGTGGCTAGATATGATCGGTGTGATATTGGGAAGGACAACTATAGCGACCTTGAGGAACTTCCTGTAAGTTTGGCTCAAGACGGCGGTCATCGCCTTTCAAAATCCAGTTGATGAAAACAAACCAGATGTAAGAAAGAACCGGCTTATAGGAGATTTATTTTGGGTTTGATTGAATATAATGTGCTTCTCACTCTCTTATACTATTGAAGGTTAATTAATAAGAGTGCTTATGATGGAATTTCATCGACTTAAGCGATTTCGTTCTGTGGAAGAAATTAAAGAATTTTTAATTACTTATAAAATTACAAAAATCATATTGATCACTCAAAAGGTATGAACTACCAATAGTGTAGCCAATCTTGAGAACGTTTAATAAATCTAGCTAATTTACTATTTTAACTGGGTGATCAGCTGTTTCTTATGATAACCTTCATTTAGTGTGCATTTCCATTTCTTCTTTTTTACTTATTATTATTTATATTCTACTTATTTTTTAAAAATATTTCATTTTTCTTATATATTTTTTTCTGATCAGCTGTTTTATAACCTTCCACATCAGTGTTACCTCACCTTTCTTCCAGTATGCAATTCAATGTCATGGAGCGATGTGATCTTGGGTTTCCAAATTTCCAATTTCCAATTGATAGAACAACATTATCGAAATTATATATTTTTTCAAGATTTCTTATTCTGCTTTATAAGTATACATATTCAAAGCAAATTAGTCTTCCTTATTTAACCCCATTTAAATATAAATTTTAAACGTGCTTCCGGAAAAACTCGACATAAGAGTATTATTTTTTTTATATGAGTTAATAAACCGTAGTAATTCTTATATCCAAATCAGCTTGAAAAAAATTGTGTTTCTTCCCTTTTGTGTTAAATAGGGGATATATATCGTGTTTTTTTTGTTCACGATTGCTGTTATTTTTTTTATCTCAATATCCTTTCCAAATATCTATAAAATTTGGATAGTGACTATAAAAATTTCTAAATTATCACCATATAGTTGTTTGTCACCAACCTTATATTTGGAGGCGATCTTAAAAAATTAATAAATAATTGATTACGTTCCACTCAATTAATTAAAAAATGGTCCTAGAAAACATAATTGCTAGAAAAATGATAATTCCTAATTTTTTTCTAGAAGGGGTGAACTTAATTTTTCCGCCATTGATCTACTGATGAATTCAACATTTTATATATATTTTTCCCTCCGAGACGTCTGAAAAGAAGATGGCCTCGTTATCTCCTATTGTAAATCAATTTTTTTTTTTAGAGTCCTATTAGTGGGTAGTTTCTCAAAAAGAATTTTCATATTATTATTTTCTGTTATCACAATTACTGAATGTATTTTTTCTTAATACAGTTGTAAATATCATAAATAAATAAACAAAAAACAGGTTAGGTTAGAACTGCACTCAGATCAAGCCACTGCCATTTTTGGTTTCATGGCTATGGTGAGGTTTGGATGCGGTCTCTTAATTTACAAGTTATTATTAGAGTGCTACCAATGGGTAGTTTCTCAACAAGCATTTTCATGTGATTATATTATTACTGTGTGCACATTTACTAGTTGTATTTTTTTTATAATACAGTAATAAATATCAATGAATAATATATATATATATACACAGGACAATTGACACATTTTGCCTCTCCCTAGACCAACCCTAGGTTGGTACTTTATCTTGGATTTATCTTCGACAGATGACATGGGTACTGGTCCGATAAGTGGGCCTATCGTTGTGTTTTTTGCCAACCCCTGACGGCCACCTTGAGGTTACCCCTCGTATTTACCAGAGTGGGAATGTCATGATCCATTTCCCGGGGACCCCGAGAAATGAAAAGTAATCGACTTAGATGTGAATTCGAACCCACAGCGTTCAGAACTGGGCACTCAGGGACCCAACGGGCTCGGCCATCCCGTCCACTAGGATGGCATAGGATGGCATTTTCTAAATCTTCAAAAATGAAACTAAGACAGAAACTGAATACGTATACATTTTTATTTTAAGCCATATGGACATACTCATCACAGGTATACGATATTGCTAAAAAGCCACATCGACAAAACTTCAAACCTTCCAATCAAAATTATTGCTACTCATAACAAAAACACCTTGGTGCGTGACTAAAAAAAAAAATACACACTGACCTCCACTTTCCAAATGTTGACTATTATATAACGACTTATTGACTATCATCAACAATTTTATACAAAATTAAACGGACATAGCAACATACTAATAAGAGTCATGGCAACATGTCATGCCTCTGAATATGAGGAAGAGACTAACAATAAGAAACTATGATAATGTAACTGTCAATTAAAATAGTTATCTCTCCTTACTTCTTGATAACAGGTCCAATTTAATAAATAATCATTTCAATTTTGAGTTTTGATCATTGACGAAGCTTATTACTAATATAAGATTTATTCAATACTGGGGTACATTATATGCTGAAGAGAGGGACTAAGACTCCCTGAAATAAATATTACAAATATTTAAATAAATAGTACAAATAAATATTAATGAGGAATGATTTACAAACTGAGAGTGATTATTTATTAAATTGGAGCTTTAGGATAAAATTAATGGGAAAATAAATAGTGAAAAAAGGTGAAATCTAAAAGCTAATCAAATAATTATTTAATTTATTGCTTATATTTAATTCAAGAATTACCTTATTTAACTGTAAGACAGAATACAAAATAATTTTTTCTTGATTTTTCGATCCAATTATTAGTAATAAGTATTCATTGTATATTCCGCTTATCAGAATCTTGGTTAATAAAACGAACTTTATTAATTTAATAATGTTTTGTTGAAGAACTTTTAAATAACAAGTAAAATAGACTGTTTGAAGGCATTGACAAATCATCACTTATGCAAAAAAATATTGCACTAATTAAACGATTTATAGTGCTAATTAAGACTTATAGCAGTTAAATATTTAATTGTACTATCGTAACGGGTAAGTTAAAAATTATATGAACGATAGAAATATTAATAATAGATAATAGACACAATAATAGATGAAACCAGGGTTTATAATCGATAAGTATTTTTTCCATAAAATCATGTAATAATTCTCATATTTGATTTTTAATTTTAAAAATATGCCTGATTTATAAATAAACATTTAAATCGATCTTTGATGTTTAGTGATTCGATTAAAAATTATGATCACTCACAGAGTGAAAATGTTTTACATATATAATAATGATTAAATTATGAAAAATAAAGAATTTGATCAAAAAATAAAAATCACCTTTTACACACTAATTAAATAAAATATTAATATGCATATTTACGTTATTAATGTACAAATTTTTAAAATAGTATATTTATGAAATCGCTTTAATTGTGGTCTGTACCTGCACATTATATATTTATATATATATTTTTTTTTGTGAAATCCAAAATTTCTAATGATTATCTGAAATAAAGATGTTCTGTTCCTAGTAGTTGAAAATAATATTCTTCACTTACTCCTCCAGACTCAAAATATATCGTAGAGATTAGGAAAAAATATTTTTGATTTTAAAAAATATTGTAAAAATTTTGGTAAAAATAATCAGGATGTGATTTTTATTACTTATTATCAAAAATAAAAATTATTCTAAATAAAAATGGTAAAAAGATTTTTAAAAATTCCAGATAAATTTTTTTTTTTTTAATTATCGACTTCAAACCGTGGATAAAACCATGCTCACGCAAACTATTAAGCGAGCTATAAAAATACTTGGGCAACGTTTCAAGTTTATTTATATCTGGTGCATAATTCAGAGGTTATGGAATGTCAGAACTCTTGTGAAATATTGTTAGTCCCCGCTTTGATATTCCTAAAAAAATAAAATAACCTTTGAGCTATAAAATAAATAAATACGAGTTAGTTGTGACTATCCCAATGTCACCAGCGTTGTCATTGTTTCGTTTAGATAGTAGATAATAAACTTGTCTCAGTTGCAAAGGCATTGATTTAGATAACAATTTAGGCTTTTTCTTAGACCGACGACTAACCTGTAAACCTCATACTAGACTTAAAAGACAGGAACTAAACCGACGATACGGCCAACTATACCGACTACTAAACAGAAAATCTAAACTCTCCATTGAGAACAAGTTACTGATCTACAAGACAATACTGAAACCTAATTGGACTTACGGATTAGATCTATGGGGAACAGCTTAATTTTCTAACATCAAGCGCATCCAATCCTTCCAGTCAAAAGTCCTTCGAACAATAGTCGATGCTCCTTTCTATGTAACCAACAAAACCCTACATCATGACCTCAACGTCCCATTTGTCCTAGACCTTATCCCAGGAAAATTATCCGAATTTCACCAGAACGTTACGTATCATCCAAATCCTCTTGCACAATCCCTATCACTACCCATCCCTATAATCCTCCAAGAAGATTGAAACGGCAGTGGCCTCGCGACCTTATGTAGGTTGTATACATTGGGGTTCTGGCAATGGCCAGATTCTCCTCTCAAGACATGAATGTATGTTGCTAAAGTGCTCTCGATCAATCTGCGCTGGCTTTAGCACCGGTGAGGCGGTTGAGAGAGAAGTGCAGGGTTCTCCAGAAGTTCTCTCGCCTGATAGTAAATAATGTATATAGGTATGCATGTGTTTTTTGTTTAGTTTTAATTTTCTTATTTTAGGTTATTTTATTTTTTTTATTACATGTACTTTTTGATTATTATTTATTGTTATTGAGATTTGTTTTTCGCCCTTGGAAAACCCTCAAATCGGAAAATGAAACTTTTTGCCTCAAATTTCCACCTAATGTGCAGAGTGGGTTCAAATATTTGTTTGAAAAAAAATAATGATGACCGCCATTTCGTTTTTTGACATTTTTATTTGCCAATAACTCAATAATTACACAGATGTTACTGCATCATTTTCTTTTGTAAGTACACATAAAAATAAATGCTCGGAAATATAAAAGTAGAAATTTTTTTTTTTTTGCAAAAATGCAAATTTTTTTGTCTTCCCCAAATCTTTAATAATGAATATCATCAACCATAGAGTACATAGTTAAAATTACAATACATTCTTAACATACAAATGTTACAGGTCAAGTCCATGAAATACAAAAATGGTATAATCTACATAAAGATACAATGGTGGCCAGTAGACCATATTTAATTTCCTTATAATCATTTGTACAGAGATTTCTCCATATTTCTATTGATGAAAAAGTTTGAGAATTTTTTTTTCGAATTTTAATTAATGGCAGCCATTTTTCATCTTTGCGAATTTGCGTTTTCCGTGATGGTTCAAAAACTATGTGTTTTAAAGAAGATTAAACAAACACCGTTTTAAAGACAATTTTTTAAGCTAAAAAAAACTTATTCCTAGCACATTTAAGGATTTATTCCTACTTCTAACACGATAAAAATTGACCTAAAGTTTGAGGCTAAAATTGAATTTAAAAAATCCGTTTTCAAATTTAGAACAGATCGTTTTTACTAAATTTAAGACAGAAAATAAAATTTATAAATACGTTGTCTTTGACCAACTGATTGACTATAAAAGGGTAACCTGATTTGTTTGTGCTCGTTAGTGCGAATATTTTGCTTACTCGCTAACAATAGCTGATTCAGAATTTAATTTTAGAGTTTTTTTTCTTTTATAACTACAATTTATCCGTTACAGAAGGAAAAGTTGTTTAAGTGGTCCTTGAAGGCTTGTTCAGCAAAATAAATTAAATGAAATTCGGTATTTATATAAACAATAATGCTCTTAGGGATAAATTATCCGTAAAAGTATTATTTTTTTCTTAATACCGGCTTGATTTAGTTTCTTTATGTGGTTTTTAATTCATAAAATAAACATATTAACCTCATATCACTCGAAACAACAAATATGAACCACTAAAAAACCCATTAGTTTTGAATTTAGAGGGAGCCAGTCCAAAAGCCTTACCAGTCACTGTGGATCCACCAGTGCTCGCTATCACAGTTAGAGAGATAAATCGTATACGCAGGGGAGGTTAAAACTTTGTTGTCTCCAGAATCAAAAATTTCTATTCGCATTTTACGTTTTAGACATCAAGTGTAACTAATATAGGTTGGCCGAGCGGGCTAACCCGTTTGCGAATTCCTGTGTAGCCTAGAAGCGAGATAGGGTTGGAAAAAAAAAATTGTATGTAATTCGGAGCGTATTGGCCTAGAGAGCCAACACTTGTGAGAGCACGCGTTGCCCGACAACCTCTTCAGCTGAAAATAATAGGATAAAAAATAATTATGAGTTTTAGTCCCTGTGCCAGGGGGAAGAGGGGGGAGGAAGCCTTACAACTCTTCCCTAGTCCGGGGATAACCCCGTATTGCCTAAAAGGCAAGGAAAGGAATTGACAATAAAATAAAGATGTAACTAATTTAGGGAGACAATTCTCTGTAACGGACAGAGATTTTCCTCAACTAATGGGAAATATTTCATATACGGATTGAAAGAAGTAGCACCAACCCACTTCTCTCTGCCAGAAGAAGTAGGAGTTCTGACAAGGCAGAACTGCAATGAAGAGCAACAAGCTCTGTGCACAGCTGAGGAATAAAAAAGTAAATTGTATAAAAATGCAAATACACGTTTTCCTAAAAGGCAGATAAGGGTTGGGATAAATAAAATATAACTTATTTGATTCTGTATTTGTCTGATGGTAAGCTTATTCTAAGTCAAATCTAGGTGTTAACCCTTAATCCAATTTTCATTTTTTTTTTTTTTTTTACAGAAATCGTGCGGGTTTAAATCGAATTTTAATAAAAATATTTCATGGGCTTAATGAAAAGTAGGTGAGTAATGTTTCGAAACGTAAACTGTGATTGGATTCGTTAAAGCATAAAAATGGAAAATATGAAAGTTTTAAATATCTCGACTTTTAATTTGTCATTTCTGAAACAAATATTGATAAAAGCACTTGCTTTTGTATTGTTATTGCAAATTATTATATTGTATACTTTTTAAGCGGTATACATTTGCAAGTGGATGTGAAACTTGACCGCTTACACTAAGGGATGAGCAGCGTCTTAAGGTTTTCGAAAATAAAGTATTGCGTAGAATATTCGGACCGAAGAAGGATGAGTTAACCGGAGAGTTCAGACGGTTACACAACGCCGAATTGAGTGAGCTGTATCCGGGTAATATAATTGAGGTAATTTCATCGCGGCGAATCAAATGGGTTTGTAAAGTTGTAGGGCTTAGTAACGAGAGAATTCCTAAAAGATTAATATTTGCTGTGCCGAATGGTAAGCGTCCGAGGGGTAGACCGAAGCGAAGGTGGGAAGATTGTATTAAAGCCGATCAGAAGGGACTGGGTTTGGACGGCGAACGGTGGAGGAAGGTATGTAATAAGCGATTGGTGGTGTCGGTAACGAACCTTCGGGTTCGCTAAGCCTTTTATTATTATTATTATTATTATACATTTGCAAGACTTCTCATGCTTCAATGTTCGAAGACAGCCTATGGCACTACAATTAATGGTGTTGACTTCCAGCATGATGTGTTCATTGCTATACCATTAATTACAAATAAGAGCCATAAAACACTTTTATCAAGCCAGTGGTACTGCCGCTTTGTAGAAGTAAACAAGAAAAACAGGGGCCGAGTACGTGTCCTTGCGACGGCTTCCTTCTCCAGGCGTTAACCCCTTCTTTCCTGGTAGAGTTTGAGTTAAGTTATCCGCTGGGCCGACCCTGATCCGAATTCTACAATAGCCCTCCATCGCTCTGAGATCAGATGAGATGGCTATTATAGAGTCATTCTATCCATAAATTAGCCGAGCCGACACAATGAACATCGCCGCTGCTATGCGAAGGCTGCAGATAAGGTTGCGCTCCTAATTACGCATATATTGCCTTGTGCCCTTAATACAAAACGGTTTCAGTTCGCTATGAATTATTAAATGTGATTATACTGGTAGCAGGAGGGGGCTACAGCCAAATTTTAAAAAATCTATGCACCTCCGCTGTTGGAGAAGTTTTTTTTTTACATTTGACACACACGACTCGAAATTTTCTTTCTTCATTTTTTTAAAACTTAATTTATATATCCACATCTGTCTTATACGGCATTTATAATCAAGTTATTGCCTGCCTAAGTCAAGCATGAGGAAGAAAAAAATTTCCCATCGATATCATTTCCGCATCATTATTTTAGACAAAAATTATATAAATTTAGAGACTATTTCTCCACCACGACCTTTTCAGCCTCCTAGAGGTGTTGCCAGACCTAATGGAAGTACCATTCTTACCATTACATGATTGTTATGTCCCTGTAAATTGTCATGAATCTTTTTTAGTTAGTCGCTGACTTTTGGTATTCTTAGGTCAGTATGCAAAGTTACATTATAGGCTAGTTAAATTAGCACAACAAAGGAGGTCTAGTTGGGTAATTTAAATTTCTTTTTTATTGTTAGGTTTATGGTGAGTATAAAAAAAAATCAAATCCAAGTTTTCGACTACGAAAGCCTTCTCGGCAGTTCTCCAAACCCCATTTAAATGTGGGTTTGTTTTGGTTTATGCTTTGTGTACATTGCGATACAGCTAAAACAAGATTATATTCAATTTTAAACAAATTTAGATTTTCTAACGTCCCTAACGAAACTTCTTATCTTTAATCCAACCGAAAGGAAAATGCTAAAAGTTTTGAAAATTCGCAAAAAAAAAACAACATAATTTGTTGTTTTTAGCTAAATATATGTTGCCCTAGGTTATAAAACTCAAACTTGTTTGTATTAAATATTAAAGTACAAGAATCCTATTCAACTTTTATTGGAAACATATTTTTCTAAACTTAAAAACTTGTCTAAAAATAAATTGATATTTCGAATTTTGAAAATACTTTAACACAATGTTTTGACAATTATGTACGCTCTATTGTGTTCTTATGTCTTTTTACCAATCCAAGGCTAATAGGCTGGCTTCAAACTAAATTCGAGTATTCTTCAACTCTAATTTGAATATCTGGAGATTTTTTCTGGTCTGGAACGGTAGATGATTATCGGAATGTATTCTGATAATATTTAAGCAGGGTAATGGAGAAAGAGTCCAATCCAGTTCTGACGTTATTCTTTTATTTTTGTTTAGTGGCTGTTCGTTGTTCATATTCAGCCTTATATTTCCGTAAAGAGCTTATCAGGGCGCCGTATTAATATTAAGCAATAATATTCACAGTATTCATTAGTTTATAAAGGAATACTTTTCCTGAATGACATATCGTTTGTTTTTTTTTGTTTTTTTTTTGTTTAATGAGCATCTGTGGCTCTAGTGCCCTCCTTCAGTCTCCACTGGCCTACCAGTGGCGCGGCTGGAAGATAGGCACTGGGATCTCCTGGAGTCCTGCTTGGCTGGGAGTTCCCTGGGCGAATGTAAATATTGTTCATAGGAATGAATGTGTTAAGATGATTTATTTTATTTTTACTTATTGATTTATTTTTTATTTCATTTATGTTTGTTATTCTATTTTTATATTTACTTTTTGTTAGTTTACTCATTTATTTATTATTTATTCATTTATTTATTTTTATATTTTATTTTCCTATTATATGTATGTATGGTATGAATGAACACATTTAGCCCTGTTACTTATTGCCCTTCAATGTGGCAGATTGTACTTATAAAATAAATTTAAAAAATTGTTTTTTGTTTAAACAAATTTTGAAACTTTTACTGTGGTATATTTAAAATTTAAATTCTTAAAACAAAATTACTGCATGATAAATTTCAATATGTAACGTTTGTTTTCAAATAACCTTCCATACCTGTGATTTGCCTGAAGTCGCTTCTCTGTCAAATTATTAATTAGCCGTTTTTGAATTAGAAAATATTTAACACTTGATATAAAAAATGTCTCAAAAGCAACAATATATGACGAGGAAAAACCAACATGATAGTATATGGTTAGTATTTAAAAAAATCTATTTATATATGTAAAATATGAAATTAAACAACTCATATATTGTATCAAGCTTCCTAGTCATCGTTCATTAAAGTTGTAAGAATACTCTTTACAAGAATACTGCTAATTGAAATTGATTTTAACACTGAAAATCATGTTTATGAAAACAATTCAGTATTTTAAAAAATACGATAAGTGACATAACTGAACAGTAATTGTTTTAAATTAAAATTTCGTGTTAAATGGCCGTTATCATTATCATAAATCTAGAAACTCCTCTGATTTTTTTATATTCGGTTTAAAGTTCAACAAATATCTGACAAAGCAAAACGATATTTGTTTCATAATCCAGTAACAATCGTTAATGACGAACTCAGATTAGCGAAGTCGCAATGGTGAACTTTTGAATCTGATCTTCAAATTTACAAAAATCTTGAAAAAAACAAATGGTTTTCTTGATTAATTTGTATAATATCATTAATATAAATAATACTTACTGATAATTTATCCAGTTATTAATATTAAAGATATAAATTTTGGCCTACTGCAGAGGTAAAATAAAAAAGAAATTACTTAATTACTAACATATACTTAGGTTTGAAGATCATAATATCATCCTTTAATTAATATATTTGTATTAATTTTTGAAAACTTCGTACGTTAAATCAGAGGTATAACAAAAAACGGAGGTATAGTGAGTTTTAACTTACAACACATTACGGACGTGAGATGGCCAATTTCAATGAAGATTTTTTTATGAGATTTTTATTTATGATACTAGATCAAAAAATATAAAATCTATTTCCTTGCCAATACACCCTAATAGTCGAGAAAAACAACTGTGTGTGTGTATATATATATATATATATATATATATATATATATATATATATATTTTTTTTTTTTTAAGTTAAGTATATATACATATATATATATTATGATATTTCCAGATATTCCATGAACTTCATTGCATTTTAAAATTTTTAAGCTTGAGTTCATATGAAATTTCTAAGCGAATTTTATAATATTATTTATAAATTTAGCTAAACTTGTATGAATTCAGTATAAACATTTTAAAAATGCTTATGTCAATGTCCAAAACTCTTATTTTTGAAAAAAAAAATCTTAGCTAAGAGGTGTGAAATTTATTAGTTGTTCGCTCTAACGATCAATTTTTTTTTCTATAACTGATAACGATGTTAACAGTTATTTTCTATAACAATCTTATTTTCCTACCTATACTAATTTTTTACACCAATGAACACCTCATGATAAAAACGAAATCACACTGATATATTCTTGATGAAGGGAGTTGCGTAGCTAGTAGGGCACTGAGCTTCCAATTCTCAAGGTTCTAGGTTCGAATCCCGGCGTATGACAGATAAATTATTATTCTGTTCCATCGACTGTCCCTGGGGCACACCCAACCTCTATCCCTTAATTAAATAATTTTTAAGGGGGTGGAGGACCAAGACCCTTCATGTAAAGGTTGTAGTGGTACAGATTTTTTTTTTTATCTTTGATGAAGGGAGGTCTTCAGATAAGAAATATTGTTTTAGCATTGAATGTCTAGGACTTTATGATTTCCATAACAGCTGAAGGACAAGTGTCACCTTGAGGCAGAGTTGAGTTTATTAATACTGTGTTGAGGGGGTTGTGTGCGCGTGGCTTTTGTTTGCTTTATCTTAGCATCTTCCTTATAACCGGGAGTCGCCGGTTCCTAACCGCAGACATGGAGAAGCCTCAGCTAATGCCCAGGTTCAAAGCCCGCATCCTCCTCAGGTAAATAAACCTTTATCAGAAAATGTTATTTACAAACCAGGAAGTATCGTTTAAATTCTTACCATTTCGCTTCTGGATTCATTGTGGTTAGCGTGATGAATAGTATTCTAACAAGTTTTAAGTTCCCGAAATAGAGTGAATCATTTTAACTTAATATAATCATATTTATTCTGTATCCAAGTTTTACTAATACTAACTAACCCCCCTTGCTAAAGGGGTTAGTTAAATAAACTTTAACCTGCGTTATTCTTCTCCATTTCTCTCTGTCCTGTTCCTCACTCTTCTTATCGCGAACTCCTACCTTCCTCGCGTTTCTCTCCATTTCAGCCTCCCACCTGCTTCTAGGCAGGTGGTTCTTTTCTTTTTCCCACTGAAGTGAGCTTCTAATATTTTCTTCTGCACCAGTTCATTCTCCATTCTGACCACATGCCCTGCACATTTCAGCCTACTTGCCTTGATGTAGTTAGGGATGTTTTGCTTCACTAATATAGCGTCGATTTGATTTTTTAGCATCCATTAACTATTGTATCATCGTAAATTCTTCTTATTAGTTTCCTTTGAAATACTTTTAGTTTGCGACAAACACCAGGTATCCGCTGCATGCAGGTGCCTTCTTAGTCTTATGGCGCAGAAGTGCCTCGGTCTATAGTTTTCTCGCTTATTAAGAGTACAGAAGTTTGTTACTGAGATAATAGAGGCCATAATTAGGTATTTTTATTAAAAATATCAAAAGTTTTTCTATATTAACAAAATTGTCCAGCGGAGCATAGATCCACCCACCTATGACCAGATTTGTAGTTCGTAATCCGTATTGAAGACCCTTTTTGTCAAATTATTTGTTTGTTTTTTTAGGAGCATTTATAATCTTGAAATAGGCAAACTATGTCTATTTAATCAGGTACTAAAAAATCCTGAACACCCATTTGCTTTCCATTTGAAGTGATATATAATTTGTTAACAAAATCGAGAAAAAAGTGAGGCACAGAAATATTTTAACGTTTGGCGTGATCTTAACTCCCATCATCTCAAAATAACGAAGTTGTATAGGCCAAATGATCCAATAGTTTTATAGGCGAGCTTTTGTTTGGATTTTATGATCAAATTATTTTTGAATCAAGTGGAAACAAATGGGTATTTATGAGTTTTAGTACATCATTAAATTAACAATGCCTCATTTCTGAGAATACTTACTTAACTTTTATTAATTATTATTATACAGTTAATGTAGAAATATTGACATTTTTTTTTTTTTTTTGAATTTATCAGCTGTTATTAACATGTAGACTTTTTTTGATAAAATTTCTGAATACAAACCATAATTACCTATACACTCATTACAAATATACATTTCTGAGAATATTCGTAGCTAATAAATTTGTAGGTTATGAAAAGATCAAGCTATTTACGAAGTTTTTAGAGGATGTTAATAATTTGATAAAAAAGGGTTAGAACCACGGATTTTCGTCGAAGGCTAATAGAAAAAGCAATGTTTCAATATTCGAAGACCCGATAAGTTTCAATTGCAAGCACACCACCTAAGAGCCATTTCTTGTTAACAGGCAAGAATTACGAATTATCTCGAAACGGGTATTAAGACTTTAAAAAACAGACTGATAGTTTCATTAGAGCTTTTCCACGTATTGACTGACCGCTTCGTTTGAATAATACCTAATTCAAGAAAATCCATCGCTCCTGTGTGCCGGAAAAGGGATCTATACAACCGTGTTAAATGTAGCGTAGATAAGTTATGAATGGGTGGAATCATGACTGAATAACTTATGAATGAATCTGTCTTAAGGCTCGGTCACACAGAACGCGATATTTATCGCGGCGATATAGCGCCACAGTTGTATTACTATCTATTCTACTATAACAGTCACATAGAGAGCGTTACGCTACAGCGATACATGCTGTAGCGCCGGGGCCGGCGATAAATTGATACAAATTACAAAAATATCGCCCTCCTTCGGCGTTATTCTCTACCTAATGTAGGCAAAAAAGTTAGCTAATACCCAAGTTAATAGGATTATTGCAGGATTATAACGGCGTGTTCACACAGAAGGCGTTATTTAGCGCGGCGCTACAGCGCTACAGTTGTGTAACTATCTTTTCCACTATAGCAGTCACACAGAGGGCGTTACACCTCAGCGATACATTCTGTAGCGCCGAGGCCGGCGTTACGTTTGAAAAATATTACAAGTGTATCGCCGGGGCCGGCGTTATGTTTGAAAAATATTATAGATACAAATTACAGTTGAAATTATTTAGTGGTAGTATTCATATAGATATGTTAAACACCGAATTATTTATATAAAAAGTGAGGAATTTTCCATTTTTATTTGATATGAGACCTCAAGCAAATATTTAAAAAAAATTATTAAAAAGGAGGTTACATGGAAAAAAATTGTGGAAGAGCTAAATATCACAAGTAATGTATTAATTGATATTATTATTATAATTATTGAACATTATAATAATTATATGTTATATACTTTTTTATCTTGAAATCATTTAAAAATTATACTTATGTTCTTTTGCTAATTTTAATTTTGCCTATACTAAAGACATAAATGATAAAAAAAAAATCTGTGTATATTGCATATTTAAAACGGTTGAGGAACAGATAATAACTATCCAAGATATATATGGCAATAAAAGAAATTCGTTACTACGAAATTAATATTAAATAGATATGTCATTTGAAGTAAATAATAATTTGAAATAAATCTGGTTTTACATAAAAAAAAGGAGAACGAAAGTTCATTATTAAAATATCTTCTGGAATATATTAAAAAATTATATATATTTGGTTATTCCTGTATTTCTTGCTTTGAAATTAAAAAATAAATATATATATATATATATATATTTAATTTTTTTAATGTTTCAAAGCAAGAAATACAGGAATAACCAAATAACATATCTTTTTTATAATTTTATGTTCATTAGCACAATTTTTAAGAATTGGAATGTAATACAATTTTGTTAAAGAGAAACAAGCTTCATCGCTAGAAACCGGCAGTAAATATTCGAAAAACGTGTAGCAAAAACTAACACTAGCAAAAAATTGTTGGAAAACCTAATAAATATAAAGCAAACAATTTCTTAATAAAAACAAATTAAAGTGAAACATAGTTTATTTATCTATAAAGTTATGGCCTTATTGTTAATTTAATTTTTTTATTATATTATTAAAAAATAGTTGGTTTTTCGATTGTAGATTGTCAAGTCCCCATTTATTTAGTGTTGAATGGAGTGATTCGTAATTTTTGACTAGTGGTTCACGTCAATAGTCATCTCAACAAAAATAATCAAACCAATCGTCCTCTCATATTTATTAATAGAAAAATTAAATTTTGAAATGTCACCAAAACAGTTGTTAATTAATTGGCTTAACCTCAAAACTATAAGAAAATATATTGGTATTTTGACTTTTGCTTACCTATGTATGTAATATATAACAAAGGGAAAGTATTCCTATCGCTAAAATTTTCGAATCTGAGTTTTCAACGGAAATACACGTTTTGAGGTCCCCTAAGCCCAAATAACCAAGTCCTGCTAAAGGGTCTGTGTGTCTGTTAGTCTGTGTCTGTGTGCAAGTGAACAGCCTAGCTCGAAAACGAAAACTCGCACGAAACTTAAATAGCGTATTTAAGGTTTTTATATATAAAATCAGCTAATCGGAAGTATCACTTTATATCAACAGCGAAACACATATTTACAGTTTTCCCAAAAACTGCTCTAACGATTATGATTACACTCGGTGTATCATTGCATAATTAAGTGGTCTTTAATATCATTTAGGTCTTTTCCCCATTAATCTCACTTTACAGAGTTTAAATGTACAATGTTTATATACATCTTTCCCTAAAGCACCTTTAATATGGATTATTTGAAAAAATCAACTCTCTTATATTGACAGTAACTATAAAAAATGTCTAAATATGAAGTTTAAAAGAATATGGCTTATGATGTTCAAAAGAATATGATAACTGGAAACTGAAGAAAAAAGAAAAATGCTTATCCTGGTTAAAAATGAATCTCCGGAAATAACAGTCAGAAGGTATACGTATAATATATCATTAGAAAGCGAAGAATTTCAGAAAAAATAAAATTAAATAAATAAATGTAATAAATAAATAGAAGGTAACGCAGAGTGACAAAAAAAATAAATAGAAATAATAATTTCAGAAAACTAACATTACTTAACGTAAATCATATCTTTCCAATGAAATTAAGCGAAATTCCTTTACTAAATGTAAACTTTTAAAGTACTTTTCTAAGTTTGAAAAAAAGTATTTAAAATCCATCGAATCATGCCAATGTCATTGTTTAAAATACTATTTAATTCTACTAGTGTGAAAGAAGTGAAATATAAAAATATTTCATGTATATATTTATAACCATAAATACTTTTGATGTGGTTCTATAACTCTAGATATGATATTATATTTAAATTATTTGGTATTTATTAGCCCTTTCTTAAAATTGTCAAGTAACCTTTTAGGAAATTAAATGAGTGAATAATTTTATGAATTTTCCCTTTGTGAAGCACCAACATTGTCGACTTCCAATTAGTGTGAAAATTTTCAACCTAACCATGGCAGGCGAAAATCTCGTAATTTCGTTTTAGTAAATTTTATAATGGAAAATGACAGTTTAATAACTTACAGTCCTACAATCCATAATCCTTTATATGTTAAATATTTAGATGTACTTTCAAATCTCTCTAGGCATATATGAACCTTTTGGTTGTCAGAAAAACTAACTTCAATTTCAACATTCTTCATTATTAATTTTAGTGATGTTTCTATTGGCGAACTTTATGCCTTTATTCGCAGTTCTATATGTCAACGTTGAAATCACCTACTCTGGAATCAACTTGCTCACTGTCTGTATAGATACAACTTTTCCAACTAGAAATATCACTAAAATGACATTACTCAAAAATCTTGAAATTATAGTTATTCATTATGTCAACTGAGAGACCTCAGAGACTGAAGTTATGTGGTTTATAAAACTAGATTTTCGTTGGCTACCGTCGATATAATAAATAGACTTTTTATAATTTTACTGGTCTTAAAGATTTGTTATCTCTAAGCTTTAAACTTTAGCTCCGTTTAAAATGCACTTCAAATTTTTTTAAATAACCCAACATTGCCACAAAATTATTTCTATTAAAAGAAGTGGGGTAAGTGAAAGTTATGTGTTACCCGCACCAGATTTTTTTTGTTACTTGTTTAAGCTGTTTAAAGATTTAATAAATTATTTAGATTTTACTGACCTAAATGAAGTTGGTTGGTGGTTTGTCTCTCTGGATAAAGAACATCCAGGTTATCAATCAATCCCCGATCAATTAAATAACACTACTTTTAAACTAATCAGGTTGTAGTTTCAAAATAAAAAAACGTCTGCCAAGTAAGGTCAGTATAGCTTCCTCACCGTTGTCATTGTATATTACAATGTATACCATTTTTTGTATGAGAATAAAATCTCTGGGAGAAGCCGATTCGGAAATATAGTTACAAATATAGGACATATAGGAAATATTAGAAATATAGTAAATATAGGACCCAGATTTAATGTTTGGGAGAGAGGGCTTCAGCCTGTAAGATTTTGTTTTCATATACACAACGATTATTAATTTGAAAAAAAAACCGCTGCAAATTATTGCACAATTTCCAACACGGGCGGATCTACGGGGGGGGGCTTTTGGGCTGAAGCCCCCCCCCCCAAAAATGGTAAAATATAACCATGTTTTATCGAAAAAAATATTTAAAAAGTATCTCTTAAAGTATTATTGTTCGTGTAATTACATTTAAAAGGGCTTTAGGAATCACTTAAACACCATTTCATACAGGTAGTTAGTTTCTTTCTTTTTTTTCCAAAATAATTATCGTTATTTTTATGAAAAAAAAAAACTTTCGGGCTGAAGCCCCCCCCCAAAATCAAATCCTGGATCCGCTAGTGATTTCCAAACAATTATACATTTAAAGTAACATTACCTTCCTAGTTATTAAGAAAAAAGGTGATTTCAATTATTGGACTAAACTTTTTTTTTAATCATTAGTAATATGCTAAAAAAATAATTTAAAACCCAAAACAAAATATATATATATATATATATATCTTTGCAGTAGAAAAAACTAGAGACCATATCTTTGCTCCTAATTATCCGGTTTTAATGAATTATTTTTTTTTTAGGAAATCCCTTAAACCTTTAAAAATCATTATAGCCATAAGGCGAATGGCGGACGGCGGAATACAAAAAAGTTTTTATTCGTTTTTCGTATTCTATGTATCCTGAAACGTAAAACCTCAAATTTTAAAAGGGGTTCAAGTTTTTGAATCTTTTGGTCGATCACAATGGTTCATCATTGAAAATAATAAACCAAAAATATATTAAAATCGCGATATCTCTACTAATAGTGCTTTGATTTCTATGAAACTTCATTCATTTTTTAGGAAATTTAAATACCTTTCAAATATCTTGTCACAACATCGACAAAAATGTGTATACTTTTTGAGTTTTTCGAAATTTAATTTTACCATCCCCCGTAACTTTCTTCCCAGCTTCTTTTCGTTGAAATATGTTGTATAAATAAATTTAAAGGGCGTCTGGAAAATGACTAAAGAATTTTCATTGAAATCGCTAGTTCGTTTAGGCGCTATAGTCTATAGCAACCTAGGTTTTTCGGCCGCCATCTTGAAAGTAAAAGGCGGATGGCAATGTCGGTGAAGGAAGATCATCCTCGGACGACTTTTGATTTTATATCCAAATTTGAAAAAAAATCGATCCAGTACTTTCGGAGAATGGGCGGAAGGAGGATGGCGTACGGCGGACGGCGGACGGACAAAAAATTGAATTCGTTTTTCGAATCTACGTATCCTGATACGTAAAACCTCAAATTTTAAGAGGGTGATAAGTTTTGAATTTTTTGGTCGATCACAATGGTTCATTATTGAAAATAATAAACCAAAAAGACTAAATAAATAATTAAAATAAAATAAATACACTTAAAAATATTATTAATAAGATAAAATAAATAAACTTTAAAAAAATAATAATAATAAAATAAATAAATGAACTTTAAAAATGAAAAAAAAAATAATAATAAAATAAATAAATGAATTTTAAAAATGAAAAAAATAATAATAATAAAATATAAAATAAAAGTTCTGCTAAGGATCATTAGTCATAAACACCATATATTTTTTATAAGATTTTCATCATGTACGAACTTCAGTTAAGCCTAAATGAAGTTATAACCTGAATTATGAACATATTATTTTATTGAGCGTTTGAAATTTTAATGCACTTCTTAAAATTAAGTAACATTCTTTCATCACAATTAAAGGGTAACAAAATGATGCAGGAGAAACGAATATTACTCAGAAAATGAAATGTTTCCGAGTACATGATGTGAAATTTTACCTTTCTAAAAATGGTAAAACTATGTAGAGGTGTAAATTAAGTTAAATTTTCGATATTTGTTTTCCATAAAGTTAACCCGTTTTGTGTTTATCTGTTTTTCTAATATTAATGTTTAAAAAAAAATATTTATTTATGACATATGAGATTATAACTGTTTTTCTACTAAAAGTTACTGGCGATACTTATGTAAAAAGACCCAAATATTTATTATTTAACGATCAAAACAATAGAAATCAACATATATTTAAAATTAGAGTTCCTGATTATTTAAAGCATATGAATAAAATCACGATTGTTAAACCCTCTTGAATAGAATAGAAAAATAACTTTATTGTGGAACGAAGTCCCTTTAGAATAACAAAATAGTACAAAAGAAACAACTTAATTTTGGCCGAAATGCTTGGTATTTAATTTCATTAATTTTTTTATTCTATTTAACTTATTTATTGAAAAATATTACAATCTGTTTCAAAGGACATTTATAATAGTGTTCAGAGATAAATACAATAAATGAAATAAATTAAACAGAAAAATAATATATATATATACAATAAATAAGTCATTAAATCAAATACATTTAATGAAATTAGATTAAAAAACACTGAAAACATGAAATAATCTTGCGATATACAAAACATTCAATCATAATTTCATAATAAAATAATCTATGTTTAAAAAAGAACATAAATGTAAAGAAAGGAAAAATAAAATTCGGAAATATTGAAAAAATCTATCTTCGTAAAATTGAAGCAGACGGCCGAGGCGACGGTATTCTACCAATCAGTCTATGTGCTTTTTGATTTCATGAATCCTTTTTCTTTTTTTTTTTACCTTATGCTGAAGAGCTGAACTAATGAGCCTCCTCGTCAGAATCACTTATTTTCTATTCAAAAAAATGAATAAGAAAAATATTGAAAACAAATTATTAATATACAAGTTGCGGGAAGCAGGCTCTCTAGTCGACTAGGTGTAACGCTCTCTGTGTGACTGCCCCGGATTAGATATCGCCGTGAGTATCGCGCGTTATTGTAACGTAACGTCGGATCGCGTTCTGTGTGACCGAGCCTTTAACGACACACGTACGGATGTTTTGTTATTTTAATCCGGTAAATTAATATATTTCTTCGTTTTTATTGGTAATGCGGATATATAATGAGTTATGCACAATCCACATGAACTTTGCCTTTTCGAATTAGAACCACTAGTTTATATAAGATTCGATGTTAAATTTCAATTAGAATATACCTCGCTTGATTTTTATGTGCATTATTTTAATATCCCTTGACAAACATGGTTCTCATGTCTTTTTCAACATTGAATTACTTTGTATCACTTGCGGATCTATGTGAGGAGAGGGGAATTTCGGATCCTCTCCAAACAGAAAAAATATGTATTTCTTTCATACGCCCATATTTTTTACTGAAAGTGACCTGTGCGAATGACTTAAATAATTACGAAATGTATACTATTTTTAAACGATACCGCACATATAGCTCCTAATTTTATATACGTGTCAAGAAAAAACTATTTATAAAATATCACTAAAAGTATTATTGTTTCTTTAACTACCGTTTTTTATATATATATATTTTTAGAAACACTTAAACATAATTTTATTTAACTTCTTTCTTTTTCTTACTAATAGTTAAAAAAAAGAAAAAAAAAAAAGGAAGCTCCCAAAAATAAATTCTGGATAAGCTATTGCATGATATCATTATTTTATCAAAGAAAATGCATCTATTTTATTGCAATCAGTTTAAGAATAAGATAAAATATAGATTATTTCGGAAAGAGAGTGGTTTTGCAATAAAATAATATCTTTAGTTTAAATTTTTTTTAAAATACACTTTCTTCTATTTTTTTTTAAAACTAACATTGGATTGTAAGACTGATTTTGGCAAGTTAGAAAAATGTATTTATCTTTTTAATACAAAAACCCGCTAAACCTCTTAAGTGGTAATTATTATTTATTTTTCTTTCCATTGATATAAAAAACTCCTTGAATAACTCGTAGTCGTTGAAAAGCTCAGGGAACTAATTTTCCGATTCTATTTATGACCTCGTCTTTGTGGACAACCACGCTACTGTCTATAGTTTATGTTTAAAAAACGCTAGCTGTATTATTTTACTAGATGTATTTAAAAAACAAAATTGAATTAAAAACACATACATATCTAAATACACTATTTACAATCACATGAGGGAACTCCAAGGCAGCCTTGCCTCCCCCCCCCCCCCAACTAGGGGAAAAAAAGCAGGATTGCAGTCATTAGCGAATCCAGGATTTAATTTTTTTTGGGGGGGGAGGGCTTCAGCCCGAAGTTTTTTTTCCCATATATATATATAAAGATGATTAATTTGAAAAAGAAAGAAAGAAACTAACTGCCCATATGACATGGTGTCTTAGTGATTCTCAAAGTCCAATTAAGTGTAATTACACGAACAATAATAGTTTAAGAGAAGTTTTTAATATTTTTTTCTATAGAACATGGTTATATCTTACCATTTTGGGGGGGGGGAGCTTCATCCCGAAAGCCCTCCTCCCCCGTAGATCCGCCTGTGACTCCAGGAGATCCCTGCGCTCCCCTCTCAACCGCTTCACTGGTAATAAAGCCAGTGGAAATTGATTGGAGCGCTTTTCAAATTATTAATTTACTTTAATTATTATTATTAATTTTAATTAATTATTAATTTTCAAATATTATTATTGGTAGAATAGTATATAGTATAGAAGTATAGAATAGTATTAGTGGTATAAATTAGTATGATGTATTTTATTATTTAAGATTTAATCCAATTCTGGAATTATCTACCAAACAATTAAATAATACCTAGTGCATTTATCATCAAACATTTGGATTTTGAGTAAACAAAGATGTTTTTATTTCACTTTTATTTACTTTCTAACATTATAATATTATAATAGTATTTTTATTTACTAAAAGCAGAGAGGGATAAGAAGACATTAAAACATGTCATTATTATTATTACTTAATTATGAAGACATTACTTAATTAAATATCACTAACATATTTTTTAAAAATAGAATAGGATTCAAAATGGTACTAAAAAAAAATGTAGAGTTTTAATGAAGGAATATTTTTGAAATAAAACTGAAGAGAGTAATAAATATAGTAAAAAATGACTAATTTAAGATTTTGTTTTACCTTTTAATAAAATAAATTGAACAGTTAAAATTTCGGAAACGCAGAGAAATACACGAGAAAGCGGAATTGGTATTATATAATAACGTCTTTCCTGTATTTTTATAGAATAAAACAGAATTTGAAAAGTATATTTAACAATAAAAAGAAGAAGATTTAAACAAAAAAAAAAAAACATTAAAAGATATTCAGTCTACTGGAGCGTAATGTTGACCTCACCATCCACCTACACTACCGTTCGACTAATAATAGTTCACCTTTATTTTCGCACACCTTGGCCTTTCATTTAGTAAAGCGGTTTTTTCTTCAGCGAACTTTTCTTCTACAATTTAGATTTTTTTCATCTCGTTATGTATTACAAGAGTAATATAATAATTCAACGTTACTTGTTTACATCGCTCTGAGATTGTATTGCATAAACTAAATAAACTGAATAAATTATACACTTAAAAAAAAAATGATCAAAATTCATTACAAATATTTTTACAAAAGAGAATAAACACTAAACAGAGCATTAAAAATCATAATTAAACAAAAAATATCTCAAACGAAGGCTCTTGATGTTTTTATTCTTACGTACTTGAGTAGCAATAGAATGTTAAGGTTTCTACACTCAGAATGTCTCGATGATGCGATATTCCTGCCATCGCGATATGGCGATGTAGTTATATTACATTCTATTTCACTATGACAGATAGCGATAATCCTCAGCGATACAGACAAAGGTTAATCACCGCATGTCATATCTATTTTATTTTATAAAATTCCATTTCACACTTTATATGAAATATTTTAAGAAAAAAGTTCATAAAATTTGAAGTTCTAAGAAACTTTTTGTAATAAAGTTCCAGATTTATGGTAATGTTTAACTTATATTTATTGAAATTTTTAAAAAAAGTTCCGTCAAATGAAAAATAGACCCCAATTGGTCTAAGATTAGAGATATAATTTATCTTAAAGGAGTCACATATGATTCTAATGTGTCGTTTGTTTGAGTAGCTATGAATAAAAGTCATTTTTTTTTTTTAATCGACATTTTAACGAAATCGACAGAAATTTTTTTTTAAATAAAATTTCTGTAAAATTTTTATCTGAAAATTCGCAAGGAAAAATTTCTAAAACTGAAAACTATGAACATTACAAATTCCAGTGATACCGAAACTTTTTAGATATAATTTTTTCTTTTCCGTTTCAAGCACTGATATATACCATTTCCAAAATACCTGACCCCCAAGTTATACTTAACGAAGTATACTTCATAAATGTTGGAATGTTGTAACATTCGTTCTACACAAAAGATTTAAGACAATCTGACGTACTAGTTATAGACGGAATAAGAGGTGAGCGAATAACTTGGTCGCTTTGGACCACAGACAGGAAAAAGGCTTCCAGAGAAACCGAGATCTTATAATATCTTCATTATAAAAATTTTGAAATGACTGTCACAAAACAGTCGAATACATCTGAAAATATAATACTTAATGACATCTAATGTTCAGAGAAGTCCATAAAATTTATTTTTAATTAACATGTACCATTCACATTTTCAGTTGATTTTTAATTCGTGTAGGGCAATATTTTTATTTTTATAAAATCGTTGCGTGCTTTAGACCACACGATAGAAGTGAAAATACCAACAAGGAGAGATTAATAATATGAAATATATTTTTCTTTGTTTAATATTCATCAAGTAACAAAATTTATAATATAAAATAATTGTATGAACTATTTGTGTATAAACTATTTTTTGTTCTATATTCACAAAATAATAACATTTACAATTTATAGCTCATTACAAAGAGAATGAAATGCTGAACATTTCCCTCGCTAACAGTATGCAGGTACGATTTTTAGTTTCTCAGATATTTTAATCCAAAACTTTAATAAAACTCGTTATTATTTAATTTTCGACACTTTTTCTATCTCCAACTCTCTAAAACGGTGTTGGGTCAAGATAAAATTTTCAATAATTACAATTATTATATCTCATTACAAACAGGATTAAATCCTGAACATTTCTCTCGTGTACAATATGCAGGACTGATTATTAGTTTTTGAGATACTTTAATCCATATGCAAAAAAACTTCAATTATTTGACTCCTGCCGGCTTTACACATCGGAGATCTGATAGCTCAATCTAATTCACTTTCCACAAAATAAGTGCAAAACGCTTCTTAAGAATTTTTCACTTAAAAAAAGTTATTAGTACCCTCTGGCAACCACATCGGCTAAGAGGCTTTCGGCAAAAATTACGATTTATTTCGAAAATTGGACATTTTTTTGGTTATTAGTACAGGATTTTGTCATCGGCGTCGAAATCATCAAACAATTTATCCCGTCTCGATCCGTCGACTGTTGTGACCATTTAAGGTGGGAAACTTCCCAATTTTTTCAATGACTTTCATTAAAAATCCAGTAGTCGCACTTCTACATGTGGCAGAAGTAGTCGCATGTCATCTATGGGATGCCTTTTTCATGTTGCCCAATTATATTCACAATATTATTTTTAATATTATACAAAATCGGCAAAGTGATCGAAAAATTTAAATTTGTAATCATAGGTATTAAATAAAAATGTGTGAAAAAATATAAACAATATGGGAATTTTTTTTAATTTAAAATATTGAGCAGAGAGTTCAATAAAAACATTTTTTAGAAAAAAATAAACGGGGTTAAATAATTCTGGCAAAATAAATTTCTAATAAATATCTCAAAAGAGCCAAAAACAAAGGTAACTATCATTTAAAAATAATATTACTGATTGCTTACAATACTAGTTACAATACCACTACTAGTATCTTAGAGATGGTCAGGTAATAACAAAATAAAACATAACGAAAAAGAAAATGCAGAAATAATCCCATATGCCTGTCACTAGAAGGATAATAGCAGATCTGATTTGTAGGTTTGAACTGGCCCTGCCCACAATCACAAACATTTCTCTGGAACCTCTCAGATGACATGCGACTACTTGCGTGTTGAAGCTGCTGAAGAAATTACAGGATCGACATTGCAATATGTCACTTCTCCATGAAATTCCTTTTCGTTTGATCAAAATTATTCATCAAAATCCATTGCACCTGAAAACTAGAAAAATAGTATGGGGAAAAGGGATTCATGCTACCGTATTAAAAACAGTGTAGAATATAGTTACTCAGGAGCTTATGCAATAGTTGGTTGGTTGCACAGGCGGATCTACGGGGGGGAGGGGGGAGCTTTCGGGCTGAAGCCTCCCTCCCCCAAAATGTTAAAATAGAACCATATTTTTAAAAAATCATATTAAAAACTATCTCTTAAAGTATATATTGTTCGTATAATTACATTTAATGGGACTTCAAGAATCACTTAAACACCATGTCATATAGGTAGTTAGTTTCTTTGTTTTTTTTTTCAAATTAATTATCGTTATATATATATATATATACACATATATATATATACACACACACACATATATATATATATATATATATATATATATATATATATATATGAAAACAAAAGCTTTCGGGCTGAAGCCCTCCCTACCTCCCCCCCCAAAAAAATTAATTCCTGGATCCGCTAGTGGTTGGTTGTTTTGATGTTATAGGCGCAAAACAGCTAGGTCATCAGCTAATAGGTTTAATGGGAAAAAATTAAATAAATAAAACAATATATATAAAAAATAAAATAAAAATCATAGATAAAAATATATACATATAAAAAATAAGAGAAAGAGGTAATATATCTATATCTATATCTATAGCCCGTGGTGTATATATATATATATATATATATATATATATATATATATATATATATATATATATATATATATATATACATATGTATATATCTACGTATATATATACACCACGGGCGGATCTACGGGGGGGCTTTCGGGCTGAAGCCTCCCCCAAAATGGTAAAATATAACCATGTTTTATCGGAAAAAATACTAAAAAATTATCTCTTAATGTATAATTATTCGTGTAATGACATTTAAAAGGGCTTTAGGAATCACTTAAACACCAGTTCGTATAGGTACTTAGTTTCTTTCGTATTTTCCAAAGTAATTATCGTTACTTTTATGAAAAAAAAAAGCTTTCGGGCTGAAGCCCCCCCCCAAAATTAAATCCGGGATCCGCTAGTGATATACACATATATAGGCTTATGCAATAGTAGTTTAATTAGTGAAAAAAAATTGGAAAGAATAACCTTCGGGGTCGACCTAACGTGGACTTAATAAGTTTTGTTGTTGTTTTTTTAAAAATAAAAACCTGAATCGTAAACAAATCAAGCGGTGAATGTCAATCTTATATATGTACTATCCGAAGCCAAGAATAACATAACCAAACAACAACAACCTAAGCGAGTTACGGCATTGGCATTGAAAGTTAGTTGAGGCTGGTGGCGCTTGGTGCGCTGGCAGTAGTGCCGGAGATGTCCCCAGTCCGTGTGGTGCTTCGATCCCTCGCTGGCTTCCTCAAAAGGTATGCAACTTCCGCTCAAAAATAATTACGATCTGTATCATTGTAGGTTTGAGTCGGCGAATCCCGCCGTATCTTGGGACTATGTTTGTCGTCAAGAACCGAAGGAGCTCGCTAAATATAGCTGACCCGTTCACATCACGCGATCTATCTTTAGGCGGAAGGAATGAAAAAAATAATCGTTTAGAAGGTATGGTCTTCATCGTAGTGCTTAATGAAATTTTAAAGGAAAAAAAACAGAGCGAGAATTTAAGTTATTATGAATTTGTTTTCATCAATTTTTTTAAAAATATTGTTTAAATTAAAAAAAAACATTTAAGACGAGCAGTGCTGATGAATTGCTAAAATTGAAGAAAATAAAATGTCCAATTCGTAATAAGATTAGTACCTTTACTAACATCTAAAAATAGCCTGTGCATTAAGAAATTTTTTTTTTCAATGTTATTTCTAAAGACGTCCTAACACTTTCTTTGTTATTCAGTAAAAGCATAAAATAATAACGAAGAATAAGGTATAAAACTTTATCGGATAAAATCGAGTACCTAGAATGAGTCATTCGCTGTGTAATATAAGAATTTAACACCCGAAGATAATTGAAAACGTTTTGAATGGAATGATTCAATAAGTGTTATGTCAGCGCTGAGCTACCGGAAATATCAGACATTCAGTGTAAGACTGGGAGAAAACTTATGAATATTTATTATATCATTTTCCGAATAACAAGATATATTTACCTCGTTTTTATATTAAAAAGAAGATATACAATGTAATGAAAAACAATAAATTTGATGTATTATTTAATAAATAATAACAATAAATGAAAGTAAATGCTACGAATAGAATGACCTTAACCTACAATAACGTCAACGAAGCAAGGTAAAACCAAATTTAAACTTTCAACGGTTTGAACTCATATTAAATTTAACTGACCATTCCTCCAAGTCGGGAGACTACAAACGTTTTGGCTCGTGGTCTACATTTTGATGTCCACTAATTCCAGCGGGCTATAGCTTGTGATGAAAAAAAAAAGTTTGTTCTATAAATGACACTTCAGTTGTGAAATCAGCTTTCTAAGAGAAACTCACATTAAATGTTGTAACATTTTGTTTGAGTCATTTAATAAATTTCATATTGTTTTCAATTTTCCCATTTAATCCAAGAAACTTGGAGCGGATTGGGGATTGGAGATGTTTACAAGTGACTGGATTTTTGATGAGTTTGGAGACCTCTACTCTAAGTGATTCTAGATAAAATAAAAATAACCTACATTTTTGATTATATATATAAATAAGGATTATGTGAGTCAACTCAATTAAAAATTTTTTAAAAAAGAAAATCTGAAAATTTTTCACTACTCAAAATTACAAATTAAAAATTTGTGCAATGAAATTGCGTAGTACTATTATTTCCTGGAAAATCTCTGAAATACACAGATTAATGCAAATTTAGTGATTTTTCAGAAATTGTTTGTTGTTTCCTATTTCTTTGGACCTGTTGTTCTTGTAGACATGTGAATCCATTCAAAAAGAAACTTAAATGTTGGTCCAGAATGTAAGCTCATTGTCAGGTCAGCACCATAACGCATACACATGCACACAGTTATATATTTTTTTATTTTATAATTGAATGACCTTTTAAGTTATAAGTGTATTACTCTCAGAAACTCCAAGGTTAATAAAAATATACTGATTTTTCAAATAGGTCGTTTCTAAAATGAATGTTTTCATTGACTTACCAACCATTTTAAAGGAATTTAAATGTTGGACCAGAATATTTAAGAATTGTGCGAAAATTAGCCTGTCTTAATAAAACAATATGTAACTTAAAAGCATGTCAAACGTAGGAAATCAAACGAAATTGCCTTATTGTGGCTTGTAAACAAATTGATTAATTTTTGTTTGAGTTTCATCGAGAACGATTTATATATATATATATTTTTTATTTTGTTATGTGATTCCTATAATATGTTCTTCCCGAAAAAATAATGACTCAGGATATGATTTAGCTCGGGAAAACCCTTAAAGTGATTTTGAACAGGATCCTATTATAACTTAGAAGTTAAATTAAAAAAAAAAATTAATTATAACACAACACATAATATGTAATGCACTTACGGTCTAATAAAAATATGATAGTCAAATAAAACTAATGATTAAAAAAAAACCAGAAGCAGTTTAAGAAATTTGGATTGTAAATAAAATTAATCGTTTTTAGTGTTTTGTTTTTGTTATCTCCTCGCTGAAAGACTGGAAAACGACAAATGTTTATTATTTGTTATAATTTTATACTTATTACGGTTTGAGTCGTGCCAAAAACTTATTTCTTTGGATTAAAAATTGTGATTATCTGACTAATACCAATTATTTATTTGATTTTGATGAAAGTTCGAGGAGCCATTTTTATGAAAATGAAGTTTAAGCAAGTTAAAATTATGATATCCAAGGGAAGAAGAGGCGTCCCACCTTGGGAAAGACCGTGGAGTTTCGATTTTTTTTTAGAAACGATTTATATATAGAGTGAATAGTAAAATATTTAAGTTTCCTTCTACTACATAAGATTTCGGTGATATATTGTACATAGAATAAACTGATTGTAAATTATAAGGCCAAAACGACAACTAGCAAGGAGGAATATATGTTATTGTAACTATTCAAATTATTTTTTATTAGCAGTTCTTTAATTTACATGAAAAATTTCATGACAGCATTTGTAGTAAATACATATTAACCTTCTCTTAGTCGGAGTTAAAAAAATAAAATATCTATGAATATTTTTTATGACTATTTAGACAAAATCATATCATTTATGCCAAAAATCTCGAGTTAAACATCTTAAAATTACATCCACTTCTCCGATAGATCATATGCCCCCCTATATTGCCTGTATAACATTATTATTTAGATAAGGCATATTAGATGGATGGCTAAATTAAGGCCTAGAAATACGCGAGCTAGTATTTTACCACTCCCTATGTTTCTATTATTGAAATTTAAGTTTATGTTCAAAGATAATTGTATGTATCATCATATCCTAGGATTTTATGATTCATTCATGTTCTTCCAGTTTTACGTGAAGATTTTGTTAACCAAACTTGCAAACAAAAAAAAAAAAAAAAAAAAGAATCTAACATTTAACAGATTTATTTCTATATATATTTTAATGTTATTTGTTTTATAATAATTTACTCATAATTTTTATACATAATATAAACTCTCGAGAATTTTTTCGAGGATCCAGTGCCCCCTTAGCCAAAATGAAAAGTCTGCGCCTAAGTTCCCAATATCAAAAATGTCAATGGGAATAAAATATTGGTAGGTCTAGTTTTTATGGAAGGATTGGTAGGAAGTGGGATAAACGGCTATAGTAAGTAAAAAGGCCAAATACCTATATTAAAATGATAAAAAATGATACCTATGATAAAAAAATTGAAATTTGATTAACTGCATGAAAAAATCAGAGTAATGTATAGATTACAAACTGTTAAAAGATACAAATTTCCTTCCATTGATAGTTATAGAGAATATTAATGGAAGGCATTGGCATCTTTTAACTATTAATCTATCTCACATTGATTTCATGCCGCCGGCAATTCACTCAAATTTAAAACTGAGATATCTGCCTTTTTTGTTCCAATAATTTTGTTGAAACAAAATTATTCCATGAGTTCTATTTGAAATTTTTATGGAATTTGGCCTTATTGATCTGTCCTTAAACTTCTTGCTGAACATTATGAAGAAAGAACAACAGATACTTATTGTTTAATTGGTGTTTATCGTTCTGCATCATTCTTATTTAACATTCTAACACTCGTGCTAGACATCATGATTAACAATTTAATGATAACAACTTTTCTTATCTTCTTTTATAGACGCAAAGGATGCTTAAAGCGACCTTTGGCCTGCTTAATCTTCAAGTTCCAACTGTTTCGGTCCTGTGCATGTGATATAGTTATTCTCAGTTTCCAGAGATCTTCCAGGACATTGTCCCTCCACCTACCATATAGAAATATATATATGTATATATTTCTATAAATATTTCATTGATTATTTGAGATTTGTTTTGTTATCACCCTCTACAGTCACCCTACTTTTAGGAAAACATTCCTATTAAATAAGCTTGATATTAATTAATTAGAGGTTTGAGTGAGTTCACCTCTCTCTAAAAATATTATATCATTTAATATTCTTTCGCCCCAAAATATTGCTGTTGTTTTTAAATTACTCTGATAATTATAATCTATGATCTGGGATATGTTATAGTATAATAATCACGAAAACACTGCACTAATATTTTTTACATAGACCTCGATAATGCAAATCGATCCTTTTAGTATTATGAGACCTACTCAATGTTACTAATCCTAATACTTAAGTTTTTATGGAAATAATTTAAGTATATATGTATATATATAAATATATATATGTTCTAAGTTGCTGAACATTTATAGTTTTTATAGATAATTCCGTTTATAATCAATCGGAATTAATATGAATAATATTAACATATTTTGTTCGACACCTGCTATAGGCACCGTCTAAAGTCTGTAGCCAAATTGGTAGGCTCATTCTTTTTGTTTTATTTCCTTGTTGTTTCAAGGACGTGAGTGTCATGTTCACAGTTGAGATCGACTCAATTTATTTTACTCTTTTGAAGTACTACACATTTTAATATTTAAAGAAAAATTTGAAATATAATTATTTTACTAATAACAATATCAAAAATTTATTTTACATTGCTTGTCTAATGTAAGAGACGCATGCATTGCGAACTGATATGTAAAATTATATTCGACATTCAACTGAACTTGGGAGTTAGTTGACTTAGTTAACTAAATAAATAATTTAGTTGAATGGGTATTTCTTTTTTATTAATAAAATCTGTAAATAAAAATTATAAACAAATTTAGGGATGTTCTAAAACATCATACTTTAGCAACTACTTCACTCCATTCATTCTATATCTATTAATAATTATTACTTTGAAGAGAAGTTGGTTGAGGTGTCCATGCTGGCCTTCTTTTATTTCAGTATTCCTCTCATTTATTTTATTTTACAGTATCTTATTTTTTCTATTTTAATCTATTATTTTCTTTATATAACTTCATATCATTTTCTCTGTTTTACATTTCATTCTTTGTCTATCTCACTTATTTTTAACGTTCTAAAACATCATATTTTAGCAACTACTTCACTCCATTCATTCTATATCTAATACTTACATTTTATCTCATTTTAGTTATTTTTTATTTTCATTTTATTAGGTTTATTTCATTAGTCCCCAACATTGTTGCCGTTATTATTTATTTCATAAGTTCCTCTTTATTACTGTTATTAGTTCCTCTCTAATATTGTGATTAGCTATTTCATAAGTTCCTCTCTTTTACAGTTATTATTTCTTTTCATTTGTTCCTTACATTATTATTATACATTTTTTTTCCATAACTCAATTGTTTCTCGTATTTTTATCTGGTCTTTTCTTAGTGAAGGCCTTAGTGAACTTTGGGCCGAAACTTCGGCAAACATAAAAATAAATGTCATTAATTCAATACACCAACCAACTTCTCTTCTATTATTCACTACAGTTAACCATCATACCACTATTAATAATTATTAGTTTTGTTTATTTTATTCATGAATAAATGATTATTAAATAAAAATAAATTAAGTAAATAGGAGATAGATTGGCACTATTTTGTGGCATTCTAATACTACGATTATTTTTTTTTAAATTATTACATTCCTAAAGATCACGTAGTTCTTATTTCTCGATATGTTTAATATATCTTGTATTCATTTTTATGTAACGTATAATACGTCTTATGGACCCAGTGTAGGAAAGTAGTGTATGGCAAAGAAAAAAAAAGATATATTTATGTGAACTAGAGGGTGATTTAAGCATCTCCTCTTTTGCCAGGATGGGGATGAATGATTGCTTATGATAGATAAAGGAAGAACGACAACAAGAGTGTACGACAACCGATGGAGTGAGGCCTAGAGGTAGACCAAATGGTAGGTGGGGGGACAATGTCCTGGAAGATCTCTGGAAACTGAGAATAACTATATCACATGCACAGGATAAATTTCTTCCAGTAAGGAAATTTGAGATCAGGAATGGGCCCCTATTGTGTTCAGATTCATAATTTATAATTAATAATTGTGATAATTATTTTATATTATTATAATTATAATTATCCTCATTGCCACTTTGTTACCATAATAAGGGGGAAATGATTCTGAGAATAAGAAGTGTGGTGTCTGCGTTACGGTCCGTCCTGCTTTGTTTATGTAAAATAAAATATTACACAATAACTAAAAATTTTATATAATAATAATAATAAAAAGGCTTAGCGAACCCGAAGGTTCGATGCCGACACCATCAATCGCTTATTACACACCTCCCTCCACCGTTCGCCGTCCAAACCCAGTCCCTTCAGATCAGCTTTAATGCAATCTTCCCACCTTCGCTTCGGTCTACCCCTCGGACGCTTACCATTCGGCACAGCAAATATTAACCTTTTAGGAATTCTCTCGTTACTAAGTCCAACAACTTTACAAGCCAATTTGATTCGCCGCGATGAAATTATCTCAATTATATTACTCGGATACAGTTCACGCAATTCGGTGTTGTGTAACCGTCTGAACTCTCCGGTTAACTCATCCTTCTTCGGTCCGAATATTCTACGCAATACTTTATTTTCAAAAACCTTAAGACGCTGCTCATCCCTTAATGTAAGCGGCCAAGTTTCGCACCCATAAAGAACTGTAGGCAAGATAATTGTTTTATAGATTCTAATTTTTAAGTTTCGGGACAAAAGGCGCGAACTAAGTAGTTTTGTCACAGAAAAATAACAAGCATTTCCCGCCTTCAGTCTAACCTTAATTTCTTCTTCAATTTCGTTTTTTCTAATTATCGTAGAACCTAGATACCTAAACTTATCTACCTGCTCAAACATATTACCATCTATATCGATATCACCAGTAGTATCGCCATTTTTGCAGCTAACCATACATTTTGTTTTATCCACGTTTATTTCGAGTCCTAGTTCTTTACCGGCTTTCATTAACGTTGTTGTATTTAGTTTTATAGTTTCAAGGTCTTCGCTTAACAGTACCAGATCATCAGCATAGCCCAGCACGGATGTTGTCCCACCCAGATCAAACCCTTTCTCGGTACGCATTACCTCCCTAATGGCATGTTCTAATGCCAAATTGAACAGTACAGGCGAAAGGGAACCCCCCTGTTTTAAACCCGAACGAACCTCAAATTTTTCCGACAGATTATTACCGATTCTAACTTTATTAAGTGTCTCCGTCAAGCACATCCTGACTAGATTTACAAATTTTTTAGGAAAAATTTATTTTGACCAAAAATACCGTGTTAATATATTAAAAGCGTATTTAGGAGAATTAATGAAATATATTTGTTCACATTACTTATAATATTTCCTATTTTAACCACTTTTTCTTATCATTCTTCTTATATTTTATATCTAAAATCTCAATACACACACTTATATCTGACCTTACATTTAAGTCGTTCATTTCAAAAATGCACCCTAATCCTTTTTATTATTTTTTCATGAAACGCGAAAAACTGTATTTTCTATTCCAATTGTAATATCTAATTCAATATTTGAAAAAAATAAATTAAGACATTATTTATTTGTAGAACCTATTACCAAATATCACTGATTGTTCCATTAGTAATTAAAAAATATTGAAACTTGAATAGAGTTCCTTTATTTGAATTGAGTCCCTTTTGTTTTGGAACATCAAAAATTTTGATTAAGGTTTATCTTGAAAAAAAAAAAGTATGATCCGGGGGGAAAATAATAAAAATTTTATCATAAAACATATTCCTGTTTTACAATAATGGTGCATTAAAATGAATTTATAAGGTAATGTTTGACTGTTTATATTTTATGAAGATCAGGATTCTGTTACCAATTACAGTTTCTCTAATTATTATTATTTATTTCATCTCTTACATCCTGAGAAGATTTCAGTGACCTGCGCCATATTCATCTCTATAATTATAACACAATTGAAAAATGAACAATTCATAATGTTAAAAAATAAAATTTCATCCAACTATTATCATCACTCATCACACCAATCATTCACAAATGATTGGAACAGTTTTCGTACTTCATCTTGTCCCATTTGCCTAGTCCTGTAACCAATGTAGGATGTGAGGATTTAGGAACAAAGTTTGAATGTAGTAAAAGAAAACCGGACTATGATCAGAAGAAACGTCATTCACAGGTTTGATTATGACTTGGGAAGAACAAATCTGAGAGGGGATAAATATATTCAAAATATAGGGAATTTTTTTAGGGTTATTTGCCAATAAGTAGGAATCATGGGAGAGAGGATAGAAGAGCTGTCGGAGGATGAAACACGTGAAAGGATGTTACTACGGGAGTTAAATGTTCGACAACCACATCGTTGGGGTTTAGCACCTCCGGAAATAATACCGGGGGATTGTTATAAGGAGTCAAGAAGGGCATGAGAGAGGGAATTATCAGGACAGTATACAGCTAAGAGTGTTAGGTGGGAAGGGCGAGTTGTAAGGATCACAGGTAATGATTGAAAGGTATCAGATGGAGTGGAAGAAATAAGGGAATAAAAGAAAGATTTATGTATTAGGATGCAGAGACCGATGTTATCTGGGTGGGTATATTTTAACTATCTAATCTTTACCAAATAGGATTTTTAATTTATGCTTAAGAGTGTAGTAATGTAGTATCTGAGGGAATTAATATTTCCATGAGCATAATAATGTTTGTTATTTTGTGATAGACTTCATTTGTATAGGGTTCTACTCTCAAAACAAATAAAGATAGATTGAATCATCAGTAAAAATATATAAACAACCAAAGAACTTTTTTTCAAAACTGTTCCACAGAAACCGTTAAAATGGAATTTCTTCAAAAGGAGTTCAGAATATATGTATATAATAAAAAATATGAAATATTTACTTAAGTACGAAAACTGTTCCAATCATTTGTGAATGATTGGTGTGATGAGTGATGATAATAGTTGGATGAAATTTTATTTTTTAACATTATGAATTGTTCATTTTTCAATTGTGTTATAATTATAGAGATGAATATGGCGCAGGTCACTGAAATCTTCTCAGGATGTAAGAGATGAAATAAATAATAATAATTAGAGAAACTGTAATTGGTAACAGAATCCTGATCTTCATAAAATATAAACAGTCAAACATTACCTTATAAATTTATTTTAATGCACCATTATTGTAAAACAGGAATTTGTTTTATAGTAAAATTTTTATTATTTTTTCCTCCGGATCATACATTTTTTTTTTCAAGATAAACCTTAATCAAAATTTTTGATGTTCCAAAACAAAAGGGACTCAATTCAAATAAAGGAACTCTATTCAAGTTTCAATATTTTTTAATTACTAATGGAACAATCAGTGATATTTGGTAATAGGTTCTACAAATAAATAATGTCTTAATTTATTTTTTTCAAATATTGAATTAGATATTACAATTGGAATAGAAAATATAGTTTTTCGCGTTTCATGAAAAAATAATAAAAAGGATTAGGGTGCATTTTTGAAATGAACGACTTAAATGTAAGGTCAGATATAAGTAAGTGTGTATTGAGATTTTAGATATAAAATATAAGAAAAATGATACGAAAAAGTGGTTAAAATAGGAAATATTATAAGTAATGTGAACAAATATATCTCATTAATTCTCCTAAATACGCTTTTAATATATCAACACGATATTTTTGGTCAAAATAAACTTTTCGATGATGTAACAAAGAGTGATTGTTGGAGCGACAATTTTTTTGCTACAAAAAAAAAAAGAAAAAAATCTCATACAAAGTAAATTTAAAAATTATATATATATATATATATATATATATATATATATATATATATATATATATATATATATATATATATATATATATTATTTTTATATAAAATCTAATAAAAATACAATTACACAATATATATAAAGTTTTTAGTAACTGTGTAATATTTTATTTTACATAAACAAAGCAGGACGAACCGTAACGCAGACACCACACTTCTTATTCTCAGAATCATTTTCCCCTTATTATGGTAACAAAGTGGCAATGAGGATAATTATAATTATAATAATATAAAATAATTATCATAATTATTAATTATAAATTATGAATCTGAACACAGCAGGGGCCCATTCCTGATCTCAAATTTCCTTACTGAAAGAAATTTAGACCGTCTGTAGACATATTGATGACTCGAGATTCCAAAGATTATCCACTAGAAATCCAAACTTACTTCTTACGATTACTAGAAAGGTACAAAGGTTATAAGGTCATTAGGTAGTTACACCTGTGCATCCAAAGTAGAAAATAGCGTTGGTTCCGCTGCCTATTCAACCGAAAACCAGCTACAGCTACTATTCAACTTACCAAGAGAGAGCTTCATATTCAGTGGAGAAGCGATTGCGATAATGAAGGCCCTCTATTGGATATCAAAATCCAAAGATCAAAAATGGATCATAGCAACAGATTCCAAAAGCGTCTTTGCGGCCATAGGTTACCAATACAAGTATCGCAAGCAACGTATTAAACGTATGGTGGGAAATGAGAAAAAGATCTGGGAGTGTGGTCAGACCAAGCTGCTCATTTGGCGAGGAAGGGAGAATTATCAGGCATAACACTAATAAATTGCATCACCCTTGAAGATTGGATCCATGAAACAAGAAAAAAGTTATTAGAAAATTAGGAAGGCCAATGAAAAATACAACGAGCCAGCACATAGGCTACAAGCTCCAGAAAATCGAAGGGAAGAAATAATATTGTGCCGAATGTGAATTTGACACACGGATACCTTCTTAGAGATCTTCCTTCTTACCTTCTTAGAGTGTTTCCTTGACATTCTTGCAGCAGCTCCTATTCTCTGCTTTACCTCCTCGTCAATATATCCATTTTCGTTGAATTGAGCACCCAAGTATATATATATATATATATATATATATATATATATATATATATATATATATATATATATATATATATATAATTATTATTTTTATCCTCCTAAGTAAGTTCTCGTGCGTAGTTATTGAATAAAAAGCTGTAAGTTATGAAAACACGCAAATTTATTCTATTTATTTAAAGTTGTTGTAACAGAGCAAACAAATCTTATCGGTAATTTTTTTGAACAGTTACTTTTAAAATATAGGGAGGTCTAGAGATCTTGCCTCAATCTCTGCGGTATTTTTTATCCTCGGAACATATTTGTAACCAATGATATCTCAATGTCTCTAATCTTCAATCAACAGACTTATCTCAAGTGGACATGTATATTGTACAGCTATCTGTTATTATTAGCCTTAAACCTCTTGCAGTCAAAATGTTGTTGATATAAATGTACATTAATAAAACTGAAGTTAGCGTACTGATTTCCAATTGTTACTATTAAAATCATTAGAAATTAAGCTAGTGGAGTAACAGCTATTTTGTATGACCACATTTTCTCTCCCTTAGAAATTTAACAGATATTAATTTTTAAAAATTTACTATATAAGATGTGTAGGTCTATAAAGAGAATTTTCACTATTTGATCACATGAATGTTCAATAAATAATATTAAATTTTTAAAATATGATGATTCATATTATAAGCACTCACATATCATATATTTATTATAAATAACCAAAAATATGCCGACAATGAGATAAATTCATTTTAATAGATTGAAATTTTATCTACTATGCAAGACAGTTTTCAACTTTAATTTTATGAGTTTTAATCTCTTTATTAATTTTTATTGGATCATTTGTGGCTTAAGTGAACGTCCTTATTTTATCGATTTCATTATGTCAGTTGCTGACGTCGTAGGTCAATGCTTCTAGAATTGCATAATTTCTTTCCTTTGTTCCACTTGTTTTTTGAATCTCTGAAGATCCGCTTGATTTTCCTTCTAAAAATATTATAGTTAAATAATTAATGAATACTACCAACTTCGATCTCACCTCCATAGTGGTGGTTGGGAAGGTAAGTTAGTTTTAAAATATACATGTTTTCTTTTTTTCTACTTAACGTTTCCCAGCAATAGTCATTTGGTAACATATATTTTCTGCTTTTTTATCCTGTTGGATATTTTTTGTTTAATTTGACCATTTATACTGATAACTTTACCTACGTGCATATGTTATACTGACTACGATTTCTCCTCTACTGCTCATCCTTTATTCCCTCAATTTTCACCCCTACCTAATCATTTCCGGCAGTGAATGATCACTCCGGAGAGTGAGAGATTTCTGGAGGTACAACCAAAGCTATTCTATTCTAACTAGAATGGGAAGATAGAGATCAATTCCGCGAGCCCGCACAAAATAAATTTCAACCACTGCAGGCCGAATGCAAACTGGAGTCACTAGACTAGCATATATTCAAATAAATTTTTATAATATTATACAGGAAGTTTCAGGTTTAAGTGGCCAAACTGCAAAAATGGACCTCAAAACAAGAATAAAATTTCCTCTGAAGGTATGTCCGCAAACGCTTTGTTTAGGAGATATCCACACCTAAAAATTTTCATTGTTATGAATTATTTACGTTATATTAAGTAAATAAACCTTATTTATTTGTACCAACTACTTTATTAATTTTTTTTAAATTTATTTCTTTATTGAGTATTATAACAATCTGTCTCTTGGACATTGGTTATAGTGAGGTGGGATGACGTTCACACTATATGTACAAAAAAAAAAAAAAAAAAAATAGAACAAAATAATAATCAAAAGTATATACAATAGATAATAAAATAAAAACCAAAAAAATAAGAAAATTAAAACTAAGGAAAAAAACAAAAAAAAAAAACACATGCATACCTATATACAATCAGGCGAGGGACCTCCAGGAGAACCCTACGCTACTCTCCCAACCGCATCACTGGTACTAAAGCCAGCGGAGATTGATTGAGAGCACTTTAGCCACATAAACTCATGTCTTGAGTGAAGAATCTGGCCATTGCCAAAACTCCAATTTATACAATCTACAAGAGGTCGCGAGGCCACTGCCGTTTCAACCTTCTTGGAGGATTATAGGGATGGGAGGTGCTTGATATGGATTGTGCAAGAGGATTTGGGTGGTACGTAAGGTTCTGGTGAAATTTGGAGAATTTTTCTGGGATAAGGTCTAGGACAAATGGGATGATGTAGGGTTTTGTTGGTTACATAGAAAGAAGCATCGACTATTGTTCGAAGGATTTTTGACTGGAAGGATTGGATGCGCTTGATGTTAGAAAATTTTGGTGATCCCCACAGTTCTAGTCCATAAGTCCAAATAGGTTTCAGTATTGTCTTGTAGATCAGTAGCTTGTTTTCAATGGAAAGTTTAGATTTTCTGCTTAGTAGTCGGTATAGTTGGCCGTATCGTCGGTTGAGTTCTTGTCTAGTCTAGTATGCGGGTTCGACGTTAGTAACTTTATTAATTAAACGTGAACATTAAATTCATGTTAAATGTTGTTCAAAATGATTTTCTTGAGCGTTAAGAAAGGCTCGGCATCTTTCTTCAACAGTAGCAGGGGCAGAACGGCACTGGATATGTGTTATAGTTTCACAAGATTCAATTATCCTTCTTCGCAAGGAATTGAGGTCATTGACCGGACTTGCGTAGACTTCTTGTTTAATGTCATCCCAAACAAAAAAATGCAGTGGTGTCAGGTCTGGAGAGCGTGCCGGCCAAGCCACTGGTCCTGCATGCCGAATCCATTGATTGGGTTAATAAAATTTAGCCATAGTCGTGGATCTCTTCCGTAATGCGCACGCCAACCATCTAATTGAAGCCACATGTCCCTTCTCAATCGTTGTGGAATATGTTCAATTAAATCATAGTAATCATTATTAAGAAATTCCCGAAATGTGCCCTCATTGATTCAAGGCGGCAAGAAAAGCGGACTTATTAAAATATTGTCTATTATCCCCCACCACACATTACCCTGAAACTGGTGCTGAAAATTATTATTACTGTGCTGAATTTTTTTCTGAAAATTATGCTAAACTTGATTTAACTACCAATCTAAAAAAATTCTTCTTTGCCGAAAATCTCGTGGTAGTAAATTTTGTATTCTTTGATAATGATATGGGGGAAGTCGATCTGAATGAGAGTTCTCCATACTGTAGTTGGTGTAATATTTAACCAAAATATTGCAATATGGTCGCACTCCTTTCTTCATTTCTTAAAGGAGCAAAAATACTATCAGAACGTGGTATTATCGCAAATTCACCAGTTTCTCTAATACGTTGAAACGTGGAGCTAAAGATAGACTTGTTTGGTAATCTTCTATTCGGAAATCACCTGGCATATTCACGACGGGCAACATTAGCATTAATATTCCAAAAACCGTATACAAACACCATATCGGCATATTCACCATTAGTATAAATGGAAGGCATAATGATGAGTGCTCTGCGAAAGCCTCTTACAAACTGATAAATGTTATTGAGAGTCCCCAATGCTAATTCCAAATAGTATTAATCCTTATGTTGCCAATAGTTTTTATACAGTTAGGGATGAAAGGCCATATTAGTATTTTATCTAATCCATCTCTTAAACAAAGCGTTTGCGGCCATGCCTTCACTTTGAATAACATTTGATATGAATGTTATAGTTTACATTTATGTAAACATTAAACATTCAATTAATAAAGTAGTCTTCTTCTTCTGCGTTCTTCCTGATATGAATAGGCCAGGAACTAAAATAAAGAATTCGTTAGTCCTCCTGAGGTTATCCAGGCTTCCATATAGTTTCCTTTCCACCTCAGTTGGAGAGGGCTGATCTCTTCGAGTTATTCCGTAGATAGCATCTCTGGGGTCTCGTGAAGTGGATGACTTCTGAGCCAACGTTGGTTAATAACTGTTTTTACCTCGTCTAGGCTGATCTTAAAATAAAATTGCGGACTCAAAGCCCCCTCCTTTGCTAGCTGGTCTGTCCTTTCGTTTCCATAGATGTCGCATTGTCCAGCGATCCATTGCAGGACAATTTTCTTGTGAAGTGACATCAAGTCTTCAAGATCTTTGGCAAGTCTTATCAACCTTTTGCTCTACTTCGACCTCAGTGATTGTAATACTGACGCTGCATCACCAAGGAACACAATTTTTGAGTTTTTAGGCCTCTTTAGTATTCATATCAGTTTCAATGCCTCACAGATAGTGTCTTGCTCTGCCCTATAATTCGAAGAAGTGATGCCCGTTGGAACAGCCTTCTTAATAATATTCCAATTCTCAATAATCATAAAGTAGTTAGAACAAATAAATAGGTTTTATTTATTTCATATAACGTAAATAATTCATAACAACGAAAATCTTTAGGTGTGAATATCTCCTAAACAAAGCGTTTGCGGACATAACTTCTGGGGAAATTTTTTTTCTTGTTTTGAGGTCCTTAGTTCATTTTTGCAGTTTGGCCATTTAACCCTTAAAAACCCTGTATAAGCGTAAACGCTTTAACAAGCTCTGCCATTACGACCCCTCTACAGTTGATCTGCACATTCTCAGGTTCTCGTCCTAATTGCAAGACTTTATTTCCGATCTATCTATTTAAATAAAATAGATATATATTTTTTCTAATGTCAGATTTACTTGTAGGGAAGCTTTTATCATCACATATTTCCTTAAATAAGCCCCTTAAACCTCTAACCACCTCATGCTTCCGTATTTAATAAGCTCGAGGAAAATAATATCTCTTCTGGCTGACCTTCCAGTCCCTCAATATCCGTCATTACTTCTTCTTACTATAATTTGTTCAAATTTGAAAATAAAAATCGAGAAACATCTTCTATTAATCAATAAAAAAAAAAATTATCGTATACACTTAAAATATTTATGATAATAGATAGTGGATGTAATTATTTGTCCCATTGTTCATCGTACGAAAAAAAAAATCTTTGCATAATAATTAATCAGACAGTGAGGTGAACAAAAACCAAATCAGAAATACTAATTTTAAAAATGCAAACTATTTATAAAATTATAATATTAATGTTGGTTGTAATTAATTGTACTACTAACACAATTTCTACTGTACTGTAATTCGGGAGAAAGGAAATTCTGAACGTATCCACTGCATAAGTTTAAGTGCATATACTAAGCATACACATTAAAATTGTGCAGTATACGTTAGTATAAATTAAAAACAATAAGCACTTAGAAATTATAGTGATTAGAAAGGTCATCGAGAGGCTTGATATGCACTTGGGTCATAGGTCACATCTCAAGATGAGATAATTGGCAATAGCTGCTAAGTATAGGCTCAACTTCCTCTTCCTGCAGAGGTGATGCAGCGGAGTCGTCAAGGTGACTTCCGCCGGAAACGGCCTTCACAACCCAGATCGGACTCAGGACCTCCTAGCACACCTACCGGCAGTGCTCCGGAAGACGGGGTACGGCAGCTATCATAACGTACTCATTTATCTTAACCCACATTGGCAGTTGTTGAGGTTAAATACTAAAAGAGAAAGGAGTATTAACCATTAGCATTTTCTTTTAGATAAATGACGTGATTTCCAGCAAGTTACCAGTTGGTCATATACCAGGTACCAGCCACGACTTAAGAATATTTTTTCAAGATTGATCTAATTAATGTAGTAGCCTTATGATAACAATAATTTGCATAAACTGCTAAGAAACTCCTTTTTTTTTAATCAGTAAATAGGGAATCACATATATTGATTATTCAAGTGTTCTAGGAGATTTGATTTGTAACACCTATTTGACAGAGAAGGGAGATTGAAATTTAGAAACAATCAAATTTATTTTATTTTTAGTCTCAATGAGGAGTTATTGAAATTTTCATAACTTAACTTTATGGGATGGAATCCCTTTTTACTGCATATATGGTAGTATTATAAGGGAGTTATGAAAAGTGTAAATTTATGAAAATTAGTAAGTGATGAATCAATATTTTAGTGACGGAGCTCACTGGTTGACTTGTGTCGGTTTAGTAATCATTAATTCTCAATCTAGTCAAGTCTGAGACTTTTTGTACGTGTGTGCCAGCTCTGAAGCCGTCCCGTCGGAGTTGGTGTCTTAAAAAGGAGATTAGTCGCGTCAAAAAATATAACAAGCCGATTTGTTATAAAATCCATCACAGTCGGTAGTTGTAAGTTCTTGTGGAGTTGGTCTGTGTTTCTCATCTGTAATGAAGTATCCCACAATACGTCTCAGCTCTCTGTTCGGAAACTGAGCTTAACTGATGTTTAGGCTGGTTTATTTAATAGCATTGGCGCTCCATGAAGAAGGACTCGCATTAAAAGGCTGTATAAATTAATATTTTGTGATTGGGGGATAGATTTGGTGAATTCTTGAAGAATTGGTTTTCACCAACTTGATTTTCTTCATATATCTTTATATATAGATAAAATTATGCAGAAACCAAGTTTAGCTTCCTATCCTCATATCTTACGAATTCCGACCGTATTTCTTCGTGACTACTTTGAGGGAGGAGGATAAGAAGGAAATAAACTCATCTCATTAATGTAAAATTAAATGTTTTTTTTTTTTTTTAATATCAGGTTGGTATTAACTTGAGGGCAGGTGACCGAGCTGGCTAACATGTTTATAAAACAACAAAGGCAACTAAAACTGAAGACATGATAAAATAATAACGAATTAGAACCTGTGCTGGGTATAGGGAAGTTTATAGGTTATAAACTGGCAGAATAGCAGTTATAGAAATGGCAGAAACCCTTTATAATTTCAGAATAATACAATATAATCCATTACATTCTCCCAGAATAATAACATTTTCACAATTTAGATTATCTTTGAATTAACCAGTAAGACTCGTATTGCAAAATGGTATGGTTAAAAAGAAAATATTGAAGATGAAAATTGAGAAAATGCAAAGGTTCCATTTAAAACCTCTGTATTATGCAAAGTCATAAAAATTTTGATAACATTTTTTCTCACTGTCCAAGGAAGGGGCGTACCTCCCCCCCTTCTTTCTCCCGCACTCCTCCCCTGAGTCCACTAGTGTCTAAAAGTATCTTACAAAGATCATGTCGAGTGTATAGAAAAGAGGGCAAATCTAAATAATGGCATGTGGATACATAAAGTCAAGTTACAATTTGTATATCAATAGAAAGAAATAATTATTTTTATTATAAGAACTTGTAAAATATTATGTTTCTTTTGTTTTGTTTGTACTAAAAAAAATGTTAAATTATGACTTTTTTTTTGTATAGATACATTTTTTAAATAAATTTATTTGAATTTTTTGTAAAGATTTTTAATCATTTTTCTTAATTTCTAATAAATCATATTTATATAAAAGTAGTTCCTGATAAAATATTGATAGTAATTTGTAATTTATTATTATTGTGTTTTTATTGCAGAATGGGGAGTTTCTCATCCTCCCCGAAAATTCTTAATGAGGATAGCCAAGATGATGACATTGATCTACCTTCTAGAATGCCCAAGGAGGAATTATTAGCCTACTGCTCGAAGGAACTCGATGGAACTCCACAAATAATTCCTAGACGATTCAGAGAAAATTTCTCATATTTTCAACCAAAGAGCAGTAAGTTAAATAATGGTTGTTTGTATTGTAATATATACATATTTATACTCATCACAAAAACACTCATCTATACATATATTCTTCTTTTACCAATATTTTACTAATCAATAATTATTCAAAATAAATTAAATTCAACTTTATTACCAAAACGGGGGCGTTAGGAAATTTCATCAAATGTAAGGCCTTTGCTTTATAAAGAGGTTTGATTGGTAAGCGGTTGAGTAAGTCAGTTTTGTTTTTTGTTCAGAAAGTGAATGTTTTTTAAATGTATTTCAATGATATGATACATTTGTTATAAATAATAGATAATTTACTTCATGGTACATAACGTTCATGATATATAAAGTTCATGAATAGATTAATCAAATATTAAACTTTCTGAAAAGCAAAAGTGACTTACTGTCTGTTTAACCCCATTATATAAGGAAGTGGAAAAATAAAACTTTTAGATACTTTGAAGAAAAGTAAGTAAAAACATTTTAAAAAATACTATCTTTGAAAAAGTAAAAAAATACTAATAAAAATAAATAAATATTTTTTTACTACTAAAGTATACTATTACGAATCAATCTTTACATTTAAATCTGTTTACTTACTGCAGATGAATCTGAAAAGTGGTATTCCCAATGCAAGCTGCACCAAAATTCTTTTGTTTTAATTCTTAAGCTGTTTTAAGTTAAGTTTTTAATTTTATAATTCCAATCATGGTAAGGAAAAAGCTATCTTTGGTGGGAGTTTAAGATATCCTAAGTAAGTGTGACATTAATGTATTAAATAAAAATTGATAGTATACCTGCAAATCCTTCAAGTCCTTATTATTTCAGTAACACTTTTGAACATATCATTATTGGAGCTTTTGCACATATTTATAATATCAAAATAGTTTATTCATTTGAAGCCCATTTATCATATGTCAATTCTTATCACTTCTTATTCGGAAAAGTTAAAGAAAAAGCCTTGATACCAACATCAAAAAAATATTAAATATTTTACTGTTCAGATTGTTTTGGATTCTTAATCACATTAATATATATAGTTATTATGTATAGTTTCTTTCTTCTGCATTCCCATAGATGGCCAGACCAAAGGCTACAATCAGGAATTTGATGGTTCCTCCTGTGGCTCTCTAAGCATCTGTAAAGCTTTCTTTCCACCTCAGTTGGAGAGGGCCAGATCATCCTCTTTTGATGTGAAAGAGCTTGCTCTTCTTTTTTTTGCAGTGTTTTTTTATATCGATCAAGCATCAAAACAATACGTTCATTTATAATTATAATAAAGATATTGTTTTGTAATTATATCTTCTTCTTTTGATGGACGTTACCAAACCTCATTTAGATTTAGATTTCATCCATTACCTTCCCAGCTGGTAGTATGTTCAGATTTTTTTCTTATTGTGGAGTTTTATATGCAGCACATGCTTGTTTCCCTTTGACCCTGTGCAGAAATCTCACCTCCATTGCCTGAATTTGACTTTTATGCTTAGTGGTTCATTACTCACAGGAATAGTTCATTATGGAGGAGGATGATAGTGTTTTTATAGATGGTCCTTTTGGTCTCTTTACTTAGGTCTAAATAGTTTTAAATTAGATAAATAAACAATTAAATTTCTTTTATTGTTTTAAATTATTGTATTAAAAATAATTAATTAATTTTAATTTTATTTTATTTAGCTGACTTCTATCCTCCTTTGAGTGACAAATCTGGGGTTCGTGTACTACAATGGAATCTTTTATCACAGAGTACGTTAAATTACAATTTTTAACAATGTAGTAGTGGTTGGTATTATAGTATGTTTTGATGGTATTATGTTATTGTTTAGATCTGTTAAATGAAATTGTATTGCTTATAAAAAAAATCATAGTAACTAAATCATTAACTGTATTAAAAATTATATTAAGATTTATTAAAAGTATATTTTAATATATTATAAATACAATTATATGGTAATTAATATTAATTTAAAAATTATTTTAGGCCTTGGTGTTAATAATGATCATTTTGTATGCTGCACTGAAGATGCCTTGGATTGGAAAAGAAGACGAAATCTCTTAACACAAGAAATTGTTAGGTATTCACCAGATATCATTTGTCTTCAGGTTTGTATAAAATTACTCATTTAATCAAAATTATAAATATTTCTGAATATTTAGTAAATAAAAGATATTTTCAAAAACTATTTAAAGCATTTCTCATCATTGTAATGACTTTTGTTTGTTTTCAAAATAGGAAGTTGATCACTTCAAGTACCTACAGAAAGCTTTAGGATCACAAGGATATGTTGGTCATTTTTTTCCAAAACCTGATTCTCCTTGCATGTACATCGCTGACAATAATGGGCCAGATGGTTGTGCTATATTCTTTCTTGCAGACAAGTTTGAATTAATACAAACTGAAACAAGAATATTGGAGGTGTGGAAAGTGCAAAGCAACCAGGTAATAATAATAATTTATGTAATATCAGTTTTGTAGGACTTTTTGTTATCGAGCTAGAGTCTTCACATACAAACAGACACACATACCATTTTTCGGGACTTGGTTATTTGGACTCAGGGTACCCCAAAACGTGTATTTCCGTTGAAAAATCAGATTCAAAAATTTTCTCGACCTCAATACTTACCCTTACTATATATTACATATATACGTAAGTGAAAGTAAAGAGAAGGAAGAGTATTATCAATAATTTTAACAAATGTATTATCATTTTAATGCTCTGGTATATTGTAAAAGGTTAACTTAGTTTGTCCCTTTATTCACCCCATTAAGTTTGTTCCAAGTGGATTTATTATTTTAAAAAAGGAATCTATAATTTTTATGTTAGAAAAATTATCACTCAAAGTATTATTGTTCGTGTAATTACATTTAAAAGGGCTTTAGGAATCACCTAAACACCATTTCATACAGGTAGTTAGTTTCTTTCTTTTTTTTCAAAGTAATTATCGTTATTTTTATGATAAAAAAGCTTTCAGGCTGAAGTCCCCTCCCCCAAAATTAAATCCTAGTCATGGATTGTGTTCAAATTTAATCCAGTCACTGAACCTTGTATAGTAAATTTTTTGAATATTTCAATTAATGGGATTTGTTTTAACAGCAAAATGTAATTTTTATCATATATATTTTTCATATTGTAAAAATATAGGATGGAAATGTGTATTACGGTGATAAAAGAGAAATATGCTATTTAGTAAAATGTGGAGGATTAATTAGATCATTGCAGATAAATGCCAATAGAATAATAAATACAAATATAATAAATAATCAAAGTGTACAAAAATTCTCCAATATCTATTAATTATTAAAAATTCATTATTTGCTTGTTCACTTAGTCTATTTAAAAAAAAGAAATACGAAAAGTATATAAATGTAAGTAATTACAAAAGAACTTGTATCAGTTTTTTTAAACAAATTTAATTACTGATAATACAATTTATTCTATTATCTTGGTCAATAGCTGTGCCATATTGAGAAATTAACATTAGAATATAACATTAGAATATATTAAAATCATTGCAAAAATATTCAACTGTTTGCTTGTAGATTTGTTGATACATTCTGAAAACAAATGTTTAGTCAAACATCTTCAAGAGAATAAGCTCAAACTATTGCCAGTCTTCATGGTTAAGTCTAAATTAATACATGAGAACATTAAAGTCCCAGCATAAGGTAATGCCTTGGGCAGGAAAGATCGTTGTACCAAAGTTTGTCCATTTTACTTCAGGTTCTAAAATTTTATCAATCTCGGGAACTGTAAATTTTTCTGAGGATGTTTTTTTTTTTTCTGATTGTTATATGATGATAATTTCTATTTTTTATCTTTCGTTGTATATATCAATACTAAATAAAATAAGTTATTAATCTTTGATTATTCTAAAATAATTCTCTTTAATCTTAATACATATTAATGATTTTTCTTTATATGAAGTTTTAGTAACAGCCAATATATTTATTTTTATTTTTATATATATATATGTATTTCCAATTGGTTTTCAGGTTGCACTACTGGCAAATTTAAGAAATAGATTTACAGGAAAGGAATTATGTGTGGCAACAACTCATCTCAAAGCAAGAAAAGGAGCACTGCTTGCTGCATTAAGAAATGAGCAAGGCAAAGATCTTTTGGATTTTATTTCTAGACATAGTGAAGGAAGGGCTGTTATACTATGTGGTGATTTCAATGCCGAACCATCAGAACCCGTTTATTCAACTCTAACTACTGACATGGGCCTTCGGTTGGGTAGTGCTTATGCAACAGCTACTGGTGAACCGCCATATACTACTTGGAAAATAAGACAGGAGGGAGAAATTTGTCACACTATTGATTATATATTTTACTCAAAGAATAAAATGAGGGTCACAGATGTTCTTGAATTCCCAACTGGAAATGAGGTTGGAAAAGATAGGTGTCCCTCATTACGTTACCCTTCCGATCATTTTTCCCTTGTTTCTGATTTATATCCACAGTCTATCACAAGTGCACTGTAGTACCTTTCTCTGGATTAACCTGTTTGTTTTTAAATGTATATAATGTGTATTTTTGAATATGTAAAAAAGATGGGGTATTTAAATTATAATGTATTTGATTCTCATGGTAAATTATTTTTAAATATATTTAGAGTTAGTAATACTTTAAAGAGAGAGAGACTGGTATATTGCACTTAAATGATTCCATTACTATTACTATCTAGATTAGTCATATTTATTGTTTGGAATTAGTATTGTTTCACTTTTACCATGATCTATTTTATCAAAGGTAGTTTTATTTCAGTGGGATTACATAGTATTAAAAAGATGTTTAAAAGAAATGGTTGAATATCAATAAATCAGGGTTTAAAAAAATACATAGATACATGTAATCATGTCACCAGTAGCTGCACAGAAATGTCAAAATATAAACACATAATTCGAATGAAGCGATGTCATTTTATTTTTATGTAGTTAAATTTTAGTTTTACTGATATGTACAAAATGTATTTTATTAACATTAGTTACCAAGATATTTTTAACACATATACTAAAATTATATTCTTTTGTTCAAAAATGATGTTAGGTTCTAGTTTTTATTGTTATTTGTGATCAATAAAAAATTAATACAAAAAATGAATTTTATAACCTATTGTTGTGGATGCTGTATTCATGCTTATATATTTTTTATATCTAGTTAATCACTTGAGCAGTTATATTCAAACAAGTGTACACATAAATAAATATAACAAAGGTGGATAAAAAACACGTATTTTTGTCAAATTGACTAATAATAGTTTCAAATAGCATTCAATGTTAGTATATTGAACTTGTTAATGATTTGATTATTTATGTATGTTTTACTAGTTGTTTAAGTAAATTTGAGATATAAAACCAAATATAAGATGGTATGCAAAGTTGAAAACAAAGTGTTTACAGTTATTTTGAATAATAATGTTTCCTTATTCCATGATTTATACAAGTTGTCTTTATTGTCAATTTAAACTTAAACAATTTTTAACTGAAACATATTGATCATGGAAATATAGAAGGTATATCACCTTCTATAAAAATCCTGGCATTCCTGATCTCTGTGCCACAGAAAAATAGTTTTGATAATATCTTTATCAGAATTAAATTTTCTATTAAGTATGTACATTAAAATCCTGCTTAACCAGCTCCCGGGATTAACTGATGATAAAACGGAAAAATGCAAAATGATTAAATTGTTATCACTTAGAATTGGCTAGTTTCGGGTAGCTATATTCAAAACTACATTTAACCTAAAAGATCATTGTTAATCTGTTTACAAACTAATGAAGGGAAAATTTAAAAGGTGAAAAATAGTGAATATTTCGTTATAGTGTGAATTCGAAAATGAAGGATTCTTTATTTTACACTTTTCAATATTCTTTATAGCATTTGCAATTTAAGCAAAATATAAATAAATAACTGGCTTTGTGAACAAATAGCAAACAATCGTTTATAGATTTGATCATATATCTAAGACATGTTATAATAACTTGGTCTAATCAATTTAGATGCATCACTGAGCCTATAAATTCATTTTGTTTTGATAATTTATATTCATTTTTTCCCGAATTTTAAATTTCAATAATAACATTTGATTAACAGACACACATTTTATGTTACTTGAACTACTGCTTGTACTAACTACTCGTAATTTTATTTCCATTAACGTTTCCTCTTTTATTTTTCACAGTATTCGTTATTTTTTTAAAATAACTAACCACCAATTTTTAATGGAGTAGCTGAATTATGAATAATAAGCTTTTCCGATACATTCATTAATAGCATATATTTTCTTTGAAATTTAACCAGAACCGTGTTGACATGTTACAACAAATATGTTTGAAATTACAACAAAAGGCTAAGATTCTAAACTCAATTTTAATACCGAATTCCCAATTGGCATTATTGAACTAAGCTACATTAGATTGAATTAATTTTCAGAACATGAGCTCACAAACTCGCTGCTGTCCGTTATGGAGAAACTTTCCAATCAAAATCTTCATCTCAAGTCTGTCTGCATCCGTTATACAGAGAGTCAAGCATGAAGTCATTTATACAGTGAAATTATTGAAAATAAGCTGAGATTATAAAATTGTCCGCGTAATATCTTGATAGTATATATAGTGGTAACATAACTACCCATCAAACATTTTTGAGATGATTGCGGCAAATCGTAGCCCCAAAAATGGACTCTATGAGAGAGTTTATATTATGTATAAAAATTATAAGTTATAATTAACATAATCAACATAATTATTGCAAAAGGAAATATACTATTTATAAAAATAAATTTATGTATATATTTATATATTAGTTTTTTGTATGTAGAAGAAGAAGAAGAAGAAGAAAAATAAATTTTATTCTGGGACTAAGTTCCCTTAGAATAACTACAATGTACAATTTAATGACAATTGTCTGGCATTGGAAATAAATTAGATTACAAGATTGTCTAGATCTAAGGTTACAATAAAGAAAAGGCTCTGTTAGATATATGAAATCATAGATAAATGGATTCTAATAAAAGCTAACGAGCAGAGTATGCGCTTGGATATCGTGGAGTGATGTTCGATTAGCTGTTTTTCCTATCCTGATGATGCCCCAATGAGCGAAACGTTGACAGATTTGTTTTCTTTGCCTACATTTTCGAGAAATGATGCTGTATGGTTCGTAATTTTGCCAAATTATAACCTAACATTGGTAACAATCTTTACTTACTTAAAAAAGATTTTCATTACTCTACAACTCTTCTATTCTATATAATCGGGGGGAGGGAGAGGGGGTGTAATTACTGTCCTTGACGATGCCTTAATGTATATAATGTATTGTCGTTAATTTTATTAATTTGGTTGGACTTTACTATGTTTATGTCAATAAAACATCTAAATGTGTCTATTCTGTAGCTTTCCCCTAAGATCTAAAGTAACATATTTAATAAATAACAATAAGCTAGTAGGTAACTGCAAGACTCTTTGTAAAGTCTTGCGCAAGACTAAGACTGAGTGTGCAAGGTCAAGACCAAGACCAAGATTTGTGGACGCAAGACCAAGATCAAGACCGCCTCGGTCGCCTCTTGGTCTTGCGTTAGGATAAATCTACTTTCTATACAGTGCAAATAATCTATTATTTACGAAGGAATATAGACAAAAATAAAAATAAATTCTCTTCCATTTCAAATAAAAAAATGGCAAACTACAGATGAATAAATAAAAAAATAAAAAATATCTCTTTAAATACCACTTTTCTTTAAAAGTGGTAAGGAAAGCTCCCTAAAACACACACACCCAGCCTTGCTCCATTAGACAATAACTTAAAAAACCAACCAGCGACCTTGTGAGTTCATGTTCTGAACATTAATCCAATCTAAAGTACCTTAGTTCAATAATGCCTACTGGGAATTTGGTATTGAAATAGAGTTTAGAGTCTTAGCCTTTTGTTGTCATTTCTAAAGATTTGATTTTAACATGTTAACACAGTTCCGGTTAAATCTCAAAGAAAAATTATGCTATTAATGAATGTATCGGAAAAGCTTATTATTTACAATTTAGCTACTCTATTAAAAATTGGCGGTTAGGCATTTTAAAATAATAACGAATACTGTGAAAAGCAAAACGCGGAAACGTTAATAGAAAAAGAAATTGCGAGTAGTTAGTACATGCAGTAGTTCAAGTAACATATGAACGATTTCGCCAGGCTCATGCCTTAACACTCCTGAGTCCTCAATATCATTTCGAGCAATTATCTCGCTGGACCTTTGAGCTGACAATAAATTTTCGTGATCTATGACTCCTCCAAATCCTCAATGAATACTGAAGAAGTTCTGTCTCCTCTATTTGTATGAAAAAGACAATTTTCATTTTGAAGGAGAAAAGTGAAAGAATTGTAACTATTTTATCTACCCATAAAAAATTGGAAAATAAAGTAGTTATGATAGTTCGAACAAAAAATACAGATTACAATTCTTTTTTTTATCTATTTAGAATATAAAAGAAAACTTATTCAGGCACAAAGTCCCCTCTGAATAACAATTATGAACAAATAAAATAAAAATATATAATTGGCCAAAAAAGTAACAAATACAAACAAGTTTACGTTTCGTACGTGCAATTTTATTATAAACAATATATATTTCCTTATAAAAATATTTTTAAATTGTAAAATTAAAAAATAAAATATTTCAGATCGAATAAACAATTCTATTTTCACAATTTATAAATTATAAAATATTTTTTTATCATGTTATTCTTCCAATTTTTCTAAAACGGACATCCCTCTTTATCGAACAATTTTTGATTTCCAGTTAGTGTCCACTTCTGAGAGGTTTTACTAAAGTAACTAAAATGGTCAAGTATTAGTTACTATTTTGTCCTAATTTTAATACATAATTACTTTTTTTATTTTTCTATCTTGCTCCGGTTCTGTCAAATGATTATTTTTTGTTATTATTCGGAAAGCTATACTCAAATATACGATTCAACAAGAAAAACAACGCTGTTTGTTTAGATTTAAGTCATGGTTAAAATATTTAAGCACCGTACTATTTCTGCAAATAGTATCAGTTTAACTTTATTGCAAGACCGTAAGAGTCAAGAGAATCTTGCAGGTTCTGGTCTTGCTCTTGGTCTTGCATCCAATAAAACTGCAAGACCAATTTTGGGCAACACAAATCGAAATTCAGTGGAAGGCGGGTTTGCGGTTTCTATCCATATTGGAGCCCCTAGATCACGATTCTGCAATTTTTAGAGATGTCAGTTTTATACACACGTATATATATATATATACATATATATATTTCATGTATACCGAATACGCTGAAATTCGGTATATAGAATAGGTTCCCAGGCGTGGCGTGACAATGCCATAAAACTTTTCCGAATATTATCGTCAAGGAATCGTCAATCACTAAAATTTCTTTAATGAAAAATTATTGAATAAATTATTCGAATAAAAATTCATTCAATAACGTCCAACTGTGCTTCCAAGGACTACTAAGGTAAATTTACCGGGAGGGGACAATTTAAGAGAATTTCACAACATTAATGTGAATCACAACTAAAGTTCTGGCGGCGGATCTTTCAAATGGGTTTAACTGACAGCTAATTAAGTATTTTACCAATTCCGTTTTTTTCTATACAGTCTATTAGGTTATTATTCATAAAAAACTTGGGGAATTCTGACAGCGTATTTTGTAGCAATATGTATATATATATATATATATATATATATATATATATATATATATATATATATATATATATATATATATATATATATATATATATATATATTCCCCACAATGTTTCGGCTTACCTAGCGACGACTATTTGACCGAATATGCTGAAATTCGGTATATATAATAGGTTCCCAGGCGTGACAATACTATTAAACTTTTTCGAATAGTATCCGACGAAACATTTCTGCATGTAAGAACGTTTTCGTTTTCCCTACTTTTAAAGTATTGTTCATCTCCACACCTCCTCCTAAGAAATTTGGAAGGTTGAAATGTTGTATCTATATTAATTTGGTGTTGGAGGGGTGCCTTTGAGGGATCCCATAATCACCAGTCTCCCTCCCCTCCCTCTCCCCTACCTGTAAATTTACCTTAGTAGTCCTTGGAAGTTATTGAATGAATTTTTATTCAATAATTTTTCATTCAATAAATGTTTAGTGATTGACGATTCCTAGAATAACCAGCTGTTCTGATTTATTGAGAGTTATTCCGTATTTTTATTGGAAAACATAAATTATTCAATAAACATATGTTTGAATAAATATTCATTGCAAGAAATTATCCACTGATGAAAAATTTATTCAGTGAAAAAAAATCACTGTATAAACACTTATTCTAGCATCAAAAATCATTTATAATATATATACATATTTTTTTTTCTAAATAAGCATCCGTTTAATTATTACGGGACCCCCCTTTTTTTTTTAAAGAAATATTTTTAAAAATTACCCATTATAGCTAATTTGATTCTGTTCGGATTAAATGGGTACACTATGAAAATACTGTTCGATTTCAGAATGCGCAATTGCGCATCACGTTTTTGTAACTCTTCGGTTTTTTATTTTTTATTTTATTTTTTTTTTTTTATTTTTTATCTTTTCTCTTCGGGTTTGGCCGATATTAGGATATTATTATGTTGCTAGGAACTCTCTTTTATGAAAATACGGTCCGATTTCAGAATGTGCCGACCATATACCCTAATGTATATACAAACCCTTATATCGATCAAATCCAAAAATATACAAAAACGTGATGCACATTTTGAAATCCGACAGTATTTTCATAAAAAGAGCCCCCGATAACATAATAATGGGCCCTTATATAGATCGAATCCAAAAGGTTACAAAAAGATTATATCCTCAGGTTGCTACAGTTAGTGCAAATGACGTATGTAAAAATTGAGTGTTTTACAAGAGAGCATAAAAACTACTTATTTCTTTATAATTTATGAGTATAATTTTTTATTTTATTGCCCTCTGCTATTTTTCGTAGTAGTAGAATACTTATATCAATTGTAGATACATAGTGTCAAAAATTGAAAACTTTTACGTACGACATTTGCACTAACAGTAGTGATATATTCTTAATAGGTATTAGGTATTAATAGGTTTTCACTCGTAAAATGGATGGAACAAAGAACAAAGAATCCATAGGAAATTTTTTTTTTTTTTTTTTTTTTTTTTTTTTTTTTTTTTTTTTTTTTTTTTTTTTTTTTTTTTTTTTTTTTTTTTTTTTTTTTTTTTTTTTACAAATTCAGAGTAAAAATTACTTTAAATTCACTAAAAATTACACGAAATCTAAGTGACAGCAATAAGTGTCATGCCAGTAACGTTTGGAATCGGCTAAACAATACAATATAAATCAACTTTTTTAATAAATCCTAAAATTTTATAACCCCTTAATAATATTGTAATATCCTAACTCCCACTCCATATGATCAGTGCCTTCCACTTTTCACAGCCATTATATTGCTAATAATATTATAATATATTTATATTAATTTTAATTATTAAATGAAATTGATACTAAGTAGTTTCTATACTGTTCACTAAATTTCCTCCATATTTGGGTCAAATCAAATGCGCCGTTTTCAAACTATAGCCATATCAAATAACACATTTCCTGATCTGAAAGCGAAAGTATTTTTATTTGGAAAATTAGATAGAATTTAATAAAATTGACGCCTATTTCATTTTGCGTTTACCAATCCCTAAATTCCTTCTAAATATGAGCCAAATAGAACTTGTGGTTTTAGAGATATAGACGTTTCTAGGAAAACACGTTTGATCTTATATAAGAGAAAGCAATTAACAGAATTCAATCAAATGGATCCTACATTATTTTTTCACAAATACCTACATTTTATCCAAATTTGAGCCAATTTGAACGAGCTGTTTCTGAAATATTGGCATATCTACAAAGATTCGTTTGCGCGTGCATAAGCAGAAATTCTGGTTAGAATTCATTAAAATTGATATGGGACCATCTAGACACCAACCTGCACAATTCTTGAAAATTTCATGAAAATTGGATGAACGTAGTAGGTGATATGCCCGTTAAATCGATTTGACTTCAGACAGACACCGAACCAAATTTGCTGTCTGAAACGTAAAACGCGAGTGAAAATTATCGATTCTGAGCACAAAATTTTTTTTATCCTCTCGCACGAATGCAATGATTTCCTACCTTCTGTAGTGAGGAAACAAAAGTTATAGCATTAACATATTTCATATAATTTAAAATAAATTTTAAATTAAAAAAAAAAATGTTATCCATACAGATATTTCAGTAGTATATTCATATTGATTAATGAATTTAAAAATACTAGTAAAAATAATAAAAAACAGAGGATCAAAATGATATAAAAAGGAATAGAAAAGAATTAGATAAATTAAAAGGATACGAAGAATTAGATAAATCAAAATGATATAAATAAGAATTAAACAAATCCTTAGTAATAATGCCATTATTGCCTGGGTGAAGGTAGGTAATTATATATTAAAAATTTTGGCAATAAAAAAAAATGTATAAAATTAATTTATTAAAGATTTTTCCTAAGGTAAATTTGATTAATTTTTCTGGGGTATAATTTAGAATAAAAAAAAATTGGTCATATAAGAAATGAACCCTATTCAAGATTAATTATAGTGTGAAAAATGTGAAAAATAAAAAAAAACATTACTTATAAAATATGAAAATGATGAAATTACAAACAAAAAAGGAATACTGATAAAACATGATGCATATTTTTAATATTTTGATTTGTTCTTTTCTTATCTTAATATTTATTCAATGTAATATATTGTAGATGAAATATATAGATGAATTTAGAATAGTAGTTTATGTGAAAAGGAAATTTAATGAGCAATAAATGTATTTTTAGCCTGAAAACAGACATGTAGACGGTCAAGGTAAGCCCGAAACGTCGTCGAATGTGATAAAAATTAAATAAATTGAAATAAGTAAAATGGTTAAGTTAATTTCCTGAATTGATTATACTTAATTTTTTTTTCTTTTTCTCATATATTCTCGTTATCGCCATTGAAACACATGTTAATGGTTTGACAATCGCATGATGCGTCAGTTGGTTTCATGATCTAGTGTGGGTTAGGCAACTTGAAACTATGAGCAAAACTTCTTAATTTCTTTTGCTTTCCGTATTTACATCAGGACTATGAAAGGTTGGAGAGATGTTCAAGAGACAAAATGAGAAGAAGAAATTGATGAAATTTAATTCTGTCACCAGGTGCGTTAATTTTTCATTTTTCCTTTCACTTACCTATATATGTAATATGCAGTAAGGGGAAGTATTGCGTTCGTGAAAAATTTCGAATCTGAATTTTCAACGGAAATACACGTTTTGAGATCACCTGAATCTAAATAACCAAATTCCGACTAACCGGAAGTGGTACTTTATATTAAGGGTTATACCCATTTTTACAATTTTCTCAAAAACGACTCGAACAATGTTGATTAAATTTAGTGTGTCATTTTATAATTAAGTAGTCTTTAATATCATTGAGGTCTTATCCCCATTTATGTCACTTTACAGAGCTTAAATGATTAAATGTTCAACGTGTCTTCCTCTAAAGTACCTTTAATTTGGCTTATTTTAAATAAATAACTATATCTCATTACTAAGAGTTACGAAAAAATGCTAAATATAACTTTTGAATGAATTTGATAATTAAAAAAATAAAGAAAAAAAGGGAAAATGTTTATTTATGTCAAAAATGAATTTCCGTAAATACTAGAATGTATAAACAATATCTAATATAGAAAGTCTTAGAAAGTAGTAGAAAGTGACGAAAAATTATAAATAATAATTTGTCAAAACTAATATAATATTTAACGGAAATCACACGTTTTCAAGTAAATCAATAGAAATTTAGCTTTAGTAAATGTAAACTTATATTTTTTTTTAAATTTGAAAAAAGTAATTAAAATCCAACTAACCAAGGCAATGACATTTTTTACAAAACAATTTCATAGTGCTTATGTGAAGGAAGAAGTGATATATAAAAATGTTTCATGGAGGTATAAAGCATATGTTTATTACCTTAAATGTACTGTAGTTTAATAATTCTAGATCTGATATTATATTTAAATAATTAGGTATAGACGTCCGTTTATTGCGAAAAATCGTGATGTAACCTTTTAGAAAATTAGATTAGTGAATAATTTGATGAATTTTCCCTTTGTGTTAACATTATCCGCTTAAAATTAGTGTGACAGTTTTTGACCAATCTATGAAAATCTCGTAATTTCATTTTAGTAAACTTTACAATGGAAAATAACAATTTAATAACTAATTTTTCGTAACTCTTAGTACAACACACAGCCATTTATAGGTTGGATGTAAAGATAGACTTTCAAATCTCTCTAGGCATATATATATATATATATATATATATATATATATATATATATATATATATGAGCTATATATATATATATATATATATATATATATATATATATTATATAATACAGATGTATTATATAATATAATATTGTCTACCGTTGATATAATTAATGGGGTTTTCGTTATTTTAATTATTTGTTAGCTGTAACTCCGTGCACTTCAAAAGATTTAGAATTGTCTAACATTGCGAAAAAATAATTTCTATTAAAAGTAGAGCGGTAAGTGAAAGTTGTGTGCTGCGCGCACCAGATTTTTTCGGTTAGGATAATTAAGTAAATAAAAAGTTCGAAAAAAAGATAAAAATAAAAAGATGAAAATACATTTTAAAGAAAATGAATCAAATATTCATATAAAAAGGAGCAATATAAAGGAATAAAAAAGGTAACACACTTTTGTATTATAAATATCGTTACATATATCATGATAAGAACAATAAGGAGTGCTATGTTCCTGGCCTCGCGTTTCTACGGCGAGTATGGGGTTCCAGGAATCGCATTTATTTGTATTAATATGTATTTATATCGGTCCCAGAAGGGAACCGATCAACTTAAAATATATTAATGATGTATTTAAATGTTAGATACCACAGACCCCCTACTGTAGTATCCTAGATTGAACCATATACTCTTTATTGGATTTCCTTTCTAAAGGTATCATGTTATAAATGTACTATTTGTTTCTATTACTAATTGGTGGCATGCAAGGTAGAATGTAAAAGTACTACGTTGGTTTACTAACTATTATATTTACAAGCTTAAATAAAACCAAAAATATCTATATACAAAATAATAACTAAACCTATATACATAATGAATAGTTAAGAATCATACTAGAGGAGAATGCTTGGTGTATTGATTTTATTAATTAATGATGTATGGTTGCCAACACAAATTTACATTAGTATAACTAAATGCTTGTTACCACTTAGCTGGTCCTTCATAGTGTTTCTAGCTGTCATATCTGGATTCCCTGTCTCTGCTCTCCTTCAGCGTCTAGTCCGTCCATCTGCTCTCTCCGGCTGTCTTCATCTTCCTCCCTCGACTCCCCCGCTTGAAGTCCCCAGAAGAAGTCCTCTCAGCTCCAAGTTCCCAGAAGAAGTGTCTTCGTCCAAGTTCTATATTTTCCACCTTTTTTCATCCCCCTCTCTTTTGGTAGCCTTTTTCCTGATTGGCTGAATACTCTCAGCCTAAGGGATGACCACGCCCTCTCCCCCAGGCCAAGATAAAGCAGCAGGTACAGACTTAGGTATTTCTGGTGGAAGGTGTGAAAAGGTCTTTCGGGACCCTTTTTAAACACTTAGTTGTCGGTCTTTGTCGGTGGTTCTTAAGGGTTTTTATTACCACTTACAAAAGGTTGTCCTAATGGGTTACCCTCCCTCAGGTACCCAACCGCCAGATGTTAGTATGACTTCTGATGTTTATTTGTTTATACCTTTAAACTAATTATTCCACCGACGGTCTTTACAATACATAGCAGGAGGGAAGTATGAATTGCATATGATGTAAATTTTGTGTTTTGAATATTAATGGCCAATCGAAACGTTAAACAAATGATGAGTTGAGAAGTAATATTAATACTTTCACTAATTCTTCAGAAACGTTTCAATAGAACAATATCTTTTGTATGTATCAATAATTTGATGACACAAGTATCAAGGAGCTTACGTCAGTATCGCTTATCCACTGTTTAATTAATGTTTTAAAGAACCATTCATATATTTTAAAAAGTAATAAATAAGTTATAAAAAATAAATGATGTCTCCAGATCTTTTCATACAATAATTTTTTTTCGTTCTTTTAGGCCATTAAATTTCAAACAGCATCGGCTTTCAACTTTCTTGTGAACGATTTGAACAAAATTGACATTACTCATGTTTTTTGCATTCATTTACTAATATATGAACTATATGGTAAGGAAAAATTTCGAATCAGAGTTTTCAACAGCAATACACGCTTTAAAATATTGAAATTAAGTGGTCTTTAATATCGTTTATGTCGTATCTCCATTGATGTCATTCTACAGGACTTAAATGCCCAATGTTCATATGGGCCTTCCTCTAAAGTACCTTTAATATGGTTCTTTTTAAATAATTAACCATCTCTCATTATTAAGAGCTACAAAAAAAAAAAAAAAAAATGCAAAATATAACTTTTGAAAGAATTTGATAAATTGAATAAAGGAGAAAAAAAATAAAAAGGCTTATCCAGGTTGAAAATGAATCTCCGGAAATACTAGTCAGAAGGTGTACGTATAATATATCGTTGGAAAGCAGAGAATTTTAGAAAAATCAATATCTAATATAGAAAGTTGTAGAAGGTAACGGAGAGTAACAAAAATATTATAATAATTTTTGAAAACTAATAATATTTAACGTAAATCACATATATATATATATATATTATATAATACAGATGTATTATATAATATAATATTGTCTACCGTTGATATAATTAATGGGGTTTTCGTTATTTTAATTATTTGTTAGCTGTAACTCCGTGCACTTCAAAAGATTTAGAATTGTCTAACATTGCGAAAAAATAATTTCTATTAAAAGTAGAGCGGTAAGTGAAAGTTGTGTGCTGCGCGCACCAGATTTTTTCGGTTAGGATAATTAAGTAAATAAAAAGTTCGAAAAAGTTCGTGTGTGTGTGTGTGTGTGTGTGTGTGTGTGTGTGTGTGTGTGTGTGTGTGTGTGTGTGTGTGTGTGTGTGTGTGTGTGTGTGTGTGTGTGTGTGTGTGTGTGTGTGTGTGTGTGTGTGTGTGTGTGTGTGGTGTGTGTGTGTGTGTGTGTGTGTGTGTGTGTGTGTGTGTGTGTGTGTGTGTGTGTGTGTGTGTGTGTGTGTGTGTGTGTGTGTGTGTGTGTGTGGTGTGTGTGTGTGTGTGTGTGTGTGTGTGTGTGTGTGTGTGTGTGTGTGTGTGTGTGTGTGTGTGTGTGTGTGTGTGTGTGTGTGTGTGTGTGTGTGTGTGTGTGTGTGTGTGTGTGTGTGTGTGTGTGTGTGTGTGTGTGTGTGTGTGTGTGTGTGTGTGTGTGTGTGTGTGTGTGTGTGTGTGTGTGTGTGTGTGTGGTGTGTGTGTGTGTGTGTGTGTGTGTGTGTGTGTGTGTGTGTGTGTGTGTGTGTGTGTGTGTGTGTGTGGTGTGTGTGTGTGTGTGTGTGTGTGTGTGTGTGTGTGTGTGTGTGTGTGTGTGTGTGTGTGTGTGTGTGTGTGTGTGTGTGTGTGTGTGTGTGTGTGTGTGTGTGTGTGTGTGTGTGTGTGTGTGTGTGTGTGTGGTGTGTGTGTGTGTGTGTGTGTGTGTGTGTGTGTGTGTGTGTGGTGTGTGTGTGTGTGTGTGTGTGTGTGTGTGTGTGTGTGTGTGTGTGTGTGTGTGTGTGTGTGTGTGTGTGGTGTGTGTGTGTGTGTGTGTGTGTGTGTGTGTGTGTGTGTGTGTGTGTGTGTGTGTGTGTGTGTGTGTGTGTGTGTGTGTGTGTGTGTGTGTGTGTGTGTGTGTGTGTGTGTGTGTGTGTGTGTGTGTGTGTGTGTGTGTGTGTGTGTGTGTGTGTGTGTGTGTGTGTGTGGTGTGTGTGTGTGTGTGTGTGTGTGTGTGTGTGTGTGTGTGTGTGTGTGTGTGTGTGTGTGTGTGTGTGTGGTGTGTGTGTGTGTGTGTGTGTGTGTGTGTGTGTGTGTGTGTGTGTGTGTGTGTGTGTGTGTGTGTGTGTGTGTGTGTGTGTGTGTGTGTGTGTGTGTGTGTGTGTGTGTGTGTGTGTGTGTGTGTGTGTGTGTGGTGTGTGTGTGTGTGTGTGTGTGTGTGTGTGTGTGTGTGTGTGTGTGTGTGTGTGTGTGTGTGTGTGTGTGGTGTGTGTGTGTGTGTGTGTGTGTGTGTGTGTGTGGTGTGTGTGTGTGTGTGTGTGTGTGTGTGTGTGTGTGTGTGTGTGTGTGTGTGTGTGTGTGTGTGTGTGTGTGTGTGTGTGTGTGTAGAGTCTATGTGGTAAGAAACTGATATTAAGTCTTTAAGATAATTATATGGCTGTGATGTTACACCGACCTTTTCCCTAAAATCGGCTAACTCGAATTGCCACTTTATATCTTACATTTTACATATTTTTACAACTTTCTTGAAAACGGCTTTTACGAATTAAATAAAACTTTGGGTATCAATGGACATTTCAATGGTATTTAATAATATCTAGGCCATGCCACTTAAAATTCTTATCACTCAAGTTTACCAAGGGCTCAGATATCGAATTTTCAAAATGTCTTCCTCTAAAGTACCTTTAATTTGGTTTATTTTAAATAACTAACTGTCTCTCATTGTTAGTGTTAATAATAAGGTGCCCAATATAAACAATGAAAGAATTTGATGATTGAATAAAGGAAAAATAAAATAAAAATGTAATTAAGAATGAAAATGAATTTCCGGAAATAATAGTAAGAATGAATATGTATAATAAATACATCGTTGGTATACTGAAGCGTTTAGAAAAAAATAATATCGAACATAACTAAGTCGTAGAAGATAATGGAGAGAAAAAAATATATATAAATAATAAAATAATATCATCATTATAAACCAACCGTTTCCACGAAAACTAATAAACATTCTCTAACTAAAAGTAAGATATTACAATTACTTATAAGCTTTTATTCAAGTTCTGGAACAGTTGTTTTGGAGTTTTCTTCCACCAAACCCCGCAGAACTTCGTCATCAAGAGAGGAAGTTCTTCCACGACCTTTTTTGTCTTCAAGGCTGAAGTCTCCCTCCCGAAATTTTTGGAACCACCGTTGAACAGTGTACTCATTAATGCTGCTCTCGCTCCAGAATTGATTGATGTTTCTGGCCGTCTAGACCTCATTCCGGCCGAGTTTAGACACGGAAACCAAAATTATAAGAAAATCATGCGTTGACATCTTAGGAGAGACTAATTATTTCTAAGCAGGGAAGTGTTGCAGAGGTAAACAAACCTTATCGCTTGGAAGAGGACTTTGATTACCTATTGCAAGCGCCTTAGCCCGTACCACTAGCGGATCCAGGATTTAATTTTGGTTGGGGGCTTCAGCCCGAAAGATTTTTTTTCATATACATATAACGATAATTAATTTGAAAAAAATAATGAAATTAATTACCGATATGATATGGTGTTTAAGTGGTTCTTGAAGTCCTATTAAATATAATTACACGAACAAGAATACTTTAAGAGATACTTTTTAATACTTTTTTCTGTAAAACATGGTTATATTTTACCATTTTGGAGAGGCTTCAGCCCGAAAGCCTCCCGTAGGTCCGCCTGTGGCCCGTACGTCTACCCCACCCCCTAAATGATTATATAATCCATTAAAATTGTATTTGAAGTTAGTTACAAAATTATTTCTTTAAAATTTAAAGAAATATTTCAGTGAAGATAAGGATAGGTGTTTGACATTCATAAAAATGAATAATGAGTATTTTAAAGAAAACTCAATATAGTATATATAGTAATAATAGTTAATTTAATATAAAATAAATGAAAGATAGAAAAAAAATATGTGCTCTTTATTTAGATACAAGTGTGAATATGAAAATTTAATTAGTAATAGTTTGAGAAATTAATTTCATTCTAAATTAGTTTAGTCAAAATTCAATCTAGTTTACCAGCCGCTTTATCTGCATGATATTTTTGCAATCCAAAGTAAATATTTACTATACAGGACACAGTTCCACATATCAGAAAGACAAGTCCAATTATTAAGACGGCGATATCTTTCCAGAGGTATATCTTCATAGGCCCGTATCGGTCAGGGTAGTAATGGCAGATAGACATGATTGCGGGAAAAACTATAGACATGAGGCCTCGAAGTGCTCCCACCAATGACAAGAACAGGCCCAACAGTGGGATTCCTATGGCCAAGGCAACTGAAATTATGTTCATTCTTATTATTTTATTATATCCTGTTATAGTAAAATATTGTTAGTAATAATAATCTATCCCTACTAGTAAACGAAGTTGAACATGTTTATTTTAGGAATTACCTGTCAGATTTGGAAATTTAATTTGGTTTAGATATACCGTTTGATGGGGATTTGTCAATTAGTTCAGTCATAACTGAAAAAAAAGTGCAGAATATACCGAAAGAGGAATAACACTTAGATGAAAAACATTAAAAGTTCTATTTCATACCACTGCCGCTTCATGGTGGAGGACGGTTTTCCAGTTTTTCGCTTATATCCCAAAAACGGTTGGTCGCACATAAAATAACTGAAAAACGTTAGCTACTTCGCTAAGGGTATGCGCCCTTTTTGTCTTTAGAGCCATATGATATCTGAATTAAATGTTTAGTTAATACTTATCTGAGAAAATTGAATATAATTTTATAGCAACTGAACGGCTGAATTTCGTCCTCATGTTTTGTTTATTCAGTACGCAGTGCCGTAATATTCACTTTTTCCATGTTTGCGTTCGCTGTGGAGGTGGCCATTTGTTCAACAGCTAAGAGTGCCCATATACATAAAAAAAAAAAAAAAACCCCACCCTCCCCCCCAAAAAAAACAGAAAAACAAACTAAATTTACTCAGTTTTGACAAGAAACAAGTTCTAAGGCCTCAGGTAAGGTAAAGACATTACCTAACCATCCTTCCACCATCTGATTTTCCTAACTTCAGTGAGGTGGCTTACGTGAAACGTCCTGGGCGGAGTTTCTACCGCAAAACTATAATTAAAAGCCTGCTTCTCCTTCAGATAACCTTATTGCTGTTCCTCAATCACCGGATACTAATCCTCTCGAACATATAGTATCTAATCCACACCCTATCTCGAAGGCAGAGAAACTCACATCTATCCTAAACAATCAATCATGACCATAATACGCCGCAGTCAGAGTTAGTAGATCAAATAGGTTCTGTACTGTATAATATTGTTAATTAAAATATAGATATAGATTCTCGATTAGCCGAAAAATACCAACATAATCAAAATATTGACCTTTGCGGAATCAGCTTTCGCTACCTTTATGCGAATTATGGCCGTTAAATTTAATACAAATTTATTTTTAACAATGACTCCTAAAAATTGTAAAGAAATCATTTTTCAGAGGATATCAGAGCTTTTTTTAAATTGCAGTCTTAGTAAAAATTTGATTTGAAAACACCTATTTTTGTTAACAAAAAAGAAAAAAGAATTGAAGTAAAACAAGTTTTATAAGTTATTATATTTTTTATAGTTGAGCAGAAGGACAGTAAAAAGTTGGTCAAGTTTCAAGAAAAAATTATGAACCACCAGCTCAAAAAAGGCAATTTTACAAAACCAACAAATCACGCGAAATTCCACAAAATGACTTGGAAATTCCACTATGTAACTATTCAATAAAACAGTAAAAAATGTATATTGTGCCAACTGAAAATAATCTCACGAATTCCAGAAGGTATCAACAAAACAGTTGAACTAGATTTTGGTGTTCTAAAAAAATAAATAATTTTAGCCGATGTCATGAGTTTTCCCTTACTCGTCCCATTTTGTGTAGGTTGGTCCAAATTGTGCCCATATTGTAGCTATTTGCCAAATATAACATTTATTAAAAACCGGTCTGGTATCTTGAGTAAATCTTTTTTAGGGAGAAAGTTGATATTCGTTTTTCGTTCCTCAAAAACCATTTAAATACGATTTTTTTAGCATTGGAAAAATTAAAATTTTTTGTACGAAATTTTGGCTAGGCGGGACCATTCTAGATTTCGTCAACAACCACAAAACTCGTGATAATTTTAGAACTGCTCCACCAATGCATACAAAAATTAATAGGAATTTAGAGCTATATGCTACATGAAATGTATAATAATTAAAACTAAAGATATAAAAACAAAACGGGTTTTCTTAACTTTTAGCTTGAAAAAAAAAAAATCAAAAAGTTATCGGTGTCAACTGGTGAAGCAGTACTTCAGTTTCCAAGCGGTTATACATTAAAGTTGAATTTGAAGAAAATCGTTAGGAGTTATAAATGCCCTAGTTGATGACCGGAAAAAAAAAAATCATTCAAGAAAATCTGGTACTACAGGTTTTATTATTTTATTTATATAACAATTTGGATTTAAGATTTTTAAAGAACCCCAAAAAGGAATTTAATATTCCCTGCTTCCAAAATATGTAATTGCTCTCAGTTCTAAGTTTTCACCTTGCTTCATGGTTTCGAAGATCTCTCAGACAGAAACCTCACATAAGTCCATAACCCCGTAAACATATGCCCCTTAACAATTTTTATAGTGCTACTTGTTTAATACCAACTCCTTCTCTGTTTCATCTGATAACTTTGGAACTATGAAAAATAGAAAAAAAATTTCTGTTTCTTGTAATCTTAAGTGGGATAATTTTAAAGGTTGTAGAACTTTGATCTTTCTATGTTACAGAAATTGAACATCTTAAATAAAATTTTCTTCTCAATTACTATTTCATTGAGTCAGTTATGCCATAGGTTGAGGCACCATCAACCTATTTATCTGTGGTTGATGGATGATATCTCCTACTTCGAGTGAGTTGGATACCTATAATGATTTATGCCACAAATATGTAAATTTTGTGAAACATCGTTTATTTTCCAGGTAAAGCAGTGGTTTTTGACGAACCACGGAAAAACCACAGAGAACAGTAGAAAATTGTGGAGCAACAAAGAAAAATGATATAAAAAATGTCTGCAAATATTGCTTCTGATGAAAATAAGGCAGCCTCAACCAAAAAAGTTATTTTTTTTTGCGAAACTCAACAAGATAAATAGATATGATGACAGGCTACTTCGAATCTGAAGGAATGACAGCAGTGCAGGCGGAGGGCGATGCAGATACACTAATCTGTTCAGTTCGATCAATCGCGACCCCTTCAGGGTAGACCTTCACCCAGTTGATCAGTATATTGTACATATATTCTTTTGGGTTTTCCACAAACTGCTTTTCATTTCACTATATCATGTAACCTTTTATCCTCTGCTCTTACTTGATACAAGCCTGAACGCTGATCCGTCCGTTTGTAGTCCTATATACTAAGTCAAGAGGTTGACTTAGTATATAGGATATATCCTTTCTCTAGAATATCATCCTCCCACAAAGTCTGGAGATTGATCCCTCCCTTTGTGGTTACCATTCTTGTGGGGTGTTAAGGTTGATCCCTTACACCGCAGAACAAGAGCGATCGGGTGCTAAGGTCATCCTTCTACTCATCTTCCTTCATCCACTCATTTTACCATCCATATTGAACACGCTCTGTCGAGGCCTTCTGGTAACTGCATACTCTCTGCACATGTACCTCGACACCTCTCTTCTAAGTTGAACTTAGAACAGCTTTCATCTACAAGTTCTGCAGCTTCACACCATTTTCTTCAAGCATGACTCCAAGTGTAGCAATGACTAGGAAACAGTCTGGATCCTACTGAATAGTAATGGTTCATGAAAGAATTGATATTAAAACCAGTGCCTTCCACGCTTTCTGAAGCTTCTGAATAACACATTAAATATTAATTTAAAGATTAATAAGATATTAATCTTGCGCCTGCAAAATAAATGACACCAGGGCTGTGTTGCAAGGGGCCAATGCAAGAAGGCAAACCTACCATGCTCAAAATTATGTACTTATTGTTTAGGAGAGACATGCCAAAATTCTCCTCCTTCTATTGACTGTTTCGATGATGATCTTGAATAAATGAAAGGTACACTTGTAAATTAAGTCAAGTTTTAAATTGTTGCATTACATAAAATATTGTATTAAATACATATTTTTATTTAAATGAACAATTCATTTGTTATGTTTTTTACATTTTTTTTTATGAAAAGATATATAAAGAATGCTATATGCTCAGACACATAGTTTTAACTGAATTATCCCAGTAGGAATACAGCTTTGAAATCGCGACTTTTTGATTAAAATATTCATCAAATATTAGACAAACAATTTTTCGAACATTTCTCTTGTTTAGGAGTAGAAAAAAGTTTACCGATTTGACAACATTCTCCAAGTTATGAGGGACGACAGACAGAAAACTAAGAAAACATTTTACGTCACATAGATCAATTTACGGCTCATTTGTAATTTCAGCTCATTAGAAAAACCTCAATATAATCCAAAAGAAGCATCCTTGCTGATTACATTAGTACTTTCAGAATTGATGAACATTGGTCATTTACGGAGATATGAGGAAAAACATAAAATAAGACAGAAAGTTCTAGGTGGCCATCTTTGACACTTCATTTGGGATGGAAGTGGCCATGGGATTTTAGGGGACTTTTTATGGTTTGTTCTAAATTCGATAAGGAACTAATCACCAAATTTTCAGGCAATTATGAGTTTTCTTGATATCAAATCATAAATTTACTGGGCTAGTATGAACATACTTGTCAGCAATCATCTATCATTTGTCGATTTCAAATGGGTTAACCAAAGAACAGAAAAATAGTGCTTAAAATCATATTTGATCAAAGCGAATAGAAACGTATCAGAAATGTGTCAGCAGATTGTATTCTTTGTTTTCTCATTACCAAAGATACAGAGGACGGGATTGCCTAGAACGCTGGGGCTTGGGTCACAGAGTATCCGGTTCTAAATGTAGTGGGCTCGATTCCCACCTGGGCTGCTTAATTTTCATTTCTCTGCGGCCCCGGGAAATGAATCTTGACATTCCCATTCTGGTAAGTGGGCGGTGGCAAGCTCAGGAAAGCCGTCAAAGGTTGGCAAAAAGTACCACGGATAGGGCGACATCAATTCCAGTACCAAAGTTAGAGAATCCTTGTATTTATGCGGGATATTTAAAAAAAAAAAAAGTGCTTTCTTTACCATACGCGCTACAATTATCAAAAGTATAATTTTCTGCTTGAGGCTTCTTTTTATTTTCTTGTACAGGATATGAAAAATACAATTTTTCGATCTCGGTGCCCCCCTCTCCGTCTTCCGGATCACTTTCGAATATAACCAAAACTGCTAATTTTCGCACTTGTTTCGGGATTTTTTCCCATTATGTCCATGAAGGAGCAAGTTTTCAAAAAAAAATATTCTATATATTTTTAAACTAGATTAATTATGCTATAATTAAGGACCAGAACAGGCTCAGCAAATCAAATACTTTACGAGATACAGGTTTTCAAATTTTGTAAATTATATTTTCAAATGATATTATTTTTCATGTTTGATCTTATGTAATAGTCTTTTATCTTAAATAATCTGTCTGATACGAGTGAGTGAAGTAAATATTTATACATTTTGATATTTTGAAAAGGGAGTGATTGAGGGAGAGGGGAGAGTTTTGGCGGCAGAGGATAGTCCTTGGGCCAGACCCACGAGAAGGGGGTCTGGCCCAAGGCCCCCTCCTTTCACATCACTATAAATTACATATATTTGTATTATATATTAAATTAGTTGTAAATATACTTTAAATTAACAATGTCACCATAAAAAAAGTGTCCGATTGTCCCAAAATGGCGTCCAAATATGGTGGATTGATGACTGTGACGCGTTAGTTTTTCGGTCACGATATTCAGCAGTTGGTTAATATTATCATAGTTGGTCTTTTATTAAAGCTGAATAGTCATAATAGAAAATAATAAAAGATTAAAAAAGTTTAAAACTTGTTGGTCTTGGTAATAAAATATACTAGTAAATTCAATTTTTTCATGTCGTTCAAAATGAAGTTTAAAATCAAGCGTCATCAGTAACTTAACGGCCAACAATAACGGAAAATGTCTTGAAATAAAACATCTACAGAATCCATTTTTCTTTTCCAAATCACTGATTAATTTTTAATATATTTGAAACAGTTGTTTAGTAGATGCACTTAATCGGCAGAAAAGCGGCACTGGCGTTGACAGCTTCAGTCATCTGCCACCCCATTCGGTTCTCATAAATGGCATACATACAGTGATACTCTTTTCATCTGTATATTACCTATTTCTTTTACTAAATAATGTTTCCGTCATGTCCTTGCTATCATATTTTCAAGGATTTTGAATCTTTTGAACAGTGATCGCAGAATTTCTTTTCTTGTGGATTTTTGTTCTTCGCTTTTTTATATATTTATATCTCAAGACATGATTGGTCTCAATATCTAACAATGCTCTCTGAAATGAAATATTTAAGACGAGGTGAGTTTTGAAATTTTTTTTCTGCCCGCCGGTTTAGTAGGAAGAAGACCGCATCAAATGACTCAGGTCATTCTAGTTCAATTATTATATTAATTAGCTTATAATATTAGATAAACATAAGGTTACTACTATCTTTTATTATTTATAGCCATTCCTAGTATAAGGCAGGCCATTGAAGACATAATATATATTTTTTATATCTAATTATTTATTTATTGAGTATTACAAGAATCTGTCACGCCACCTGGACATTAGTTATAGTGAGGTAGGATAACGTTCACACTATATGTACAAGTAATATAAAATAAATAGAAGCAAAATAACAATAAATAATAATCAAAAAGTGTATAAAATAACTAAAAAATAAGGAAATTAAAACAAAGAAAAAAACACATGCATATCTATATACATTATTTACACACAACCAGGCCAGAGAACTCCGTGGCAGACTTGTTTCCAACTATGGAGGGAAAAGCAGGACTCCAGAAGAACTGCTCTCTGACTGCTAACCGCATCACTGGTACTAAAGCCAGCGGAGATTGATCAATGATTGATGAAGCGCTTTACCCACATACACGTATGAGTGGGGAATTTGACCATAACCAGAGCTTCAATATATACAATCTACAACAGGTCGCTGGACCATTGCCGTTTTAATCTTCTTGGAAGATTATATCGATGGGTGGTTGTTGATGAGGATTTTGCAAAAGGATTTGGATGATACCTAAGCTTTTGGTGAAATTTTGAGAATTATTCTGAGCTAAGGTCGAGGACAAATGGGATGTTGAGGTCATGATGTAGGATTTTGTTGGTTACATAGAAAGAAGGCGATTGATTTTAGAAAATTTTGCTGTTCCCCACAGTTCTAGCCCGTAGGCTCAAAATAGATTTCACTATTGTCTTGTTTTCGTAGTAACTTGCTTCATAGTAACTTGGTTTCAATTGAAAGTTTACATTTTCTGTTTAGTAGTCTGTCGATTTGGCCAGCTACCACTGAACAGAAACTCACATCTTTCAGTTGAAAACAAACTACTAATTTATAGAACTGTACTTAAACCCATCTGGACCTATAGAATCGAACTGTGGGGGAGAGCTAAATCTTCGAGCATCAAACGTATCCCATCCTTTCAATCCAAAGTCCTTCGAACAATACTCAATGCTCCGTATTACGTCACAAATAAAATCCTACATCATGATGTATGTAGGCATTATGATCTCAACAACCAATTTCATCCAGATTCTCAAACTTCCAACAATAACTTATTCACTCACTCATTCTACTCCCTTATTATAATCCCTCTCCAGCTCCAACCACCCATATAATCCCCCAAGAAGGTTGAAACGGAAATGGCTCCACAAAACCTTTTGTAAATACGTTACTGGAGTTCTGGCAGTGGCCAGCTTCTTCGCTCAAGTCCTGAGTGTATGTGGCTTTAGCGTTCTCACTCAGCCTCCACTGGCTTTCAAACAGTGATGCAACTGGGAGAGAAACGCTGGAATCTCTTTGATCACTGCTTTGTCTTTCACATGAGAACTGCAAAGCATGGTTCAGGGTTCTCTAGGCTGTATTGTGTACAGGAATGAATGTGAAAAGTAATTTTTTTTTCTTTTTATTATCCTTTTAATGTTTTTTTTTTTCTTTTTACAAGTATTTTCTATTTTTTCTATTTATAAGTATTTTATTATATTACTCTCTTGTTCTTTTATTATATATATTTTCTATTTACATGCTTTCTTATTTATTTTTTTCTCAATATGCATATAATAGTATGAATTTAATCATAGAGCCTTAATACCCAATGCCCTTGAATGTGGCAGATTGTATTATTCCTTCAATAAAAAAGAAAAGAAAAACAGGGAGTCTGTATAGTTAGCTGTATCGTCGGTTAAGTTCCTGTTTTTTAAGTCTAGTATGGGGTTCCACATTAGTCGTCTGTCTAATGAACTTGAAGTCTAAGGGACGTTGACAAGGGATTTGAGTCCAACCAGCCAACGAACTGGTGAGATCTATTTCATTTGAAGGAGGAGGAATATGTGAAATTTGATGCTTGTGAGAATATTGATTAGGTATATTAGAATGTATAGGATCTTGAGGATGGGGTCGAGGTTGTTGTTGCGACCGCAATTATCGCTTTGGTTCTTACCTCCAAGTAGATAGGAGAATGAAACATTAGAGTTCACTATTCTAGCAGGTTCTCTTCTTGGCCTAGTTGTCTCGTCTTGAATCCGGGTGTTCTCTGGTATCTTGTTTTGAAGTACTTAAAGATTTGGTAACCCTTATTGTTCGCCGGTTGTTCCTCCTAGCACAGGGCACAAACTCGTTTCGGTTTAGTGCACTCTGCTGATTTATGTTGTTCACCGTATTTCACGAAGAGCGACAAGTGGTAGCAATAAGTCTTGTTGTAGTCGTACGCCTGGTGGCACTTCACGGTTGCTCTCTTGGAATAGATCTTCTCATGCTCATGTAGAATATTCTGGGAATATCATATATTTTTTCGACACCTGGTGATGGATCCAGCTCAACGAAACACAAAGGTAGTTCTTACCCTTGACTGCTCCTCCTTCAAAACCTTGGTTACCTGACGTAATTTGAAACTAAACGTCGTTAGTTTCTTCTTTATTACAGGCGGGGTCGAGGATTGAAGATTTCTTATTACAACTCGTAACGCCCTCTCTTGCCTCATCTGGTAGTGTGAAAATTCGCCTTCGTTTCTGATAAATATTTTACTATTTTTCGATACACTCCAGCAGTATCTGGAATTATTTTAGTGTCATTGTCCTATTGATACATGAATAACTGCCGGAGCAGATTTTGTTTACTTGGTTGCACAAAAACTGAAAATTCTTTACATTTTTCAGAAATATCGGAGGAGACCTTGGTTACCTGGGTATTGCTGCAGACTCCATTACTTCTGTGTCATTCTCGAGCGCTTGGAACGTGTTTGGAGTAAATAAAGGGGAGACATGCCTCATTGAGGCTGAGGTTCTGAATCTGAAGTGTTCCCAGTGATCATTGGAGGTGGATTACTCGTAGGGGTTTTTTTTTTTTTTTTTTTTGGTAAAACACGAGGGGTAGAGCCGTCTGACCGAGTCCTCTTAGTGGGCACCTTACTGGACATCACTTGGTGATAATACCGCATATAACAAGAGAAAAAAAAATAAAATGTGAGAAAAAATAGGGTATCAAACAGTAAATATCAATTGCTCTGATGTACACGTGAACTGTATTTAGTGAATAATCAGAGAAATTCCGCGGAAAAATGAGCAAATACTGAGAGGCGAGTTGAGAACACAATCTTCGCATCAGCTGATCCACTGCCTTCTATGAAGACATAATCATGAAAATTAGCTTAACATTTTCAAATTTCTAAAATTCCATTCACATCATTTACAATTTTTATATGCACTTGATGTAAATGTTGGTTAAATAAATTTTTATTTCAATTTCATTCTTATTTTTTTTATTGGGTTATGAAAACTGATCTCCCCCTGCTCATACCAAATCTTCACTCTCCCTCATCCCTCCTGCAAAATATTTAAATGAATATAAATTTACTTCAGTGGTTCATATAAAACAGGTTATTGAAGATATAAAGATTGTAGCATTTGAACAAAGATGGAAAATAGGTCGAAAAATTTCCAAAACTTTGAAAAGCTGTATCTCAAAAATTATTAATCTAATCGAATCTGTTTAAGACAAAAACAGCCCTAGAAAACAAGGAATACTGTTCGGGTGCATTTCTGGACATTGCACAGGCATTTGACCGGGTATGGCACTCCGGACTGCTCTTCAAGCATAAAATCCATTTACCTCAGTCCTTGTACCTAGTCCTAGTCCTTGTACCTAGTCCGATCCTACCTCTCTGACCGCTCCTTCCGAGTTCGCTGTGGAACAGAATTTTCCAATATCTACTCCGTTAAAGCCGGTGTTCCCCAAGGCAGCGTCTTGGGTCCCGTGCTTTACATCCTCTTTACTGCTGACATCCCTATTCATCCCGATACTTTTCTTGCAACATTCGCTGACGACACCGCAATCTTATCATCCAACTCTGATCCCAACATAGCATCCTTAAATCTCCAAAACCACCTCACCTTGATTGAGCACTGGTGTAATAACTGGCGCATTAAAGTTAATGAATCTAAATGCCAACATATTACCTTTACACTCCGACGCAGTTCCTGTCCACCAGTACACTTTAATTCCATCCAGCTTCCTTACTCAGACACAGTCCGGTATCTTGGCTTTCATTTAGACCGAAGACTAACGTGGAACCCACATACTAGACTCAAAAGACAAGAACTCTACCGACGATACGGCCAGCTATACAGACTACTAAACAGAAAATCCAAACTTTCTATTGAAAACAAATTACTTATCTACAAGACAATACTGAAACCTATATGGACATACGGACTTGAACTGTGGGGGACAGCAAAAGCTTCTAACATCAAACGTATTCAATCCTTTCAATCTAAAGTCCTTCGAACAATAGTTGATGCTCCGTTCTATGTAAATAACAAAATCCTACACCATGACCTTAATATCCCATTTGTCCTAGACCTTATTCCAGAAAAATTCTCCAAATTTCACCAGAACCTTACCTATCATCCAAATCCCCTTGCACAATCTCTATCCAGCACCACCCATCCTTACAATCCTCCTCGAAGGTTGAAGCGACAGTGGCCCAGAGACCTTTTGTAAATAAGCATCTATTGGAGTTTTGGCAATGGCCATACGGCCATCCTCCATTCAAGCCCGAGTGTGTATGATTAGGTTAGTTCTTTTGTTTATATACATTTATTTTATTTTATTGTATTTATTTTAATTTTATTTTATTGTATTTATTTTAATTTTATTTTATTGTATTTATTTTAATTTTATTTTATTGTATTTATTATTATTAAGTTTCTGTATTATTTATTTTTTTTTTTATTGTAAATAGAGTGTGAGTGTGCTTTCTCTGATCACTATTATAAATGTCCTTGATGTGACAGAATGTAATATTTCTAAATAAACAAATATAAAAAAAAAAAAAATAATAATTTATGGCATATCTTGTATCAGTTGTATCGAAATTACCCATATTGAAGTTTTAGAGTACACCATGCAGTGTGTTATCTGTCAGTGCCTGTTAGTTTACGTCAACTCGAATAATTTAATAATAAATATTTTTATTTGATAAATGATTTCATTACAATAGATATAACACTCATATTACTTACATGTTACAACCACCATACTCATTTTGACGATGTAATCTATTAGCAGTGTACACCTGGTTACTTTCGGTTCACTATACCTGTGCCATATGATGTCGTATGGTACATAAAATTGCACAGCGTAGGTCATGAAAATTACTGCAGAATAGAGACCTCTTACAATGTGTGCAACGCTGAAAAATAAAAGATCAAATTAATTAATCAACTCTATGTTAATCAAATCCGAACAAACCTTTTAGACTAGCAGCTACCGATCATTTTATTTAACTGAAGGACACTTGTAGGTAATTAACTTTTTAAGTTCTGGATAAACCTAATATGAACAAACAACTTTGGTCAATCGATTGAAAGCCGTTGCTTTAAAACTAAATTAAAGTGGCGTAATATCTATTTTCATAAATATATTGACGATGTAAGGACTACACATTAGTATCAATTATATTGGAGTCAATGAAACTGGTTTATATTATTTTTTTAAAATATTTATAGATGCTGCTTCAATATTATTGCAAGAGTTTAAATGTAATTGTACGCTTAAGGACAATATGAGTAATATTAAATCTTACATGCGGACGTTGAGAGGCTTTGGACGATACTACACTGACAGACAAAAAATTCCACCCACTTGATTTTTTCATCTAAAAATATTTCTGCCACTTGTCAAAAAAGTTGTATTTGTATATAATTTATGGATTTTAGTATTTATGGAATTTTATAATCTTTATACCTTTAATAATCAAAATGTGATTGGCTAAGAAAGATTGGAGAAAAAAAAATTGAAAAACGAACCATTATTATTCTAAAAGAAATTAATTACATCACCGTTTAGTAGCGGGTGTTTCCTCCTCTTGCCTTCACTACTTCTTAAAGACGCCTCGGTATACTTTCCACCAGTCGGGAAATGTCCCTTTGCTGGTGGATAGCCCATTCCTCCCGAAGAGCCCTTTCAAGGTCCTGCAGTGTATCAGGAAGTGTTGCACACGCTCTTATTTGTCTTCCGAGGTTATCCCATAAATGCTCAATGGGGTTCAAATCTGGAGAACGTACTGGCCAGGCTAAAACCTCAATATTGTTCTGTTGAAGGAACGTCTGCACTATGCGGGTGACATGTGGGCGCGCATTATCGTGCATTAGTTCCAAAATCTCATCTACATAGCGAGTGGCCGTCAAAGACCCTCCACGAACTACAACCAATTCTTTGCGGCGCTCCATTGAAATCCCAGCCCACATCATTATTGATTGATTAAGGAACCACGTTGGAAAAGTTGGCTCTGGGAAAAATTACAGGCGGCATATCTTTCCTTTCTTCTTCTCCACACCCTTTCACGCCCGTCAGGAGATCGAAGAGCGAATCTTGACTCATCTGTAAAAAGTACATCACTCCATTCGTCCATAGCCCAATGGCTGTGTTCTCGAGCAAGAGTTCTATTCCGTGTTACTCTGTGAGTTCTGGTCAACTCTGGTCCTCTTACTGGACGAAAAGCCATTAATCCATACTCATTTAATCTTCTCCGAGCGGTACGTTCAGAAATTTGCACACCTCGAACTTCTTCGAGCTGATGAATCGCTTGAACAACGGTAAGGTGCCGGTTTCGTAAAATTCTCAAAGTCAATAACCGGTCATCCCGTGGTTTTGTTACCCTAGGCCGTCCAGAACCGGGCCTTCTATTGTAAGAACCAGTTTCCCGAAAACACCTGACGGCGTCTCGTAAAGTTTCATATGGAACTCCGATGGTATTAGCTGCATATCTTATGGAACGTCCATCATCAATAAGTGCCACACCACGCGCAACATCCTCAGCAATAAGAGGCATTTTTAAACTTAATATTGGAAAAATTAAAAGCCGGAGACTAAGAAATGTGCTGCAAGAAACGGCACTGAACTAATGATACTAAATAAACATTTTGATTCCCTAGAAAGTAAACATTGGAATCTAGAATCATTTCATTGAATTAAGGATTAAGGGTTATTGTCCTCTATATTAACATTCCTAATTGAAAACAAACAAAAAGATTACCTATTTATTCATTAAAAACAATAGATCAATCCAAAGCAGAAATATTTTTAGATGAAACATGAAAAAATCTAGTAGGTGGAATTTTTTGCCTGTCAGTGTATATTTTTATCGTGTACGATAAAATATACAATAGTATATTATACACTTGAGCGCGGGTGTGTGAGTGAGAGAGAGAGAGTGTGTGTGTGTGTGTATGTATGTGTGTGTGTGAAATAGACTTATCGGAAGTGCCAATTTATACCAACGGTTATACACATTTTCATTAGTTTCTCAAAAACGGCTCAAACGATTTTGATTAAGCTCTGTGTAACACTGTGTACTTTAATATCATATAGGTCTTATCCCCATTTATGACATTCTACACTTTTTCAATTTGAGAACACTAATTTCTTTAACGGACATCACATGTTTTCATGGAAATTAAATGAAATTGACTAACCAAATGTAAACTTTAAAAATATTTTTAAGTTTGAAAAAAAAAATTAAGTTCATCTAAATAAGGCAATGACATTGTTTAAAAAACTATTTCATTATACTTATGTGAAAGAAGAAGTGAAATATAAAAATATTTCATGGATGTAATAGGCATATATTTATTACCTTTAATACATTAAGTGTAGTTTAATATTTCTAGATCTGATATTATATTTAAATAATTAGGTATCATCAGCTGATGCAAAGGTTGTCTTCTCAACTCCTCTCTCAGTTTTTGCCTATTTTATAGCGTAATCTCTCTGATTATTCACGTAATAAAGCTAAAGTGTACATCAGAGCAGTTGATATTTACTGTTGACATCTTTTTTTTTTGTTATTTTTAATTTTTTTTTTCCTTCTTCCTTTACTTTTCTCTTATAATATGCGGTATGATCAGCAAGTGATGGCCAGTAAGGTGCTCAAGAGGACTCGGTCAGACGGCGTTAGTACACCACGTGGTTCACCAGCCAAACAAAGGACTCGTCGCTGCCTACGAGAAATACCTCCAGTGACCAAAGTGAACACTTCAGAACCAGAACCTCAGCCCCAATCAGGTACGTCTTCGCAAGAAATGATTGAAGAATCGCCTTTCATTACTCCAAACCCCTACCAAGTGCTTCAAAATGACCGAGAAGTAATGGAGACTGCAGCAATACCGAGAGAACCAAAGCCTCCTCCGATATTTGTGAAAAATATCAAAAATTTCCAGATGTTCTGCACCCAACTAAATAAAATCTGCTCTGGCAGTTATTCATGCCTTAACAGGACCAATGACACCAAAATAACACCTGATTCTGCTGAAGCCTACCGAAAAATAGTGAAGTACTTATCAGAAACAAATGCGAATTTTCACACTTAGCAGCTGAGGCAGGAAAAAGCGTTACGAGTAGTGATAAGAAATTTACACTCCTCAACCCCCACTGAGATTATTAAAGAAGAACTAACGACGCTTGGTTTCAATGTACGCCAGGTAACAAACGTTTTGAAGGAGGACAGGGAGCAGCCAGGATTACGAAATAGGATCCCACTACCATTGTTTTTCGTGTACTTGGAGCCATCACCAAGTATCGAAAAAATATATGATATCAGAAGAATATACTATACAATGGTGAAAGTTGAGAAGCCATACCCCAAGAGAGACATCGTGCAGTGCCATAATTGTCAGACCTATGACCATACGAAGACATATTGCCACCATCTGCCGCGTTGCGTGAAGTGCGGTGAACAGCACAAATCTGTAGAGTCCACCAAACGTATACAAGATCCAGCAGTATGTACCCTATGCTTGGAGGGACACCCAGCCAACTACAAAGGCTGCCAAATTTACAAGAATCTCAAAACCAGACACCAGAAAAACCGGATTCAAGATGAAGCACTAACAATTAAAAGAGAGAGAGAGCCTTCCAGAATTGTAACCAATGATGTATCATTCTCTCAACTACTTAGAGGTAAGACTTCAACCGATAAATGTCAAGCCCTTCCACAACAACAAACTCAACCCCAACCTCAAAATCCTCTTCATCCTAAAATACCTAAGCATCAACAACAAATTCCTCATATTCCTCCTCCTTCAAATGCAACAGATCTCACAAGTTTGTTAGCATCTTTCCTCACCGATTTCAAATCCCTTGTTACTCCACTCATATCACTCCTCACAAATCTTGTATCTCACCTCATCCCTCCTTTAAAAAATCCTTAAATGACTCACATCCCTAAACCCATATCCATTCTTCTTTGGAATGCGAATGGTGTTAGAAATCATACAGACGAACTATCTACTTTACTACTTGACAAGAACATTGATGTGGCACTAATTACCGAAACTCGACTAACCACTAAACAGCACTTCAAAATACCACAATACCTAACATATCTTACTGAATACCCTGACGGAAAAGCACATGCCGGTACTACTGTAATTGTACACCAATCCCTCTCCCATCACGTACTCCCATTACCTATATATGATTTCCTACAGTCCACCGCTATCCTGATAAAAACCTTCTCCTTTCCGGTTACTCTTGCATCAGCGTATTGCCCTCCTAACCGATTCATATCCAATGCCCAATTCAGTTCTCTCCTCGACTCCTTAGGACATCACTTCATCTTAGGTGCAGACCTAAATGCCAAGCACCAACAATAGGGTTCCAGAACCACGAATTTTCGTGGCCGAACCCTGCTGTCTGCACTCAATTCCCAACGTTTTCACCTCCTTTCCCCCAACTCTCCTACCTACTGGCCCACAGATCCCAACCGTAATCCTGATCTTCTTGATTTCTTTATCCACAGCGGCTTAAGTCCCCTCAATTGTTCCATTACACGTCTAAATGAACTTTCCTCTGACCATAGTCCTCTAATCCTTAATGTTTCACTTGAACCCGTTCCCAAACCTTCTCCACCGTCATTCATTAGGGGCCCAGTAAACTGGGACCTTTTCCGCCAAATAATCTCCGATAATATTGATCTCAACATATCCCTCAAAACTCCCGATGACCTTGATAGTGCCGTAAATTCCTTTACTACCACAATCCAACAAGCCGCCTGGACTGCCTCCTTCCCAAAAGACTCCTCCAGAATTCCTATAAAGACCATTCTACCCCAACACCTCCTTGACCTAATCCACACCAAACGCCGTGCCAGATTATTATGGCAACGTACCCGACATCCTACCGACCGCTGCTCCTATAATTACTACTGCAAACAATTAAAACTGGAATTAGCCACCTTCAGATCACAATCCTTCAACTCCTACCTATCCTCCCTCTCTTCTCGCGACAATTCCCTTTGGAAAACCACAACAAAAATCCTAAATCCTCACCGCATTTCCCATCCCCTCCGACGAGATGATGGCTCCTGGGCAGCATCTGACGAAGATAAAGCTGAGGAGTTCGCCATTCACCTATCCAATACATTTATTTCACATCCGGAATCCCATCCTGCCCACACCGTAACAGTAGAAGAACTCCTTACATCACCAATCCCACTTTCCTTGCCCCCAAAAGCTATTCATCCTTCCGAAGTAAAATTTCAATTAAAAAAAACTAATCCCCCGTAAAGCTCCTGGACATGATCTCCTTACACCTCAAATCCTTCGACAACTTCCATCCAAAGCAGTCATATTCCTTACATATATCTACAATTGTATCCTACGCACCACCCACTTCCCTCTGTTATGGAAACACTCCACTATTATCCTTTTCCCAAAACCAGGCAAACCTCCCAATAGCTCAACATCCTATAGACCAATCAGCCTACTCCCAATCCTTTCAAAAATTTTTGAAAAGATCCTTCTGAAACGAATCCTACCCATTATAGAATCCCAAAATATCCCTTCCCATCAGTTTGGTTTTCGCTCTCAACATTCTACTGTTCAACAAGGACTCCGAGTTGTTGATCATATTTCCTCAGCCCTAGAAAACAAGGAATACTGTTCGGGTGCCTTTCTGGACATTGCACAGGCATTTGACCGGGTATGGCACTCCGGACTGCTCTCCAAGCTTAAAATCCATTTACCTCAGTCCTTGTACCTAGTCCTCCGATCCTACCTCTCTGACCGCTCCTTTCGAGTTCGCTGTGGAACAGAATATCTACTCCGTTAAAGCCGGTGTTCCCCAAGGCAGCGTCTTGGGTCCCGTGCTTTACATCCTATTTACTGCTACATCCCTGTTCATCCCGATACTTTCTTTGCAACATTCGCTGACGACACCGCAATCTTATCATCCAACTCTGATCCCGAAATAGCATCCTTAAATCTCCAAAGCCACTTCACCTTGATTGAGCACTGGTGTAATAACTGGCGCATTAAAGTTAATGAATCTAAATGCCAACATATTACCTTTACACTCCGACGCAATTCCTGTCCACCAGTACTCTTTAATTCCATCCAGCTTCCTTACTCAGACACAGTCCGTTATGTTGGCTTTCATTTAGACCGAAGACTAACGTGAAACCCACATACTAGACTCAAAATACAAGAACTCAACCGACGATACGGCCAAATATACCGACTACTAAACAGAAAATCTAAACTTTCCATTGAAAACAAGCTACTGATCTACAAGACAATACTGAAACCTATTTGGACTTACGGACTAGAACTGTGGGGATCATCAAAATTTTCTAACATAAAGCGCATCCAATCCTTCCAGTCAAAAGTCCTTCGAACAATAGTCGATGCTCCTTTCTATGTAACAAACAAAACCCTACATCATGACCTCAACATCCCATTTGTCCTAGACCTTATCCCAGAAAAATTCTCCACATTTCACCAGAACCTTACGTACCACCCAAATCCTCTTGCACAATCCCTATCAAGCACCTCCCATCCCTATAATCCTCCAAGAAGGTTGAAACGGCAGTGGCCTCGCGACTTTTTGTAGATTGTATAATTAGAGTTCTGGCAATGGCCAGATTCTTCACTCAAGACTCAAGACATGAGTGTATGTGGCTAAAGAGGACCCTACACGGTAATTCATGAATGAACGTCACAAGAAGTTCCAAGATTGTCCGCGATCGCTTTGATCATGAAGACCCCTACACGTTCAATCATTACTGATCATTACTTATCGTTGCTGATACCAATTTAGCTCAGTTGTAAACATAGAAACAGCATAGATATGCTTATTTGGACATTGTCATTTATAATATTGGGCATCAAGAGAAAAACCTAGATATAATAATTACTTCCTAGTGCCTGAAAATCGTTTAGACCAAAGTTAGAAAAATATAAGTCAACTACATACAAAAACCTAGGAAAAGTATTGCGAAAATAATCTATTTGTTAAGAAAAATGGAAAAATTAATGGCAAATAAACACAACAGTTAAAGATTTTTTTTCTATAAGTTAATTGTGAAGTTTCCACTTTTTTTACTCTTCAATTTATTGCCTACTTGACTATTTAAAGAAAAAAATAGTTGAAAATGGTTAATAATAATATAGACTAGGGATAAACAACGATTTACTTAATAACGAGACCTTGGTAAACTAACCTATCTAGTAGTAGTCTCATAGAAAATCGTTTTGACTAAAGTTAGTAAAATATAAGTCTACTACTTACAAAAATTAAGGAAAGGTATTGCGAAAATAATAAATTTGTTGAGAAAAATGGGAAAAGAACTGATAAATATACACAACGATAAAGTTTTTTTTCTTAAAGTAAATTGTGAAGTTTCCTCATTTTTTTTTTTTAATTTGTTGCACACTTGACTATTTAAAAGAAATAGTTGAAGATGGTTTAAAATTGTAAACAGGGGATATGAAAAATTATTTAACTATTTACATATAATGAAAATCAGAAATTTATAATGGTTGTGAGGCCTAGGTAACCTAACCTATCCAGCAGTATGGTTAGTCTCCGCACTACTTTTACCTCAGTCCCCCCTCCACTTCTCGTGAATGAACCTTTGATTTCCGGATGTTCAGAAATCCGCAGCGCACCACCATCAGTACTTCATTCACTACCTTACACGACAATTCGGAACGCCATTAGTGCAATTCCGATTGACCGTGTAGGGTCCCCTTAAAGTGCTCTCGATCAATCTCAGCTGGCTTTAGTACCAGTGACGCGGTTGGGAGAGTAGCGTAGGGTTCTCCTGGAGTTCCCTCGCCTGATTATTTATAGGTATGCATGTGTTTTTGTTGCTTAGTTTTAATTTTCTTTTTTTTTTAGGTTATTTTATTTTATTATCTATTGTATATGCTTTTGATTATTATTTTGTTTCTATTTATTTTATTTTTTTTGTACATATAGTGTGAATGTCATCCTACCTCACTATAATCAATGTCCAAGAGACAGATTGTTATATTACTCAATAAAGAAAAAAAAATAGGTATCAACGTCCGTTTATTCCGAAAACGGTCATGTAACTTTTTAGACAATTGAATTAGAAAATAATTTCATGAATTTTTCCCTTGTGAAATCCCAACATTATCATGTCTTCCTCAAAAGTACCTTTAATTTGGTTTGTTATAAATAATTAAATATTTCTCATTGTTATGAGTTATGAAAAATATGCTAAATGTAACTTTTGAAAGAATTTGATAATTGAATAAAGGATAAAAAAAGAAAAGTGCTTATCCAAGTCGAAAAAAAATATCCGAAAAAAATAGTCAGAAGATATGCATTGGCAAGCGGAGAATTAAAAAAACAAAGAGTACCTAATATGGAAAGTTGTAGAAAGTAACGGAGAGTGACGAAAAAATATAAATCATAATTTCTAAAAACTAACATTCTTTATCGTAAATTACATGTTTTCAAGGAAATTAAATGAAATTTTCTTGCTAAATTAAAACTTTTGATATATTTTTTAAAGTTTGAAATTTAAAATCCCCGCAATCAAGGCAATAACATTATTTAAGATAATATCTATTTCATTGTACTTGTGTGAAAGAAGAAGTGAAATATAAAAATATTTCATGGATATTTTTATAACCTTGAATATATATATTGTAGTTTAATAACCCTAGATCTGATATTTAAATAAATAGATATCTATCTTACGTTTATTCCGAAAAATCATCATGCAACTTTATTTTGTTATAATGATTGCAACTTTATTATGAAAATTAATGTATTTTCTTACTAATCAAAATCTTAGCTAATGGTATAAGGACATATCATGTCATAAATTCTATCTTCATTTCTGGACTTTAATTCCGCTAGATGCGCGGGTTGTCGTACTCCCGCACAAGAGCATCCCAGACCAACTGATATGAGCTAAAAGAGAACAGAGAGAAGTGAAGTCGGCTCACCGAGAAGCGCATTTTTTAAGTGACGGAGTTTATTTATCGGCATCTAGTGGGAGTTTAATTGGTATTGAAAATAGGAACGACTAAACGTCTCAAACTACCTACATCTGAAGTTCAGGTAGCATGAAAGAGAAATCCACTACTTTTTGTGCCCATTGGTTGATCTATATTTGACCAGAGAATTATTGCGATTTTGGGGAAGAAGTCTTCATCAAGAAGACTTCATCAAGATGAGGAAGATTCAGACAGTGAAAACTTGAAAAGTCATTTAGAAAAAAATATGGATTTTCTTAACAATGAGGTATACACAGGATAACGTATTAAGTTAGAAGTAAAGATTTAAAAATATCTAGTGACGTGGAAATCACTGTTTGTTTTTTGGAACATTGAAATAAAGATCAACCAGTAATGCCTAGAAAATCTAATTTAGGTTGTATTTTTTTGCCGGAAAGTACATGATAGTAATTCTTATTTTGAAGCACGCAAGTTGCAGCCTGAAGGTAGAAAAAAAAGTTGTTTTAGATAGAGGTGTTTGCTTTATTTGCTTGGAAAATGGTCATAATGCATGATATTTTAGAAAATCGATGCAATGTTTAATTTGTGGAAGGAAACACACTAAGATTATTTGTCTAGATTTAATTCCATCTCAGTATTCAAATAAAGAGTCAGAATGCGACAAGAAGACAGCGTAGAAGGTTTCAGTTTCTACGGATTTTTTAAGAGTGTAGGTTTTACTAAGAACTTTTATCGGAAAATAGGAACATAGGGCGGGGGGAACTGTGATACCCGATTGACACATGGTCACAAAAATCATATTTTTCAAGAGGGACTTGCGGAAAAATTTAATTTGATAAATCTGAAAGAAGAAACGATGGCACAGAGACTGTTCGGTGGTGCAGAAACAAAACCACAAAAGCATTAGGTCCATCGAATTTATCTGCTTACTATGGATAATTCCTACAGGTGTAACTTTGAAACTCTTACTTAACCAACTATTTGTGATGCGGTAGGTATGTTAAATACAAAAGAAATTATAATTTTTTTTAAAGAACATACTATTCAGGTTGCAGAAGGCCCATATGATTTTAATGAAATATTGTTGCTGATTGATGCACATGGTAAGCTATGACTGGAGAGATTAAATCCTTAGGAGGTCTAGTTGCTATTAGGACTAGACTTGTTTGGTTGGTTATGGGAAATTGGTGCTTGTTTCTCCTGCATAGTTTCATCTCCAGTACTTTTACTTTATGCATCAGAAACAAGTCTCGGCATTCTCGTAGATGTGTGGCCACCAGATTAATTCAATATAGATAGATGCTGGGAGGGACCGATCGGGATACAACAGCCTGAAGATAATTTGCGGACATGGAAGGACAACGTGTCAGGTTGTCGAGAAAGATCGACCTCGCCGAAACGGAATTTCCCCGACTGATGGAAGAGGCGAGCTACCCCTACTTCCGGGACTCCGTCTTCGGGTGGAAGAAGTGGTGGCTCCTTCGCACTTCACTCTTGGTAAGGGCTCCGCCACCCGATATCGGCTAGCCGAGCAAAAATGAAGGGGCATGAGAAGATGGCAGAGAATAGATAAGGAGCGGCCCGGCCCGACCCCATCAGTAAGGTGCACCGGGCTGCACCACAGTAGAACTAATAGTCTGTGGGCCAGACCCCCTCACCGTGCACCCCCCCCCCACATCCCTATAAATTGCATATCGTTGTGTTCCTTGTAACTATTTATTAAAAAAAAGCCAATGTTCCCACAAAAAAAAGTGAACGCACTGCCCCAAAATGGCGTCCAAAGATGGCGGATTGACGACTTTGACATTAGTTAGTTTTTTGGTCACTGCGAATCAGCATTTGCCTTAATTTCCTCATAGTTGATCTTTTATTAAAGCTGAATAGTTATAGAATAATAAACCATGAAGAAATATTAAAAAATAATTGGCTTAGGCTATTAAAAACACTACTAAAGTCAATATTTTTAACAAAAAAATTTTCAAGTTAAAAATCAAGCGTCATTTGTAATTAAACGGCCTACAATAACGCAAAACGTGCTGAAACAAACAATCTGGAGAATATATTTTTCTTTCCAAAACGCTGATTATTTCTTTAAAACTTTTGAACAGTTCCGTAGAAAATGCACTTATGCGGCAGAAAAGCGGTACTGGCGTGGGTGCCTACAGGCCTCTACCACACCATTCAGTACACATAAATGGCTTAGTTAAAGTGATATAATAACATTTTTGGTACATTAGATTGGTTTTATTAACGAAAAAATATTAATGCAATAATTTAATTGTAAAAAAAAAAATTAAAATTTTTTTAAAAAATTTAATAATTTTTTTTTTATTTAACCTTCTTTATTCTACACGTAGGTCGTTTAAGAAGACCTTGATTGTAAAAATGATATAATTATAATAATAAAACTTAATTAAAAAACTTTGCTAAATATCTTGATTTTTTTTTTTATTTCACGTTTGCAATTTAACATTTTGTTTTGTATATTTACTGATTCATAAAGGTAATTAAAATTTATATATACTTCCCAGGAAATGAGTCGTATTAATACCTGTTTTATAAACTAAAATAATATATACCTAATCTGAACTATATATAATGAATAGCTGCTGGGTTGTATAGTAAAACTTATATATCACTAATTAAAAAATTAATTTTTATTTCCTTTATTTTGTGCGGAAGTTGGACTATATCATAAATAAATAGGAAATTTTATTATTGAATGAATTATTCTCTCTGCACAAAGAAAGATAGAAACGGTGACGCTATAAGTTCTTCTATAAGCCAGAACTGATTGTTTGGATTTGGTCTTGAAATGAGGAAAAAGGCGAAATTGAAACGTTTCTATCTTTCTTTGTGCAGAGAGAATAATTCATTCAATAATAAAATTTCCTATTTATTTATGATATAGTCCAACTTCCGCACAAAATAAAGGAAATAAAAATTAATTTTTTAATTAGTGATATATAAGTTTTACTATACAACCCAGCAGCTATTCATTATATATAGTTCAGATTAGGTATATATTATTTTAGTTTATAAAACAGGTATTAGTACGACTCATTTCCTGGGAAGTATATATAAATTTTAATTACCTTTAAGAATCAGTAAATATACAAAAAAAAATGTTAAATTGCAAACGTGAAATAAAAAAAAAATCAAGATATTTAGCAAAGTTTTTTAATTAAGTTTTATTATTATAATTATATCATTTTTACAATCAAGGTCTTCTTAAACGACCTACGTGTAGAATAAAGAAGGTTAAATAAAAAAAAAATTATCAAATTTTTTAAAAAAATTTTAATTTTTTTTTTTTACAATTAAATTATTGCATTAATATTTTTTCGTTAATAAAACCAATCTAATGTACCAAAAATGTTATTATATCACTTTAACTAAGCCATTTATGTGTACTGAATGGTGTGGTAGAGGCCTGTAGGCACCCACGCCAGTACCGCTTTTCTGCCGCATAAGTGCATTTTCTACGGAACTGTTCAAAAGTTTTAAAGAAATAATCAGCGTTTTGGAAATAAAAATATATTCTCCAGATGGTTTGTTTCAGCACGTTTTGCGTTATTGTAGGCCGTTTTATTACAAATGACGCTTGATTTTTAACTTGAAAATTTTTTTGTTAAAAATATTGACTTTAGTAGTGTTTTTCATAGCTTAAGCCAATTATTTTTTAATATTTCTTCATGGTTTATTATTCTATAACTATTCAGCTTTAATAAAAGACCAACTATGAGGAAATTAAGCCAAATGCTGATTCGCAGTGACCAAAAAACTAACTAAAGTCAAAGTCGTCAATCCGCCATCTTTGGACGCCATTTTGGGGCAGTGCGTTCACTTTTTTTTGTGGGAACATTGGCTTTTTTTTAATAAATAGTTACAAGGAACACAACGATATGCAATTTATAGGGATGTGGGGGGGAGGGTGCGCGGTAAGGGGGTCTGGCCCACCGTGTATAATATATTGTTCCCATCACAAAACTTTCCTTTAATGTTGAATAATAACAGATGTTCTCAATGCTTTGGGTGCCAAGCCCAATACAAATATGGATCTTAATCTTATAACTTCTTTTTTAAAGTTTATTAATTAAATTTGTACATATTTATTGAACTTGTACGTAATCGAATTTACTTTTATTGCAGTCATGGTTAGACGTATTACTCCTGTGACATATAAATATGAACGTAATATAATATTGGAGACATTGACCCAGATCGTTGGCCTATTTATGATTAGCCAAGCGAACACTCACTGTTTATCTTGAAGTATTTTATAAATTATTTTATTGGCAGTAGTGGGCGTACATACACCCAACGTACTATCTTATTACCGCCAAAATCCTATGTGTCAGAAATGGTGGGTAAAGTAAATAAACGCAATATGAAATGGTTATTTCATTTGAGCTTTGGCCTGCTCAATCGCTTTAGCCCAGTCCTGTCGGTTCGCAGCTAGTCTTAAAGACATGTTATACTTTCGGAGGTCTTCTGACGTGCCCTTCCATCTACTTCGCGGTCTCCCTCAAGCCCACATTCCTTCCGGATAACCCGGTATAACCTTTTGACGGTTCTCTCCTCATCCATTCTATAGAGGTGAATCAATCACTTCAGAAGCCGTATAGTCAGTAGTAGTAGACAACTTTATATCGCCATATTAGGATTATAGTTCTCAAATGATATTCCATTTCTTCTCACAAGCCTTGATATGTGTCTTAATAGTTTACGTTAATAGACGTCGACCTTCAAAGCAACTGATTGTTTAAGGAGCCACGTCTCACAGGTATATGTTGCAATTGGACTAATTAGCGTCTTATATAGCTTTAGCTTGATTGAGCGGCTTACCAGTCTACTGCTCATGAGATGAGCTATCGAGAAGAAGGGGTGCCTGAATATTCTCTAATGCTACAAGATACATAAAACTATATGCACACTGGAATGTGTAGTTTCCAACTGTATAACACATACAGGGTTTCTAACTTTTTAAAACCATAATCTTGGTCTTTTCATTAATAGTCTCTAGGCCAATTCTCTTTCCAGCTTCAGAAACGCATCTTTGACATTAAGGAGAAACCTTCCAGCTATCACCGCATCATCGACATATGATAATAATGGGGCGCCTTTGTAGAATATATTGTCATTCTCATCCAATCGGTCTCTTGCTGCTATAGTTCGTAGTACGATGTTGAAAAGCAGCGGTGCTAGAGAATCACTTTGCCCGAGTCCAGTGTTTACTTGAAATGCGTTGGTCAGCTTAACGCTAACTTCGACCTTATTATAACGATTTCGATTAATAGAGCCATTTTCGATGAAATTGTAAAAAATAAAATAAAAAAAATATATAAATTGCTTCTTCCAGTTACTCAGCTCTGGCGAAATGTAGCTGTAATATCCAATAATATATTTCATATTTCACTAAGTGAAAGAAAAAACAAGAACTAAATATATTTAGGTGTGTATGTTTGTAACGTTAATTTTATGATTATGTTACATACATACTGTCTTGAGGAATATTGAGGGACAAACTCGCTAAAGTTTCCTCTCCATATTTTAAATAGCCAAAAAAAGCAACAAATATATTGAGTAGGGTAACAGCAATCATTGATAGATTTAATACTCCACACCATCCACCATAATTTTTTGGGTGTTTCATTTGACTTTCCAACGTCAACGCCTGCAACAAATGCATTTTTATCTCGTAAAATCAATCGTTAGAAAATATTAGGAAACATACAACAGCTGTTATATTAAGTATTTCATTCGTTCAACCAATAGTAGTTGTAGCGTGTCTCCTTAAGATATTTTAAAGTTGGCAAAACAGTATGTTTGACTTTATTTTAGTTTTTATTAATAATGGAATCAATCCCTTGAGTAATTAATAGAAAACCTTAAGAACTAAACAACCCAAATAATATTATTTGCTGAGTTAACAACAACATAATTTTGCCGAAATAGTCATTTAAATTACTTGGAATAGTAGAGGATGTAAGAATTATGTTTGATTATCACTCATTTTTCATAGTTTTAATATCATCTCAATAAAATGAAACTTTGCTATAATATATATACCCTGAAAAATGTTTATGATATAGTGATTGAAAACGTGAGTTGTGTGTTCTGAAATGAAAAAATAATTGTTTTTCACAAATTTAAAATAAATAAAATGTATCCTAATAATTTTATTCCATGTATTTCTGTACTATTGTATCCTCCACACAACCACTTTCCTCTGATCTTTTTCCTTAAAGCTGGTAAATCTTTCAGTAATATTTCATCCAGCAGAAGAATAAGCTTATACACTATCCTTTCAAATTTTTTTGAAAAAATCCTTCAAATGAATCGTTCCTGTACCCTTAAATACCAAAAAAAACTTTACACCACTTTGGTTTCTGCTCAAGATGGTCGAAAGTTCAGCAAAGTTTCATTGTTGACCAAATATCCTTAGTTCTTGAAAGCAAGCAATATAGGTGCCTTTCTGAACGCAGCATAAGCGGATGTGGCACGACGGTTTGCTTTTCAAGCTAAAAACTACTTACTAGTCCTAAGGTCTTACCTTTCTAACCATTCCTTAAATTCGAGACCGCCGAGGCTAATATTCGAATATCAAATATGTCTAATCCTTTTAATATAATGAATCCTTATTCTTGGACAAATATGAAACTTGTAGCTGTAATATATACTGAGTCAGAGCTCTTTAAACTACAAGATTTTGTCCAAAATGTATGAAAAGTTAAAATTCTCTATTGTTTATTGGTAGCAAGTAAATTATGAATCCTACAAGAGCTTTTGCAGTAGAGATAAATAACTCAAGTTTAAGGCGAAAATGTTTCTGTCTGGTATTACAAACGCTGGGATATGCAGTTTTTAAAAACTAAAATATCAAGTGATCAATGAAGAACAAGTTTATCTCAGCTAAAGTTCTACTAATTCAGTTATTAGTGTTCCGGTAAATTTATAAAATGTATCAATAAATTTATAAATGCATTATTAATAATGAGAACATCTTGGTGATAATATTTTAAGAATAAAAAGGATATGAAAGTTGGATATGGCATTTGCTCTTCCACCTCCATCTACAGGCCAGAGCAGTATATAATTTGCTTAACTATTTTAAATTTTATTTTTATTTTTTTTTATTTATTATTATTTTTTTTTTTGTTTCCATGTATGGGACTTTTACCTACAATATTCCTCGAGACAATGCTGTTTAATTTAAAAATAAAAAATAATACATATATGAAAATTTAAATTCTCAGTTGGTCATTGATTGGTATCAACTAAGGGATGACTTATAAAATATTATATGACTTATATGACTTATACAAATATTATGACTTATAAAGTATTATTATTATTATTATTATTATTATATTACAAACTTGTTCATTTGAATGGGGGTTACCCTAGACTCAAAGTCTCCATAAACTGCCGGTTTTTTACACCTCTTCATCGTCTGTTGAACTATACGGGGATTTACCTGGTCCGAGCGAGAGGACGGTGGATTAATGCCAGAGTTCAAAAAAACCCAGGGACGCCAATTCGTTATTATTTATATCTCTAAACTTGGATTTTTCACCTGGTAGGTTTCCTGTCAAGGCGTGTTTTGTACACGCGTTAGCCCCCTCGGCAACCCCGATGAACTGCGTTAAAGTATACATTTGTTAAAACTGCAGTTAAAACTAAATTTAAAGTAACTATAGGAAGCAGTCACCGAAAAAAATAGTAGAAAAGCTCAAATAAAATACAAAATGGTTGCAAGAACTTGATGTTTCTATGCCGACGCTCCGATTCAAAGGTCTCTCCAGAAAAGGAAATTTTTTAAACATGATATAAAACGATGATTATACTAGAATTTTGTATAACAGTGAGATGTGGTCTTTCACCAAGAAAATATGAGAGCCCAGTTAGTCTGGGAGAAGGTGAGTTCTGATATCCTTAGTGCTATTTTCTTAGAGCAGACCCAGACGGCTGGGTAATGTTGAAAAAAATAGTTCTGTAGACCGCCATAAACGTGGGCGGGGTAGCCGAATGGGCTAACGCGTGTGCACAGCACCGATATATCAATCAAATGATATAAAAATAGTCACGAGTTCGCGTCCCGGTGCCGAGAGAGTCTTTTAAATCCCCGCCCACATTCCTTGGCCCGGGAAAACCCCGTATAGCCTTAACGGCGAGGAAGGGGAGGACCCCTCCCCTCCCCCCCCAAAAAAAAAGAAAAAAAAAAGACCGCCATAAATGATGCTGAATGGTGCACCAGGAGGAAAAAGGAAAACAGGCACCGACGGTTAGATGATCTGGAAGAAGACTTGAGGAGATTGGAGATCAGAAATTAAAGGGACCTTTGAGGAGTGGAGGAACTTACGAGGAATCGAGTAAGTGTTGGCAGAGGACCAGGTCCTTCTTACAACGACTGTAGGGCCCATTAAAAAAGAACAATATGAAAAATTGGAGTAAGGTGATATTAATTTGGAAGTAATGGAAAACAACAAAGTATTAATTTGCAAATTGACATGCTTAAGAAAGTATTGATTCAGAAGTAATGGAATATTACTATATGCCTAATTGGAGCCGAAACCATGAAGGACATGGTATAGGGCGTAGATGGAGAAGCTTTTTATCATTAGAGCAGTGTAAGGTTAGGCAGTGCTAATGGAGGCCGCGATTATTCTTTATATTTTACTGTTGTCAGTTTATTTGTCACGTAACACACACACCCACATACATACATTCAACGTAATTCTATTAATTTATATAATTTTCGTTACTTAAATAATTAAATATAATTATTTCTAGCGCTAGATTAATAATCATCACGCAAAAACCTATGGATGCCGAAAATACGCAGGAGAAGCAACATCCGGCCCCAGAAGGCTCGGCTCCCCACCTACGGTCTAGGCCTTTCAAAACATGTGTAAATATAACGTGGTTTAATTTGTGTAATCTAAATATATTAAACAATGAATAGAATGCGATCTAGCCCTTTTATTTTAAATAAATACAAATATCAAAAATCTCAACTACTCTGTGTTCATCTTTATCTCAATTAATATGTTGTATAAAAAAAAAAAAAAAAAACATTTTTCAACCAAATATTTCTATTATTATTTTTTTGGTATAAAATACAGTTAATTATTAGGAGTATCGTCCATTGTTAACTACCGTCATTAACCATCTGCCAGCCATTTGCTCGATAACATTCTTTGGGATAGCTTTGAAATTCTTGAACCTCATTTTCAATTTTCGCAAAATTATCAAATTTTTTCGCCTGACGAAAAGGGGTCATGGATCTAAATAATTAGTAATCCGATGGTGCGAGGTCTGGACTATATGGAGATACTATGAAATCTCGTATCAGAAGAGTTTTCAATAAATTTTCATCAATTTCTAACCTCCTGGCTGATTGTTGAGGAGTAAAAGTCCGTGAGGGACCAGTCTACTGCTCTTTTTCACCTTCCCTATGGAGAGTGGATGGCAAGTAACAGTATCTTTCGAATTACTATACTGCCTGGCAAGTTCGCGATTACCTGTTTGGTGGGCGGGGTGGCCGAATGGGCTAAAGCGTGTGCACTGCACCGCCGTTGCGCGGCAACCTGATATATAAATCAAAGATATAAAAATAGTCACGAGTTCGCGTCCCGGTGCCGAGGGAGTCTTTTAAATCCCCGCTCACACCCCCTGGCCCGGGAAAATCCCGTATAGCCTTAATGGCGAGGAATTGAAGGACCCCAAAAAAAAAAAGTTCACGAGTACTTGACTCAACAGCTTCCTGCAGAACCTCATCAATATCCATTAATGGTCGCCCAGTGCCCTTCTTCCTTTCCAACGTCGTATCTTCATTGCTAAATTTTTCAAACCAACGCCACGCAGTGCACTGGTCAAGGTCACCTTTCCCTTCATATTTAATAATTTCACGAGTTGCTTCAGAGATTTGTAATTTTCTTGCTAGTAATGGCTTGAAATTGCGAGAATTTCGTAGGACTTGTCATATTTCTTCATTGAAACACATAACTAACCTGAAGCTTTTTTGGAAGAAGTCGAATGAGATTAAACAAGCTTAGAGAATGCTTAAAGGATTATTAAGTATTGGTAAGTATTAAATGAGATTAAAATATTTACAGTCCTTTGAAATCTGTAATTTGACAAAATGGCTTTTTTTTTTTTATACACTCTATTATTATGGTAAGCTTTACCCATTACATAGCTGCTAGAAACCAATGATCAGCCAGAAACTTGAGTTTCAAGTTATGTATTGTATTATTTAAATACAATCTAAATTTTTTTTAATCTCTTGAAATTTGATAAAATTAATTTGGGACCATCTTAGCATAAACCTCCGCAATCTCTGAAAGCTTGATGAAGATATGATAAACGGAGAAGGATTTACAAATCATTAGATAGGATAAGGATTTGACTACAATCAGTCAATTACATATGTAAATAGTTATCGGTACGACACTGATGTGGTTGTATATCTATAAATTAATGTTTAAAATTAATATTAATTTTAAATACCAATTCATAAAACTGTCAATACAAACCAGTGCGACTGGACTCAAGGAAAACGTTGCTGTACCGAATAATTTTGGCCAATTTAAGGGTGAAGTCATTAGCTTTCGATCATCTAGTCCAGGGAGATCTAAGAAGACGTAGTACATGATGATGCCTATTCCAGTGAACATAATTATATTAGCGAGTGTTGAAACTGGCGCAAGTATTTTCAGATCTCGTATGCAGTTAAGTAGCATCTCAAACGGCATAATTATTAACATCCAGATTCTCTCATCGAGGTGTATCACGTATTCGTCAAAAATCTATTTAACAGATAAAATATAATTTAAATAAAACCGTATTTCATAAAATTAAGGTTATGTTTATAAACATTTTAAAGTAAACAAAGTGACTTACTTTTCTTAATGTTACATCTAAGCAGACTCATTTATACAATCATAAATGAAATAAATCAAACAAATGTGCGCTATTATTTAAATGATCGTTGAGAATTGTTAAAAAAGTAATGGAAATTTTGGGGGCTAGGTATAGAGAGCACAATAGTCATTATTTAAATCAAGATATATACTGAAAAAAACAATAGCATGGAAAAGAAAGGACAGTATTATTTTAAAAATAAATCTCTCTGTTATTGGTTTTAGTCACTTTCATATTGTATTTTATTTTAGTGTCAGGAATGTAGGAGATTATCATACAAATTATACAGCTATTAATTTAATTATACATGTGTTAAGCTCCAGTTACCTGCTACTCTCCTAATACCAAATAAAGTTTTTAAAAATGGAATAGAAAATGAAGCAAAAAAATAAAGTACAATAAAAATATTAGAAATACATACAATAAAAGGCTCAAATTATTGTTGATCTTATATGAAGCTGGACAAGTTGAATATATATTATGGTTACAAATTGTCAATAAGGTACGCTGTATAATACAGATTGTTTGGTTTATTATATAGTTTATTTTATCATGATAAAAAACATTACAATCTGAGCTACAGAATACATGCAAATTAAAGCCATCAAATTTGAGGAATTAGTTGTATACTGACAGGCAAAAAATTCCACCCACTTGATTTCTTCATGTTTTCATCTAAAAATATTTTTGCTTTGGATTGGTCTATTGTTTTTAATGAATACATAGGTAATCTTTTTGTTTGTTTTCAATTAGGAATGTTAATAAAGAGGACAATAACCCTTAATTCTTAATTTAATGAAATGATTCTAGATTCCAATATTTTTGCTTTCTATGGAATCATAATGTTTATTCAGTATCATTAGTTCAGTGCCGTTTCTTGCAGCACATTTCTTACAGCTTTTAATTTTTTCAATTTCAAGTTTAAAAATGCCTCTTAGTACTGAGGATGTTGCGCGTGGTGTGGCACTTATTATTGATGGACGTTCCATTAGATATGCAGCTAATGCCATCGGAGTTCCATATGAAACTTTACGAGAAGCCGTCAGGTGTTTTCGGAATTTCACTAATTTCTGGAGAGCGAGAGTGACCTGCTCTACTTCATTTAAACCTAGTTTCATCGTTTTAATTGAGTTATTAAGCTGATATTTTCCAGTAGCAATGCTTCAATTAATTTTTCCTTGTTTTTGTCGCGGTTATTAATGGACCTTTATCCACAACTAGTTCTCGATCTGTAAGTTTTCCTATTTTGGCAAATAAAGCGATAATACTTTTCCTCGATATTTTTGCTAGGTGTAATTCTATGCAGCTTGGTTTCTGATTTGAACGAACTCTCACAGACATCGCAGTGCTCCAACTCTAAAAGTATGCAATTTATGTATATTTGTATACATACATATATATTTCAAAGATGATTAAATCGCCCACAAGATAAATAAGAAAATGTCCAAATCGAAGGAATTATAGTAATGATATAACATTTTTTTCTTCAAAATGGAACCATTATAATAAACTAGATGTTTTTTTTTTTTTTAAATTCAGATTAAAAATTCCTTTAAATTTACTGAAAATTACACGAAATCTATGTAACGGCAAAGTGTGTCACGCCAGTAACGTTTGGAACCGACTAAACAATACAGTATAAATTAACTTTTTGAATAAAACCTAAAATTTTATATCCACATAACAATATTGTAATAACCTAACTCTCACTCCATATGATCAGTGCCTTCCACTTTTCACAGCCATTATATTGATAATCATTATTTATATTAATTTTAATTATTAAATGGAATTAAATGAAATTGATACTAAGTAATTTCTATACTGTTCACCAAATTTCCTCCTTGTTTGGGTCAAATCAAATGCGCCGCCTCAGAATTTCCTTGTTTTTCAGCGTGTGAGATTATTCATCTAAAGCAAAATAGAATTAATATATCTCTCAAAACTCCAGATGACCTTGACAATGCTGTCAATTCCTTTACTACCTCAATCCAACAAGCCACCTGGACTGCCACCTACCCAAGTAACTTCCCAAGAAATCCTAAGCAAAACCATTTACCTCAATACCTCTTAGTTCTTAGACATATGAAGCGACGTGCCAGCTGAGCAATATACCAAACATCCCGCTGATCGCTGCTCCTATAATTACCACTGTAAAAAAGTAAAGCGGGAATTAGCATTCTATAGATCCGAATCATTTAATTCCTACCTATCCTTCCTCTTTGTTCATGACAATTGCCTTTGGAAAACCACTGAGACAATCCTAAAACCTCACGTTATTTCCTATTACCTCCGACGAGATAACGGTTCCTGGGTAGCATCTGACGAAGATAAAGCCGAGAAGTTCGCCAAACATCTCTCCAATAAATTTATTCTCCATCTGGAATCCCTTGCTACCCACACCGTAACATTCGAGGAATTCCTTACATCACATATCTCACTCTCCCTGCCCCCTAAAGCGATTCATCCTTTCGAAGTGAAATTACAACTACAAAAAGTAATCCCCCGAACATCTCCTGGCTATGATCTCGTTACCCTCCACATCCTTTGACAACTTTCATCCAAAGCAGTCCCATTCCTTACATAAATCTATAATTGCATCCATCTCACCACTCATTTCCCTCTATGATGGAAACATTCTAGTATTATCCTATTCCCAAAAACAGGCAAACATCCTAACTGCTTGACATCCTACAGACCTTTTAGCCTACTCCCAATTCTTTCAAAAATCTTTGAAAAAATCCTTTTAAAACAAATTGTACATCCTACAGAATTCCAAAATCTTCTTTCCTATCAGTCTGGTTTTCGCTCCCAACATTCTACTGTTCAAAAAGGACTCAGAGATGTTGATAATATTTCCTCAGCCCTAAGAAACAACGAATACTGTTCGGGTGCATTTCTGGACATAGCACAGAAATTTGACCGGGTATCGCACGCCGGATTGCTCATCAAGGTTAAAATCCATTTACCTCAGTCCTTGTACCTAGTCATCCGATCTTACCTCTCTAACTGCTCCTTTTGAGTTCGCTGTGGAACAGAATTTTCAGATATACATCCCGTTAACGCCGGTGTTCCCCATTCAGCGTCTTAGGTCCCGTGTTTTACATCCTGTTTACCGTTGACATCCCTGTTCATCCCGATACATTCCTTGCAAACATTCGCTGATGACACAGCAATCTTATCATCCAACTCTGATTCTGAAATTGCCTCCTTAAATTTGCAAAGGCACCTCTCCTTGATTGAGCACTGGTGTAATAAATGGTGTATAAAATAAATGAATCCAAATGCCAATACATTATCTTCACACTCCGACGCAATTCCTGTCCACCAGTACACTTTAATTCCATCCAGTTTCCTTTCTCAGACACAGTCCGGTATCTTGGCTTTCTTATAGACTGAAGACTAACATGAAACACACATACTAGACCCAAAAGACAACAACTCAACCGACGATACGGCCAACTTTACAGACTATTGAACAGAAAATCTAAACTTTCATTTGAAAAAAAAATCACTTATCTACAAGACAATCCTGAAACCTATGTGGACATACGGACTTGAACTGTGGGGGGCAGCAAAATTTTTTAACAAAAAACGCATCAAATACTTCCAATCTAAAGTCCTTCAAACAATAGTTGATGCTCCATTCTATGTAACCAACAAAACCCTAGACCATGACCTTAATATCCTATTTGTCTTAGACTTTATCCAAGAAAAATTCTCCACATTTCACCAGAACCTTACCTATCATCCAAATCCCCTTGCACAATCCCTATCCAGCACTACCCATCCCTACAATCATCCTCGAAGGTTGAAGCGGCAATGGCCCAGAGACTTTTTGTGAATAAGTATACATTGGAGTTTTGACAATGGCCAGATTTCCCACTCAAGCCATGTATATGTGATTATAGCGCCTCTGATCAGCATCTACTGGTCCTTAATACAAGTAATGCGGCTGATTTAGAGGTGCTGGGATCTCTTAGAATCCTACCTTTCCTTCCACGAGAGGGGAGAAAGGCTTGGATCGGAGATCTTGACTGAATGATTTTATCATCTTTTTGGATATTGTAAAGAAGCATGTATGTGTTTGAGTAGTTATTTTTATTAGTTTAGTTTAGTTTATATACATTTAATTTTAGTATTATTGTTTTTTGTATATTATTTATTGATAGAGCGTGAATGTGCTCTCTGAACAATACTATAAATGTCCTTATTTGTGATGGATTGTAATACCTCTCAATAAATATATAAAGGAAGTAATAGAGGAAATAATTATGTCTTTAAAGAACAACAAATCACCAGATGTGGATGAAATACAAGCAGAGCTTTAAGCTTGAGCTTTAAGAATGGAAGTGAAGAATTAACTAAACAGCTCTACGATCTCATATATATGATTTGGGTGCAAGAAACCATACCTGAAGAATAGATCACTGCAGATCTATGCCCTATTTTTAAAAAGGGAGCCAAGTTGAACTGCAATAACTACAGAGGTATAGCACTACTGCCAACTGTATATAAAGTCCTTTCCATTGCTATTAGTAAGAGACTAACGTCATGGGGAGGAAGAATTTGCGGAGAATATCAATGTGGTTTCAGAAAAAATAGGTCATCATTGGATCACATCTTTGCTGTAAGACAAATGCTAGACAAAACATACGAGCATAATGTGGATCAGGAATCGAAGAGGAAGCAAGCTTGGAAACGAGAGGGTTCGGATGGTTCAGAAGTTTATTATGAAAGGACAGGTATCTGGATTGAGCTAAATCGGAAACATGTGGTACATTAAGGTCATTATGGATGATTTTATTTGTGACAAAGTAAGGAGCATTAAGGATTTTACGAAGGATTTTGGATTGTAGGGATTGGATACGAGAGGAATTTGATGGTTTAGTAGAGCCCCAAAGCTCGATCCCGTAAGTCCAAATAGGCCTTATTATAGTAATATATATGAGTCTTTTGTAAATAGTTGGCAGTTTAGAGCGTTTGTCTAGTAAGTGCTGGAGTAGTCTGAAACGTCGGGTGGTTTCTAGTCGTTTCAGTCTGGTATGGGGGTTCCAAGTGAGTCGTTTGTCAAGGTGGAGTCCTAGGTATCGGATTTGGTCAACAGGGATAAGTGGGGTATTGTTAAAGGATACTGTAGGACAGGAAATCATAGGTTTACGACGAAGAGTAAAGGTAATTTGATGGGATTTATTGGAGTTTATTTTAATCCTCCAGTTTTGACACCATTTTTCAAGACTTGTGATGTGTGATTGAAGAGTTTGGGATGCAATAGATGGATCGTTATTGACTGATAGGATACATGTGTCATCGGCATATGTGGTGATGACAGTGTTGGAATGGGTTGGGATGTCAGCTGTATAAACTGTATAAAGGATAGGACCTAGGATTCTACCTTGAGGAACACCAGCAAACTGAGAAAAAAGAGATGAAAAAGCATTGTTATGATTGACTTTTAAGAATCTGTCAGTAAGGTAGGAACGGACAATGAGGAAGTATGTAGGTGGTAGGAATTTACGGAGTTTGTACATCAGTCCGGGATGCCAGACTCTATCAAACGCCTGTTCAACGTCGAGAAAGACTCCCGTGCAGTACATTCCGCGCTCCAATGCAGAGGAGACTACATCTACCACACGATGGCATTGCTGTATAGTGGAGTGGGATGTGCGGAATCCAAATTGGTGATCTGGGATAATTTGTTTAGAGTCTAGAGTTAGGATACAGGCGTTTTAAGATGAGTTTTTCCAGGATTTTGCCCATAATGGGTAAGAGAGAAATAGGACGGTAAGAGGATGGGTGTTCTGGCGGCTTCGTGGGTTTAGGTATCATTTTGACAATGGATAGTTTCCAAGGGTCAGGGAAATATGTGGTTCGAAGTACAGCGGTATATATATATAGGTAAGGAATAGTATGGCTTTTTTAGGAAGCAGTTTTAGGATCTGGGATGTGATTAGGTCATGGCCAGGAGCTATGCGGGAAGGTAATCTATGAATGATATTGGATATTTCTGAAGGATGAAATGCTTTAGGTGGAGGTGTCAGTTGGAGTGAGATATCCAATTCTGTTTCAATAAACTCAAGGTGGGTTGGATTAAGGATATCTGGGTGTGGATTAAATGTTTTGAAGAGGTGCTGAGCAAATATATGTGATTTTTTTTCGTCAGATCTGGACCAGGTTTGGGTTTCAGTAATAAGTGGATGGTTAAAATGTTTAAATTTAAGGAGCTTTTTAGTGGTCAACCATAATGATTTGTCAGTAGTAGTAAGTTTTTCTGTCATGTTAAGTAAATTTTGAATTTTGTATTTTTTAATTTCAGCTTTTAGTTGGTTAGTTAATTTGTTGTAATATGTCTTATCTGATGGGTATCTGGTCCTGTGCCACTTCGATCTTGCTCTGCGTTTTTCCCTTAATAAGATACGAATATGCTGTGGCAAGTTTGTCTGTTGGGAGTTGTTAATTTTATTGTTAGAAGTATTATCGTTTATTTTGTCACTTATAGATGCAGTAAGCACTTCTATGGCTGTGTCAATGTCATGTTTCGTCTTAAGTGGAGTATTTAGATCCAATTTATTTTCCAGGTCTTTCCGAAATTTGTCCCAGTTTACTCGTCCTGTAATCAGTGTAAGAGGGGACGTCGACTTAGGAGCGAAGGTTGGGTGTAATGAAAGCAGAACTGGAGAATGATCTGAGGAGAGGTCATCCAGGGATTTGATTGTGACAGTTGAGAGAGAAGATAGTATGTGACCACGGGAGTTGGATGCTCGACAACCCCATCGTTGGTGTTTAGCGTTATAGTCTCCTACTGCAATAAAGCGCGATCCGAAGGATTGAAATAAGAATTCAAGTAAGTTGTAGGTAAGAGTATGACCAGGAGGACAGTATACAGCTGAGAGTGTTAAATGGAAAGGACGGGTTGAAATGATTACTGAAGTTGATTGAATAGCCTCAGTTGGAGTAGAAGGAATGAGAGAATGGGATAAGGATGCAAGAACCGGCATGGGAAGTGTTGTCGGGGTGGTCTGATCTATAAATGATGTAGTCACGTATGTAGAAATATGAACATTGTGTGAAGTGAGTTTCTGTCAGTAGAGCAATATCAATGTGGTAATCATGAAGAAAAATGTCAAGTTCGTCTCGGTGGTTGTGTAGTCCATTAGCATTCCATAAAAGAACAGCTAGGGGCTTTGTACTCATCGTGAGAGATTAAAGGGAATTTCGGTAAGGATTCTTGTGAGGAGAGTAATAAGAGGTTTTATGATATTTTGGAGGTCCAATAGGACGGATGAAAGAATGGCAGTTATATCAGATGGATGTTGGTTGTGAAGTGAGTTTAGGGTAGGTTCTTGTGGCGGGTTAGGAGTGTTAATTAAGGGCGGCATCCGTCGTTGTATACGAGAAGGGTCTGGAATCAAAGGTGCTTGAGCGATTTTTGTTTTCTGGCGGTAATTTTACTCGTAGGAGTAGATGATGAGGGGGAATTTGCAGACGGGGAGGATTGACATAATGTTAATGAACTGCTTACAAACTAGCCTTGTGAAGCCTAAAACTAATGTTACATAAGTTACATCTAGTGAAATATTTACAGATGGAATGAATTCTCTAAGATTAAGGGCGGTAATATACCCCAACTCTGGGGTGGGGATAGGAGTGACCGGAGTAGGAGAGGAGGTGATAGGCGTTATCTTGATTTCTAGGATCGGTTTGTGAGGGCGGCAAACTAAGGGTAGGTGCCGGTAGGGATGATGGACAAAGCAAATTCAGAAGTAAAGTAATAAAACTTCCCCCGTCCCGAGTTGACATTGACAGCTTTTAGAATTAGGGCAGATGCACGTCATATAAATATACCAAATGGTCAAGATGCCCAACTATTCCCACGGACAAGGGTCACAGGATTCAAAACTCAGTGGTCAAAGCGAGCGTTCTTAATTGGAAAAAGATGTGACTGGAACCAAGGCTACCGCAATATTCAAAGAATTGTATTTACAAAGGCTATTGTCTTTTATCTTGCAAACAAATAATTTCTTTCGAGTTATGCCTTTGTTGCAGAAACATATAGATGGTTTCTCCAGGCTTGTATCTTAACCCTCCTGCGTTCGCACAATCATTTCGAACAATTATACTTGCGCTGGACTTTTGAGCTGACAATACATTTTCGATATCTCAGAGTGAATATTAAAGAATTTCTCAATGAATATTTAAGAAGTTCTCTCACAAATTGGTTGGTTGAAAAACAATGTTCATTTTGAACTAGGACAGTGGAATAATTGTAACGATTTTATCTATCCATAACAAATTGGAAAACAAAATATTCATGCTAGATAAAAAAAAAAAAAAAAAAAAAAATACAAATTAATGTTTTTTTTTTTCTATATACAAACAAGTTTACCTTTGTTATGTGCAATATTGTTATGCAAAATATATTATTAAATTTCTCATAAAAAATAGTTTTAATTTGTAAATTTAAAAAGAAAAAGGCTTTAATAGTTTTCTAATTATTTTTTAACATGTTTTTCTTCCAATTTTTTCAAACATACATCTCTCTATAGCGGACAATTTTTGATTCCCCGTGAGGGTCCGCTGAAGAGAAGTTTCATTATAGTAACTAAAACGGGCTAGTATTTTTAGTAATTTTTCTAGGCTATTAATTTTTTTTAAATGAAAACCGTTCTTTGTTCTGTTTTCTTATCTTGATCCGGTTCTCGGAAATGATTAATTTTTAGGGGAGAGGTGGCCGACCGGACTAACGAGTGTGCACTGCGCGTTTCTCGACAACTTAATAATCGAAGTTGGAGACAATAAAATAATTATGAGTTCTTTTAACTCTGCCATTAATCCATCGACCTCACCCCCTGGACCGCGAATCCCCCGTCTAACCTAAATGGCGAGGTAGTGGAGAACAAAAAAAAAGATTAATTTTTTATTATTATTTCGAAAGTTATACTCAAATATACAATTCCACAAGAAAAACCAACGCTGTTTAGAATAGATGATTAAAATGTTTAAGCACCATACTACATCTGTAAATAGTCTCAGTTTGACTTAACTGCAAGACTTGTAGAGTCTGATCTTGGTCTTGCGCAAGACTTTAAGGGTCGGTCTTGAAAAAAAATTTGTGGTCTTGGTGTTGGTCTTGCTAAATAATTTATAACCTTGGTCTTGGTCTTGCAAAAGTGCAAGACCAAGACCAAGACTGCAAGACCGAGAACAATTTTGGGCAACACTACACACCTGGTGATTTGTTGTTCTTTAAAGACATAATTATTTCCTCTATTTCTTCCTTTATCAGGCGTATGATTCTATAGACAGAAAGGAATTACAGAAAGCTATGAGGATGCTGGGAATTCCTGAAAAATTTATTGCCTTGACAGAGATGACGCTAAGAGATACCAAATGTAAGGTCAAGATTCAAAACGTCCTCTCAAACAGCATTCAGGTAAAACAAGGCTTGAAGCAGGGAGACCCTATACCACCAATCCTCTTTAATCTAGCCCTGAAGCAGGTTGTTAGAGCAATAAGAACCAATCCTGGAGGGACTATATTCAATCGACTAACTCAATGTCTTGCATACGCGGACGATATTCTTATCAGCGCTCGCAAATTGTCGGTCCTTGCGGGATCTATAGAAGAATTCGATGCGATAGCAATGCAACTTGGCCTGAGGATAAACGAAGGGAAAAGTCTTTACATGAAGTCCTCCAGGAATAATGTATCTATGCATGAATATATTCAAATTAATCAGCACCTCTTTCCAATGGGAACAGAATTCAAATACCTCAGAGTAATAGTTACTGACCAGAACTAAATGCAGGCCGAAATAAAGGGCAGAATTACAGTTGGCAATATGTGTTTTTTTGCTCTGGCAAAAATACTGAAACCCAAGGAACTGAGCTGGAATACAAAAGTAATAATTTATAAAACCATTATAAGGCCAGTCGTTATCTTCGGGTGTGAAACGTGGGTTCTGACACAGGAAAGTGAGAGGTTGCTGATAACATGGGAGAGAAAGGTTCTAAGGAAAATATACGTTCCGAAGAAAATAAATGACCAGTGGCGGATACGGAAAAATGACGAGCTGTATGAGCTGTTTAAAAATGATGATAATGAAATGATGATGCTACAAACTGTCAGAAGGAGCCGGCTCAGATGGCTAGGCCATGTAGAGAGAATGGAGGAGAATAGGTTGCCTAGGAAACTTCTCCATAACCGTCCAGGAGGAGCACGTCTTAGGGGAAGACCACGGCTGCGGTGGATTAACGACGTGGAGGAGGACCTCAGCCGCAAGGGTATCAGAAGATGGAGAAGAATAGCTGCCGATAGGGAAGCCTGGCGGAAGCTTGTTTCTGACGCCCAGGTCCATTAGGGACTGTAGAGCAAATTAATAATAATAATAATAAATATATTTAAAAAAATAGACATAAAACATTTTACAAATAATAAATTTTCAAATATATATTATGTAAAATGATGATAAAACTGTTCTTATTTTATAAGTGATCAATCAAATGTTTCCAATCTTAATATTTACAATTTCATGAAAATAATTCAAGCTATCAGCAATCTTCTTTATTTTATTCGTAAATATTAGGATTGGAAACGTTTAATTGACCACTTATAAATATGGATCAATTTCTGACTTGCTGGAGGGAGGGGACCACCAGACTTGCTGGAGGGTGTGACGTAGGATTGAACGCCCTATTCACATATCTTTAGTTCACCAAACACCACAAATAGTCATGAATCTCCCTAAGGTAAAACGCTCATTATCCGGAGGTAAACTAGTTCCCCGTTTGGGTCTCCGGGTGGGGACTGCTTTAGGGGATTCATGGCGCAAGTTGAAATATAGGGATTTAAATATTGGTACGTGGAACGTAAGGAGTTTAAACACAGCAGGGGGGGCTAAAATCGGTCGCGAATGAGGTGAATGGGTACAATTTGGATGTCGTGGCTCTCCAAGAGGTTCGCTGGCCAGGGGAGGGCTCGATGAGGGAAGGAAAGTACACCGAGGAAGCGGGAATCATTGTTTAGGTACCGGGTTTCTAATTAGGAGTAGATTACTATCCGCTTTGAGGGACGTACAATTCTTTAGTGATAGAATTTCGGTAGCTATATTTCAGGGACGTTGGTTTAAAATCCCATTAATAAACACACATTGTCCGACCGAAGACAGTGGCGATGAAGTCAAAAGTGAATTTTACGATAAACTCGAATGGGTTTATGATAAACTACCGCGAAACTACATGGAAATAATTGTAGGTGACGCGAACACAAAGGTAGGAAGGGAAGAAGTTTATATTCCGACGATTGGTAAAGAAAGTTTGCACGAATATAGTAATGATAATGGGATCCGTGTGATAAACTTTGCCATCTCGAAAAACCTGATTATTAAAAGTACGACGTTAAAACATAAGGATATTCATAAATATACTTGGACATCACCGGATTCGCAAACACGAAATCAAATCGATCATGTCTTGATACAACACAGCTGGCAAAGCAGTATAATTAATGTACGGTCTTATCGCGGAGCAGAATGTGGGTCGGATCATGAATTAGTAATCGCGAAACTTCGACAAAAACTTAATATAAAAAAGATAAAAGAAAACCGTTTCGATTTTGAGGATTTTAATTTGGAAAAATTAAAAAATCCATCAATTAAAAACCAATTCGAGCTAGATGTTAAGAATAGGTTTGAAGCTTTAGAGCTTCCTGACGAGGACCACGAGGATATTGACAAGTTATGGGTAGAGATCAGGGATAATATTAAAGCGGTCGGTAACTCGTGTATAGGAAAAAAGGAAAATAAGAATAACAAACCGTGGTTTGATGAAGATTGCTTAAACATGTGCGAAAAAAGAAAAGCCGCTAAATTAAAAGCTCTAAATAATCCTAGCGAAGACAATATGGAATACTTCCGAACCTCAAAGAACGAAACGACAAAATTGCTCAAAAATAAAAAAAGGGAGTATCTTAAAAATAAAATAATTGAAATAGAAACTAATAGAATCGAAAATAACGTAAGAGACATGTACAAAGGTATAAACAGATCACGTAAATATGTAGGGCCCGTAACGTCTGGAATTAGGGATGATAATAACAATATTCTGACCGATCCGGTTGACATATTGAATAAGTTTAAGGACCACTTTGACAATATTTTAAATACGGGAAATTATGATCTGTGTCCTCCTTCTGAGTACCAGAGTGCTGAACCGTTAATAGAAGGACCAAGTAAAGAGGAAGTTGAAGTAGCTATCGGAAAATTAAAATCATATAAAGCAGCGGGAATCGATAATATTCCTACTGAACTAATTAAGGCATGCGGGGAAGCTGGAGTTTCTAAAATACATCGGTTGGTTAAAAAGATCTGGGTGAACGAGAAATTACCTGAAGAATGGAAAGAATCTATTCTTATTCCGATTCACAAAAAGGGTCCGAGGACGGATTGTAATAACTATCGAGGAATTTCACTCCTTCCGGTATGTTATAAAATATTCACTTTAATCTTAACCAGTCGAATCACGGAATACGCCGAGGAAATTATCGGAGACTACCAATGCGGATTTAGACGGAATCGTTCGACTATTGATCAAATATTTTCTTTACGGCAAATATTAGAGAAAAAATTGGAGTATAACGGTATTGTTCACCAGCTGTATATAGATTTTAAAAAGGCTTACGATTCTATTGACCGCCAGAAACTGTATAATATTCTAATCGAGCAGGGGATTCCAAAAAAACTAGTAAATCTAGTCAGGATGTGCTTGACGGAGACACTCAATAAAGTTAGAATCGGTAATAATTTGTCCGAAAAATTTGAGGTTCGTTCGGGCTTAAAACAGGGGGATTCTCTTTCGCCTGTCCTGTTCAATTTGGCATTAGAACATGCCATTAGGGAGGTAATGCGAACCGAGAAAGGGTTGGATCTGGGCGGGACAACATCCGTGCTGGGCTATGCTGATGATCTGGTACTGTTAAGCGAAGACGTTGAAACTATAAAACTAAATACGACAACGTTAATGAAAGCCGGTAAAGAACTAGGACTCGAAATAAACGTGGATAAAACAAAATATATGGTTAGCTGCAAAAATGGCGATACTACTGGTGATATCGATATAGATGGTAATATGTTTGAACAGGTAGATAAATTTAGGTATCTAGGTTCTACGATAACTAGAAAAAACGAAATTGAAGAAGAGATTAAGGTTAGACTGAAGGCGGGGAATGCTTGTTATTTTTCTGTGACAAAACTACTTAGTTCGCGCCTCTTGTCCCGAAACTTAAAAATTAGAATCTATAAAACAATTATCTTGCCTACAGTTCTTTATGGATGCGAAACTTGGCCGCTTACATTAAGGGATGAGCAGCGTCTTAAGGTTTTTGAAAATAAAGTATTGCGTAGAATATTCGGACCGAAGAAGGATGAGTTAACCGGAGAGTTCAGACGGTTACACAACGCCGAATTGCGTGAGCTGTATCCGGGTAATATAATTGAGGTAATTTCATCGCGGCGAATCAAATGGGCTTGTAAAGTTGTTGGGCTTAGTAACGAGAGAATTCCTAAAAGGTTAATATTTGCGGTGCCGAATGGTAAGCGTCCGAGGGGTAGACCGAGGCGAAGGTGGGAAGATTGCATTAAAGCCGATCTAAAGGGACTGGGTTTGGACGGCGAACGGTGGATGGAGGTGTGTAATAAACGATTGGTGGTGTCGGCATCGAACCTTCGGGTTCGCTAAGCCTTTTATTATTATTATTATCTCTTTATTTTCCACATATACAATGGTGTTTAAATTATGTAATAGTTGGGGACCTATTAGGTCAGCCAAAAATTACATTTGTATATTTTCTTAATTATTTAATATTTGTGAACTTCCTGACAATATTTGCTGTTCCCAACAACACTGCTTGTTGCATTCTTTCGATCGTCTGAGATGGTAGTTCTAGTTGTCGCAGAGAAGATATAGTTTCTTCCGGTATCAGTCCGTTGCACGAGATTACAATTGGCAGAATTCGGGTTTCCTTTAAATGATATAATTGTTTGATCTCTTCAGCCAATTCTACGTACTTTCTCTTTTTTTCCGCTACTAGCTTGTGTAGGTTATCATCAGAAGGAACTCCAATCTCTATGATAAACGCAGATTGCTTACCTTTATCTATTATAAGAATGTCTGGTCTATTGTGGGGGATGGTGTGATCCGTCAGGATTGGTTGATCCCAGAACACCTTGACATTGCGTATGGAGTTAATTGGTTCTGGATAGTATTTATAATACGGACAATACTTATCGACGAGTTCCATTTTCTGAGCCATAGCTTGATGCACTACCTTAGCTGCATTGTTGTGTCTCTGCAAGTATTCCTTACCCGCAAGTATTGTGCATCCCGATGTTACATGTTGAATTGATTCAACTGCCTTTTTGCATAAGCGACATAAGTCATCGATGCCCTCTCCACATATATGTTTTCTGTATGCTTTTGTGGCTATTACCTGTTCTTGAATAGCAAACAAGAATCCTTCTGTTTCCGGAAAGATACTTCCACTCTTCAGCCATGTCAATGACGCCTCAGCGTCCACTCCTACATCCATTAATGAGTGATAAAATCGTCCGCGTAAAGGTTTATTTTTCCATATTTCTGATCGAGTGCCATCATCTGCTTCACTAATCGGGATTCCAGGGCTTCGTAAATTCAAAGCTGTATAATTTATATTTAATGATGCGATAGTTGAAAGGATATTGGAAGTATGGTTTATAATGTAGTCGCGAAGATTATTTTCTTCCTTTCGGCATAAATTCAAGAGGCTGATTAGACCACGCCATCCCGACTTCCTAGGAAGATACAATCTCACTACAGATGACTTTGGATGCCTCTTCCTTGAAAGCACCATCTGTACTCTAAGAAAACGATCCAACCTTTCTAAATCGGTTTTAGTCCACTTCAGTACCCCGAATGAGTAGGCTAAAGCAGGTATTGCCCAGGTATTCAATGCCCGTATGAAATTTCTTCCACTTAAATGTGATTTAAGTACTAATTTAACACGGTATTCAAATTCTTCCTCAAAGTTTTTCTTTGAATTAGCATTGAATTTCAGAAGTTGGTGTACTCCAAGGTACTTGTAAGAATCAGATTCTCTCAATTGATTCATTATTACATTTTCCGTTATCTCAATATTACTCTCCTTAATAACTCTTTCTCTTTTCACGTGTACTATTGCACATTTATCTATTCCTAGATCCATTTTTATATCATTACTGAACGTTCTTACTGTCTTCAGAAGAGCTTCCATTTCGTCTTCATTCCTAGCGTAAAGCTTGAGGTCATCCATATAGAATGAATGAGAAAGCTTCATTTCAGAGTTAAGTAGGTACCCTTTATCTGTATCAGCCAATAATTTGCTAAGTGGATTAAGCGCCAAACAAAACCATAGAGGACTAAGGGAGTCCCCTTGAAAAATACCTCTCTTTATAGATATGTATTCATTGGAACTCATTCCATTCAAAGTTGGTGTGCTGATTGAGACCCTCCAAATTTTCATCAGTCGTTCTAATAGATCTATTATTGCCTGGTTTACTTTATAGATTTTCAACACTTCCAGAAGCCAATCATGGGGAACCGAATCGAAGGCTTTACGGTAGTCGATCCAAGACAATGTAATATTACGAGATTTTTTTGTAACTTGAGCAGCAATAAAAGAATCGATAATCAGAAGTTCTTTGCAACCTTTTGAACCTGCCTTAATACCTAACTGTTCCGCTGCCATAATACCCTTTTCCTCCATGTAATCTGTCAACTTATTCCTGATTACAGCCGTTAGTAATTTGTACACACCATTAAGACAAGTTATGGGTCTCAAATCCTGAGGCTCCAGCCTATTTTTTCTTCCTTTCTTTATTAATGAGTCGTACCGGTACAGAACTTCGCTGGTAAGTCAATCTCTTCAGACAATAGTTTCTGATACCACACAGCTAGGTGGCTATGAACACTGCTAAAGGACTTTAGCCAGTAATTTTGTATTTTATCTGGACCAGAAGCTTTCCAGTTTTTCATTTGCTTGAGTGCCTTAGTCACATCTTCCACAGTGATACTGGTTGCTTCCATAGGTTGGAGATCTGATAAGCCATGGCGAATATTTTCCAACTAATTTGCTTCATTGTTAAAACATTTTTTACTTTCCCAAATACCTTTCCAATACTGTGATATTTCAATAGGATCTGGATAGACATCGTTATTATCTTCCTTTTTAGGTTTTAAAGATTTATAAAAATATTGTTCTCTTTTATTAAATATTGAATTTTGTCTCCTTCGATCATGAGCTTCTGTATACCTCCTAATTCTATTTGCTAACACTGCTAATTTCTGCTTGAGCGTTTCCATATAAACACCAACTTTTTTATTTAACTCACTTCTTACTACTCCTCCAATATTTAATACAATAATTTCATCAATTTTTTTCTTTAGTTTTAAAGAAGCATTTTCTGGGTTCCGAAGGTAATTAGTAATAATTCCGATTTTACACCGTATATTTTCGATCTTTTTTTTAATTCTTCTCTTCCAGGGAGGATCTTTGCAATCATTAGTTTTATTACAATTCACCTTATCTTTTATCAAACCTGGCTCCATCGAGACAGTTCGGGCCCCTACGTATATCCAATGACATGTCTCTTCTAGAGTTATACCCATCGACATATGCTCAGCAAGTATCTCGTTGACGGTGTTGACAGCGGATAAAGTTCTTTTGGAATATGGTACCTTTGGTATAGAGGGTCTACTGTCCAAAGGTATTCCTTCATACATTATGTGTTCTCTTAATAGTATATTACGCATCTCTATGATGTGTGACGCTTCTTGGGTAATCACAGAAGTCGTTTCCAATTGCATAATCGCCGAGGATTCTGCCTCTTCTACTTGTTGTATTTCTATCTGTGAGTTTCGGGCAAGTATATTACCTGCTTCTGTTCTGACTGCATCAATTTCCGATTCGGATAAAAACTGGCGTTCTAATATTTGCTTGACCTGGTCAGCGAGTCTTTGAGATGATACAGCTATTTGCGGATATTTTTCATTCCAGTGACGATTGATTCTTTTGCGATATCCTGTTTTTTCTTTCTCTAAGTTTGTAGCCAATAAGTAAGCTCGGATAGCAGCAATATTCATATTGCGGTCCCACTTTGTTGCCTACCTATTTGGCCAATGATTCCTCTTCCTCGCGCGTGAGACTCAACGGTATCCAAGCACGGTTCAGAGTTTAATGATGAAAGTCCTATGGCAGCCGGTCTTACGGGAACATACGACACCGAGGCACCGCTCGCACCCCCTGCAGATGTCGAAGGCTGAATATCCAATCCCTCCGAAGCAGCCCTTACTTCGGATTCGTCCGAGGCTATTTGTTTCCTAGTTTGCACCATTTTGATGGGTAGATGCATTTTATACCTGCTGCCAGGTCATCCTATGGGAGGTAGCCCTAGGGTGTGTACTGTCTGTGTCCTTAGTGACAGTGTAAATGATTTAGTGGACGGTTGTGTGTGTATCTGTAGGTGGTGTACTGTACTCAAGAAACCGGGGGATCGTAACACCCCTGCAACTGCACCTATCAGTTGCCCCTTGCGGGATTATTTAAACTATTATTATTATTATTAAAAAATTATTATTATTTTATTATTATTATTATTATACTCTTTATACCTTAATGATTAGAATTTGTGAATACGAATTTGATCATTGAGACTCAACTGGTTCTGTTAGTCATAACTGAGGCATTTTTACAGATATCAAAACAAAAGAAGAACTAAAAATATTCCGATGTTTTACTCTAATTCTTTTGTACTCACAATATATCTCATAAGTAGTGAGGAAAGTTGTTTATAAAAATGAAAAATATAAAATTAAAATTAACATAAAATGAGACATTTAGCGCAGCAGTACTAATGAAAAGAGTCTCATTTTTATTTTATTTTATTTTATTTTTAACAAGCAGTCCTATCAGTGTACTACTTACTGATGAAATTTCACTCTTGAAAACCTTGCCTTTTATAATTATTATAGATATGAATTTCTTAAAACAGCCAAAAGTCATTTTCGGCGGGATTTGAATTTGAATATCATAAAAGGGACTCAGTAGAAAATGATGAAACTTATATATTTTATAACACTCTTTAACAAGGACGTTTGGACAAAATGACTGAGACTTAATTGGCTTCAGAGTTATATCGTATCAAATATGTCTGGAAATTGCGTTATTTAACGATAAATCGCCACATGAAGTTGAGGCACTGAATTGAATTTTAGTTACTCATTACACACATTATATAGCAGGTATATAAGTTTTCGCTGCTATCACATTAACTGATAAAATTAACCGCCTCATAAGTGAACTGTCACCTTAACATGTATTTGTGATTTGGGAGGTGGGAGGAGAGGGAACACTGTTTTAAAAATCATTGATATGGATGTGTAATATTTACATTTGAACTTAAACTTGATTCTGTCTAGCGTTTTCATATATTATATTCCTTAATAACCAATAAAATCTATTTATGCTATAAAACCTTTATAGATTCTATTTAAATTTCCATTTATTTATACTTAGTAGTCAATAGTTTTTAATATGTAATTTAATAACAAATAAACGTTCAATATATACAATTTCAGATTGAGAAATAAACATCAATACATATATCAACGATTTTTAAAACAATAATTCGCCCAAATCACAAATACAGTTGTTAAGGTGACAGTTCACATTGAGGCGGTTACATAACAATAGAACCAGTTGAGTCTCAGTGATAAAATTCTTATTCGCACATTCTGACCATTAGGAGGTATAAACTGTATCAGTTATACACTCAGCTCCTTTTGTCATATATAACATAAACAATCTCCGAAAACGACTTTTGAGCGTTTTTGAAAATTCATATTTAAAGATTGAAATTTGAATCAGCAAGGATTACAGTGGTAGGAATACATATGAAGAAAAAAATAATGTTGAGAGTCTTTTCTTTATTATACATTTGCAGTCCTAAATGTCCTTTTATTGTCTACTTTCATGATTACCACTTTTCTTTCCTTTTGTGTGATGTATTGATCAACAGAAATGCAGAAAAAAATACTCTAAATTATTTAAGTTTTTATTTTGGCTTGATATCTATTGGTTGGCAAATAATTCCTTTCGGTTTTTCAGGCTGAAATAAAACTAAATGAATTATAGACATAAAATTTATTTTAATCTACCATATATTGACCATTATTTAAAATGACTTTTCCCTATCTTTCCACTAACTGCATAATGGCATGTTCATAGAATGTCTGGAGTTTATTGTTAAATAACTGATATAAGTGGATTTTTATTTCCTTTTGGAATTTCTTTCCATTCATGGAGTTCTGCATAGACCGGAATAAGTGGTAGTCACTTGGAGCTAGGCCTGGTGAATAGGGAGGGTGTGGCATAAGGTAGGCTCAATAATTTATTTGCGAGTGACCAATGAGGTGTGGGGCCTAGCGTTCTCTACATCCTTCCGATCATTCATAATTCTTCAGAATGTTCTCCAAACTCGATGTTACTATATCCGTTGGAAAGCTGAATTATTGCTCTTCAAAGCAATATGAATATTGTTTATTTAATGCCTACATAATGAATTTTTTCTTAAATTTATTTATTTTGAAATAAAATAATCTGTCACGGGGACAATAATTATAGTTATATGTGAACACATTCACACCATACATACAGAAAATATAAAATTAACAAAAGTAAAATAATAAATAAATAATAATCAAAAACTATGTAAGGAATTAATAAACAAAAACACTTTATAGATTTTTAACTTAATTTATAGTTTGTTAACAAAGGTCCTGTTAATGTATTTTTGCGTAGTTTATGTGGCCGTCAATTTCTCCCAAATTTCTTGTAGATAGCTTAAGTAGCATTGAAGTTACAACATTTTTTGTGATTTTCCAAAAAAATTATGTGAGGGAACCAAGTATAAGAATCGAAAGACAGCCGAACTTTTGCAAATGGTTTTTAACTTGTGTGCGACACTATAGGGTCATAGCAATCTGTCGCATGGGTGGGATTTCGATCAACAATGGCCTTAACCTTGCTCGTTTCAATTTCATGTGAGCGAGTAGACCGTTGATCACCATTGATATCAACATTTTCTAAATGAAATTTGGCAAACCAATTTTGACATGTGCATTCGGTGAATTATCATCCTCATAAACACTGCAATTTTTTTTTTATGAGCTCCTGTATCACGCTTTTCTTTTTAAAAATAATACAACAAAATATGCCGGTAATTAATGGAATTTTCTTACATATTCACGATGCAATAGCAAACACAATACTAAGCTAGTTTCAACATGAGTTGACGGATATAATTGTTGACATACTAAAAACACGATAAACAATCCAACTTAGTGATTAATTCATCTGCTAAGAAGTGTATCATAGTGATGATCAAAATAAACAGAAAAACCGAAAGGACTTATTTGCCAATCCAATAAGAAATAACCAGAATTACAAGTATTTTCCCAAAACATGTTTTCATCCGAAAAGATAATTAAAAATGACCGCTGAGAAAAAACTGTGAGCCTCAAAATGTTTTCAACTACGGTTTTGAACTCTCAAATAAATATGAAATGACTTGTAAAAAAATTATGAAAATGTCGAACAACAAAAAAATCTGTCTTCCCAACACACAAATTTCTCTTACCGCTCAAATTTCAATAAAAAATATTTTCTGGCCATGTTTGGCTATTATAGAATTTTTTAATTAAATTTTTAACTAAGCCAAAGCTAAAATATTGCACCTAATAAGTCATAAATATTATTAAAATAACAAAGGTCTTATTTATTATATCACCGGTTGATTATGGATTGTACGATCCATTGATTATCGATTGTACGACTATTAGTTATTAAATTGTTATTTTCCATTACAAAGTTTACTAAGACAGAATTAAGAGATTTGCATTGTCTGGCATAAACAGGTCAAAAGATTTCACACTGATTGTAAGTGGATTCAGTTGGAATATCGCAAAGGGAAAATTCATCACATTATTCACTAATTTAATTTACTAAAATGTTACATAATGATTTTTCGGAATAAACGGACGATAGATACCTAATAATTTAAATATAATATCAGATCTAGAGTTATTAAACTACAGTAAATATATTTAAGGTTATAAACGTATCCATGAAATAGTTTTATGTATGACTTTTTCTTCCACACAAGTACAATGAATTAGTATCTTAAACAATGTCAGTGCCTTGAATCCGTGGGTTTTAAATACGTTTTCAAACTTAGAAAAAAAGTAATAGTTTACAATTAGTTATTATTAGTTTACAAAAAATATTATTTATAATTTTTTCACTACTCTCTGTTACCTTCTACAACATTCTATATTAGACATTGTTTTATCTAAAATTCTCCGCATTCCAACGATATATTATACGTATACCTTCTGAATAGTATTTCCAGAGATTCATTTTAGACCTGGATAATCTTTTTTATTTTTTTCTCCTTTATTAAATATCAAATTCTTTCAAAAGTTATATTTAGTATTTTTTCGTAACTTTTTTCCAGCTTCTTTTTGTTTAAGTATGTTATATAGATAAATTTAAAGATTGTCGAGAAAATGACTTTAGCGAAGTTTCATTGAAATCAGTACATTCGTTTAGGCGCTACAGTCTATAGCAAAGCAGGTTTTTCTGCTTTTTTATTTTTTTCGCCTTTATTAACTTATCAAATTCTTTCAAAAGTTATATTTAGCATTTTTTAGTAACTCTGAATAATGTGAAATGATTAAGATTTTAAAATAAACTATATTAAAGGTATGAGAAGGAGTTAGTCGAGGGTGCGGTCAAATAAATAAAAAAATAAAATATATTAATTATTTTAATTTTTGCCGACGTTTCGACCCACCTTGCAGATCGTCTTCAGGGCTACAAAAGATACAAAACATGTTGAAAATAAAAAATAAATATAAGTATATATAAAATAAGAAGAAGTTGTCAGATACAGAAATAAAAGATGGTATCAGAGATATAGTGGGTGACAATGTAGTTAAATATTAAGAATTATATATGTAGAAGATACAAATAAATGGAAAATAAGTAGGAATAAAAATAAAAATAAGGGAGAATATAGCATGTAAGTTAAAAATAAACAGATTGCGATAAAAGATAAGGAATAAGTGTATAACAAACTAATAGAGATTACATTAGATAACTGTGGGTTGACAGATAAAGGATATAAATACATGAATGTTAACGAATAAATGAATGTTAACGAATAAATAGATTGCAAATTGAATAAGTATTGTTACAGTAAAGTTAAAATAAGGATAAGATAACATAATAATAAGATATCAGTGGATAACAAGCAAGTGGAGGTTACCTTTAATTGTAAATAAACAGATAACGGGACTAAAGGTTAAGAAGTGAAGAAATTGAAAGATTAATAGGGTAACATTAGTGTAATATCGTTGGGATAGATTATTAAGTATAAATAACTCTATAAGAAAACAATAATTTTAAAAGAATACTTTAAAATGTAAGAATAAATGTAAAACAATGTTATGATGATAAAGAAACAAAAACAGGTTGTACTATATATAGATGACAATTGACATTCAGTTATTTGAAAGCGGTAATGGAATGGTAGGCTGCATGAAGATGTGTACAGTTGAAGGATAGGTGTGTTAAGAAAAGAATCACAATAAAAGTCAAAACATACCGTAGGATGTAGCAACTACAATTGGGGGTAGAGCAAGGAATGCGGTATACGACATTAGAGCGGTGTTGCGGAGGGATGGGGTCTTTTAGGTTGGAGTAAATATTGGCAAGTTTGTTATAGTTTTTAAAAGCAACTCGCATGTTGGGAATAGAGGAACGTAAAGATTTTTGAATTCTATCTGAAAGTAAAGGGATGTAAGGTAGAGATCTATATAAAGGAATGGGGGGCTGATTTTGAGAACTAGAGAAAGGGATGGAGGATGAGGGGTGGATTTTGTAGTCAGTAATAAGTTCTTTAATGGTGTTGGAGGGAAATTATTATACAATAGTATCCGTTGTATGTGTCTAGTGTTTGTTTCATGTAAGTAAGGGTCAGATAGAGAAAAAACATCGGTGATATTTTTTACACACTACACATACACTACACTACACATACACACTTTATTTGGTCTCTTATAAAGTGACTTTATTATCAGTGAAATAATTCATGTTATGTGTGAAAAAGTAGTGTGAACTGTTAAGTTAACAATTAAGTTGAAACTGGACATAAATAAGGTGAGTAATCACTTATTTATAACGGCATTGTGAACAGTGTAAATAGACCTGAGGATAGTGATAGATAACAAGCCGGCCATATACATCGCTAATCCGACCAGTGGGCTGCTGCCCTTCGGCGGAAGTACATTTACGTTACTCAGAATTCTACAAACTCGCGTAATATATACGTAATTGATAAAGGACATTTTTTTTTTTTTTTGTAAATTATTACATTTACCTCTAATTAATTAACATGAGATGCGATATTTTCACATGGTAATGTCGAGCAAAGATAGCAATCGAACTTTAAGATCTAGGAGTCTCGATACAACAAAGAGTTCACCTATAAAGAAAAGGGCTAGACGCTCTAAAAAAAAATACCCCGCTAGCTACACCAGAGAGCTCAGTTGACGAAGTCGAAAATCAACCTGGCACACCATCACAAAATATGTCAACACTAGCTATATCAATACAAGGTACGTTAGAAGAGTCGCCCTTTTTTACAGCTAATCCATTCCAAGTGTTGTCAAACACACAGAATGAACAAATGGAAGCAGTACCCATCCCTAGTGAACCTAAACCCCCACCAATATTCGTTAGAAACATAAAAATTTTTCAATTAATGTGTCTGCAATTAAATAATATAGTGGGCTCAGGTAAATACTTATGCCAAAGCCGCACTAATGACACGAAATTAATGCCTGACACCCCAGATACGTACAGAAAAATTGTCAAGTATTTATCTGACACTAAGGCGGATTATCAAACATATCAGCTGCGCCAAGAGAGAGCGCTCAGGGTGGTGATCAGGAGATTACACCCATCAACACCGCTGGATGCCATTAAAGAAGAACTAACTGAGATGGGGTTCCGTGTTCGCCAAATAATGAATATATTCAAGGAAGATAGAGAACAGCCTGGCTCAAAAAATAAAATACCCCTCCCACTATTCTTCGTTGACCTTGACAGAACGCCCCAGGTCGAAGACATCTACAAGGCCACACGCCTTTACTACACTAGCGTTGTTGTAGAAAAGCCCTACACTAAGCGCGACATTGTACAATGCCATATATGCCAGGCTTATGGTCATACGAAATGCTATTGCCACCACATTCCTAGATGTGTCCGGTGCGGTGATCAACATAAAACAGAGGACTGCCAGAAGTCCAGAAGAACACCAGCTGTATGCTCTTTATGCCATCAAGGGCACCCAGCGAACTACAAGGGTTGCCAAACATATAAGGAACTAAAAGCAAGAATTTATTCAGCTCCATGAGAAGAACGGCCATCCTGGCCACCAAGACAACCCTCTAGAACTGTAAATACAAGAGTGTCCTATGCTCAGGTATTCAAAGGAGATACTGCACCTACACAAACTCATGCCCTGCCACAAGAACCTCAACCTCGAGTATTCACATCTCAACCTCAAGACCCTTATCCCATCTCTGAACCTAGGCCTAATAACCAGACATTCATTCCTCCTCCTCCCAATGCCACTGACCTCACAAGCCTATTGACTTCTTTTCTTTCTGAATTCAGATCACTCATCACTCCTCTCATTTCCTTACTTACCAATGTTGTATCCAACCTCATCCCACTGCCGAGAAATCCTTAAATGTCCCCAATCAAATCCCTCTCCGTTCTCCTGTGGAATGCGAATGGTATTCGAAATCACATCAACGAGCTAACAATCTTATTACAGGACAAAAACATTGATATAGCATTAATAACTGAAACTCGACTTACCAACAAACGACCACTTAACATCCCCAACTATCATATCTATCGAACCGACCATCCTGATGAAGCAGCACATGCTGGGGCACTGCCATAATTATCCATCAATCCCTTTCCCATCACCTATTCCCTTTGCTGACCCATAATTTCCTACAATCCACTGCCGTGATAATCCAAACTTCTCCTTACCCAATAGCAGTAGTCGCAGCATACTCTCCGCCTAAAATACCTATCTCAGAATCCCAATTAACTTCCTTCCTTAACTCCTTAGGACACCACTTCCTTCTAGGTGCAGACTTAAATGCTAAACACCAGCAATGGTCAGCCAGAACCACAAATTCCAGAGGACGAACATTGCTGTCTGCACTTAATTCCCATCACAGCAACATCCTCTCACCCAATTCTCCCACATACTGGCCAACAGATCCTAACCGCAATCCCGATCTCCTAGATTTTTTCATCCACAAAGGTCCAGGGTCCCTTAATTATAGCATTTCAAGACTTGATGATCTTTCCTCAGACCATAGTCCCCTAATCCTAACGGTCTCCACATCACCAATTCCCAAACCACCTCCACCTTCATTTATCAGGGGGCCAGTTAATTGGAACCTCTTCCGTCAAATACTGGATGATAATATTGATCTCAGAGTTTCCTTAAAAACACCTGCAGACCTAGATGAAGCAGTATATTTCATGACTACCTTGATCCAACAAGCAGATTGGACTGCATCTTCACCTGATCCTTCTAAAAAATACCGCAAAATAAATCCTTTACCCCTAGACCTACTGGAACTTATTAATAGGAAACGATGCTCTAGGACCATCTGGCAAAGAACCAGGCATCCTGATGATCGGAAATCATATAACTATTATTCCAAGCAGGTAAAACAAAAACCAGCAACGTTTAGATCGCAATCCTATAATTCATATCTTTCCTCACTATCTGCAAGTGATAACTCCCTCTGGAATGAAACAAAAAAAATCCTTAAATTCCAATCCATTTCCCACCCCCTCCACCGTGATGATGGTTCCTGAGCTTCGTCAGATGAGAATAGAGCAGAAGAGTTTGCTAAACATCTATCGTACACATTCACTCCTCATCCTGAACTCCATCCCTCCCATACTGCTGAAGTTAAAGAATTCCTCTCTTCATCGATTCCTCTCTCCTTACCTCCTACAGCCATCAACCCCTCTGAGGTCAAATTCCTTTTAAAGAACCTAAAACCTCGCAAATCTCCAGGACACGATCTCCTTACTTCCCAAATCCTCAGACAACTTCCTAAAAAAGCAATTATATTCCTTACATATCTATTCAACTGTATCCTCCGCACAACCCACTTTCTCCTGGTGTGGAAATACTCCATAATTATCCTCTTTCCTAAACCAAGTAAACCTGTTAATTATACATCATCCTATAGACCGATAATCTTACTTCCGATCGTTTCCAAAATCTTTGAGAAAATCCTTCTCAAACGCATCCTACCCATACTCGAATCCCACAATATCCCTTCCCATCAGTTTGGATTCCGCTCAAGACACTCCACTGTCCAACAAGGCTTTCGCGTTGTGAACCACATATCCTCTGCACTTGAAAACAAGCAATATTGCACTGGTGTCTTTCTGGACGTAGATCAAGCTTTCGACCGGTTATGGCACGATGGCTTGCTTTTCAAGCTCAAAACCCATTTACCTCAACCCTTGTACCTAGTCCTCAAATCTTACCTTTCAAATCGCTCCTTTCAAGTCCGCTGCGCCACTGAAATCTCCAAACATTATCCAATTGAGGCTGGAGTTCCACAAGGCAGTGTCTTGGGCCCAGTTCTCTATATCCTTTTCACCGCTGACATCCCTTCAAGTCCTGATAACTTCCTAGCAACATTTGCTGATGATACTGCCATCCTATCGTCCCACTCGGATTCTCTAATAGCGTCCCGGAACCTGCAAAGACACCTCTCCTTCATTGAGCAGTGGTGCAACAACTGGCACATCATAATTAATGAATCAAAATACAAATATGTAACTTTCACTCTTCGACGCAGATCCTGTCCGCCAATCCTTTTTAATTCAATTCCTCTTCTCTGCTCAGACACAGTCCGATACCTTGGCTTCCTTCTGGACAAAAGACTGACTTGGAACCCACATACGAGACTTAAAAGACAAGAGCTTAACCGACGATTTGGTCAGCTTTATAGACTACTAAACAGAACATCTCATCTCTCAACAGAAATTATTAATCTACAAGACCATACTGAAACCTATCTGGACCTACGGACTTGAACTGTGGGGAACAACTAAATCATCGAATATCAAACGCATCCAATCCTTCCAGTCCAAAGTCCTTCGAACAATAGTCAATGCTCCATTCATAGGGAACAAGACCCTACACCATGACCTTAACATCCCATATGTCCATCATCCCATCCAGATTCTCCAACTTTCACCAGAACCTCATTCATCATTCCAATCCTCTAGCCCAATCCCTATCCAGCTCCGAGCATCCATACCATCCCCCTCGAAGGTTGAAACGGCTGTGGCCTCGAGATCTTTTGTAAATATGCCTTTGGAGTCCTGGCAATGGCCAGCTTCTCCACTCATGTCCTGAGCGTCTGTGTCTGTAGTGCCCTCTTTCAGTCTCCACTGGCTTCTAATACTAGGGATGCGGCTGGAAAAGTGGCACTGGGATCTTCCGGAGTCTTGCTTTGCCTTCCGCGTGTGGGGGGAAAAGCCTGGCTCGGAGATTCTTGGGCGTATGTATATATTGTATATAGTTATGATTGTGTTTAGAAGTTTTTATTTTATTTTATTTGTTTATTCTTATTTTTTATTTTTATTTACCTTCTTCATCAGTATTATTTATTTACTTCTTATATTTATATTTATTTCTTTATTATTTGTATATATTGTATGAATGAGAACTTTTAGCCCTAATGCTTATAGCCCTCCAGCAGTGGCTGATTGTATTATTATTCAATAAATAGATTTTAAAAAAATAAAAAGTCTCATACCTCCCTTAACCGGTCCTCATTTATTGAATCCCTACAAATTTATATGTATATGGATATGTGTTGTGTACATATATGTATATATATATATATATATATATGTGTGTGTGTGGACGTGTTTATATGTATATATGTGTGTGTATATATATATATATATATGTGTGTGTGTGTGTGTGTGTGTGTGTGTGTGTGTGTGTGTGTGTGTGTTTATACGTGTATGTATGTATGCTTTTGTTTTTACAAGAACTTTTTTTTTGACACTGCTCACTAGAGTTTTTTGACACTGCCAGTGTTTCAACTGCCTCCCGCAGTGCCACATCCTATGGTATGTTTTGACTTTTATTGTGATTCTTTTCTTAACACACCTATCCTTCAACTATACACATTATTATCTTCATGCAGCCTACCATTCCATTACCACTTTCAAATAACTGAATGTCAATTGTCATCTATATATAGTACAACCTGTTTTTGTTTCTTTATCATCATAACCTTGTTTTACATTTATTCTTACATTTTAAAGTATTCTTTTAAAATTATTGTTTTCTTACAGAGTTATTTATACTTAATAATCTATTCCAATGATATTACACTAATGTTACCCTATTTAATCTTTCAATTTCTTCACTTCTTAACCTTTAGTCCCGTTATCTGTTTATTTACATTCATTTATTCGTTAACATTCATGTATTTATTTCCTTTATCTGTTAACCCACAGTTATCTAATGTAATCTCTATTAGTTTGTTATACACTTATTCCTTATCTTTTATCGCAATCTGTTTATTTTTAACTTACATGCTATATTCTCCCTTATTTTTATTTTTATTCCTACTTATTTTCCATTTATTTGTATCTTCTACATATATAATTCTTAATATTTAACTACATTGTCACCCACTATATCTCTGATACCATCTTTTATTTCTGTATCTGACAACTTCTTCTTATTTTATATATACTTATATTTATTTTTTATTTTCAACATGTTTTGTATCTTTTGTAGCCCTGAAGACGACCTGTAAGGTGGGTCGAAACGTCGGCAAAAATTAAAATAATTAATATATTTTATTTTTTTATTTATTTGACCGCACCCTCGACTAACTCCTTCTCATATTATATCAACGGTCAACCATCTCTACATCATTATATTAAAGGTACTAAAGAGAAACAAGTATTTGAACATTGGGCATTTAAGCCATGTAAAGTGATATCAATGAGGATAAGACCTGATTGATATTAAAGACCACTTCATTATACAATGATACACCGAGTTTAATCAAAATAGTTTGAGCCGTTTTTGAGAAAATTATAAAAATGTGTTTCAGCGTTGAGATAATGAGGCACTTCCGGTTAGCCGATTTTAAGGAAAAAGTTACTGTCACATCTAAGGCATATAGCGATCTTAAATACGTAATATCAGTTTCGTAGAACTTTTCGTTTCAGAGCTAGACTGCTAACATACAAACACACAGATCATTTTTTGGAACTTAGGTATTTGGACTCAGGGTACTCCAAAACGTGTATTTCCGTTGAAAACTCAGATTCTAAAATTTTCTCGATCGCAATACTTACCCTTACTATATATTACATATATACGTAAGTGAAAGTAATAACTCAAATTGGGTGATTTCAAATAGATTGGCCCAATAACAAACCCTTCATTCGTTTGAAAAAAAATGTGTCTAGTTTAAAGTGCAGCAATTGTTAATTAATTATACTAACTAATGTTTTAGTTACCGCTTCCTATTTTTCAAAAACCATAAAAATAAATAATAAAGCATAATAATAAATTGCCTATTCTGCCAAAAATCAGACTATTGTTTATATGAAGTTTTTGAAAGCTCTGGAGGTCTAGATGTTTAAATATTTCATCTATTAGATGTTTAAGTATTTCCCTCTACTTGCGGGAAACCCTGAATATTATTTTCTTTGAATATAAATGACTATTTAAATAAAAGTGATATTTAGGTATCAATAAACTCGTAGGATACCTACTACTCTAGCCTAGCGAGCGACTTTTCTTATTATATTATTCATTTATCACAATTTATTTAATTGTTATTAAGGACCACTTAATTATACAACGATACATCGAGTTTAATCAAAATCGTTTACGCCGTTGTTGAGAAAATTGTAAAAATGTGTTTCCGCGCTGATATGAAATGCCACTTCCGGTTAGCCGATTTTGACGAAAAAGTTGCTGTAACATCCCTAGCATATAAAAACCTTAGATATGTAATTTCACTTTCGAGGCGCTATAATCACATATACTTGGCTTGAGTAAAGAATCAAGCCATTGCCAAAACTCCAATATATGCTTATTCACAGAAGGTCGCTGGGTCACCGCCGCTTCAACCTTCGAGGAGGATTGTAATGATGGGTGGTGCTGAATAGAGATTGTGGAAACCTTAGATATGCAATTTCACTTCCATACGACTTTTCGGTTTTGAGATAGACTGTTGAAACACACACAGACCATTTTGCGGGACTTGGTTATTTTGACTCAGGGGACCACAAAACGTGTATTTCCGTTGAAAACTTTTCGTGAAAAATTTTCACGATCACAATACTTACCCTTACTATATATTAAATATATGGGTAAGTGAAAATAAAAATAGTACAATCTGTCTCAAAGGACATTTACAATAGTTTTCAGAGATCACATTTACACTCTATGTATAAAAAAAAAAAAAAAAATATTATAGGGATGGTTGGTGCTGAATAGGGACTGGGCAAGGGATTCGGATGATAGGTAAGATTCTGGTGAAATTTGGAGATTTTTTCAGTGATTAAGGTCTAGGATAGATGTGATATTAAGCTCATCTTTTAGGGTTTTGTTGGTTACATAGAAAGGAGCAAACGATTGTTCAAAAGACTTTAGACTGGAAGGATTGGATGCGTTTGATGTTAGAAAATTTTGCTGTTCCCCACAAAATGTGGGTTGTGTCTGAGAAAGGACACTGGGTGGAATTAAAGTGTACTAGTGGACAGGAATTGCGTTGGAGTGTGAAGATAATGTATTGGCATTTGGATTCATTTATTTTAATACACCAGTGCTCAATCAAGGAGAGGTGCCTTTGCAAATTTAAGGAGGCAAGTTCGGGATTGGATGATAAGATTGCGGTGTCATCAGCGAATGTTGCAAGTAAGGTATCGGGATGAACAGGGATGTCAGCGGTTAACAGGATGTAAATCACGGGACCTAAGACGCTGCGTTGGGGAACACCGGCATTAACGGAATATATATCGGAAAATTATGTTCCACAGTGAACTATTGGGATCTGTGTCGGATGATAGATTGGTGGTGTCTTCAGCAAATGTTGCCAGGAAGGCATCTGGATGGACAGGAATATCGGCGGTAAAGGACGGGACTCAGTACTCTATCTTGAGAAACACCAGCTTCAATTGGATGGCAAATGGAAAATTTAGTGCCGTAGCGAACTCGGAAGGTAAGATCAGACAGGTAGGAGTGGAGGACAGGGTATAAAGACTTAAGCAGATTGGTTTAAAGTTTAGAAAGAAGCCCGGATTCTCATACTTGGTCAAAAGCTTGAGCTATGTCCAGAAATGCACCTGAGTAATATTGCTTGCTTTCCTTGGCTGCGGAAATACGATCGGCTATTCGAAGTCCTAGTTGGACTGTGGAGTGTTACGAACGGAATACGAACTGATGTGAAGGAAGATTTTGATATTCAATGTAGTGTAAGATTCGTTCCAGAAGGATCTTTTCAAAGTTTTTTGATAGGATTGAAAGTAGACTAATGGGTTCGTAGGAAGTTAAGCTGTTGGAAGGTTTTATAAATAGAATGTTTTCATAAAAGAGGAAAGTGGGTGGTTTGCATAATGCTATTGAAAATGTATGTGAGAAATATGAGCTTTAGGAAGGAGTTGTCTGAGGATCTGAGAGGTAAGGATGTCGTATCCAGGTGATTTACGGGTAGGTTGTTTTTTTAAGTGATATTTCACCTCAGTAGGATTAACTGCTTTAGGCGGTAAGGAGAGTGGGATGGGTGACTCAAGGAATTCCTCTATTGCTGACGTGTGGGTGGGTTGGATTCCGGTTGAGAGGTGAATGTAAGAGGATGGTATTGGCAAATTCCTCAGTTTTATCTTCGACAGACGCTGCCCAAGAGCCATCACCTCGACAGAGAGGATGTAAAATATGATGGGGTTTTAGTATTTTTTTAGTGATCTTCCAAAAGGAATTTTCATGAGCAGAGTGGGAAGAAAGGTAGGATTTGAAGGATTGGGAACTGATGGTGACCAATTCCTGCTTTAAGTTTTTACAGAAATAATTATAGGATTGGCGATCGGTGGAGTGTCTAGTACTTTGCCATAATAATCTGGCCCGACGTTTGGTGTTGATTAGGTCTATGAGGTGTTGAGGTAAATTATTTTTCTTGGGAGTTCTTCAAGAGTGATTTGGAGAGGAAACAGTCCAGATTGTTTGTGGAATGGTGGTGGTAAAGGAATGTACGGTTCGCAAGGTCTTCTAGGGTTTTCAGGATTATTGTGAGGTCAATTTTATCGGAAAGAATTTAGGGAGTTTCCGTTAACTGGGCCTCTGGTAAAGGACGGTGGAGAAGACTTAGAAATAGGAGCTAGAGATAGTTGGAGTAATAATGGACTATGATCTGAGGAAAGTTCGTCAAGACGGGTAAGAGAATGGTTGAGGGGACCTAAGCCACTGTCGATGAAAAAATGAAAGATATCGGTATTGCGGTTAGGGTCTGTGGGCCAGTAGTCAGGTGAGTTGGGAGGAAGGAGATTGAAACGTTGGGAATTAAGTGCAGATAGCAATGTTCTACCACGAGAATTCGTCGTTCTAGAACCCCAATGATGATGGGTTTCGCCCAATGGTTTGCTTTTAAATCTGCACCCAGGATGAAGTGATGTCCTAAGGAGTTGAGAAGAGAACTGAACTGGACATTGGATATGGATCTGTTAGGAGGCCAATATACTGATGCATTGGTGACGGAAAAGGTGAAGGTTCTGATGGCGGTGGATTGTAGGAAATCTTTAGTCGGTAATGGGAGCAGATGATGAAAAAGGAATTGGTTTACAATAGCAGCAGTACCGGCATGTGCTCTACCGTCAGGATCGTTAGTACGGTATGTTATGTATTGAGGTATTTTTAAATGCTGTTTTCTGGTTATTCGAGTTTCCGTAACTAGTGCTACATCGATGTTCTTGTCCAGTAGTAAAGCTGTTTCGTCAACGTGATTTCTAACACCATTCCCATTCCAAAGGAGAATGGATATGGGTTTTGGTATGTGAGTTATTAAGGATTTTTTAATGTAGGGGTGAGGTGAGATACGAGATTTGTGAAGAGTGATAATGATGAGTAGAGTAATAAGGGATTTGAAGGGATTCGGTGAGGAAAGATACTAACAACCTGGTGGGGCGGGGTGGCCGAATAGGCTAAAGCGTGTGCACAGCACCGCTAGTTTGCCTGGCAACCGAATAACAGAGATTTGAGATGATATAAAAAGTACGAGTTCGCGTCCCGGTGCCGGAGGGGATTTTAAATTCCCCGCCCCCACCCCCCCCCACCCGGGAAAAGCCCGTATAGCCTAAAAGGCGAGGTAGGGAAGAACAAAAAAGAAAAAAAAAAAAAAAACTAACAACCTGTTGAGATATGTTCGGTTTGAAGGAGGAGAGATATGATTAATTTGTTATTGATGGTTAGGTATATTTGGAAGAATAGGATTTTGGGGTTGTTGGTGCGGCAGGGCTTTACATTTATCGGTTGAGTTCTTACCTCTAAGTAGTTGGGAGAATGATATACCACAATTGTTCGCTATTCTAGAAGGCTCACACTCTCTTCTTGGACTTACTGCTTTATCTAGATTCGGTTTTTCTTAGGATTTGAGATTCTTGTAAGTTTGGCAGCTTTTGTAGTTGGCCGGGTGTCCCTCCAAGCATAGTGCACACACTACAGGTTCTTGTATCGGTTTGGTGCACTCCACAGATTGGTGTTGTTCACCGCATTTCACGCAAGGCGACAGATGGTGACAATTAGTCTTCGTGTGGCCCTACGCCTGACAATTGAGGCACTGCACGATTTCTCTCTTCGGGCATAGTTACTCTACTTTCACCATTGTGTAATAATCTTGATATCGTTTTTTTTTTTTTCGATACCTGGTGATGGCTCCAAGTCTACGACAAACAATGGTAGAGGGATTTTATTTCTTAACCCTGGCTGTTCCTTGATCTGTTCCTTTAAGACGTTAGTTACCTGAGGTATGTTGAAACCAAGCGTCGTTAGTGCTTTTATTATCACTTCAGTTGGGGTTAAGGAGGGAAAATTTCTTATCAGTACTCGTAACGATCGCTCCTCCTACTATGCTGGTACGTATGAAAATTTGCATTCGTTTCTGATAAGTACTTCACTATTTTTGGTAGGTTCCAGAAGTATATGGTGCTATATTTATATCATTGTCCCTGTTGCATTAATAACTGCCAGAGCAGATTTTGTTTAGTTGTGTACAAAATAGCTGGAAGTTTTTTGTTTTTTTTTTGTGTGTTTTTTTACAAATATCTTAGGAAACCTTGCTTTCCTGGGTATAGATACACACTCCATTACTTATCTGTCATTCTGAACCACTTGGAACGGGTTTAGAGTAAAGAAAGATGATTCTTCAACCATTTCTTGCGAAGACGTGCCTGGTTGAGGCTGAGGTTTTGGATTTGAAGTGTTCACTACGGTCTTCGGAGGTGTTTTCGTAGACAGAGGCGACGATTTCTTGTTTGGCTGGTGAACCAAGAGGGGTAAAGCCGTCTGACCGAGTCTTCTTAGTGTTCACCTTACTGGACATCACTTGGTGATAATACTGCTTATCATTAGAGACGAAAAGAAAAATAAATAAAAAAGGAAAAAAAATTATACCAAACAGCAAATATCAACTGCTGTACACGTGAACTGTATTCAATGAATAATCAGAGAAATTCCGCTGAAAAATAGGCAAATACTGAGAGCACAAATGTTGTATGCAAGATGTAGCAATATTGTATGATGTAGCAGTATGTTGATAAGTTGTGAGCTATTGCTTTTATTGATGGATGTATTATCATTTATACTGATTGTCACGGGCGAATCTACGGGGATGGAGGAGGGCTTTCAGGCTGAACCCCCACCCTCCCCAAATGGGAAAACATATCCATATTTTATCGAACAAAATATTAAAAAATTATCTCTCAAAGTATTATTGCTCATGTTATAATGTTTAAAAGGGCTTTAGGAATCACTTAAACACCATTTCATATAGGTAGTTAGTTTCTTTCTTTTTTTACAAGGTAATTATCGTTATTTTTATGAAAAAAAAGCTTTCGGTCTGAAGCCCCCCCAAAATTAAATCCTGGATCCGCTAGTGCTAATTGTTATTGAAGTGGTAAGTTTTTCTATGACTTTTACAGTGTCTTGTTTTACCTTAAGTAGAATTTTTTAGTCCAGTATTTTTTTTCCAAATAATCACCGAATATATTCCGGTCTACTCGTTCTGTAATCAATATTGGAGGAAAGGGTTTAGGAGTGTATTTTGAATGTAATAATAGTGGAACTGAACTATGATCTGATTAAAAAAATCATCCAAAGATTTGGCTAAGGTATGGGAAGAGGATATCTGGGAGGTAATAAATATATCCAGGATATCGAGACGTTTTTCGAGAGATATTCGCCAGTAAGTAGGATTTATAGGCGAGAAGATTGACGTAGATTTACTAGATCCTTACAAGTAATATGTGAATTTTATATTATTCTATTGGAAAATATATTACAAGATATTGTATTTTATTTTTTATATATACAGTTACCATTATTTGACAATGTTCCAACCGATATTGTTGAGCAAAATTAAATTATTGGTTCTTAGGGGTCACCTTTGTCTGTTACCTACGAGGAACTATTTTAGTGATTGATTGTGAAGTAAACGAACAAATGATATGAAAAACATCTAAGTACATTGAATGTTTTACATTGTTTGGTATGCCTAGGTTATATCTGCCATTGGTAATCTATGTAATGTTCTTATGTCATTTCTAATGGTAACAAGCAAGACCATCGCGTTGGCGGGACAAATGGGGACATACATTAAAGTCAATTAAAAGAGAACCCGATCCAAAGTTGAATAAGAATGTATGTAGTTAGAAAGTTTTTAGAGCAAAGATATACAAAAATAAAAAAATTCACATCGTTAAGGATGGTTTTGCAGGGTTGGGTTTGATAGCAGCCGATGGATATGAATATATGTATATAATAATAATAATAAAAAGGCTTAGCGAACCCGAAGGTTCGATGCCGACACCACCAATCGCTTATTGCACACCTCCCTCCATCGTTCGCCGTCCAAACCCAGTCCCTTCAGATCGGCTTTAATGCAATCTTCCCACCTTCGCTTCGGTCTACCCCTCGGACGCTTACCATTCGGCACAGCAAATATTAACCTTTTAGGAATTCTCTCGTTACTAAGCCCAACAACTTTACAAGCCCATTTGATTCGCCGCGATGAAATTACCTCAATTATATTACCCGGATACAGTTCACGCAATTCGGCGTTGTGTAACCGTCTGAACTCTCCGGTTAACTCATCCTTCTTCGGTCCGAATATTCTACGCAATACTTTATTTTCAAACACCTTAAGACGCTGCTCATCCCTTAATGTAAGCGGCCAAGTTTCGCACCCATAAAGAACTGTAGGCAAGATAATTGTTTTATAGATTCTAATTTTTAAGTTTCGGGACAAGAGGCGCGAACTAATTAGTTTTGTCACAGAAAAATAGCAAGCATTTCCCGCCTTCAGTCTAACCTTAATCTCTTCTTCAATTTCGATTTTTCTAGTTATCGTAGAACCTAGATACCTAAACTTATCTACCTGTTCAAACATATTACCATCCATATCGGTATCACCAGTAGTATTGCCATTTTTGCAGCTAACCATATATTTTGTTTTATCCAAGTTTATTTCGAGTCCTAGTTCTTTACCGGCTTTCATTAACGTTGTCGTATTTAGTTTTATAGTTTTAAGGTCTTCGCTTAACATTACCAGATCATCCGAATAGCCCAGCACGGATGTTGTCCCACCCAGATCCAACCCTTTCTCGGTACGCATTATCTCCCTAATGGCATGTTCTAATGCCAAATTGAATAGGACAGGCGAAAGATAATCCCCCTGTTTTAAACCCGAACGAACCTCAAATTTTTCGGACAGATTATTACCGATTCTAACTTTATTGAGTGTCTCCGTCAAGCGCATCCTGACTAGATTTACTAATTTTTTAGGAATCCCCTGCTCGATTAAAATATTATACAGTTTCTGGCGGTCAATAGAATCGTAAGCCTTTTTAAAATCTATATACAGCTGGTGAACAATACCGTTGTACTCCAATTTTTTCTCTAATATTTGCCGTAAAGAAAATATTTGATCAATAGTCGAACGATTCCGTCTAAATCCGCATTGGTAGTCTCCGATAATTTCCTCGCCGTATTCCGTGATTTGACTGGTTAAGATTAAAGTGAATATTTTATAACATACCGGAAGGAGTGAAATTCCTCGATAGTTATTACAATCCGTCCTCGGACCCTTTTTGTGAATCGGAATAAGAATAGATTCTTTTCATTCTTTAGGTAATTTCTCGTTCACCCAGATCTTTTTAACCAACCGATGTATTTAAGAAACTCCAGCTTCCCCGCATGCCTTAATTAATTCAGTAGGAATATTAAGCCGATCTGAAGGGACTGGGTTTGGACGGCGAACGATGGAGGGAGGTGTGCAATAAGCGATTGGTGGTGTCGGCATCGAACCTTCGGGTTCGCTAAGCCTTTTTATTATTATTATTATATACATATATTCATATCCATCGGCTGCTATCAAACCCAACCCTGCAAAACCATCCTTAACGATGTGAATTTTTTTATTTTTGTATATCTTTGCTCTAAAAACTTTCTAACTACATACATTCTTATTCAACTTTGGATCGGGTTCTCTTTTAATTGACTTTAATGTATGTCCCCATTTGTCCCGCCAACGCGATGGTCTTGCTTGTTACCATTAGAAATGACATAAGAACATTACATAGATTACCAATGGCAGATATAACCTAGGCATACCAAACAATGTAAAACATTCAATGTACTTAGATGTTTTTCATATCATTTGTTCGTTTACTTCACAATCAATCACTAAAATAGTTCCTCGTAGGTAACAGACAAAGGTGACCCCTAAGAACCAATAATTTAATTTTGCTCAACAATATCGGTTGGAACATTGTCAAATAATGGTAACTGTATATATAAAAAATAAAATACAATATCTTGTAATATATTTTCCAATAGAATAATATAAAATTCACATATTACTTGTAAGGATCTAGTAAATCTACGTCAATCTTCTCGCCTATAAATCCTACTTACTGGCGAATATCTCTCGAAAAACGTCTCGATATCCTGGATATATTTATTACCTCCCAGATATCCTCTTCCCATACCTTAGCCAAATCTTTGGATGATTTTTTTAATCAGATCATAGTTCAGTTCCACTATTATTCGCGCGGGCTCATTACCGCGTATGGGGAGCGTCCCACAGGTGGCGGATGTGGGGATGGTCGGTGGAAATTCCTTGGAAGTTCCTCCCGACTAAGTCCGATGGACTCGCTGACCAACAATGAGAGGGGCCCTCCAGACTTGCTGGAGGGAGGGGACCTCCAGACTTGCTGGAGGTAGGGGCCCATCAGACTTGCTGGAGGGTGTGACGTAGGATTGAACGCCCTACTCACATATCTTTAGTACACCAAACACCACAGTCATGGATCTCCTTAAGGCAAAACGCTCACTATGCGGAAGTAAACTAGTCCCCCGTTCGGGTCTCCGAAATTCCTCGATAGTTATTACAATCCGTCCTCGGACCCTTTTTGTGAATCGGAATAAGAATAGATTCTTTCCATTCTTCAGGTAATTTCTCGTTCACCCAGATCTTTTTAACCAACCGATATATTTTAGAAACTCCAGCTTCCTCGCATGCCTTAATTAGTTCAGTAGGAATATTATCGGTTTCCGCTGCTTTATAAGATTTTAATTTTCCGATAGCTACTTCAACTTCCTCTTTACTTGGTCCTTCTATTAACGGTTCAGCAATCTGGTACTCAGAAGGAGGACAGGGATCATAATTTCCCGTATTTAAAATATTGTCAAAGTGGTCCTTAAACTTATTCAATATTTCAACCGGATCGGTCAAAATATTGTTATTAACATCTCTAATTCCAGATGTTACGGACCCTACACATTTACGTGATCTGTTTATACCTTTGTACATGTCTCTTACGTTATTTTTGATTCTGTTAGTTTCTATTTCAATTATTTTATTTTTAAGATACTCCCTTTTTTTATTTATGAGCAATTTTGTCGTTTCGTTCATTGAGGTTCGGAAGTATTCCAGATTGTCTTCGCTATGATTATTTAGAGCTTTTAATTTAGCGGCTTTTCGTTTTTCGCACATGTTTAAGCAATCTTTATCAAACCACGGTTTGTTATTCTTATTTTCCTTTTTTCCTAGACACGAGTTACCGACCGCTTTAATATCTCTACCCATAACTTGTCAATATCCTCGTGGTCCTCGTCAGAAAGCTCTAAAGCTTCAAACCTATTCTTAACATCTAGCTCGAATTGGGTTCTAATTGATGGATTTTTTATTTTTTCCTAATTAAAATTCTCAAAATCAAAACGGTTTTCTTTTATTTTTTTATATTAAGTTTTTGTCGAAGTTTCGCGATTACTAATTCATGATCCGACCCACATTCTGCTCCGCGATAAGACCGTACATTAATTATACTGCTTTACCAGCTATGTTGTATCAAGACATGATCGATTTGATTTCGTGTTTGCGAATCCGGTGATGTCCAAGTATATTTATGAATATCCTTATGTTTAAACGTCGTACTTTTAATTATCAGGTTTTTCGAGATGGCAAAGTTTATCAGACGGATCCCATTATCATTACTATATTCGTGCAAATTTTCTTTACCAATCGTCAGAATATAAACTTCTTCCCTTCCTAACTTTGCGTTCGCGTCACCTATAATTATTTTCGTGTAGTTTCGCGGTAGTTTATCATAAACCCATTCGAGTTTATCGTAAAATTCACTTTTAACTTCGTCGTCACTGTCTTCGGTCGGACAATGTATGTTTATTAATGGGATTTTAAACCAACGTCCCTGAAATGTAGCTACCGAAATTCTATCACTAAAGAATTGTACGTCCCTCAAAGCGGATAGTAATCTACTCCTAATTAAAAACCCGGTACCCAAACAATGATTCCCGCTTCCTCCGTACCAAATGGTGTACTTTCCTTCCCTCATCGAGCCCTCCCCTGGCCAGCGAACCTCTTGCAGAGCCACGACATCCAAATTGTACCCATTCACCTCATTCGCGACCGATTTTAGAACCCCTGCTGTGTTTAAACTCCTTACGTTCCACGTACATATATTTAAATCCCTATATTTCAACTTGTGCCATGAATCCCCTAAAGCAGTCCCCACCCGGAGACCCGAACGGGGGACTAGTTTACTTCCGCATAGTGAGCGTTTTGCCTTAGGGAGATCCATGACTGTGGTGTTTGGTGTACTAAAGATATGTGAGTAGGGCGTTCAATCCTACGTCACACCCTCCAGCAAGTCTGATGGGCCCCTACCTCCAGCAAGTCTGGAGGTCCCCTCCCTCCAGCAAGTCTGGAGGGCCCCTCTCATTGTTGGTCAGCGAGTCCATCGGACTTAGTCGGGAGGAACTTCCAAGGAATTTCCACCGACCATCCCCACATCCGCCACCTGTGGGACGCTCCCCATACGCGGTAATGAGCCCGCGCGAGGAAATATATATATATATATATATATATATATATATATATATATATATATATATATATATATATATATATATATATATATATACGATTAGTTAGTGGTATCGGCATCGAGATCACTAAATCTTTATCATTGTTAATATTATTTAAAAAGAAAGAAGTCAAAATTTTTAAAAGCCATTGTAGTACCAGTTTTTAATGACTAACCTAACAAATAGCTGCTTTATGATTTGAAATCTACTTTTACTTAATCCGCTCTATCTGCATATCTCTCTCTCTATTTAAACATAAATTAAAAGGTTGTTAGCCTACTTGGGATAGATTAGGGATGGGGCGCTCGCCTAAAATCCACGCGAAGGCTTGGTAACAAGAAAGAGTTTTCGGTGGAAAGTTGTGGAGAAGTAGCGGGGCGGTGATAAACTGTTTATTTGATATGTTGATATGTATTTATTGATATGTTGTTCGTTAAATTTCCGAGAATATTTTCAGTTGGCACAATATGAATTTTTCACCGTTTTTATTGAATAGTTCAATTAAAAAAAAAAAATTAATTTAGCCGACGTTCCCCGATGTTTTCCCTCACTCGTTCCTCTGTGCGATAGCACGATTAGAAATTTGTTTTTCCCCATCTTAATTTATTATTGTGAAGGATTTACTATATTAGAATTATCTCGGAATTAATTATTTTTTCTTGCGAAAAGTTGCCAAACAAAGCCAAAACGAAAATCAGATATACGAAGTTCAGATGTTTTCTTATAAGCAATGTAACCGAAATACCCCATTTCCTTAGTGGTAGGTTAGCTGAATTATTTATATTTTATAATTAATTTATTGATTTCATTAATTTTTACTTGTTTTACGTTTTTTGCTACAAAAACAGCGTAAACAATACAAGTTCCAAGATGGTATGCACTCAGGTAAACATCAATGATGAATCTGAAAAAAAAAAAAAAATCAACCTTATTTATTAGCATTACTTAGTTGTTTTGATTGAGCAATATTATGTGTTGTCTCAGCCAATGACAATGACAATAATAACGAAAAAGATCATTCTCACTACATTTACTGAAAATATAAATAAATTAATCATTCGTAAAAATAGAGATAGAAAAAAAAGCAAAACTAATTTTAAGTAAGGTAAAATAAATATCCTAAAGAATCCTTATATAATAAACCATGCTTCCCTCCCGTGAATATTTAAAAGGTTGATAGAACACATGAAGATCTACAAAAAAGTTCATATAAACAATTGCCCAATTTCCAGCAGAAAAGTAGGAAATTTGAGATATGTGTTTTTTAAGCGAGCCACGATTTTTGTTGAATAGAAGCAATAAGTTAAAAATATTTTATTTCAGTAATTAAACTAGACTCTATACTAAACAAGACAAGATTTACTTAAAACGAAAGTGGAGTTTATCAATTTTAAAACTGTTTAAACTGGACTAATAAGCGGACACAGCTTAGTTTCGTTTAAAATAATGTCATAAATTAATTTTTTTTTTTGTTTTTTTATCACCCTTAAACTCTACTATATTTATCTCGGTTTAGAATAGCTTTCTCGTTTAAAAAGCTTTAAGTCCATATTAATTAAGTTCATGTTTGTTGATGTGATTTTCTATCCAGTTCCCGTAAAGTACCCGTGTTTGATTTCCATGTTAATCACTCTTAATTCTATCTTGAGGGTATTAATATTGTCTTGGAGGTTGCTGTCATTCTGGGACAATATGGCGCGGTCGTCAGCAAAACAAAAAAAGGGAGTAAAGAGTAGGCTCCATATTCCTGTGACCGCCCGTTCTCCAATTTTCATTTGGATTGACAATTGTACTGTCGATAGTATTGCAGCATCGATGAAAGCGTGCGATTAGTCTTATGTATCTTAATTTTGATTAACCTCTGGAGCCTCGTTAACTTCACCAACTTTTTCCTACTTGTACAGCTGGATGTACAGCATCTCTTAGAAACTATCGCGGCTTTATAGATTTCTTTCAACACTTCCGATCTGAGACTATATTGCTCTAGCACCTAAGAACAGTCCATTTACAGTACGTAAAGTGTCGTTATAACAATAAGTTGAAAGTGTATTTGGACAATTATGTTTATTATAATTCATCCCAGATTATGGAAAAATAAGAAATAAAAGCTTTTTAACAGGTAATTGTAGTCATTAACGCTAAAAACGCGGAAACTTTTATATAACAATAAACAATTATGTTTTGACAAACAACAAGTTGAATTTTTCCTATGAATTTTCTAGTTCCATCCATTTTACTAGTGAAAACATACCTACTAAGTATATATCACTACTATTAGTGCAAAAGGTCGTATGTCAAATTTTACAACTTTTATTCTGTTTGTGCCAAACGTGACATTTATAGTGTGCAACTGATACAAGTATTCTGCTTCTATGGAAAATAGCAGATGACAATAAAATATGAAATTATACTAATAAAGCATAAAGAAATAATGAGTTTTTATGGACTCTTGTAAAACAATCAATTTTTATATACGACCTTTTTGCACTAACAGTAGTGAAATGCATCTTCAGTGTGATTTTTTTTTTTGTTTTAATTAAGGATATGGAATTAAGAGAGGGATTCAAATATGGAATCTTCAAATACGGCACTCTTTCAAATTTTAATATTAGCTGATAGACGAAATTTGTGGATATCAAACCCTGGAATGGTGAAAGTTAACTGTATTTCCGAATCGGCTTCTCCCATAAATTTTTTTCTCATACGAAAAATTGTATACCTTGTAATATTTTAGTTAAGGTTTTTCCTAATAAATCCCAACTAATTAATTTGGACCTAAAGCTTATTAAACGAGGAAGCTTTTTTCTATAACTGAGATACTTTTAGTGCAGATAGAGAATGGTACAAAAAAAATTGCGAATAATCTTGTTTTTGAACTGAGCTTAGATAAACCATTTTATCATTATATCATTTTTTATTTCTTATATATATTTCTTTGTTTTCCCCACTCATTATGGTTGTAACGATTGCAGAATATACTAATTTTGAATTTATTGTAACTCTAACTCTAACTTACAAGGAAACCGGTGCCAACGGCCGAAGAAATCCAGGACCGTCTTCGAGGGCAAACTTCATAGCTTGACCGTACGTAACTAATGGAACTTTCAACATCCTGGCTCTGTCATTTTGGATTTGTACCTATAAATAGTTTAAATTATAAATATATTTTTTTAATATGTATATATATATATAAGTTAAACGCTGCGGGCTTCAAACACTTAAAAAAAAGAGTAAAGGATCCACAAATAACACGCATGAAGTCAGAAACAAGACTGCTTTATTGCTCCTTATAATCTCCTATATATACATTCTGAGTTGTTTACATCAATGCTTTAGGTATTAAAGCTAATACTGTCCCGCTCCGTACCTTAACTCCCCCCACCAGTTTACGGATACTCTTCGTAAACTCAAAAAAAATAAAAAAAACATAAAAACCAAAAAGTAAAATTCTTATATGTACAACGACAAGGTTCTCTTGTCCACATTATAACACAGGTACGGAGTGTTCAGTACTTACAACCTAATCTAATGCAAAACAAGCAAAATTATTCCTTATATAATAAAATAAAAAAAAAAATAACACCTTTTTCTCACAAATGAAACTTCACTGCATTTGCACTTTTCTTTCAAAATATACACAACGTTATGTCAGAACACTATATACAGAACAAACAAAACAACAAAAAAAAAAAAATCTTCTTTCCGGAGACGAGGGCACTCCAGTTCTAAGGTTGCTGTGGCTCTGTAATCGGAAATTTTAGTTGTTCTATGTGAACCGTCCTTCGTTTTTTCGGTTCGTTAACACTCTCAATCGTCACCACATTATGCTCTCTAATGACTATCACCCTGAATGGATCCTCATATCTCCGCACTTCCTTTCCCCTATTCGAGCCTAATTTGTGATACACTATGGACCCGATTTTCAATCCCCCTGTCACTTCCTTCACTTTGAGATTTTCCCGCGCTACCCTTTTCCGCTTTTCCCCCTCTATTCTATCCTTAACCTTCCCCCAGAGATTACCCAGTTCCATTCTGTTACTAACCATTCTTTCTGTCATCTCCTCGTCCGTAGCTGTACCTCCCCAGTCTCGTTGCCGCCTGCGTAATCCGAAGAGGATTTCGAATGGAGAGAACCCTGTTGCCGTATGTATAGAATGGTTGTACGCTGCCACCGCCTTGCGCATTGCCACATCCGGTTCCAACCCTTTTTCCACCTGATACACCCTGAGATGGTCACTAAGCGTGCTGTGCAGCCTCTCTATACTTCCTCTGCTCTTGGGGTGCCCTGGAGTATTAAGATGCCAGCTGACACCTACGTTCTTCATCTCCGCTCTGATTCTGGCATTGTCGAACTCTCTGCCCCCGTCGGAGGTGATGCGATCGGGTACTCCGTAACATTGGAACCACGTCTGGAGGGCTCTCAAGACTGCCTCTGCTGACCGCTCCTGTACCAGGTACGCCATTGCTTTGCTGGAAAGGTCTATGAGCGTGACCCACTTATACCCTCTCCATGTGAACGTGTCCACTTGTAGGTCGCTTAGTGGTACATCGCCCGTGGGTGTCTCCTCTTGCATCGTTTTCGGGGGGTGCCGATCGTACTTTGTGCTCGCGCACACCCTGCAGGACCCTATGAGCTCTGCGATCATTTTCCTCATCCCCCACCAAAAATATTTCCTACGCAACGCTTGGAACGTCTCCTGCGCCCCCCGGTGGTTGGTCTTGCCCTGGTGGTAAGCAAGCGTTATGTCCTTCTGCTGCTCTTCATCCCGCACTGTCTCCACCATCAGTTTGCAACGAATGAACGTCCTATCCATCCCTAATCGTTCATCCCGCCAGAGCCTCTTCATCTTCTCCCAAATCGTTTCATTTCCTACATATAAGTGATGAATTTTTCCTGCTTTCGACGCGTCTTTGAGAGCTCTGCAGATCTGGTCCCCGCTGGCCCCTGGTTGTGACCAAATGGTTGTTATTCGGCTGTTGCCGTACTTACTATACAATATCTTCATCAGACCCGACGTCCTGGTTTTCCAGATGATCTGGCGGTTCTTATCGTTGATGATTTCCTCCCGTTCTTCCATGTCCACTGGCCTCTCTTCCGCTGGACTCTCTTCTTGTTGGGTATCAACATTTTCTTCCACCACTTGTTCCCCCTCTCCTTCTGGCGTCCAGTCCCTCAGGAATTGTCTCACGCCTCCCGATGCTTCCGCTGTATCCTCCTCTATGGCGTTTATAGTGAGCGCTCTCGATAGCCAATCCGCCACCACATTCTCTCTTCCGGGCTTGTACACAATGTCCATGTTGTACTGGTTTAGAATCTCCTTCCAGCGTGTGACTCTAGCCGAAGATTCCTTTAGCTTGCCTACCCATTGTAGGGGTCTATGGTCCGTCTGCACGCGGAATTTCCTCCCAAAAACATATGGCCTAAAATGGTCGATAGCCCATACGATCGCTAGCAGTTCTCTCTCCAGCGCACTGTATCGCGACTCTGCCTCCGTAAGTCGCCTGCTGGCATATGCTACGGGACGGTCCCCCCCATTTCCATCCTGGGATAACACAGCCCCCAACGCGTATTCGCTAGCGTCCGTTGTGATCGTAAACACCTTCGTAAAATCCGGAAATGCTAATACTGGCTCCTCCTGCAGCCTCGCCATGTATTTCCGAATGTTGTCGTCCATTATGGGGGTTACTATCACCTTGCTGCCTTTCTTTAATAAATTGTTGAGGGGTACGAGGTATTCCGTCATTTCGGGCACAAATCGCCGATAATAATTAAGGGTTCCTAACAATCTGCGGATCCCTTTTACATCCCGAGGTATTGCCATCTTCTGAATCGCCTCCACTTTCCGCGCGTCAGGTTTTTCACCTTCACTCGATATCGTGTGTCCTAAAAAATTTATGTGGTCCTGCCCTAACAGACATTTCTCGCTGGACAGTTTCAGCCCAAATTGTCTGACTCTCTCAAATACCCTTCGTAGATGCTCTACGTGTTCCGCCTCGTTTTTACTAAATACCAACAGGTCGTCCATGTAAATTTGGCACATCCCTTCGTCGATTCCCCTTAGGTACTCGTCCATTAGCCGCTGGAACGTTATAGGGGCATTCTTGAGACCAAACGGCATTCTCGTAAATTCGTAATGCCCCCTCTCGAACGTGAATGCTGTCTTCAATTGATCTTCCGGAAGCATCCTAATCTGATGATATCCCGCTTTCAGGTCAAGAGTACTGAATACCGTCGCCCCGCTTAACCGATCTAAAATGTCCTCAAACTTCGGGATTGGGGATTTTTCATCCACAGTATTCTCATTAAGTTTGCGGTAATCGATTACCACGCGGTACTTCTCCTCTCCGGGCGCGCCTTTCTTCTTAACCGCCCATAGCGGGCTATTATATGGCGACGTGCTATCGACAATTATCCCCTGCTTCTTCAGACTCTCCAACTCTTCCCTAATGTATTGGCGCAGTGCCTGCGGATACCTCCTCTCTTTCACGTAGCTCACCTTTTCGCGCTTCAGCGGGATCTCGTGCACCGTTTTGCCCGTCACCCCCAACGTATCTCCCTCCTTGAAAAAGATGTCTTCGAATTCCCTTCTCACGACTACTCTCCAATCCTCCGCCCGACTTATAGCTCCCACGCGTGCTCTCCGGTCCTCATGCCCCTCTATTGCCATCGTCCTCGTAAACCTGATTCTCCCCATCTTTATTTTCCACTCCTCCCTTCTATATGCGATTCGCACGCCCACCTTCCCCAACATATCACATCCTATGATCACCTGGTATTCCCGCGGCATTTCTCCCACTACATGCACCGTAAGTTTACCTCCCTTGGCTGCCCACCTCCTCAAACCTATCTCCACTTCCCCTTCTACCCCACACGGGCCACCCAGGGTGATTAACTTACAACTACATACCTTGACTTGGAGTGTCCTCTCTCCATCGTACAGCTTCTTCAACACTCCCCGTGTCATGATGGTGTTGGAACTCCCGGTGTCTACCAGGCATCGCACTCCTCCCACCTCTATTATAGGTAACCAGCAGCTTTTTCCTCTAATGCTACAACTCACTAGCGTGCGGTCACCCCTCGCCTGGCACTCTCCTCAGATCCTCTCCACGGTTTGTCGGCGTCCACTCCTTCCGCTGCTTCTTCCTCGACTCCTCTCGTTCTCCCGGCCTACTGGGTCCTCTATTTCTTCCTCTGTCTCCGTGGCCAAGGATTCCTCCGACGAGTCTCTTGATGACTCGCTCCTCCTTGTGTGACTCCTTCTTCTCCTCACTCCCTGGGCATTTACCTCCATCGGCTCAACCCTCTGTGAGCCTCTTCTGGAATAAATGTACGGGCATTGCCTCGCAATGTGTCCTTCAGTCCCACACTCAAAACATTTCGTGCGGGGACACTGTGCCACCAGGTGTCCACTCTTTCCACAACCGTGGCATTTCCTGTCCTCTCTACGCTGCCTACCTCTTGCTCTACCCTGCTCTGGTCTTCGTTCGGCTCCGGTAGTCTTTTCTCTCCCGTTGTGTGCGGGCTCTCTCCTTCTCCAGGTCGTTGGTGAACTCCTAAGTCTCCTGTAGATCACTCTATTCCATCCTGGTTCCTCCCCCTCGAACCGGGCTTCTTCATCTCGAGCGCTGGAATCTACCATCTCTTGGGCGCATTCAATAAACGAACGTTCCCGGGGTAGGCCATCTTTCTTCCCTGTTTCCTTAGCCAATTGCACCTTCAGTATGGTGGACAAGAAGACCATCTTCGCTTCGACCTCCGGGGCTCCAGCTTTCTCCCGCATCTTCTCGGTGACCCGGTTGTAGTGAGCCACTAATGTTGCCGCATACTGTCCGTTAGACTGCCGTGAAAACTTCACCTCGCGAAACATCTGATATATGTCTTCTTCCGTAGTCCACCTGCCCCCGCCGTAGGCCTTCTTCAGTCTCTCCTTGACCATTTCCCACGGCGTCTCTTCATCTGCCTGAATGTGGTTCAGGATGCTCCGTTTTACCCTGCACACCAGGGCCGCCTTCAGGGCCTCCGCATCCCCGGCGTTGACGAGGTTCTCCCCAATCTTCGCATTAATTCTCGCCACGAGCCGATCTCCACCCTTTAAAAAATGGTTGAGCTGACCTATTTCTCCCGTGAAGAACTCGAGATCGGATATAGCCTCCCTGAGGTCCTGTGCAGTGGCTACCCGGATTTTCATCCACTCTATCGCGTTCGCATGCGCCGCGGCCAAGGTTCCCTGCGGCAACGGAGGGATCTCCGGCGCATTCATGGTAGTCGGCTGTCCTATAGCAAACTCAGGCATGCTCGTACTGGTGGTTTAAAAAAAAACGTACCTCTGTACTCTCACCTTCCCGAGTTTCGGCACCAGTTAAACGCTGCGGGCTTCAAACACTTAAAAAAAAGAGTAAAGGATCCACAAATAACACGCATGAAGTCAGAAACAAGACTGCTTTATTGCTCCTTATAATCTCCTATATATACATTCTGAGTTGTTTACATCAATGCTTTAGGTATTAAAGCTAATACTGTCCCGCTCCGTACCTTAACTTATATATATATATATATATATATATATATATATATATATATATATATATATATATATATATATATATATACTATATATATATGTAAATCGGATATATCCGTATTATGAAAACATAATAGCCCACCATCAAACAGGATTCAGGAGAGGGACGTGTACGTTAGATCAGATATTCATCCTAAAACAAGTACTTGAAAAACAATGGGAAGTAGATCAGGACGTGCACGCCTTATTTGTCGACTTCAAAGCAATCAAAAGGATATTGAGACTCTCGGACTCTGTTAAAAGAAGCAGAGCTAATCGGACCACCAGTCAATGTTGATAAAACAAAATACACGATAGTTAGCCGAAACATCCACTCTAATAACATGATCTGCGTGGACTCTAAGTCATTCTCGAAAGTAGACGGATTCAAATACCTCGGCTCCACAATAACGTCAATAAATGATCAACTAACAGAGATAAACCAGCGAACCAAAAGTGCAAACAGATCTTTGTTATCTCTTTCAAGTGTACTGAAATCCAGAAAAATCTCCAGAAATCTTAAAATAAGGGCGAACAACCCCGTGATTAAGCCAGTTCTGCTGTACGGTTGTGAAACCTGGGCTCTTAACTTTTACACTAGAAGCCAGAATTGAGAGGTTCGAAAGAAAAGTTCTCCGCAAGATAACAGGATCTATGCGAACAACCTGGCATGGTTAAAGGTGCATGCGGGAACTTCGCAAGACTTAAAGAAGGCGATCTCCGATTTAGAGAAATTCACCGTGGAAACCGCTGAATTGAATTATTTCCTAGAACCTGGTGATCGATTGATGTCGCGGATCGAGTTGAAGATAGCTGAAGAATTAATTGACACAGGAAATGCGAATTCAATTAAGGCTGACCTGGTTTGTATAGAAAAAGGAACATTCTTAACCTAATCGAAGCCGATGAAGAAACCTCTTGGGTGATTGAGTTATAAAAATAGAGGTATGGAGGTGGAATATGGGACACCAGAAGAGGATATATTTCACATGTTTACAGAAAGAAGGCAACCTTTACCAGCATAGGCAGGTAATATGCTGAAGAACTTCTAGCATAATTTAAGAATATAACAGAAAACGGCAAGCGCAGCAGAAGTAGAAGCCAAAATGTCATCTTTATCAACAATTTTAAATTGACAAATTGAATGCGCGCAAGAAATGATCGACGAATACGCGCGCGATGAAGAATCCCGGATGGAGATAAAAGAGTCAGGATGAGATCAAGTGAACAAAACAAAACCAAGAATCACACCAACAACGTGGAGAGGGATGAAGGAATTAGAATATGATGAAAAGGGAAGAGGAGCGGTCGAAAGAAGAGAGAAAGTCAGAGGAAATCTAGACGCTTGTGAAGAAGAGAGGACCGTAAGAGCCACGGATGATTTTATTTTTTGGAGGGGAGGGGGGGTTCTCCCCTTCCTCGCCATTAAGGCTATACGGGGTTTTCCTGGGCCAGGGAGTGACGGTGAGGATTAAAAAGACCCCCTCGGCACCGGGACGCGAACTCGTGACTATTTTTATCTCGTAATCTCATGTATCAGGTTGCCGGGCAACGGCGGTGCTGTGCACACAAGATAGCCCATTCGGCCACTCCGCCCACCAGTACCACGGATGTGTACAAACCTGGACACCTAGCGGCGCAATGCTCCCGCACAAAGTGCTTTGAGTGTGGGACAGAAGAATACATCGCTAGACATTGTCCCCAATAAGAGAAATTGGAAAACGAAGAGCCATTGGAAGTTAATGCCCAGAAGGTATAGAAAAGAAATAGGATGCAGTCAGAATCGTTGAGATCGACAAGAACAGCCGAGACCGATGAAGAAACGGAGGAACCAGGGAGCAGTGGAGGTGAAGGAGAGAGGAGTAGGCGAAGGGTCGGACGTTGGCAGGTAAAAGATAGAAGGAGGGAGCGAGTAGCGGAGAGTGGCGACAGAGGAGCGACCATGTACTATTGAACTACAGCGTGAGGAGCGAGGATGGCGGTCTGTCCATTATCCGGGTTGCAGGTGGAGTGAGATGCCTCGTTGACATGGGGAATTCGACTGCTATCATGAGCCGGAGCTCTGCGGAGAGAATGTGCACTGGCAAGGGACACTCCAGACTCAGCTATGTTCATGGAAATTAATCACCCTGGGAGACCCGTGTACGGTTGAGGGGTAAACGGTTTTGAGGTTGGAGGAGTGGAGCGAAAGGGAAGGTAGTTAAAAGGTTCATTTAGTGGAGAGTATGCCTCGGTAATATGAAAAAAAAATGGAATAATAGAATAGTTATCAATTAGGAATGGTAGGAGGAAGAGTTATTAACAAAGGCGGACATTGGACTCTCTAGATCGGTAGAAAGAAATGCGAGTGCGAAAAACGCGTAAGAAATGACGGAGCAAGGATAGGAGCGATCACTCAGGCAGTAGACTGAAGGAAACTATTGAAGGTGGAATATGCGGATATCTTCTTCGAGGAGGGTGGTGTATTAGGATTAACGGGGGAAACTGTTCATGAAATTTCGCTGAAACAAGTTAAATACGTAAAGAGACTTACACTCAGGCGTTAAGGCAGCATATCAGGGAAGAAATAGTAAATTTAAAGAAACAGGGTATCATAATTGACAACACGTCACCATTTAACAGTCCTTATGGGCAGTGAAGAAAACGTGTGCGCCGGACGAGGACCAGGAAAATTACAGAGTTGTCATTGATTACAGGAAACTAAATAAAAACACTGTAGATGAACAACACCCGATCCCCAGATTTGAAGACATCCTGGATAGACTGAGCGGGGCAACATTCTTTAGTACGTTGGACCTGAAAGCAGGTGATGATCAGATCAAAATGCACCCCAGAGATCTGCATATGACGGCATTTACGTTTGAAAGAGGACATTATGAGTTAACGAGAATTCACTTGGCTTAAAAAACGCGCCGATAACGTTCTGGCGTCTTATGGATGAGTTTTTGAGGGGGATCGACGAAGCAGTGCGCCAAATCTATATAGATGATTTGCTAGTATTTCGCAAAACGGAAGAGCAGCGTGTGGAACATTTGCAAAATGTCTTTGTAAGGCTTAGGAAATTTGTCCTAAAATTGTCATCGGAAAAGTCACTTTTGGGTCAGGGGCAAATCAATTTTTTAGGTAATATAATTTCGAAAGAGGGAGTCAAACAGGATAGAATCAAGGTAGAGACAGTATAAAGACGTGGCAATAGGCAAGAGATGTGGAAGGAATACGGAGATTGTTAGGGCCTTTTAACTACTATACGCGATTTGTTCCTGAAATGGCAAAATATCTAGTACCCCTCAAGAAAGAGAAAAAAGTAGGAATTAAACCCGAGACGGAAAATAATATTAGGCAATGCATGACGAGACTGCAAGATGAGCCAGTGTTAGCATTTCCAGATTTCTCGAGAATAGATTCAAGTGAGTAAGCGTTGGGGGCGGTAACACTACAGGAAGGGGATAAAAGAGAAAGGCCAGTTCCTTACTCCGGCAGGTGCCTCACGGATACTGAAATGAGATACAGCGCGTTAGAAAGGGAGCAGCTCGGGATCGTGTGGGTCATTAATCATTTCAGGGCGTACGTGTTCGGCAGGAAATTAAGAGTCCAAACGGACCACAGACCCCTCAAATAGTTAGAAAGCTAAAGGAATCTTCCGCGAGGATAACAAGATGGAACGAGTTTCTGAGTCAATACAATTTGGAAATTGTATACAAACCAGGGAGGGAAAATATTGTGGCTGACTGGCAGTCACGGGCGAAATGGTATATGCGATAGAAGAAGAAGAGAGAAGGGAACCATTTAGGGATGTCAGGCAGTTCTTGCGAGAATGAACATCCGAAGGAGAAGGAGAACGGGGTATACAAGAAGGTGACGAGAGCAACCAGGAAGAGAAAAGTCCTGTGGTAGAAAAAACCTTAGAAATAAAGTAGTTAGCAGACATTATTAATGACAAGCGGCATAAAATTATATGGAAGACCAGGACTCCGGGGACAACAAAGATTGAGTACGATAAATATGGAATGTGCAAGATCACTACAATCAGATCGCAACCAGGAATTAGAGACGACTTAATTTGTAGGGCACTCAAGGATGTGTCAAAACCAGGCACAACCCATCACATACACGTAGAGAATGCGACGGTCTGAAAGTAGATTAAGCGGTTATAACGGTCGGAAAAAATCTGTACAGACAGAAAATTTGTTCGATGCACCCCTAAGGTTGAAACACTGAAGGATGAAGAGATCCAGCAGAAGGTCACATATTAACAGAGTAAGACGAATCACTGAAGAATACAAGAGACATTGAAGACACTAAAACGGAGATATGTTTTTTGGGGATGAGACAAACAAAGGGGTCATTGGGGTCTGCGAAATATGCTTAACCAACAAATATGCTAGGCATCCTCCCAGAGCAATAGAGGAAGGGACGCCCACAGCAGACTCGCCTCCAAATAGACACTTTCACTTAGAGAGGATATAAATGGGTCACACTAATGTATCTTTTTAGTAAGGCAGCAATGGCATACCTGATCCAGGAGCGGTCGTCAGAAGCACTCTTGGGGGCTCTAAGAACATGGTTTCAGTTTTATGGCGTAAATGACCGTATTGCAACAGATTGGGGCAAGGAATTTAACAATGTCATTATGCGAGCAGATGCAAGGGTTACATCCCAGGAGAACCAAAGAGTAGAGGTGGTATAGAACGACTGCACAGCACGCTAAGTGACCACCTTACAGTGACACCGAATATATCACGCAGAAAAAGGGCTAGAACCGGGTGTGTCGAAGGCTATCACGGTATATAATCATTAAATTCATACAGCAACAGGTTTTTCGCTATTTGAGTTCCTCTTAGTGGACGAGGAATTATCGGAACATATCGTCAATAATAGAATAGCGTTGGTTAAACTATGGGAGAAAGTACGAGTAAATTTGAGAACGAAAAAAGTAGAAAGGTGATGAAAGATAGGAGTCTGGGACGTACTGGGCGATATTAAAATTTGAACGATAGTGTACAGAAGAAGAGGGTCCAATAGGGGCAAGGAGTTGGTGATGTATGAGGGCCCATTCAGGGTGATTGCAACTCGTGAACACAACATTGTGTCTATTGAGAACTTGAAAGAGCTAAGAAGGGCAGAACAGTCCATATATATGTGTATATATATATATATATATATATATATATATATATATATATATATATATATATTTGTGGTATGGTATGGTGAAAAAGTATATATGTATGGACGATACCATAATGAAATTTAATTTTCTATTTCTTAGTATAATGGACCAGGCGGAAATGAATGTATAATTCAAATATAAACAAAATGCTTTTCTAAAAACTGTTTAAAGTTTTCAAGCTATCGTGTTTTACAGAAATTTTAGATTATTCACAAAGCCTATATGGAAATCACGTAGTCAGTTTCTCAAGTCTATATATAGAGTTCGCCAGCTAAAATTGGAGACCATGCAAGTGGGGGTAAGAAAGGATTCTCTTTCTTACCGAACTTCAAACGACACAGGCACTTTTACCCGAATCTTCAGTACATTAACTCTTCACATGATCAAGTAAAGCACTAATTATATACGTATTTTATAGAACTTTATAGTTAAATAAGTCAGAGCTCAAATTAAATTGATTAACAGTAAAAATAATTATGACCAATCTTTTATTAAATTCATAATCATTGAATAATGAAATCATTGAAATTTTAGAGTAAAGACCAGTTGTTTCTTAAAGGGTATAGTTTGCAAAAGATTAGTTCTAAATAATTCATAATAGTGTACATAAAGTTATAAGAATTTAGTCGAATGTCTATTTCATTTAAATATAATATATTGTTTTTTCTAGTTTAGTATATTAGCTCTCCTATAGCCAACAATACCAAATAATAAGGTTAACTATAAATGATTTTATATCAATTATTTGTTGCGGCTTTTTCGTCCTCCAAATTCTTTTAATAAAATTTAAATTTTTGCTTTCCCCTTCAGGGAATATCATAACAGACAGGAAATAGACATGAATAAAAAAGTTTTTTATTTATAAATATTTAAAATAGTTTGTAATACAAAATGTTGTTTCTTCCGAGATATGCTCCTAATTACATTTTAGTTCATGAAACAGAAATTAGCTCTATGTACGGCCTTACGCTGCAATTTCTTTCAATTATATTTTATTTTAGAGTGCTACCAGTGGGTAGTTTCTCAACAAGTCATTTCATGTTTTTATTTTCTGTTATCAAATTTACTTAATGTATTTAATTTTTTAATACAGTTGTAAATATCATGAATAAATAAAAAATAAAAAAAAAATTATATTTTGAAAGTTCTAGTGATCCCGGTTTTTCCGTTTAGCCCATATCCTAGTAAAAGTAATCATCAATAAGAAAGTTTTTAGGTACCGGAATTGGGTGGAATAAGAGGAACGTCATGAAATTAAGCTTTATATTTCGAATCTCACTGATTTCGTAAAGTTGACCGATGTTAATTATAGGTTGCATGAATCGTAAAATCAAAATTTTTTTATTTTATTTATTTATTTTAAATGATATTTACAACTGTATACAAAAAAATACATCTAGTAAATTTGCACATTGGTATAAAGACATGGAACACATGTTGAGAAACTACCCATTGGTAGCACTCTAAAAATCAAAATAATTTTGAAAAATGTCAACATTGAATAGTTTTTATATGTGTAGACTGGTATGTGCGGTTGAGACAGGGTAAACCTTAGTCAGATGGATTAGGGGATGAATTTTAAGGTTACAATTCCATCGTGGAAAAAAGCATCAAATTTGGTGTTAAATGACCTTAGGGTACACTAATTAATGTTAGCCAAGGAGCTCTCTGATTTTTTTGAAAAATCCAAAATGGCTGACAAAACATCAATTAAACATAATCTATTTTACCGATAATTTTTAATTACATCGGTAGGTTAACTGAGTCCAATACAAACGAAACTTGGGATAGTATAAGCCAGGGATCTCCAAAATACGCAAGCAACTTCATACCGGCCCGCGAAAGATCCTTTGATTACCTAGTAAAATTTTAAATACTATATAAGTATATGAAATTTAGCCAATTACTCACACAAGTGGTTAAAATATTTAAGTGAATACAAACAAAGATTTTACAGTAAATACTGAAATTTTAGTTAGCCAAATACAGCCTCTTTTGTAAAAGGTTTTTCAATAATTTAATTAGATTCACTAACTTACAATTTATTTTAGTTCAGTGAAAATTTGGCCCAGGATAGCTGAGATCTCCAGCTGTTGAAATTTTAAAGATGAAAAACGGCCAGGATGTGCTGTTAAAATGTAATGTTTATTGCCGACGTTTCATAAAAAATAATTTTTGATCGCACTTGCTGAATATTTTTCATCCTTTCTTTTTATTTTCTATAATATATAACCAGTGGTACTGAACTATATTATTATTTATTGTTAATCTGGTCATAATTATCATGTTTACATTCGAGCCAAAGGTATTTAGAAACATAAATAAATATATTGATTCCAAAAGGTCTCAAGTCAACGGTGGCAGCCATCGTTTGTTAATTATTGATGTAGACATCTCAATGAAGGTTTTCGAACAATTTTCAAACTATTGCAAAAGATCTAAACATTTGCATTGGAGGAAATGCACTGAATTGCCGTGGAACTTCCAAAATCATAAAAAAATTGAAATAATTATCGATGAGCAAAATAAATATATTTTGCTAAACCGACTCGTATTTTTAACCTCTAAAAATAGAAAAGTAGTTAAGTCGAAATAAAGAAAGATTTTATATTAATTCAGTGAAAACTGAAATTATTAGCCAAATTCACCCATTTTTATACACGTTTTTCATTACTTCAATTGGACTCCAGAGCTTACGATTCATTTTAGCAACCCGAAAATCTGACTCTGGATAGCTTAGACCTGTAGCTTTGATTGGGTATTGGTATATTTAGTCCAGAGAAGAAGATAAAACATATTATTATGTTTTCTTTTTCACTATTCCGGAAAATGTTTTATTTTATTTATTTATTTTAAAAGATATTTACAACTGTATACAAAAAAATACATCTAGTAAATTTGCACATTGGTATAAAGACATGGAACACATGTTGAGAAACTACCCATTGGTAGCACTCTAATAATATGTCTATATTAGAAGATCACGTGGCCATCTTCTTTTCAGACGCCTCGGAGGGTTATCAGGAATCGAATAGGAAGCAAGGTTAGAGACAACAGGGTTGGGATGGTTATGAAGTTTATTATGGAAGGACAGATATCTGGATTGGGCCAAATCTGATACATAAGGAACATTAAGGTCATTATGGATAATTTTATTTGTAACAAAGTAAGGAGCATTGAGGATTTTACGAAGGATTTTGGATTGCAAGGACTGTATGCGAGAGGAATTTGAAGGCTTGGTGGAGCCCCATAGCTCAACCCCGTAAGTCCAAATAGGCCTTATTATAGTCATGTAAATCAGTCTTTTATAATTGATTGGAAGGTTAGAGCGTTTGTCTAGTAAGTGTTGAAGTAGTCGGAAACGTCGAGCGGTTTCTTGTCGTTTCAGTCTGGTATGAGGATTCCAAGTTAGACGTTTGTCCAGATGGAGTCCTAGGTAACGGATTTGTTCAACAGGAATAAGTGAGGTGTTGTTAAAGGATACTGAAGGACAGGAAGTCATTGGTTTACGACGAAGGGTGAAGGTAATTTGATGGGATTTATTGGAATTTATTTTAATTCTCCATTTCTGACACCATTCTTCCAGGTTTGTGATGTGGGATTGAAGGGTTTGGGATGCAATAGATGGGTCGTTATTGACTGATAGGATACATGTGTCATCAGCATATGTGGTGATGACAGTGTTGGGATGGGTTGGGATGTCAGCTGTATAAACTGTGTAAAGGATAGGACCTAGGATACTACCTTGAGGAACACCTGCAGACTGGGAAAAATGGGATGTATATACATTGTTGTGATTTACTTTAAAGTATCTATCAGTAAGGTAGGAACGGATAATGAGGAAGTAGGTAGATGGTAGGAATTTTCGGAGTTTGTACAGCAGTCCCGGGTGCCAAACTCTATGAAACGCCTGTTCAACATCGAGAAAGGCTCCCGTACAGTACATACCGCGCTCCAATGCAGAGGATACTACGTCTACCACACGATGGCATTGCTGTATAGTGGAATGGGAGGAGCGGAATCCAAATTGGTGATCTGGGATTATGTGATTAGAATCTAGGATTGGGTACAGGCGTTTTAAGATTAGTTTTTCCAGGATTTTTCCCATGATGGGTAACAGAGAGATGGGACGGTAAGAGGATGGATATTCTGGTGGCTTTTTGGGTTTGTGGATCATTTTGACAATAGATATTTTCCAAGGATCAGGGAAATATGTTGATCGGAGTACAGCATTATTCGGAAAATGTTAGATGCTAAATCGACGATATTATCATAGAAAGTGCTCCCGAGTACTAAAAGAAAAGAGAAAAATTATTATAGTAGTTTTCCTTCTAGTCTTTCTCTAAACATAGGAAATTCGTGTGTATTTGATTTTTTATTACGTTTACGCGATTATGATTAAGATCACGATTATGATTATAAAAAAAAGAACACAATTATTTGATTAAACGATTTTAATCGTAATCACGGTTTAGATTTTGATCATAATCGCGTTATCAAGTCATCGTAATTATGTAATTATAATCATTGCAATCAAAATCACTGAAATCGTGATGAAATGCTCTTAATATACTCTCACATAATGAACTGCGAAAATTATATTAGGAAAAAAAAATATTAGACTCACAATTAGAAGCATACAGTGAATAATTATCAACCCAGCAAAAGATAAGATGAAAGTTCCTGCAAACAATCCAGTATCTTTGAAACATTCGGGCATAGCTAAAACTCCAGTACCAACAGCTCCTTTCATCAAATGGACGAAGAATTGGAAATTTCTGTAATTAAATATTAATTACATATTTATTATAATTACTTAATTATTACGTAATTATACTTTAAAATTGTTTATTAATAAGGTAAGTTCTTAATTATGGGTCTGTATACCAAACGATTGGCAATAAACGGGAGCACATTAAATTTTTTTATAACCTTAGAATCTATTTCTTACGGGAAAGATGTCACAAAATCTATTGCTAAAAAGATATGTAAATGAATAAATAATTAACTGAAAAATGAATAACCCAAGATTAGTTGGAATTCCGAGGGCGAACTCAACAGAAACTGACTTTCTGTTTTTTATCTTAATATACGAAATCAGCTGAAAAATATTTAAAACATATGCGTACATTTCAAGTTGAATATAAGATTTTGTAAAATAAATAAGGATAAGCTGAAGTGCACATTATAGATCCGTCGGTTCCTAAGCTCAATAAACTGTACAAACAGAACAAGATTCACTTAAGCTGACAAATGTTCTTTTTTAACCATAAATCACCTTCTGCTCATCACCTAGATGCTCCCGATGAGGAATATGTAAGGGTTTTGTGAGGAGGCAGCCCTATCTCATAATCAGCTCTCACCATAAATCCTTTCTGATGAAAGTCAGATCTTTTGGTGAGGTAAAGAAAGATACAGATTTCTTAAGCATAGCCTAAGAACTAACAATACTTTGATGATCCTGAAAAAAAACCATACTGTAATAGACATCCCCGGTATTTACCCCTTTATATGACAATGTGTGAGGGAATGAGAAGGTATATATAATATATAGGAATGTGAGGTTGCACTGTGAATTGTACTCAATTGTGCAGTGGACAAATTGCTCATTGGAAAATCTCACATCGATAAACAATCAAAAAGAAGAAAAGGTCCGATCAGGTAGCTGGCAACAGATGGCGAGGACGACGCCAAACACTTTAGGCCTGGGACATCAACACAAGAAGACGTCATCTGGGAAGAGAGGCTTACTACATTGAAGACCAAGATTATCAAGCCGACCGTTCACTTACATATATTCATTTATTATCAATTGTCAAAATAAATCATTTTATTATACCGAAGTGAACAGTCCTTTTATTTAGTTATCCTATAGGCCTCACAATTGAAGAATAAACCAGGTGAGTCAATTTATTCAGTGTTTACTAAGCCCCACATTTCATATATATATTCTTGTTGTTTCTTCTCACCCAGTGTCATATAAGGTATTAGATCCCCGGATTCCCAATCACAGTTAAACATCCTCAAAAAGTCGATATCCAGTGCCGGGGTTTTGTTTTAATGATTCACGAGTGTAAATAACCTTAAACCCCGATATAAAAGCGGAAGGCTATGCGCCTATTCCCGCCAAAACTAATCATTTAAAATTAAATTCCCGTAGGTTATTTACAATACAATGCAAGCATTCACCATCTCTGCGTCGAATTTAAGGCAGCGTATGACAGTATGGGATGGAAGGAATTGTAAAAGGCCCTGAAAGAGCTTAATAATCCAGGATTTCTCTAGAACAACTAGTGAAAATTATCGGAAATTCTAAATGTGCAGTTCGTGTGGTGTCAAACCTTTCCATTTGTTTGCTTTCTATTCAATTTGGCGTTATAGCTGCACGAAAATAAAAAATTAGGACAACAGGAATAATCTCTAGCGCCCACCTCACACGTTCAATATTATTAAAGAAATATCCTTAAACTTAGTTTACATATTACAATTGTCACAATATATCACTCAAATGGTCGACATATATTCGATATTGATTCAATAATGCGGACTGTGTAAAGGCCTCTGAACAGCAATGTATAATTGCTAGTATACGCCGATGACGTTGATACCGATGGCTAGGTTAGAACAAATGTAGAAAAAAAAATATTAAAAGTAAAAAATGTTGAGAAAAAGTTTCATCGAGCAAAACGAGCGGAACGCCTCAGGACTAGATGGCTGGATGATGTAGAAGAGAATGCAAGGAACTTGCGGAACACTAGAAACTGGGCTGCACTTTTTTTTTTTTGTTCTTCCCTACCTCGCCTTTTAGGCTATACGGGATTTTCCCGGGCCGGGGGATGAGGGCGGGGAATTAAAAATCCCCTCCGGCACCGGGACGCGAACTCGTACTTTTTATATCATCTCAAACTTCTGTTATCCGGTTGCCAGGCAACTAGCGGTGTTGTGCACACGCTTTAGCCTATTCGGCCACCCCGCCCCCAACTGGGCTGCACTTGCACAAGACTGAGCAGTCTGGCGAATATTGATCGAATAACATCGTTTAACGGAAAAAATAAAATGTTACTTTCAAATTAGTGCCCCATGAGTTCACCTTCGGGATACCAATTACTTTCAGTCAAAGAATACTTTGATTTATAGTTGTTCTGAAGTTTTGACTTCGTAACTATGTTTAAATTGGTAATTATGTTAAAAACATCTATAGAATAGTATAAAATACTACAGATTTTGGAGGAGAATTGATATTTATCCGAAGAACCGAGTTCAAATTTCGATTACTCACCTTTTTCTTGGAAGTATTTTCTTATAAAAGTCAAAGGCCGAAAGACGGTAAAGAAATATTTCATATAGATATGGAAAGATGATCCTTCTCCTCTCACCACTTTTCTAACAGATTCGGGGGAAAGCGCACTGTAAACTTGTCCTCTAACTTTAGTTCAATTAAGGCTTATATTTATTAATAACTATATACCCCTGAGTGAAAAAAATCTGGTGTGTCTACTCACACGACTTTCCTACCTATTTCAGAAAAGTTTTTATATCTTTACATATATCCAAAAAGAAACAAAAACAAATTGAATTACATTTATTTTCCTGAAAATTGATCAAAGAAAAGATTCGAGTACGATTTATTCGATAAACTAAAGCAATGTAAACCTGCTTAAGGTAAATCAGTGTAAAAATTCTCTAATATTGTTGTTTCTGTTAAAAGTAGGGGAAATAGTGAAACATGCGGGCAACAGACTATCTTACTTTCACTTAGTTATATTTTTTTCTCTCGTGCACCCCTTTCTGACACCAAGATATAGACATTGGAAATCGAAAAGCTGTAACTTATAGTCCATATACAAACATGGAAAGGACAATTATTAGAACATTATAAGAACATTTCATCAAAATCGTTAGAGTCGTTTTTGCGTTACAGTCTATAGAAAAACATGATTTTCATTTATTGCGCATGGAGAATCCAATGTATGTCACAGGCATCAGTAGTCAAAACCCTACAAAATAAAAAAAATAAGCAACAAAATCGGTTCAGTAGTTCCCGAGAAAATCTTGGCACAGCCAGATAGACACACCAATGGCTAAAAATGAGTTTTTCGAAATGAAGAGACTCTGAAACGTATAGATCCGTCAAAAACCTCATATTGAAAATATGTCCTGATTGCAATACTTTCCTTACCTAGTATAGATAGGGAAGTCAAAATATATATAGATAGGGAAAGTAATGTGGTCATAAAAAATATTGAACGTGAATGTGAACACAAGTTTAGGCGCTCCGCAAATAGATCTCAGAGCAGGTGTAAAATAGGGGCAGAAGAGGCACAACAAATGGACAACAGAGAAACTTGTTTAAAGCAGAGCTGAGTCAAATAAATAATTTTTTTTTTTTCTTACCCTCCAAAATGTTTATTGAAACAATTACATATATAGTATACAATAATACAATATATACATGCAATAAATTCCTTCCACTGCCCGAGGGCATTTTAAGGATTGGGGATAGCTAAGGGTTACATATGTGGCAGAAGGCCTTGTGACTTTGACATTGAACGGGGAAGGACCGTTCTGCTAATTTTTTATTATTTACAATATATACAGATTAATGAGTTTGGACCGCAGAGCCCAGACTACATCCTTCGGCGAGTATGTCCACCAAAGGGAGTTTACCTTTCCACCTCCCAGGTCTGGGTGGTGGTGAGATCTCATTGAACAGTGGGTTTGCATAGGCCTTCAGCCCATCAAAAAATTTGATGTGCCTCCGGCCTATGAACTCAGGTACCGAGGGGAGCTGGAGCTCCTCGCGTATTGTTTGATTCTTAGCCCTTTGTATGGTGGTGCCACGGACAATTCGCCGAAGGATAGAGTTCTGGATGCCCTGTAGACTCGTAAGCGTTGATTTATATAGGTATCGCAGGAGAGGAATAAATGTATTTAGAGCTGCATTACACGTAATTTGCTTTTGTTAAGCGGTCTATATTTATGTTGTTGGGAGCGTAGTTTTTTTTAACACTATCACATTTTGGATAACTCCTATCGATTAGCCTATCGATTAATTTCAACTTTTTGGATTTCAACGATGCAGAGGACTGTTATTATGATTTAGGGGGCTACACCTTTAATATATATATATATATATATATATATATATCAATTTATAGATTACTCCTACGAGTATCGATTATTTTAAAATTTTTGGATTTAATCAATATATATACAGATCGAATATTATGTTACCGGAGGCACTATTTATCATAATCCTGTCAGATATATGATTGTAATATCATGCATTACTTTGCATACATTACTTTAATGTAATTTTTCGGAATTGATCGATGTATGGGATGACTATTATGTTGTAGGGATGATTATAAAATTGAAACAACAAATTATTCAATAAAAAGAGGGATAAATATTTAATAGATTTAATCGATATAAGGTTAGACTGTTATGTTGGTGGGAACACTTTTTAAGAAAATCCTGCCGGATTTAAGATTGCGCATCACATTTTTGTAAATTTTCGGTTTAATCGATATAAGGAATGGCCCTATCACATTTTTTTAAAACTTTTTTTTAACTTAAAGGATATAATCGATATGTGGATCGAATTTTATGTTATCGGGGACACCTTTTATGAAAATACTATCGAATTTAAGATCGCGCACCACTTTTTTATAATTTTCCGGATTTAATTTATGTAAGAGTCCAATTTATGAAGTTGGGGGAGCTGCTAACACATATTTATACGCATTAAGAAAATTCGTCATTTTGAAACAATTGCCTACAACCAAAGTAGGAAAATTCGTCATTTGAATATTACAGAAAATAATTTAGTCTTGTTGTTTGTATTCTATAGTTATCTACTTTATCGTTATTGCAAGTGTCCTTGAAAGTGGTGGAATGTAATATTACTCAATAAAGAAATTTTTAATCCTAAATGAATTATATTCTAACTTTTACCCAACTGAGATAAGAAGATGTCATATTTTTGTAAATAGCGGGGTAAAAACTTATCGGACGAATGTGAGTTAATGAATCTTATTTTAAAAATTTAGAGTAATCTAAATCAATATAATTCCGAAAAATAATAATAGTTAATTGATTTTTTTCGAGGGGTTACAAAAATATGATGCGCGATTGCGCATTCTTAGATCTTACATTATTCTTATTAAAAGGAACCCCGAAGACATCATAGACATCGAATAAATCCGGAAAGTTATAAAAACCTGATCTGTGAATGCGCAACTTTGACTCCGAAAGTCAAATGCGCAACCGACAACATAATAGTCATCGTTTATATCAGTCTGACCAGAGACAGCTACCTGTACACATCGCTATTATTCTCTTATATCATCAGTTCCGTTATTTTTTTATTTTAATCTTCATTACAGTTCATTATAGTTGAGTGTATTTTTCTTTTAACAGTATTAGTATTCACTGTGATTAGTGTAATATATTCACTTTTATCTACTTAAAGAAAGTGTCGTGAATCCAATTGAGTTCTAGAAGCTACGGGAGTGTAAACGTCTACTAATCCTTACGGCATTATGCAACACTGTTTACTGCTTTCATCAAAACAACTCTCTCCCGGTATTTATTTACATCTTAATTGTACTATTTTAATTAAATATGGTGCAGTGTAATATTTGCAATAATACTATTGCACGCGAAGACAAAAAAATCTTTGTTGTGTAAAATGCATAATTATTTTTCACGGTAGGTGTCTCAATCTAAGTGAAAAAGAAATTGAAGCCTTAAAAGCACACAAAAAAACATGGGTATGCCCTAATTGTGACCAGAGCAAAAAACCCAACACTGAGCCGTCCGCCTCAGAAATACTGGCAGCAGTAAATCGCTTAGACTCGAGTGTCAATGAAGACATAAAAAACATAAAAGAACCCTCGATAAATATGGAGCGCTCAGTTTTGAGCTTAATGAAAAATTGTCGAAAATTGAGAAACACCTCGAAAGTCAAGCCAGTCATTTCGAAGAAATTATTCTGGAAAATAAAGCCCTCAAATCTTGAGAGGGCGAATTGGAAGTTCGCTTGAATAATGCAGAGCAGGGCTTGTTATCCAGATCACTGGAGATCCGAGGGTTACCGGAGCGAACTGGTGAAACGCCCGCCGCTTTGGTGACCAGCATTGGAGCAAGATTGGGCATCAGGCTCAGTACAGATGACTTGGACATAGTACATCGCCTCAGAAGTAGAAAAGATGACCTACGACCTCCGCCTGTCATCGCGCGCTTTATCAAACAGTCAGTCAGAGACGATTTAATAACGAAGAGGAAAGTCAAGAGGGACCTCACTACTCGAGATATCGGCTGGCAGGAGAATGACTGCCACCGGATATATCTGAGTGAGGAAATGACTCCCACGAACAGACACTCATATTGGCTTGCCCGACAGAAGAGAGCTGCGGGGAAAATCAAATATACGTGGTTTGCCAACGGAAAGGTGCGATGCCGGAAGCAGGGCGGGCATAAAGTTATTCTGATTGAACAGGCATCAGATTTCTTATATATTTGCCTGACCACAAAGAATTCGTCTACTCCTCATCCTCATTAAAATAACTCTGAACTCAATTATCAAGGAAACAAAGGAACATTTTCACTTCTACACATAGAGATATCTCTTCACATTTACACACTAATTTATATTTTATTGACCACATGTTTTTTTTATTTTTGGTTTCTGCTTACACTTTTATGCTATTTTCATTAATTGTAAATGCTTTTTTGTATTTTCTATTTGTTTTAGAGTTTCTCTACCAAACTCTGACTGTTTCCCTACCTATTCCTCTCATGTCTAGTACCCTAATCACCTGTCATGTTAACTCTCAATCCCTCCCTGCCCACTATGACAAGTTCCTGCAATATTTCAATCAAAACTTTTATCATATTATCGCAATCTCTGAAACTTGGCTTAAACCTTACATCCCATCCTCTTCTGGTTCTGGTTCTTTACCTAATCACACCCTCCTCATGACCGGGTAAGCCGGAATGGCGGAGGAGTAGCCATGTTTGTCCATAATAGCCTGAAGACTCGAATCCTCGATTCCTCACTACCCTCCGATCATCCTCAAGTTGAATACCTTCTAGTAGAAATCCATTGTAAGGATCTTCCTCTCCTTTACACTGTGGTATATCTTTCCCCCCATGTTCCGTTTGATCAGTCCTTTGAATCAACCCTATTCAACTTCGTTCCCCTACGAATAATCCCAGAATAATCATCTCCGGTGAACTCAATACCAATTTCCTCTCTAACTCCAATGACAAATCCTATCTAGAAAACCTAATTTTCTCTCTGCACCTCTTCATCGTTCCATTTTCCCCACCCATCACACAAGCAGGTTCGACACTTCGCTAGACTTCTACATTATAGATTCTGCACAAAATCTTCTTTCATCTCCTCAACTGCCAATATTATTCCTATCATCTCACGATCTTATACAAATAACATATAATATCCGAACTCCTTCAATCCAGCCTCGAACTATCACCTTCCGTCACCTAGATACCCTTACTCGAGAAAAAATATTACCTGACCTAGAAACCCTAGATTGGAATGGAATATATTCTTGTTCTTCTATCGACTCCATGGTTGACATTCTTACCACCAATCTTCTCAATACTTATGCACCCCTCAAAACCTCTACCTTTCGTCATCGGCCTGCTCCTTGGATGTGTCAGGAAATCAAAAAGCTGCAGAAGAGGCGGGACGCTGCCCGAAGACGTTTTAGACGTACTAGGCTTGCAGATGACTACCAAGCGTTCAGGGTGCTTCGCAACTTGGCACAGACAAGGATCCGGCGTGCGAAAGCTACCTACTTCCATGAAACACTTTCCTCAACTCCTGATATCAAATCGAAATGGCTACTGCTTCGTAAACTTTCGATTTGTAATCCTCCCAGATCCCCTACCGCAGCCTTTCCTGTATCCTCCGATGATTTTTTTTTTTATTTATTCATGATATTTACAACTGTATTAAAAAATTAAATACATTAAGTAAATTTGATAACAGAATATAATAACATGAAATGACTTGTTGAGAAACTACCCACTAGTAGCACTCTAAAAACAAAATGTATTTACAATAAGAGATCTCGAGGCCATCTTCTTTTCAGACGCCTCGGAGGGTTATCAGGAATAGAAGAGGAAGCAAGGTTAGAGACGAGAGGATTCGGATGGTTCTGAAGTTTATTATGGAAGGATTGGTATCTGGATTGGGCCAAATCGGAAATATAAGGAACATTAAGGTCATTATGGATTATTTTATTGGTGACAAAGTAAGGAGCATTGAGGATTTTCCGAAGGATTTTGGATTGTAAGGATTGGATACGAGAGGAATTCGATGGCTTAGTGGAGCCCCAAAGCTCAACTCCGTAAGTCCAAATAGGTCTTATTGTAGTCATGTATATAAGTCTTTTGTAATTAACTGGAAGCTTAGAGCGTTTGTCTAGTTAATGTTGGAGCAGTCGGAAACGTCGAGCGGTTTCTTGTCGTTTCAGTCTGGTATGAGGATTCCAAGTTAGACGTTTGTCCAGGTAAGTGAAGTCCAAGGTATCGGATTTGTTCAACAGGGATAAGTGGGGTATTATTAAAGGATACTGTGGGACATGAGGTCATAGGTTTACGTCAAAGGGTAAAGGTGATTTGATGGGATTTATTAGAATTTATTTTAATCCTCCAGTTTTGACACCATTCTTCAAGGCTTGTGATGTGCGATTGAAGAGTTTGGGATGCAATGGTTGGGTCATTATTAACGGATAGGACACATGTATCATCGGCATACGTGGTAATAACAGTGTTAGGATGGGTTGGGATGTCAGCTGTATAAACTGTGTAAAGGATAGGACCAAGGATACTACCTTGAGGAACACCAGCGGACTGGGAAAAGAGGGATGAATAAGCATTATTGTGATTGACTTTTGAGTATCTATCAGTTAGATAGGAACGGATAATGAGGAAGTATGTAGCATGTAGGCATTTACGGAGTTTGTAAAGTAGTTCCGGGTGCCAGACTCGATCAAAAGCCTGTTATACATCGAAAAGACCCCCGTGCAGTACATTCCGCGCTCTAATGCAGAGGAGACAACATCCACCACACGATGGCATTGCTGGATAGTGGAATGGGATCTGCGGAATCCAAACTGGTGATCTGGGATTATGTGATTAGAATCTAGGATTGGGTACAGGCGTTTTTTGGATGAGTTTTTCCAGGACTTTGCCCATGATGGGTAAAAGAGAGATAGGACGGTAAGAGGATGGGTATTCTGGTGTTTTTTTTGGTTTATGTATCATTTTGATAATGGATAGTTTCTAAGGGTCGGGAAAATATGTGGATCGGAGTACAGCATTATCTATAAAAGTAAGGAATAGAATGGCTTTCCGAGGAAGTAGTTTTAGGATCTGAGATGTAATTAGGTCGTGTCCAGCAGCTTTGCGGGAAGGTAAACTGTGAATGATGTTGGATATTTCTGAAGGATGAAAGGCTTTAGGTGGAAGAGACATTTGGAGTGGTATATCCAGTTCTGCTTCAATACATTCTAGGTGATTTGCATTAAGAATATCCGATGATTTAAACTCTTATTTTATATCTGTCGCTAATAACTCTTCTATACTTTCATCTTCCGGCTTTTCTCCAGAGATATCCTTTAACGACAATAACTTTTATTTTTCCGAAATTTCTCCCACAGATCTGTTAACCGCGGTAATGATATCCCACACCAATTCAATAGAACCAGACGGCCAAATTAATAAAAATATGTCTCCCTGAAATCCTCCCAGCTCTCCTTTTTATCTACAATTTCTCCCTTCAGAATTCAGTATTCCCTACCTCTTGGAAAAAAAACATTGTTCTTCCTTTAAATAAAAAGCCTAATCCTCGCCCAAAGATTTCCGTCCTACTTCAATGCTTTCTAACCTACCAAAGCCTCCTGAAATACTGGTGCAATCCCAAGTCTCCAAGTTCCTCAAAAAGTCCAACCAATTTGATCCTCTTCAATCTGGGTTCCGTCTCGGCTATTCCACACAATCTGCTTTAATTAAAATTACCTACGACATTCAATCTGCAATAGATGATGGAAAATTAACTGTCCTTTTACTTCTCGACTTCTCCAAAGCCTTCGATTCCATCAACCATTGGAGCGTAATATATAGTAAGGGTGAGTATTGTGATCATGAAAAATTTTTAATCCGAGTTTTAAACGGAAATACACATTTTGGGGTACCCTGAGTCCAAATAACCAAGTCCCGAAAAATTGTCTATGTGTGTATGTTCGCAGTCTATCTCAAAAATGAAAAGTCGCACGAAACTGATATTACGTATTTAAGATAGGTATAACCGGAAGTTCCATTATATATCACATTTTAACAGTTTTCTCAAAAACGGCTCTAACGATTTCGATTAAACTCGGTGTATCATTGTATAATTAAAGGATCTTTAATATTAATCAAGTTTTATGATTGATGTCACTTTACAGGGCTTAAATGCCCAATATGCATATACGTCTTCCTCTAGAGTACCTTAAATATGGTTTATTTTAAATAATCAACTATCTCTCATTATAAAAGTTACGAAAAAATGTTAAATATAACTTTTTGGCTTAAATGGCCAATGTTCATATGCGTCTTCTTCTAAAGTACCATTAATATGGTTGATTTTAAAAAGTTAATCATTTCACATTATTCAGAGTTACGAAAAAAATAAATAAAAATGCTTATCCAGATCGAAAATGAATCTCCGGAAATACTAGTCAGAAGGTATAAGTATAATATATCGTTGGAAAGCGGAGAATTTAAGAAAAAAACAATATCCAATATAGAAAGTTGTTGAATGTAACAGAGAGTGGCAAACAAATTATAAATAATAATTTATAAACACTAATAATATTTAACGTAAATCACATCTTTTCAATGAAATTAAATGAAATTTACTAACTAAATGTAATCATTTAAAATATTTTTTAAAAAGTATTTAAAATCCACCTAACCAAAGCAACGAAATTGTTAAAAAAATCATTTCATTGTATTTGTTTGAAAGAAGAAACAAAATATAAAATCATTTCATGGATGTATGGAGCAGATGTTTATAACCTTAAGTACATTTACTGTAGTTTAATAATTCTAGATCTAATATTGTGTTTAAATAATCAGGTCTTAACGTCTATTTATTCCTAAATATTGTCATGCAACTTTTTAGAATATTAAATTAGTGGATAATTTGATGAATCTTCCCTTTGTGATAATTCAACAGTATCCAATACTATTTCATTGTACTTGTGTGAAAGAAGAAGTGAAATATAAGAATATTTCATAGATACGTTTGTAACCTTAAATATATTTACTGGAGTTTGATAACTCCAGATCTGAAATATTATATTTAAATATTTAGGTATCTATCGTCCGTTTATAACAAAAGATCATCAAGTCAACTTTTAGAAAATTAAATTGGTGAATGGTTAGATAAAACTTTTTTTTGTGATATTCTAACTTACAATTAGTATGACAACTTTTGACCTGTCTATGACAGACAATGCAAATCTCTTAATTCCACTTTATTAAACTTTGCAAAGGAAAATAACAGTTTAAAAACTAATAATCTTACAATCCATAATCAACCTGTGATATAATAAACAGGACATTTGTTATTTTAATAGAATTTATGATTTGTTAGCTGTAATTTCTTAGATTTAGATGGGTTCAAAATGCAATTAAAACATTTCATAATAACCCAACATTGCTAGAAAATAATTTCTATTTAAAGTTGAGCGGTAAATAGAAGTTGTGTGTTGCGCCCACTAGATTGTTTAGTTTCTGAGATATTTTAATTCATATCTCCCATAAAACTCGTTACCGTTTGGTTTTCGACACTATTTTTTCCGTTTTTCCCTCTCTAACACGGCATTGCGTTAAGATAATTTTTTGAGTAATAGCTAATTACATAGATGAAATGATGAACAACACGCTAACGATATGCAGATCCGAATTTTCGTTGTTAAGCTATTACAATCCATATACAAACAATCTAGCCGCCTTTACCCGAGAGTCTAAAAAACTACAAAACGCTTCTAAATAAGTTTTCTCTTCAGTAATTGATATTAAATTGATACCGGTGAAATTAATCTTAAATTTGATAGAATTAAAAAAAAAATACTCCCATTTCACCGATAACATAACAACAAATCACCAAATTGAATAAATTACTACTTGAAAAGGTACTATTTCCATCCTAATATCAATGAAATCTTAAAAGACCAAACACACGATGCGCAATTGTGCGTTCTGAAGTCGGAGAGTACCTCCGACAACCTAATAGTGGACCCAAATGTCGATTAAATCCGACAATTTACAAAATCGTGAAGCGTAATTGCGCGATCTGAAGTCTCACAATAATTATATACAAAAATGTCTCCAAAAACATAACAGCGGATCCTAATATCACCTATATCCTGAAAGTTCCAAAATGTGATGCGTAATTGCACAATATGAATTCAGACAGTATTTTCATAAAAAAACGCTCCCAACAACTTAATATTCCACCATTATATCGATTAAATCTTTTAAATATTTATCCCTATTTTTAATGAAGAGAAGAATAGTTGGGGTGGTCAGTCAAATAAGAAGGCAAAAATAAATGATAATATTTATTTTGACTGTTGTATGTCTTTATTTAAATAATAATCACTAGAAGATGATTACATGTTTTATTAACAAGCTTACACATGTAGATTCATATAACCTCACCATCTGTTATCTTTACTTACAGTACCACCCTATATACATAACCTTATTTTACATATCTTAACATCTCCCTTCTTGAAGTCACTCTCTCCACCTTGGTGCTCTCACCATCCTCCCTGCTCTGGTGACATAACCGTCAAGCAAAGTTTCATCCTCATCCTCTGGCTGTTCTTCTTCAGTATCTTCTCCTTGTTGCTCTTCTTCATTACCTTCTTCTTGCTGTTCTTCTCCTCCCTCTGCATCTTGCTGCTCTTCTTCTTGGCTACCATTGTACTTTAAAAGAGGTTTAATGTGCTTTCTATTTCTCTCTATGACTCCCCCAACTTTGTCCTTTTGCAAGCAATATCTTGGGCGATCCATCCGATGGGAGATCACTTTGGCTGGAACCCATTCCGAAAACGTACTTGTCTGCACCTGAACTTTTTCTCCTACATGCAAGTCTCTGAGAGGTTTTGTCCCTCTGTCATAATAACCCTGGCTCCTTTTCTGCCTCTCTTGAAGTATCTTCTTTATCTCACTTTCCTTTACCACCTTTGATTGTAAATGACTATTAGTTAGGGGCAAGACTCCTCTCAGGCGTCTACTCATCACTAGTTCAGCAGGGGAGGGCATATCTGCAAATGGTGAATTATTTAATTCGAGCAAGCACAGAAACGGATCAGTTCGAGCTTCTAGTGATTTCTTTACCATCCTTTTAATGGTTTGTATATGACGTTCCACTAATCCATTTGCCTATTGATGCTTTGGGCTGACCATGCTACTTTTGAAATCCCACTGCTTTGCAAATTCAAAAAATGCAGAACTACTAAATTGTCTTGAAAAAATTTGTTTTAGAGATTTGATAAGACAGCCAAGTCAATTTGATAAGCCAGACCCCAAGTCCTCAAGCATAGATACCACACATAATTTAGAATAGTAATCCACAACAATTAAATATTTCAAGCCCTGCAACTCCATGATGTCCAATGCTACCTTTCTCCATGGTCCTTCTGCTACCTCCTGCAACTCCATAGGCTCCATATCTCATATATTTGACATATCTCACAATGTTTTACCATATTTTTAATATCATTTTTCATGTTTGGTCAATAAAGAAGTCCTTTAGCTTTAGCACAACATTTTGTCATCCCTTGGTGAGCATAATGTATTTTCCTTAACATGTCCATCCTTAAGGACTTAGGTACTACTATCTGACATCCTTTAAAGATAATTCCATCACAAAATGTCAGTTCGTCCTTAAGCGACTCATAATCTTCCAAGCTACGGATCTTTAGATTAGGGGGGATCCTTCATCAATCCACCCGCGTCCTGCTTTCAGTTCTTCATCTTTTTCGGTTTCTTTGCGAACAATGTCATATTTTTCATCAGAAATTGGCATGTTCTTAATCAAACCAATGACAAATGCTTCTTTTTCTTCCTCCTGTTTAGATTTTCCAACACTTGCTCTTGACAGGGTATCAGCAACCCACATTTCCTTTCCCGGTTTGTAAATTAATTCAAATTCATATCTTTGTAATTTTAATAACATATTTTGCAACCTAGGAGGGCATAGATGAATAGGATTTTTGTGGATCATTACTAAGGGCTTATGGTCCGATTCGACCTTAAAAGAGTGACCATAAGTACAGCTATACAAACGCTCGTTAGCGTAATGTTAGCGTATCTTTTTTCAGTTTCAGTTAAACTTCTTGAAGCTATGGACGTACACTATACCAGCAGGGACAGGAAGAGTGTAAGCCAAGGGGAGCCTTCAGCTCACAAGATTATAAAATGCAACTATTGTGGGTTCGAACATCCCACAGGAAAATGTCCTGCTTACAGACAGACATGTAGAAGATGTAGAGGGCTTAATCACTTTGCTTCCCAATGTAGAAGGGGTGTAACCAATCCAAGGATGGTTAAACATAATATTCCACCCTTATATCGGTTAAATATATTAAATATTTATCCCTATTTTTAATGAAGAGAAGAATAGTTGGGGTGGTCAGTCACCTAAGAAGGCAAAAATAAATGATAATATTTATTTTGACAATTGCCATATTATATTATACGTTGTCTGTACATTATGATAGACTTTACTATATCTCAATTTCCTATCTAACTATTCTATTTGCAATATCTTAATTTTACTATTTATTTTCATTTCTTACATAACTTCATATTCCTTTTTTTCTGTTTTACATTTTATTCTAAGATTCCCATTTTAATACTTTTGTCACCTTTTTGGATTATGTTTCCTTCATCATTCCACACTTTGTAACGCTTATTATTATTTATCTCTTACTTCTTACAATTGTCATTATTCTACCAACTTCATTTTACTTCAATTTGTTTTACCTACATTACTCATGTTTCTCATACCTTGTTATCTGGTTCTTTTCTTAGCCCTGATGAAGGCCTGAACTTCAGGTCGAAACATCAGCAAATGTCAAAATAAATATTATCATTAATTTTTGCCTTCTTATTTCACTGATTACCCCTAACTATTCTTCTCTTCTTTGTTCACGACAGTCAACCATTTACCCACAATTACAATATCCCTATTTTTATTGAATAATTTGTTGTTTTAAATAAGAACACTGAGTAATTCTATGAATAAATCAGAACTATAGGTTATTCTGGGAATCATCAATCACTAAAAATTTATTGAATAAATTATTTGAATGAAAATTCATCCAATAATCCAATAAATTCTATCCGCCCAACTGTGCGATGAAACCAAAAATCTGTTATGAAATGAGCGTCAACTAAAGCTATAGGTACTATATAGACCTATAATTGCTATTCTTATTACACTTGTACAAAACTTCCGTAAGATAAGAGGAAATCAATGTTATGTTCTGTTATTAAACAAAATTAGAATGTTTTGATGTGAATTAGACGTTTTACTAAAATATATTGGAGAATAATACATTATTGTACCATCTGCCATCATTCAACGAGAACTTCATTAATGTTTAAGTTATTGGCAGCGTTAAAATAAAAAAAAAAATCGATAGGTAATAATTTACTTACGACAGTGCCTTGGCGACTTCTCTGTGGGCAAAAGGGTCGTAATCTTCATCTGTAGTAGGAGCAGCCATTCTAAAAGCAAATCCCTTCTGTACGAAGGCCTATGAAGTGCTCGAATGGTTTGTTTCTCTTTCGTAGTAATAACCTAAAGTGTTTTAATATTTTTAAGTACTTTTTTTATACCATATGTTGTACAATCAGTGAAAAGAGTTTCCATAATTATTGTAGACCTAAAATAATTTGAATTCATCCGCATTATAAATTGTGTGGTCTGAAAATAATGCAGGTTTATAATTCTAAAATAAAACAAATCAAACAGTTGATACGAAACAACTTTTAATAATTAAAATACGAACCATTACTCTCAATACATTTCGGCCAACGTATTGGTAACTTTTTTATTCCCTCATAATAGAATGTTGAATCCAGAAAAGGCATTTTCCAACAAATTTTTTTCAATAAAACTTTCAACTTTTAAATTTATATCTTTCAAAGCATTAGTTTAAGAATCCTGGCTGAAAAAGAAGTGCTTCACAATCTTTATACTAAAGATTTTGTGGCTGTTATTAAATGCTTGAGGAACCCAAATTTGTCATATTTTCAATTGCGGCGATGTGGCCAGCGAAAGTCGATTTCCTAACTGAAAGTTTCTCGACAAGTTCTCGAATAGGTGTTCTGGGATCCGGTTCAACGAAAGATCGCATAGCATCGTTATCAACAGGAGAAGGTTTTCGTCAAACTATAGTTGAACAGTGCACCAACTCACACTGCTATTTTCATAGAGTTTAGTAATGTTTCTGGTCCTTCGGGTTCTGTTCTAACGATGTTTCAACTCGAAAAACAAAATCATGCGAAAATCAGGCTTTCACATCTTACAAGAGGAGACTACAGTTAGTGAATCACGGATTTCAACCATTTTTTTTTTTTTTTGTGAATCTACATCGAAAAATTTTGAACACATGGTCCGGTGTTTGTAATAGTACAAAACCGACTTCCGTAACCACATTAGAACCAAAGATATAAAATTAAAATTATTGAGCAGTTTTTTTAGTTCCTAGTTAAGAAAAGGAATGAAATGTAAAAGTTATCAATGTGGGTTAGAATCTGCTCTTTCCGCATCAACTTTCAGCTTTCCAGCGATTGTACTAAAGTATAATTCGGAGGAAATCTTGAGAAATTATGAATGCTTTAGTTATCGATCGGAAAAAGGATTTTCAAAATGGCATGCCTCTCCTTCAGCTAGCTTTTACGAATCAGGATACTGTTTCTTATCTGACTCCGACATCTAGTACTTGAACAATGTTGCTCGAAATGAAGATCGGGAATCACTTTCCTAAACACGGTTCCGCAAAACTTCAAATGGTTCCGCAAGTGTGATGTGAATGGTTTGCGCAAAGTGAGACGAATGTTGGTTGTTTATATGTTTATACGTTACTGTTTATACGTTTTATTATAATTAAACAACAAATTATTATTATAATAAAATAGATACTTGTCAGTACTGTAACATTTTATTAATAATTATCATATATATTTTAATATCAGGATTTGTAATCGATAATTATTTTTTCCACAAAATCATATAATAAATATTAGAAGAAGAACAAGACCAAGAAAAAGTCTTTTTATTTATCAAAATTACATAATATTAATTACAAAACAATAAAAAATTGTTTCATTACAAAGTTATATTTCAAAGCGTAAAGTCCTAGGGTCATCAACGCCTGTGGGCCAGTTGATGTTTGTTGTCTATTGAGTTCAGAAACTCCTTCAAAGAGAGATAAAAGAATAAATGATCAAAAAACTAATCTATATAAATAAAATAAAGGTTTTATCTGTACATTGAATAGAATCAACCCGTTTTATGATATCTTTCCTTTTCATACATTGCAGACAAATCTACTTTTAAAGAATTTTTTGTCTGATTGTATGTCCGAACGAAATTTCGTTAGGGGTAATCTCAGCAATGGCTTATTGTAGATTCTTGAAATTTTGAAATTATATTAAGATTTCCTTGACTTCAAACATTGGCTTTAAATGAAAACAAAATATTGACTAGAACAAAAGTTATGAATTCTTGAGTAATTTGTCTAAAGATCTCGGTTAATGTTGATAATAAATGTTAATAATAAACATATGTTTATAGGTTTAAGAACATCAATATAAATAAAACAAAGGTTTTTTCTGTACATTGAATAGAATCAAACCGTTTCATGATATCTTTCCGTTTCATACATTACAGACACCAAATCCACTTAAAAAAAAATGTTTGTCTGTCTGAATGTCCGCATTCTTCAACGAGATTTTGTCAGGGGTAAGCTCGGCAATGGCAGATTTTGAAATTTTGATATTGTATTTAGGTTTGATATGACTTAAAATATAGTCTTTAAATGTAAACAGAATATTCAGTAGAACTAAAGTTATGAAATCTTGAGTAATTTGTCTAGAGATCCCAGTGGGGCAGTTACTTACTTCAATTCCCATCCCAACCTACTCTATCGTGAGCCACATTTAAAAAGTTGTACAACTCAACTGATGGTAAAAATTATCACAACTCAACAGGAAAAATCCAGAATACCGAACATCTGCAACGCGTTGTGGTACAAAACGGTAAAACTTGAGGGCAAAACACCTTCATTTTTCAACTTTTTCCAATCTTCCCGTTCAAGTTGTAATTTGGTTCAACTTCCCAAGCCTAACAAATGTTGCCGTATACATTTTTAGGATTAACCAAACGGATTAGCCGGAAATCAGAGGAAAAATCCCTAAAATTACATTCCGCTCGCCACAATATTCAGATCAAGTTCTAATTTTACACGGATGTAGGTGACTGAATGTCCAATATTATTTTGTATATCTTGCCAGCGATAAACTCATCAAAGTTTAAAAAAGGGGAGAGACCACAACTCTTTTTGATTATATAATCGACTCCACAATCTCCTTGCTTCATCATAAATGAAAATTAAACACTTAACAACTTTTAATGGATCGGTGGTGGTCGGTTTAGTTGTGTGGTACCTAAACAAATAGCCGAATAACAAAGTTTTTGTTATGACTATTGCGAAACCTTGACTTCCATAAGCCCCGCCATAAAAATTTCAAAACAATCTCCCTTCCCCCTCCAGACCCAATTTTATGAAATCAAATTTGGATTCTTCCCCCTTCCACCTCCCATAATACAAAATACATCTCAAAAAAAGATTCTCAAATTTTAACTATGCACCTTTCAACGACGGGTTTTTATAAAAATATATAAAAACATATGAAAATAAAATTAATAAAGATAAAAATACAATAAAATAAAAATTATATTCATTTCTATATTTTATCTAGTAGTCTATGGATTTTAAGAAAGTTTACGACTGTTTTAATGTCTGTTACTTTTTTTTTTTAATACTACTGATATATTCGGTCCAAGAGATAATCTGTTTAAGCTCGATGCATAATAAGGGCATACCTGAAAAGTATGACTGATAATGACATTTTGACATTTTGGTGGTGGCTGTTTAATAATGAGATGTAAATGAGTTGGATTCGTGTGTCCTATTCCGAACCTAGTCACGGCAACCTCCACTCTGCGGTTAGTGACTTTGGTTTGTTGTGGTCCAAGGCTTCACTGATTTTTTAATAACTTTTAATTTATTAAGTGGGCCTTCGTTGCACATAGGTTGCCAACTATTCGATATTTCGTTGTTGAGAGAAAACCTCATTTCAGGAGAGGTCAGGATAGCAGTGCCTCGGCCTGGGAACGCGAGTGCTTGTTTGGCTGCCGTATCTGCATACTCATTGCCAATTATTCCCACGTGACTGAGAACCCATATAAAGCTAACCGACTTTCCCAAATTTTCAAGAATCTGAAGATATTTGTATATTTTAAGAATAACTGGATGTTTCGAATACATGTCATTTAAACCTTTTAATGAAATCAAGGAGCCGTATATTAACACTATTGTGTTTGGAGTTATTGACATACAGAAGTGGAAGCCTGAGACTATTGCATGAAGTTCCGCTGTATATATGCTGCTTAATTTATGGAGTTTTATTTTATGTGTCGAGTTATGGATACAAAGTGGCTGTAGCATCATCAATTTTCGAACCGTCAGTATAAATTAAAAATCTGGTGCGCGTAACACACAACTTTCACTTTCCTCTCAACTTTGAATATACATTATTTTCTGGCCATGTTGGGCTATTATAAAATGTTTGAATTGCATTTTGAACCCAGGTAAATCTAAAAAATTACAGCTAACAAATCATACATACCATTAAAATAACAAAAGTCTTGTTTATAATATCCCTGGTTGATTATGTTTTGTACGATCCGTTGATTATGGATTGCACGATGCGTTGGTTATGGATTGTACGACTATTAGTTATTAAACTGTTATTTACCTTTGCAAAGTTTACTAAAACGGTTTAAGAGATTTGCACTGTCTGTCATAGACAGGTCAAAAGTTGTCACACTAATTTAAGTTGGAATATCACAACAAAAAATTTCATCAAACTATTCACTAATTTAATTTTCTAAAAGTTGAATTGATGATCTTTTGTAATAAACGGACGATAGATACCTAAATATTTAAATATAATATTTCAGATCTGGAGTTATTAAACTACAGTAAATATAGTTTAGGTTACAAACGTATCTATGAAATATTCTTAGATTTCACTTCTTCTTTCACACAAGTACAATGAAATAGTAATGGATACTGTTGGATTATCACAAAGGGAAGATTCATCAAATTATTCACTAATTTAATTTTCTAAGAAGATAGATAACAATGTCTCGAAATAAACAGACGTTGATACCTAATTATTTAAATATGATATCGGATTTAAATATATTTAAGGTTATAAACATATGCTTTATACATCCATGAAATGATTATATATTTTACTTCTTCTTTCACACAAGTACAATGAAATAGTTTTTTAAACAATGTCATTGCCTTGATTAGATGGATTTTAAATACTTTTTTCAAACTTAAAAATACTTTAAAAGTTTACATTTAGTAAGTAAATTTAATTTAATTTCCTTGAAAACATGTGATTTACGTTAAATAATATCAGTTTTAAAAATATAATAATCGAAGTATTATTTATAATTTGTTTGCCACTCAAGAAAGCAACTTTCTACATTGGATATTGTTTTTTCTGAAATTTTCCGCCTCCTAACGATATATTATACGTATATCTTATGACAAGTATTTCTGGAGATTCATTTTCGACCTGGATAAGCATTTTTATTTATTTTTTTCGTAACTCTGAATAATGTGAAATGATTAACTTTTTAAAATCAACCATATTAATGGTACTTTAGAAGAAGACGCATATGAACATTGGTCATTTAAGCCCTGCAAAATGACATCGACGGGGATAAAACCTAATTGATATTAAAGACCACTTAATTATACAATGATACACCGAGTTTAATCAAAACCGTTAGAGCCATTTTTGAGAAAATTGTGAAAATGTTTTTCAGCGAAAAAGTTGCTAGGACATCTAAATCGTATACCTATCATAAATATGTAATATCAGTTTTGTACGACTTTTCGTTTTTGATCTAGACTGCTAACATACGCAGACGTAAGTGAAAGTAAAAATAGATCAGGAATATTTTTTAGGAACCGGGAGAATTCGGTTTTGTACTCGGAAGTTGAAGTATTATTTTTGAAGAATGTACAGAGACAGAGCATCGTTTTTGGGTGTTTGTGGATCCAAGGAGGGTTATGATTTTCTGTTTCGTGTACAGGTAAGTTCTTTAGGAATTGAGCTGCTGAATAAATTCTTTCTGACAGTGGGAGTGTGGAGTTGGTTTTATTTCTAAACGCATTAGAGAATTTTGGTTTAAAGATATAGTTATGGGTAATATTTATATTTTGGATAAGTAGCCTTGAAACATAATTAACAGCTAGTTTTTTCCTTCTAAATAAAAGAGGGGATTTTCCGGCCTAAGAACAGAGACTAAGGATGGGGGCTTGTTCGAATCGCGCCAGTCGCGATTCTAATGCCTGTATGATTTTCTTCATGAATGCATCGAGTTTATTTAGGATCAGATACCGGGAAGAACTGTAAAAAAAGCACCCGTAGTCTAATTTAGGGCATACTAATGCTCCATGGGGTTTCTAAAGTATTAAAAAAAATAAAATTCAAGAACAAATAAATGTCTTTAAGGAACAATAAAGTTAATATATCAGCCAGAAAAAAAAGTATAGTAGAATAGTAAATGCAATATCTTTAAAGAGAAAGAAATTATTAAGTATACCAAAACTAATGGACTCTATCTTTGTTAATAATTGTTCGATTAATACAACCTCCGTCTATACAAATTGTTTAGATTAGACATATTTCTAATTGATCTTTACGATTTTTTTTTTTTTAGGTAATTTAGTAATCATTCTTATATCATGGATGAAATCAAGTAAAAAATGCATACTTTTTGAGTTATTCGCAACTAATGTTTCTTTTCCTTCATAAATTTTGAAATTTCGGAGGAATAGGACTATATTTCGCATGTGAAGGAGAAGAATATCTTAAAAACAATTGGTCAATCATTGGATTTGATGAAGTTAAGGCATACCTACAAAAAAACACATTTTAGAAATAATATTTAGTATAGGGAGTAATTTATGTTTTGACACGAAACCAATTAAAAAGAAATTCATTAACTTACGAAAATTATCGCCATAAGTTAAGAAAGAAAATTGGAATCTTAGAAAAATCTTTTTATAACATTTACATTAACAAACAATAGAATAATATTTATAAGTGTACTGACACTGAATGCCAATAATTAGAAGAACATTAAAAATAAAAATTTTCAAAGTACTTAATAAATTACCGTTCTGTATGAATATATAATATAAACAGTCATTAAAAAAGCTAGCTCACGTGAATGAAATATTTTTAATGTTTATAATGTGATAGAGGTAGTGGAATATAGGAAATCCATCCATTAAATCAAAGGTCAAGTTTATTTATCTCCCAGTAAACAATGTTTTAATACCAATCCCTCATAGACTATTATTTTTTATAAATAGAATGTAGTCTTGCAAATCATTTATATGGACAGCCATGGAGGCGAGCATTTCAGTGCTGAGGTACGGTCATTACAAACAACACAATTTTTTTCAGTTCTAGATTAGTTTGCTTAACTTTCTCAGGTATGTCTCCTTCCTTTTTTTTATAGTTTCTTTACTTTTTTGCTATCAAAGTTTAAGCATTCTAAATTTATGGATTGTGGTTGAATAATTTTTAAAAACAAATTAAATAAACAGATAAATAAATTTCTAATAGAAAAAGTATACTTCTTTATAATATTGAAATCACTCATTATATTAAATATTGCAGCAATTAATTTATCCATTATTAATTTGTCCATGTTTACTAACGCAGTTGATATAAAAGGTTGCTAGAATTGTTACAATAGATGTTGATAGTGAGTTACGAACAAATTTTATTTATAACTATGGGGGCTACTTTTCAAGTACTAATTTAATTTAGTATTTCACTGAGTTGCGAAGCAACTGATAAAAATAAAACCCTACAAAATAAGAAATATTTTAATCACGAAACAACCATTCATATCTTTACTTTTATTATTGCTTCAAATTAGTTTTCGTTAAATTAAAATATGATCAATTGTTGTTTATACGTTATAAATGCTGTATTAATCAAATGATGTCCTAAACAAGTTTTGGTTCGAATAACCCCACAATTTAAGTAAAATATAATGATTTATCTTGAACTAGCTGACGTACCCATCGTTGACGGGTGTATAGTTAAAATTTGAGAATCTTTATTTGAGTTGGATTTTGTATTATGGGGAGGAGGGTCTAAATTCAATTTCATTAAATTGGATCGGGAGGGAGGAGGAAAAAGGAGGGTTGTTTTGAATTTTTTTTATGGCGGGGAATATGGAAGTAAAGGTTTCCCAATAGTCATAACAAAAACTTTGTTATTCAGCTATTTGTTTAGATACCACACAACTAAACCGACCACCACCGACCCATTAAAATTTTTTAAGTGTTTAATTTTCCTTTGATGATGAAGCGAGAAGATTGTGGAGTCGATTAATTAATCAAAAAGAGTTGAAGTCTCTCCACTTCTTTAAATTCTGCTGAGTTTATCGCTGGCAAAATAACCAAAATAATATTGGACATTGAGTCACGTACATCCGTGTAAAATTAGAACTTGATCTTAATATTGTGGCGGGCGGGGTGAAATTATTAAAGTTTTTTTCCTGACTTCCGGCTAATCCGTTTGGTTAATCCTAAGAACGTATACGACAACTTGGCTCAGGAAGTTAAATTGAATGACACCTTGAACGAGGAAATAGGACAAAATTGAAAAATGAGTGTGTTTTACCCGTTTTATGTGAATTTTAGAATCGAAGTAACTGCCTAACCGGAATCTCTAAACAAATTACTCAAGAATTCATAACTTTGGTTCTACTCAACATTTTGTTTTCATTTAAAGCCTATATTTTAAGTCAAGCAAACCTAAAGGTAATGTCAAAATTTCAAAAGTCTACCATTAGCCATTGCCGAGCTTACCCCTGACAAAATTTCGTTGCAATGCGAACATACAGACAGACAAAAAAATTTTTAAAAGTGGATTTGGTATCTGCAATGTATGAAACGGAAAGATATCATAAAACGGGTTGATTCTATTCAATGTACAGACAAAATCTTTATTTTATTTATATGGATGAATGTTTAATTTTTAAAAATTGTATTTATTGAAATCTGTAACCACATGAAATTATCAACTGTGGTATAAATAACCAGCATTACACAAATAGGCAAAGGTAAAACGATTCAGTCCCTTTTCCTCCTCTGTTTCTCAACAGATTTTCTTTTTTTGTTGACGGGCTTTAGTGTTATCAATAAATGAAAATAGTATATAATGTATATAAATACGAATATAAATGTCAGTTTGTTCAAAACAGTTAATCTATGAAAGTTCATCACCGATTACTTTGAAATTTCGATGAAACGTTGCAATCAAATTCAGGAGTGTTTTATATACATTTCACTGCTATTCGACCTCCCGTTTCTAAATGGCGGCCGAAAAACATAATTCGCTTTAAATTGTAGCACCAAACCGGCTGTAACGATTTGAATGAAATTTAGCTTAAGTCTTTATTATTTATATATAAAACATACTTTACCGAAAACAAACCATTGCAACGATGATTTCGGGATTTCCTTTGTGAATCACTCAAAAAGTACATTTTTTTATTGATAATATCCACTTATTTATTTCAAAATGTCCTGAATTTCCAACAAAATGAGAAAAAAAAATCATCGAAATTGATAAGAATTATCTCCAAAATGAAACAATTTCTAGCGGCCGTAGGAGTAAAGTTGGTTTAACTATTTTTTAAGGAGAAACAATGTTGTATTTCGTACCTCGATTAACCCTCAAATACGACTTTTCATTGAAATCGAAAAACGCAACAAATTTTCAAGGCAGAAACCTTCGATTTTATTTCCAAAATCACAAAAAGTTTAATAACTTAAACATGAATCCATCTATACTCACCAAAATAAGCACGGATTTAAGGCCACGTAAACTGCTTGAAATGCAACAAACCGGGCACCCTTAAATATATTAGAACTGAAAATAAAAACGCGTGAGAAGTTTTTCTTTATTGCCAAATCTGAAAGTTATTGATATGACCTTAAATAGAAATAACTCAATTTTCCAACGGTCATATAGGAGAAAATTCTGTGGAGTCATATTTTATTTACTAAAAGCAATTGTAAAAACTAAAAAAAATTCAAATAGGGCTTGATTTGATATCCATAGTAACTAGTGTTGCCCAAATGCAAGACCAACGCAAGACTTGGCTAGTCTTGGTCTTGGTCTTGCAGTGTTCACACTTGGTCTTGTTCTGGGTCTTGCACACTCAGCGTTGGTCTTGGTCTTGGTCTTGCAGCAAGAGTCTCGCAAGTCTTGCAGGTCTTGCAATTACCTATTAGCCTATTACTATTTACTAAACACGTTAATTTATGTCTTAGATCAACACAAAAGAATAGGTACATTGGAGCCTATCTTTTGACCTAGACTTAGCAAAGTTCAACAAAATTTACTTGAATATACATAATTTAATGATAATGTCAAGATGGATAGTGATAGACCCTCACCTTAGATGGGATGTAAGGGTTTTGGTATACAGACATTAAATACAACGTTAGCATTTATTGAAATAAAAAATAGAACACAAATTTAGTGTTTAGAGTTTATTTAAACACTAATAACATATTGGTCCGACCAGATGGCAACGTTTATCGGTCGGTACTAGTGTTGCCCAAACGCAAGACCAAGACGTGACCAAGGCGATCTTGTTCTTGGTCTTGCGTCAACAAACTTTAAATGTGTCCATTAGAAAAAAAACAAACAATTGAATTTGATTCATTTTCCTAAACACCAATCAGTGAAATCATTTGAGTACGATTTCTTGGATGAACCAATCAATGTAAACGGGCAAATGAACCACCATTAAAATCAGCTTATAAAGAACAATATACTGTAACTTCGCTAACACTGGTCCAATTCAGATGATTTTTGTGAGTACTTTAATGACCTTTCAAAAAATAGGCTTCAAAACAGACTCAGAAACGTTTAGATCTCTTTAATACCGATAGGATGTATACGTGGTGAGTTAGCTCCCCAAAACAATTTTCTTTTCTATATAACTTTTTTCATGAATTTTCTTGGGGATTCACTAAATACACGAAAATATTATTTTGGATACTTAGAGATTATGAACGAGTGCCGCGCGTCCTTCACATTATTTAGTTTTTTATTTAGGTTTTGATTGAAAACTTTCTCCAAAACGGATTGGACACAGTGGTACCAAATGGACAAAATATGTAGAATAGAGGCTGAACTTGGCTAATCTATAATTTCAGGTTTGTCCACTAAAATAATTTTTCACTTTTTAGAAGATAAACATACGCGTCGATTGAGCAAAAAAAAAAACACATTTAGTTTGCTCATCGGAAACCATTTCACATTGAAGGTAATTTTGGAAGTTCTATGGGAATTCTGTGCATTCCCATGCACATGATAATTCTACTGCAAATTTTTCGATTCTATCCATTCTTTGTAAATTGTTCAAAACATTTATTGAGATGTCTAGATCAATAATTAACTAACAATAGTTGCCACCGTTGACTTTTGCAATTAATATTTGTCGACTTTTCTCAATACCTCATGCCGCAAGTTGTGCCAGATTTTTTTGGGACAAATTAAGTTTTCAATTTTAAGGGAACATTTAAACCAGGAAACAAAGAGAAAAAAAAGGCACACTGAGGTTAGCGTGTATATAAACAAATATCTAAGGGCGCCGCCTACTTGGAAAAGCGGCAGATATGATTCTATCTTAAGTACTCAACACAAGCAGGGCATTGTATATCCAGTTTCAGCATCAACTCAAAGGGCGCTGCTTGTTTGAAATATCGGTATGCGGTACCTTCATTGTATTGTATTGTGTGTTTATAATAAATACAACTAATTCCTTGTCTCTGGTTATAAGACACAGAAACAAATTTAAAATAATGTAGCAACAAAACAATAAATTATGAAATGTTATCATCAGTGACAGGTCGTTTCAACATTCTAAAATAAACTAATTAGGAAATAAAAACTAATTTCTCCATCTTCAAATTGATTGCCCCCCTATTTTAAAATAATGTACCCCGTTTTGGCAACGCCATTATTTCAGATGAAATTCTCATTTAAAAGGAAAAATATTTTAAAACAAAATAATAATGAATTCCTGGCATGGGCATATGCAGAGGAAGACAGTGGGGAGCCTTGCCTCCTCTAAATATTACCTATGTTACTTGTTGATTGTAATTGCCTCATGTATTGTGCCTTTAATATTCTGGAAAAACAAACCAATATCATATCTACTATCTTTTAAACTAACATTGATATTACATCTCATATAGATACATATTAATTATATAAGTGAGAGGGACATTAATATTTTTTGGGGTGAGAGGGGGCACGAGCCATCGGCTTTGGGGAGATGGGCAATCCTGATAATAACTATCATGACCAGATTAACAATAAACGTTAATGTAGTTCTGTGTCCTACATTATATATCAAATAAAATAAAAAAAGAAAGATAAAAAATCGGTAGGATGTACAGTAAAAAAATTATCAATTATAACAATGCAGAACTATAAGGAAAATGAAGAACAATTCATGGACGAGAATTAACCGATACGTATCCACAAAATCGTTTAAAAAATAAGGTAAAATAAAATAATTTGATACTAAATTTTATGTTAAATTTCTGAATCCTGTTTCATGTACAAGTATTAAAAAATTGAAAATATTATTTTGCTAGCGGAAAGTCTTCTTTTTTTTTTCGTTTTTTTTTTTTCCTACGCCTAAGTAACGACTGCTTCGTTAGCCATGCGTGCTCTTGCAGTCCAATACAATTTTGCTCTCCTAGCATAATAGCTGTCCATTTCATTAAAGCAACATCTTATGTCCTGTAATGCAGGGCATGTATACAGATGTTCTCCTGTCATTATGTCTAAGGAACATAGAGCGCATGCCGGCCTATCTTTTACACCGATGCGGTGGAGGTGCTTCTGAAGGAAATCGTGGCCTGTCAGCATTCTAAAGCATGCCACGGCTTGCCCTTTCGGGAGGTTTCTAGGAATCCTGCCACTTTCTTCCAGCAATCCACTCCATCGTTTCCCTTCAATTGTTTGTACATATTTCTCTTTCAGTGAACTTTGAAGGGTCTGCTTTATTATTCTTTTTGTTGAATCCATGGTCAGAGGAATATCGGGTTGGATCATTCCAGAACCTATTCTGGCCAGTTTATCATCTACATCATTTCCGTGGAGCCCGCAATGGCCTGGTATCCACTGGAAAGCGACTTCTGTCCCATTTTCCTTTAATTGGTTCAAATATTGATAGCATTTAGGAACATTTAGATTTATACTATATCCACTTTTTAGGGACAAAATGGCTGCCTATGAGTCAACAAAGAAAGTCTAATAATATTGGCATTATCTGAAATTTGCAAAACAATATCTATCAGTTTTTGAGAAACTAGTTTAACAGTAGAATGAACCAAATTTCAAACTTATCAAGATAAAAAAAAAGTATAATATCTTATTTGATATATATACATACATATACATAACGTATTTAGTAAGTAGCTGAATAAAACAAGAATTCCTAATGCTCAAAAAAAAGTTTAATATTATAACATGATATGTCACGTCATCTACCACAGTATCATTTATTTCCATATATTATTTCTGATAATATATTTATTGCTCACATAATAGGATATATATTGTAGTGTTGCTATAAAACGGAGAAACAAGGAAATCTGATGAAGGATAATGGAGTTAGAGAATTATGACCAAAAAAATCCAGTTAGGAATCACTATACGTAAGAAAAATATGAAGCTCATATTCTGGGAACATTAATCCACTATATTGTCGCTTAGTTCCATTATGAATACAGGGAATCCAGTTTTGAAATAGAATTTAGAGTCCTAACCCTTTGTTGATATTTCCACTGATTTTATTGTAATATGTCAACATGGTTCCGGTTAAATTTCAAAGAAAAAGTTATGTTATTATTGAGTGTACCAGAAAGCTCAGTATTCGCAATTTAGACACTCGATTAAAACTTGGAGGTTAGACGTTTTAAAGAAATAACGAATACTGTGAACAGCGGGCCAAACACGGAAATGATAAGATCAAACAAACATAAATTAAAATAACTGTTTTTTTTTCTATATACAAACAAGTTTATGTGCAATATTGTTATGCAAAATATATTATTAAATTTCTCATAAAAAAGAATAATGTTTTAATAGTTTTCTAAATGTTATTTTTTAACATGACTTTCTTCCAATTTTTCTTAAACATACATCTCTCACTAGTGGGAAATTTTGATTCCCCGTGAGTGTCCGCATCATGTGAAGAGAAGTTTCATTATAGTAACCAACACGGACTAGTATTTTTAGTAATTTTTCTAGGCAAGTAATTTTTCTTCATGAAAGCCGTTCTTTGTTTTGTTTTCTTATCTTGCTCCGGTTCTGGCAAATGATTAATTTTTAGGGGCGGGAGCAGACTTATAAGAGTGTACTGCGCGTTGCCCGTCGACCTGATAACCGAAGCTGCTAAATGGCGAGGTAGGGAGAACAAAAATAAAGAGTAATTTTTTATTATTATTTGGAAAGCTATGCTTAAATAAATAATCCCACAAGAAAAATATCGCTATTTAGAATAGATGATTAAAATGTTTAAGCATCGTACTATATCTGAAAATAGTCTCAGTTTGACTTAACTGCAAGACCTGCAACACTTAAGGGTCTGGTATTGGTCTTGCGCAAGACTTCAGGGTCTGGTCTAGGTCTTGGTCTTGCAATAATTTTTGAGATCTTGGTCTTGGTCTTGCAAAAGTGCAAGACCAAGACCAAGACCGCAAGACCAAGACCAATTTTGGGCAACACTAATAGTAACCAGATCACGTCATTGCGAAAACTCAAAAAGTACATACTTTATGTTTTGATAATACCCATATTTATTTGAAAGCTTCCTGAATTTCCTAAAAAATGAAAAACAAATGATCGAAATCGGATATAGCGGTTTGAATATATGATTCCGAAATTCTAAATGAAAAAAAGGAAAATAAATCATCAATATCGAAATGAATCATGTCCGATATGACATTTCGTTGTTTTTTGTTTTAATATTTCTTCGTCTATGACTAATTTAAGTTTGAAATATAGCTATAACATAAGTGCAATATTTAAATGAAATAATATGTCCCAACCAAAGAAGTAAAGTTGTTTCAAATATTTTTTGATGGAGGAACAAAATTAAGATTGGCATTTGACCCATAGAAAACCCTTAATAACGAATTTTCTTAGTAAACAAAAAATACATTTACCTTAAATTTTCGCTGATTGAGGAAAGTGGGTTGAAATATTTTTTTTGAAAGAAGTTAGAGTGTATTCTACATTTTTATTCACCTATAACTCAAAAAGTAAACAAATGGCATTGCACTGCCACCATTCAAAATCCAAATGTATTGAGTATGTAATGATTTGGGGGATCATTCCCATGTTTAGAAATATATGAGAATAATTTTAATGTAATTTGAATTAATAGTAAATATACAGAGCTAAACAAGATGACCATAAAACAATAGTCTAGTCACCTAAAAACAGAGAATAACTAAAATAAAATAATGGAAATCTACGCTAATGTTGGATTGTTTTCTATCTTTTTAGATTAATTTAAGTAATTCATGATTGTCTGTAAAGTGCGTTCTTTGAAATCCTCCTTAAATACCAGCATTAGAAATAAAATAAAACCAAAACACATCGTCTCTACCACGTTGAAGTAACGCATATGAAACGATGGACAGGTTAAAATTCGTTACTTTAACATGGTTCCAACGATGTGTATTTTTAAAAAAGGAACTACACCAAAGAAGTAAAACCGGCTTTAATTTTACTTCAATTTTAATTAATGAATTAAAATTAATTCAATTCGTTCTGGCAACTTTCACACCATTATTATAAAATTAAAGAATAGTTGGTAATGAATTGCGTTCAAACACAATGCATAAAGTATTATATTATCGTTGTTTGTTCATTGAATGAGAATATAAGCACTAAAATTAAATAGCACGTCAGATTAAAATACAGTTTAAAACATTTTTTTGACGTCTCAAATGTATCTAGCATTCCTCTGAGAAAAAATCTTTTATTAAATAAGAAAAAAAACATTTAACCAAAAGAAGGAATGAGGGGGTATTTTGTGCTTTTATGCGTAACCAGTTGTATTATTTAAGTTATTTATGTTGGATATTAAGGAAAACATTCAGGAAATGATTCTTTGCATAATGGCGGCGGAGTGGCACAGTGGGCTAATGCGTGTGTGTCCGTCACCGTTACACCGTGCCGCGCGTTGTCCGTCAACCTCATAACCGAAGTGAGGTGGAAAAATACTACAAGTTCAAATCCCGGTATCCAGTATGAATTTTAACTCCCCGTGTAGGCTAAAAGGCAAGGAAGGGAAGAGAAAAAAATGATTCATTGTATAATTCCACTTATTATTTTATTTTATTTTAAAATTTTTTAGAGCTAGTTTGGAATATATTCATAAATTAAACGTTTTCCTGTATTTATCAGAGCAACAATTATAACCTAAAATAAAAACTTCGTTTCTCTAGCTTCATCCCTCTGGATATAATTTGCTATTATTTTCCATTTTTCACTCGGCTAATTCATTCATGAATTCAATGTGCAGTATTGTTCATTTCACCTCTCACTATAAAGAATTAATCAAAATAAAAATGTTTTTGTTGAGAAACTTATATAAACATTGGAAAAAAATCAGAACCACGCGGTATTATGTCTCCAAAATGCAGGCTGTCACAGGCGGATCTACGGGAGAAAAATTGTAAAATGTAACCATGTTTTACAGAAAATAATATTAAAAACTATCTCTTAAAGTATCCTTGTTCATGTAATTATATTTAATAGGACTTCAAGAACCACTTAAACACCATTTCATATAGGTAATTAATTTCTTTATATTTTTTTCAAATTAATTATCGTTATATGTATATGAAAAAAAAATCTTTCGGGCTGAAGCCCACCCCAAAATTAAATCTTGGATCCGCTAGTGCAGGCTGTTAACGCCCAAATCAACGCATTTTATTGTTTCTTTCATTTATTTTTCTCAACGTTCACCCCTTTTTAAATGTTAATTAAATAAATGTTTATTTTTTGTTTTTGTAATAGTCAGAGAATAGTTGTCTGTAAATTGTATATTATTTAAATATTGAGTATTATTCGCGATGTTTATCGCTTATTTATACGCACCAGCCCGGCAGTAATACCCAGTCTTAGGTATTAAGACACCAAAATATTACGATAAGACTCCCGGGAAGTCAGTCTGGGGCGAGCCTTTGTTGACATTGGGTCCATTACATGTAGTGAACATCTTTCTTCACCTTCCCACCAGCCGCTGCAGTTAATTCAACCCCACCGGTCTAGTATAGTGCCTTTTTGTTTAATCGGAAGTCAGGAACGAGCTTTCTTAGATATAGGTTCTACGCCGGAGATCGTCAGTACCCCCCACCCCGCCAGCCGCTTCTGTCTCACCTCAGCTTGCGCCATTTTCTAGTTACAGTTGTTCGTAACAGGAGTAGTCATCGATATCGATAGATCTATCGTATCGATACCGCTTCACCATCGACGGATGAACATCAGATTGAGGTAACCTCGTTGGGAGTACTTTCCCCTAGTATGTTTTTTTTTTTTCATCTATACACCGTCACAAAAGACATTGATCATTAATTTAATTTTTGTTTCCCCCGTAAATTAGTTTATTCTTTTGGACATTCGATTTCAGTTTTAAGTTATTTTTATCTCTAATTTTAGAAGTTTATTTTTATTATTTTTAATGGAAAATTTTTTATTTTCACTAAATACTGTATTTATGCTTGGTTTTATTTCAGTGCATTTAAATATTATTCTTTCATTTTGTTTTGTTTTCAACATTTGTAAATTTTTTTTTTCCACTATAATAAATTGTAAACGTTCAAAAGGGGGATTATTTATTTTCCATTATTGATTTAATGAATATTTTTATTTTATATTATTTGTTGTGCATTAATTTTTTTTCATGTTTTACAGGTCTAATTGTTTACTAATAATTTTAACCTTCTTTCTCATCATTTAATTTTATTCGTATTTTCCCTACCTTCGGGGAAACTCACCGGGGAAAGGTCTATATTTTAATTTCGAAATACCTCTGACCCCAACACAGGCAAAGAAAAAAACCCTCTTTTCTGTGAAAACCTTCTGTGACTGGCCTGTCTTTTCCTTCATTTTGGAGATACAAGGTTTGGAATTTTTCCAATTGTAATCTGAATTTATGTTCTGTCGCTCAGTTAGTTTGTTACTAATTTATATTATTATATTAACATTTTTTTAGAAGAGGTGATGCCTGACTCGACTGTTGCTGTGGAACATGAGGAGATAGCAAGAAGCACAGCAGATTGAGGGCATTGAGTAGAAAACAACTTACTAAAACTAAAAATCAGATAACTTTTAATCCATAAGTATTCGTTTAAGGTAGATAAAAAACGATTTTGTTTAATAGTTATAATTCTGCAAACAGCAGTTTTAATGGAACTATTGTAATCGGATTCTAATTTCTCAGTAGAACTTGACCTAACAATTCCGAAGAAAAATTAACGTAAATGAATTGAAACATACATACGGAACAAACGAAAATATTCATCGTTAAATCCAAATATTTTGTCTGATAAAATGTGGCAGCAAAGAATTAACTTAACTGCATTTACGTTAAAACCCGCCAAGGTTTTTGCAAGCAGCTTGTTATGCTCTTGTTAAGGGTATGAGCGAAGAGCCTATGGAAAAATATTAGAGTATTTGAATCTTAGTGGGTTCTTGGCAGAAATTGTACACACATAAGAAAAAGATATTTAAAAGGATTTTTGTGTGAAAGAAATAAGAACGAAAAATTGGAAGGATGATCAAAGCGCGTTTGTTTTCCGAAATAAAGAAGCTTGCAGACATTCGATGGTGAAATTACAACAATTTTATTCAGCTCAGTTTTTCTCAAGGCAAAACAAGGGAAATTAGACAAATGCCTGTAACAATTTAACAGCGATCCTTTACTGAATTTGCACTTCGCCACGTGCAATAAGATGTTTGTCATTTTATGACATTATTGCATGTATTAGACTCTAGAACTTTTATGTAAGCTGATTGCATCTTATGTATACGGAAGGCATAGGAAAAAAATTACAGCCCCTAAACGGGAAAAAATCATCACATTTATTCCTGTATGAATGTATGTGCATTTAGGACCTAGGAAATTTTCCTGCTTCCAAGATGATCCTAGCCAAGTTTATAAAGTTCAAGATAAATCCATAATCAGTTATTATCTCTCAGAAATAAAAAAAAAAACAGTTCACAAATACCAAAGATTTTGATAATCCATAAAGAAATCGTTCTTATATTATTAAATAGCATAGAACTGTATCATTGTGAGCAAATATTTACCAATAAATTAATAATCTACATTTTGGTCAAGCTCCGCAGTGTTACGTAACTTATACGTATAAAATGGGTTTCTGTCATTTTATAGGTATGACGGCTAAATGGAAGAACAAATAAAGTCCGCTAATTTTATTTAAGATGTTTAGGATTGTCACATCAAATGAATGTTTTATTCATGTGTGTAATATTTTGAAGTCGCTGTTAGAGGTCTAAGCAAGGAAATAGACGTAGATGAAAGTGGAAAATTGTTACTTTCGGAAACGTAGTTGAGAATATTATTAAGAGCATTAATGTTATAGATGATTTTGAAAAACATTGTTGAAAAGGATTTGATTCTAAATATAACGAAGAAAATAATTATGAAAAAGAAAAGATGTTTGTACGAAGCTGAAAAAACATGGGCCAAAAATGCATTTTCTGGTGCTCTTGAAATTATGCGTGATTGTAATTAAAATTGTATAATTGTGAACGCATTTTACAATCCTTAATCTGAGAGAAAAATAATATATCTCACATGTTATATACGATTATAGACAGGTATAATGAAAACAAATTTTAAACGTACTGCTATTGCAATGTCATCATATCGTCGTCATCGTGTTAAAGTAACGAATAAAAAAAGGAACAGGCAGGTTAAAATTCGGGACTTTAACATGGTGCCGACGATATGTCGAAACCAAATTTTCCTAACCGAAAACAAGCGTATTCAAAAATCAATTATCTATGCGCATAAATAAATTCATTATTACTCTTGTTGAATATTTAGAGGATAAACTTAGATTAGACGGAGTATTCTATGATCAAAATATTATTAAATAAAAAGAATAATATAGACGATAAAAATAAATATTTAAAGGATAAAAAATAAAATAAAAAAAAGGTTCTCCAAGACTCATTAACTAAAGTAGAAAATTGGAAATGTAAGATTAAAAAAAACAGTAGTTAGACATATTCATTATGTGGCGAAAAAAAATCAATACGAAATATTTAATTCCGTGCACTAATTGAGAATTAATAAATACCAACAAAGCAATCGGCAATCCTGTTTTTAAAAACTGCACATTCGAACAATTTGAGCGTTTGATTCAATGTTTCAGGTGGCAGATGGTGTTATTATGCTCGATGGCAACAAAACAGGTATAATGGGATTAATTTCATGAAACCAGTTCGTAAACCTGATTAATCATAATCATGAAAAAAGTATTGCGAATGATTATTGCATGCGAGCAACAATCCTATGCAATACATCTATATTCAAGGAACAAGTATGCTCTAAAAATATTTCTTCCTTAAATACAAATTGAAAGGTTGCATATCTCTCAGAATATATTTTTTAACATATTTCTAATTCCACAAGTGTACATAACTGTGAAGATTGCGGATAAAATTACAAAAGAACCTGCAATATAAATATTGATTATATATATCATAAAAAAGGAATACAAATATAAGCAATAAGCAATAATACCCCCCCCCCCCCCAAAAAAAAAAAAAAAAAAAAATATATATATATATATATATATATATATATATATATATATAAGAGTAATAACTGCGAACAAAGCGTTACTCGATTTGTTTAATATGGATTACATTTATTGATACAGGTATTTTAAATGATTATTTTTCTCGCTCTAAACATTACAATCGTATTTAATAATTATATCCTGGACAACTCCTCTAAATTTTTTGCAGTTGACGAAAAACTTTGTACACAGTCAGGTGTAGTTTCGTGTGTAAAATATAGGAATAACTGGAATGATGGACATTATTTGCGTATACTGGAAGTCATTGATACAAATATGTTGATTTAATATCAAAACGATCTATAGAAAGTGGATACCACATTGAATTATTTATAATTAGTATTTTATTTAGTATACTTGTATCGAGTTCATATAATTAGCTTGATTTCATTGCCGAAACAGTTAAATTCAGTTTATTAATCTTCACAAAAAGTTAAAAAAGTGTTAACTAAACTAGACTTAAATTGAAAATATTAAGCAGCAAGGACTTACTCTCTTTTCACATGTTTGTCCTACTGGTATCAATATTCATTTCTTTATAGACTACTGAAGGACCACCAGGACTATAGACAATAGTATCGATTTTCACAGGAACTAAAAAAAAGTCTGAAGCAAGAACGTTGTTGTTTAGCATCGTAGAGTTAAACAATTAAGTACGTATAGAAACAACGAAATTAAAAAAACAAGAATATCAACGGATGTTTTATTCGAGCCGTGTTGAAATTGGTCAACATGAATGCTTAATAATTAATTTTCGTTCTCTTTACCTTTATCCAGTATGCTTCCACCCTCTCAGGTCTTCGATGACAGCACCCTCTGAAGTTAAAAACCTTGGATGTGGCCTTTTTTTTTCTTCATTTTCCTTTTAAACCCTTGGTATATTACATATTTTTAGTAAATATAAACGAGTGTGTCGGTTATGTTACTTACAGATGTGTATTATGGTTAGGGAAAATCCACTGTCGAAGTGGATTTTCGTTCTGATCGTTAAAAGTATTGCATGTATACTTATGTTGCGCAGATTTATCCAGATTTAATCACTCCTAAAAGCAAATAATGACTTTCAATAACAATACGTTCTTTAATTTACTTACAGTTAATGAAAATAACAAAAATGTGAACGTCGTTATACTTAATCGTGGAAATCCGAAATATAAAAATAAATCGATATGCAAGCGCATGATTATAAAGTGGGTATTATATGCAATAACTTCGCATTATACAACGTAGATTTTAATGTAAGTGGAGTACAAAAATCAAAATATACCCTTAAGCAACCGAGGGTTTTGTCAAAGTTGATACTTTGATACTACTACAAACAATTGAGATTTTTATTATTATCTACATCATTTCTTTAAAAACATAGTGAAATAGTTCCCATACTTTAAAAATTTATTCATTAATCAGATAGTGGTTTATTTTAATAAAATAAATATTACCGAATGAATGATCATTAACTTCTACATCATCAAAAATTTCCGAAAATTTAAATTACCGGTAGTAAAATGATTAAATTATTCATTATATTTAGTTATACGGTATCCACTAGTTTTTAATGTTAATTAACCCACTGTAGTGATCCAGCGAAATAAAAATCCTTCTCTCAACTAAATTTTTTACTATTTAGTTTAGTGTCAAATTCCTAAAAATAAGGCAGAATATCTACATATTAAGTTTGCAGTTATTAACCCCTCAAGTAAATATTTAAAAACAAAAAGTATGCATATTGTACTAACCAGCTCTATTACTACTTATCGTAAAATAATTAGTTGATATTTCAGGAGTCTATACAAGCTACATCAGATGGATGGAGCTGTACCAGACAATTATGACAATAATAGAGGCTTCAGGATGAAATGGCGAAGTACTAACACGCAACGTGTCTTAAGAAAATTAATCAGAAGAAATGTACTACGCCAAACATAGGCGAATGTGTTAATCTTTTTAAGAAAACTAAAGTTAGATAACATCATATTGTTATCATGACGGCATAAACGTGTTTGAGCTGACATCATTACATTATTAATTTTCAAGATGAAGGAAATCTAAGAATTGTATGTTGTGCAAATATGATAAAAAAAATTGTGTTGAATGTTCTCAAAGATATGGTGATGTGATACTCATTATGTATACAAATGGTAAATACCTTTATATTTTATTAACTAAAAGTATTATTTTGTAACCTTAAAACAGTAATCACAACCGAACAAAAAATTGATATCAAATGTTTAAATTATTAGTTCAAATCACAGTTATAGATTTGTTATATATCAAAGAAAAACTAGAAAATTGCTTGGATTTTTGTAAATATTTGATTGTTTATCGCTTCCTTCATTACAAATTTTGTGATTACTCACATCAATGATATTTGCGTATATTAAACTAATAATTTAAAAACTAATTTTTTCCTATTAAAAACTTCACTGAAACTTTCTTTTATATCACTGAAATTTGTACGTTATAAATTACAATAACTATTATAAATAATTTAAAAATTATAAGGTATGATAATCGAACATTTAAAATATTTATTGATTATGTAAATAATTCAAAGGATACTAGGATATCATTTAGTTTATACATATTAATATGGTGTTAAATTATTATTGTGTTGAGTATTATTCCAAATATCTTTTTTTAATACATTTTTAATTGATTTCCGAGAAAATTTTTCATCCATTCGGACTTCAAAAAAAACTCTATCCTAACTATGATCGCGTTTATTACTTTATTTTTGCTTCATCACTACCAAAGGTAGGGAAGCTTTGTGTTCGTGCGAGAAATTAAAATTTTTTTTTCACAGAATCGAAAATTTCCACTCGTGTTTTACGTTTCAGACATCAAGGATCAAATTTGGTTCGGTGTCTGTCTGTAGGCAAATCGATGTGACGGGCATATCACCTAGAACCGTTCATCCAATTTTCATGAAATTTTCAGGGATTATGATGATTGGTGCCTAGATGGTCCCATATCAATTTTATCAAATTCCATCCAGCACTTCCGCTTACGCACGCGCAAACGTATATTTTTAGATATTCCAATATTTCAGAAAGGGTTCGTTCGATTTGGCTCAAAGTTAGATAAAAGGTAGACTTTGGTGAAAAAAAAATGTAGTGTCAATTTTATTGAATTCTGTCCACCACTTTCTCTTATATATGCACTACTACTCCGCCGTTAGCCGTCCGCGCATTTTTTTCCGAAACTACTGGATCGATTTTTTTCAAATTTGGATATAAAATCAGAGGTCACCCGAGGATAATCCTCCTTTAACGACATTACTATTCGCCAACTACTTTCAAAATGGCGGCCGAAAAACCTACGTTGTTATAGACTGTAGCGCCTAAACAAATGTACCGATTTCAATGAAACTTCGCTAAAGTCATTTTCTCTACGCCCTTTAAATTTATCTATATAACATACTTCAACGAAAAGAAGCTAAAAAAAAAAAAAATTACGGGGGATGGTAAACTTAAATTCCGAATAACTCAAGAAGTATACTCATTTTTGTCAATATTGTATATGGGTTTTTTAAATTTTACGGAATTTCCTAAAAAACAAAAAAAAAATTTAAAATCGGACAATTAGGAGCAAAGATATGCTCTCTAGTTTTTTTTTAGATGTGCTATTGCAAAGGTTTATCTTTTGTTTTGATTTTTTAATGTGTTACTGAAGTAATGCTATTTTTTTAGCATATTACTAATAATTAAAAAAAAGTTTAGTCCAATAATTGGAATCACCTTTTATTTATTTTTATTTATAACTAGGAATTTAATGTTACTTTATATGTATAATTGTTTGGAAATAATATACCATTGTGAAATAATCTGCAATGGATTTTTTTCTAATTAATTATCGTTATATATATATATATATATATATATATATATATATATATATATATATATATATATATATATATATATATATATATGTATGAAAAAAAATGTTTCGGGCTGAAGCCCTTCCCCCAAAATTAAATCTGGATCCGGTAGTGTATATCACTATTATTAGTGCAAAAGGTCGTATGTAGAATTTTTCAACTTTAATTCTTTGTGTATTAAAGGTGACATTTTGTAATCTGCAACTGATATAAGTAGTCTGCTACTATGGAAAATAGCAGATGACAATAAAATGTGAAATTATTCTAAGCATAAAGAAATAATGAGTTTCTATGCACTCTTGTAAAACAAATATAAATTTTTACATAAGACCTTTTGCAATAACAGTATTGAAATTCATGTTCAGTATGCATTTTTTTTATTTATTAAGCATAATCAAGTATGGAATCATCAAATACGAGAATCTTTTGTTGAATGTTGAAGGGTAACTGTAATCGGCTATTCCGATTCTGCTTCTCTCAGAGATTTTATTCTCATACGAAAAATTGTATACCTTGTAATATACAACGGAAACGGTGAGGAAGCTATACTGACCTTACTTGGCAGACGTTTTTTATTTTTAATATTATATCGAAGTATTATTAGCTTTACTTGCATACAAATAATATTTATATTATCGACATCTTTCAGCGGTTTATAAAATTATTTATTTATTTTACGACTTTTTACAACATTGCTCATATTTAGTCACCAAATATAACTTTTTTTCATCTTCTTCTGTCCTGCCAGTCTTATTCACACATGCCCTGTTCATCATTCCTTCCTTTACGCCCTCATACCAGTTTCACTCCGGACGACCCTTCTTCCGTCTTCTTTCAGGTTTCCAATCCCAAATTCGCTTAGGCTATCGTCCCTCTTCCATCCTCATCACATACCACCACATACCATATACCACTTTAGTCTCATTGTTTCAATGGTGTGGAGGATGTTCTCCATTTGTTCTACTCGTTTCCTTATTTCACAGTTTGGAACTTTTTTAAGGCGAGACACCACATGATCGTCTCCAATAATCCATTTATAGGGGTGGTTAGGGACTCTAGGGACTTTTCAGGAACGATTTTTAATTTTTTTTTTTTTAAGGACACCTTTCCGTTGCTCATCCTCTTTGCAATATCCATATCCGATGTTCCTGTTGTATCCACCCAGCTCCCTAGATACTTAAATTGATCTTCTGGTTTCAACATCCAGTCCAATTGCAGATATTCACCTTGACTATTAAAGGCCATATATACAGTTTTTTCTTTGCTGAATTCCACCCCCCAGGTTAAATATTCATGGAGAGTTTTTTTCATCATATATTCCACATCTTCTGCTTCTGAAGCAATTAGTACCTGGTCATCAACAAACTGGAGATTGAATAGGCAATCATTCCCAATCTTTATACTCTAGCCTCTACATTTTCCCTCCTATTCTGCTATTGCCCTTTCTACATACATTTCTACGGCTGAGACATTATTATTTATATTTCCATAATGTAAATTGATTTGATAATTCGTCTTTTACTAATATTATTTTATTTATGTATAATTTTAGCAGTTTTGAAAAAAAAAAAAAATGTTCATTATTGGTTGAATGTTGTGAAAAATCGGTTTACGTAATAAATTTTGCTGATTTAGAACTACAGTTTTGTTGATGTAATCTTTTTGAGAGCCATTGTGCTGTTTATTCATGATGAAATTCGTTACTACAGTATTTATTTTAGTATTCAATCTATTTAATATAGTGGTGCCCGAATGCTCAATATTGCCCAAGACTCGTCCCTTGTCTTGCTCACTAATTCATGGTCTTGTTCTTGCTCAAGACTTTTGCAATTACCTTTATTGTCTTATTGCTGTCTATGAAACATGTTGCTTCAGATCTTAGAGAAACGCTACAGAATAGGTACATTTAAATATTTTATAACATTCAACATAAACATAATAAAGTCTTGTGAAAAGGAAGTGAAGAAGGATAAGAAAGACAAAAATTCGAAGTAGAACATAAAGAATCTGAAGATATCTTACTAGAAGATAAACAAATAAATGTACCTCAAAGCTAGAAAAATGTCCCAGACCTGAAACAAGATGTCATTGAAGACGACGAAAGAACAACCAAATATATAAAGGAGGGGGAACAGAGAAATAAAGAAAAGACTACACTAAAGGAGATGGAGACTGTAGTTGCTCCTGAACATCTGAAATCTGAACTTGATTCTAATGGAAAAGAGGCTGATGCAGATGATGATGACCGGAAATGTTTTTAATTTATTTTTTACGGTCGAACCATTGGAATGTATAACAAATATGGCAAGAACGATTCACAGAATCAAACGAATGAAGACCAAGTTTAATACATGTGGTGATGGAGGATTCGTTATGAATCCAAAATAATAGTTTCGTTCATGATCTGTATTTGCTCCCCAACACCGATCCTCTGCAAAAAAACTACTTGTAGTGAGAGGGATGCTTCTCCTGCTTCCAAACCATGGCCCTATAAGTGAGGATTCTCTATCGCCAAATTTATCTCTGTACTTTTGCTTCAGAAGGTGTGCACTTGGTATAAATTTCCATTTTCTCCGCCTGTATCTTGAATGACCCCTGGGGAATGACCGGGTTGCCCGGCCCTCAGCCACTGATTGTATTATTTATAGATTAAGAATTTTATCCACGTGCTAAGCATCATAAAATAAATAGTGTAGAACATAAATGCTACCTAAATATGAATAAAATGAGCAGATAAAAAGATATTTCATATAAGTAAGTTATAAGATTTTAATCTTTTTTTTTATTTTTGTAATTGTATTTTTATTATTTTTTTTTTAAATCATAATTGAAAATGGCTCTACTACAGGTCGAAACGTTGTTCTTTAAAGTGGATTTTTTTATAAAAGCAATAAAGATATTTTTTAAATAAATAAATAAGATATTTTCATAAGTGAGAAATTAGTAGTTCAGTATGAAAGAGAAAAAAAAAATTGCTGCAACATCCCAGGCATGTACAAATTTTAAATACGCAATTTCAGTTACGAACTACTCTTAGTTTTTGAGCTATACTGTTCAAATACATACACACAGACACAGGGATCATTTTGCGAACCTTGGTTATTTGGACTCAGGGGACCTCAAAACATGTATTTATTTACGTTGAAAATTCAGATTCGAAAATTTTTACGATCGCAATACTTTTCCTTACTGTATATAATATATATAGGTAAACGAAAGTAAAAAATAGAAATACGATGATCCATCGAACTTACTTGTATTAGTCCTCTTATTCGTATTTAATAATTACTCCTTATCCATAACATGTACAAGTTCTTCAATCCATTTTACTTCAGCGATTTAAAATTTCAATTTCTTATTCCAATTACTCAAACTCCAACTGCACATATGAAACGTTCGATAATTGGACATCAATAACGGACTAAGTGCCATAACAAAAAAAAAAAATCTGGTGCCCTCAACACACAACTTTCACTTACTCTTTGAACTTTGCTCAACTTTGAATAGAAATTATTTTCTGAACATGTTGGGATATTATAAAATGTTTTTAATTGCATTTTTAACTGAACTAAAGCTAAAAGATTGCAGCTGACAAATCATAAACACTATTAAAATAACAAAAGTCCTATTTATTACATCACCGGTTGATTATGGATTGTTCGATCCGTTGATTATGGATTGTACGACTATTAGTTATTAAACTGTTATTTTCCATTGCAAAGTTTATTAAAACGGAATTAAGAGATTTGCATTGTCTGTCATAGACAGGTCAAAAGTTGTCACACTAATTGTAAGTGGATTCTGTTGGAATATCGCAAAGAGAAAATTTATCAAATTATTCACTAATTTAATTTTCTAAAAGGTTACATGATGATTTTTCGGAATAAACGGACGATAGATACCTAAATATTTAAATATATTATGAGATCTAGAGTTATTAAACTACAGTAAATATATTTAAGGTTATAAACGTATCTATGAAATATTTTTATTTTTCACTTCTTCTTTCACACAAGTACAATGAAACAGTAGTGGATACTGTTGGAATAGCACAAAGGGAAGATTTATCAAATTATTCACTAATTTATTTTTCTAAAAAGTTACATGACAATATTTCGGAACAAACTTTTATACCTAATTATTTAAATATAATATCGGATCAATAATCACTAAACTACAGTAAATGTATTTAAGGTTATAAACACATGATTTATATATCCATGACATGATTTTATATTTTACTTCTTCTTTCACACAAGTACAATGAAATAGTTTTTTTTAAAATGCCATTAACTTGCTTAGGTGGATTTTAAATACTTTCTACAGACGTAAAAATATTTTTTAAAGTTTACATTTTATCAGTAAATTTCATTTAATTTTCTTGAAAGCATGTGATTTACGTTAAATAATATCAGTTTTCAAAAATTATTATTTATAATTTTGTCGCTGCTCTCCGTTACCTTCTACAACTTTCTATATTAGATATTGTTTTTTTTTTTCGAAAATTCTCCGCTTTCCAACGATATATTATAAGTATACCTTCTGACTTGTATTTCCGGAGATTTATTTTCGACCTGTATAAGCATTTATATTTTTTTCTCCTTTATTCAATTATCAGATTCTTTCAAAAGTTATATTTAGCATTTTTTCGCTAAATATTTTACAAAGCTGCTAATTATTTCACAATGGTTTATTGTTTCCAAACAATTGTACATCTAAAGTAACATTAAATTCCTAGTTACAAAGAAAAATAAATAAAAGGTGATTCCAACTAAAAAAACTAGCATTACCTTAGTAATACAATCAAAATTCAAAAACCAATACAAAACATAAAACCTTTGCAGCAGAACGTATTAAAAAAAAACTAGAGGCCGTATCTTATCTAATGATTCTCCGATTTTGACGAATATTTTTTTGTTTCTTAGGCAATTCCGTAAACTTTTAGAAAACCATATATAACATCTCCAAAAAAAGTGTATATTTTTTGAGTTATTTGGAATTTAATTTTACCATCCCTTGTAACTTTTTTCCCAGCTTCTTTTCGTTGAAGTATGTTATACAGATAAATTTAAAGGGGGTCGAGAAAATGACGTTAGCGAAGTTACATTGAAATCGATAAATTTGTTTAGGCGCTACAATCTATAGCGACGCAGGTTTTTCTGCATTATTATTTTGTTTCTCCTTTATTAACTTATCAATTATACAATTATACTTCTTCAAAATTAAATTGTTTCTCAGCCAACTAATTTGTGAGAAAACTTCTTTAATATTCACTTAGAGATCACGAAAATGTATAAGCTCAAAGGTCCACCGCGAGTATAATTGTTCGAAATGATTGTACGAACGCTGAAGGGTAAAGATACAAAAGCCTGGTGAAGTCATCCATGTACAACGGCATAACTCGAAAGAAATTATTTCATTGCATTGTCATTTCTGTGTTTGGCCCGCTGTTCGCAATATTCGTTATTTCTTTAAAATTTCTAACCACCAACTTTTAATCGAGTGTCTAAATTGCAAATACTGAACTTTCTGATACACTCATTAATTATACACCTTTTTCTTTGAAATTTGACGGAAACCATGTTGACACATTATAATCAAATGTGTGTAAATGACAACAAAAGGTGAATACCAAACTCTATTTCAAAACCGGAACTAAGCGACAGGAAAGGGGATTAATGTTCTCAGAATATGAGCTTCACAAGTTCCGTATATTCTTCCGTAACTGGATATTTTTGGCTACAATTCTATAAATCCGTTTTCCTTGTTTTCTTCGTTGTTATTATGTGATGAATGAATATATAAACAAAAATAATATATGAAAATACAAAAATAAATGACAGTGTGGTAGATAACGTGAGATATCTCATTATAAAATTTAGGATTTTTATTCGATCATTAGAAATTCTTGTTATATATATATATATATATATATATATATATATAACAAGAATTTCTAATGATCGAATAAAAATCCTAAATTTTATAATGAGATATCTATATATATATATATATATATATATATATATATATATATATATATACACACACATATATATATATATATATATATATATATATATATATATATATATATATATATATATCTTAATAAATTTGAAATTTATAGATTTTTTATTGTAAATTTCAGAAAATATCAATATTATTAGACTTTCCGCTAGCAAAATAATATTTTTTTTTTTATTTTTGATACTTGTACTGATACTGATAAACAGGATTCAGAACTTCAACATAAAATTCATTATGAAACTATTTTATCTTTGCTTATCATTTAAACGTTTTTTTTTTTACTCATACCGGTCAATTTTCGTCCATGAATTGTTTTTTATTATCCTTATAGTTCTTCATTCTTATAATTGATTTTTTTTTTTACTGCACATCCTACCCATTTTTTATCTTTCCTTTTGTATTTTATTTGATATATAACTTACGAAACAGTACTACATTAACGTTTATTGTTATTCTGGTCATAATAGTTATTATAATTTACTAGTAATTTATTTATATAATTAATGATTTAAGTTTGCCTTCGAGTAACAGGTATTGAGAAACGTCGACAAATATTAATCGCAAAGGGCCTCAAGTCAACGGTGGCAACTATTGTTTGTTAATTATTGATGTACACATCTCAATGTAGGTTTTAGAACAATTTTCAAAGAATGGATGGAATCTAAAAATTTGCAGAGGAAGGAATGCACAGTATTGCCATGGAACTTCCAAAATTACATAACTTATGAAATGAATCGGGATGAGAAAAATAAATGTTTTTTTTTCGTATTTCTATCCTCTAAAAAGAGGAAAAGCATTTTAGTGGACATTAACAAAGATTTTATAATAATTCTGTCAAAACTGAAATTATCAGTTAGCCAAATTCAGACTATGTTGTACATATTTTTCAATACTTTAATTAAATTCAGCAACATATAATTAAAAACAACAAAATCTGGCCGTGGATAGCTCATACCTGATGGATTTTGGTAGTTATTTATTATTGGTTGGTAGTTGATTTTATCCATTTGGTACCACTGTGTGCACTTCGTTATGGAGAAACGTTTCAATCAAAATCTAAATAAAAAAATAAAGAACGTGAAGGACGCGCGGCACTTGTTCATAATCTCTAAGTGCCCAAAATAATAACCCCTAAATAACTAAACTACTATTAAAAGGTTTTATGAATTTTATGTGCGAATCTAACGTATGTGCTAAAAACATTAATCAATTAATTGTATAAACATATTTATTTATGCTTTATGAAGTTTAAAATTAACATTATACGGCTCTAACGATTTTAATGAAACTTTCTTCTAATTTTCTACTTGAAGTCATTTAAATTTTTGTATTTTTGGTGAATTCTCGAGACAATTCAAGGAAAAAAGAAAATTGTTTTGGGGAGCTAACTCACCACGTATACACCTGTCGGTTTTAAACGGATCTAAACATTTCTGAGTCTGTTTTGAAGCCTATCTTTTAAAATATCATTAAATTTCTGACAAAAAAAATTATCTGAATCGGACCAGTTTTAGCTATTATAGTATATATTGTTTTTTATACGCTGATTTTAATGGTGGTTCACTTATCCGTTTACATTGCTTGTTTCATCTAAGGAATCATACCCTAATGATTTCACTGATCGTTTTTTAGGAAAATGAATCTATTTCAATTATTTTTGTCTAATGGACGCATTTAAAGTTGTATTTTTTAAAAAAAATATATAGGAAAGTCTTGTAAGTGGACACAATAGATTTTTACTCTACACTCTTTACTCTACAACTCTTTCATTCCATATAATTAGAGGGATGGAGGAGGATTATCACTATCTTTCTTCATTTTCTTAATTTTATTGATTTAGTTGCACTTTACAATGTTTATGTCAATAAAACATCTAATTGTAATTATTTTGTAGCGTCTTTCTAAGATTTAAAGTAGCATATTAATAAATAGCAATAAGCTGATGGTTAACTGCAAGACTCTTGCGCAAGACCAAGACCAAGACCAACACTAAGCGCGCAAGACCAAGACCAAGGTTCGTTGACGCAAGACCAAGACGAGACAGAGGCGGTCTTGGTCTTGGTCTTGCGTTTGGGCAACACTACAAATAACAATCAAATGGTGACACGCTCACAAACGACATTACTTTTCGGTCCCCCTAATAAATGAAAACGGTTTAGGAAATTAAATTATTTTAAGGGATTATGTTATATTTTAGGGTCAGATAATTTTGCTGTTCAGATAGGTCTGTTTCTGTTCATTTGTTGCATGAAGTTTTTTGTACTATTACGTTACTGCAACTCTACATCCAACAACGTCATTTACAACTTTAATTGAACTATTGACTGCCTAGCAATTCTACTGAAATTCCTTTTCTATCCAGTTTACATTTATTTGTAAAGACTGGTGATAGATCGAAAATTCTGAAAAGCTTCATAGTATTACTCGAAACAAATTCTTGCATATCCTTTTCAAAAATGGCACCTGAGTCTATTTATTAAGCCCGTACCAGTAATTCTTTATTGACTTTTGAAGCATCTAAATTTTTTGACCTAGATTCTTGAGAAACTTTGGCATCAAAAAATGCAAGCGCCGCTAGTTTCTCTGTAAGGGACCACAAATGTTTTGAGCAACGTTTTCAATTCACACTTCGAAATTTCTTCGTTGGCACTTTCATACTCTTTTAAATTTTTCATCAGTGCGGGAAACCAGCTGTTAATGTAAACTTCAACGACATGGAGTAAATATTACCGAATTCTCGTCCTTGTTCTTCTTCTTTAGAAAGGGTGAACTAGTCTTCGAAAAGATTTCATTTGCCATCCATCTGACATGTTTCAATCCTCCTAGAGCTCTAAAAAGTACCGGTTTTTCTGGAACTCCACCAAGGTATATGATTTTTAGCTGCAAACGTTTTTAAGTCGTTAGTTATCTGACTTTATGGCCCATCTAGTTGTTGTATCTTATATATAAGCATATATCTTGTATATAAAGCATATATCTTATTTATAAAATTCTATTATTATTCCTTCTTCAGGTTAGTAGTTCATAAAAGCCACCAAGTATTTTTCTTACCTTCCCATCAAATCTGAGAAGGACATGTTCCTGGAATAAAGTCACTATTCAACATTCTGAACCATGTGTAAGGACCAGTTGAATAATTTAATTTTTAAATTTTATAATACCTGCTTTTTAAGAGTGAAATATGTGCAGTTTGATAAAATTATTCACCTCTGTATTTCTTCTCTCATATTATTTCAACTGTAAACTTGGTTTCTTACATGGATGAAAGATTGAACTATCGTCAAAATATATCTTTCATCTTCTTCACCTGTAGGTAGAGTGAAAATGTCCTTTGTATTTTCCTCATTTATCACATGTTTCATGTGATTTATTTCCTCATTTATCACAATATTTTTGATCAAAAACAATCCATCATTTCGATGCCATTCTTACCTTGTCGCAAGATCTTTCAGCTCCACAACATACTTGTGTAAATATTTTGGTACCCTAATAATGTTATCAATTCAAACAACATATATACCTCAATTTTAATCTGCAGGATGTGGAGGATGATCTTGGGTATTTGGGTGCGAATGGATCGAGAGGGCAGCTAAGTTTAAGTCTAAGAGAAGGAAAATTGTTAAGGATTCCAAAGTCCTGTAAGGTGCATAACTCTATCAGATGATCCTAATAGTTTCCCTAACTAATTCAAATATAAGCCGTTTCACAAGTTTTTTTTTTTACTTCATTTCTTTCTCTTGTGATATTGTATTTTAAGTACTAGTAAATTTATAATATATTGTTCTGTCGCTGTAGCTTGTATAAATGCTTGATAGCATAATTATTCTTTATATTTTTTTTATTTTAGTGTTCATATTAATAAATAACAAGTATATAAATACATATAAAATATACCCAAGTGAAAGTAAAAAGATGAAAATAGGTATTCAGTAATGGAAAAAAAGAGAATAAAAAAAATTGTTTTTATATAATAAACTATATTAATTAACAACAGCTTATCTACGGATATTTACTAAATAATACGTTATATATTATTTACATAACAATGCTACTATTGTAGCACATTATATTTAGTAATTTTTCAGTCTATGCATGGCATAGATAGCATAATTCACATTGAAGCGAAATTAAAATAATTTAATTTGATTTTAATACATCTTGGTGGACTCAAGTTCATAAAAATTTATAAAATACATGAAGTAAAATGCAGTAAACTAGTCCCACGTTTGCGTTGGCATTCATTACAAACTATCTACTATATCAAAATAAATTGTTTACCTCTTATAACTAATTATTAATATTCACAAATTTCACTATTCTTATTTTATATTGTAAAATTGTTGTGTCCGGTAAAAAATTATTGTTTCATAAAAATATCATAAGTTAATGTTAGATTTTATACTTAAATATGCTTAGGTTTGTTATTGTAAAAGTTGATCCATAAAGTCATTAAATTTATTTATTTTATATTTACGGGTTTAAAAGAATTTTAAAATTCTAATCTTTATATTCTTTGTTTCATGGGACTTTAATATGTAATCAGATCACTTAGCTAACTGTAATTTAACTATTGTTTAATGATAAGACAGCTTGCCATTTTCATTATAGAAACAAATTCAAAATTATTAAATAATTAAATTTTTGATTTATTTTATAATAACCAGCATAGACCCATGTATTCCATTAGCTACTGATAACATTTGTAAAACACCAAGATGGGATTTTTGATAATTATTAAATAAACACATTTTTTTTTAATTGGTCGCTTCAAAAGCCAAAACTTTTCCAAAATATTGTCAAGTGATAAATTATGAATGTAAGTTACCATAATTTATGTCAATTCATAAAAATTGTATATTATTTTAATAGTAGATCAGTTTAGTTAAATTACTTTTGATATAGTGAATAATCTGCAAAATAAAACTTTTATAAAGTGAGATAGGATACGGCATAGTTATGCAACAATAAGACCATCTTCATTAACATCACTTAATCAGCAATACATTTCCTACGATATCTTAACCATTTCCCTAATATGAATTCTAATACAGATTTTACTTAAATAATTGTGTTAAGAACAAATTGTATACCATCCAATCTATAAATTCTAAAACTATTTTTAAGATAGTTTATCAATAAATGTACATGAGGTCTTGGAAATTCATTGTTTTAGAAATAATATGTTTAAAATAATTATAATTTAGTTCTAGGCTTATTGAATTAAGTTGGAAAATGAAAAAAAAAATGTCAATTTTAATCCAAACTGACAATTGATTAATCTGCAAAATCTAAAAAAAATTACTTTATATGCCAACAAAGTAAAATCTCATTCAATGATAATTTAGTCAAATCAATTATAATAATAATTCATCAGACCATCCAGTAATATCGCCCAATAATATTCACACCAAATATTTTACTACTCCAAGAATGATACTAAAAGAAATTTATCACTCTACAATCTATAGGTTGTCTAAAGTTTGGATTAATTTGTTACATATTTTTTTTTTAATAAAAAAATTTAGCATTTTCAGTCAGATAACTAGCCTTATTAATTAAAAGTACATTATAACACTTTTCTTTCATAACACATTGTTTGTTTTAAAACTGATTTGAGCATTATATTTAGAATAATAACTGAAACAATATCATCTACCTAACCAGGTCATAAAGTTCGTACACACTGTTTCTGACACCCAATCAATTTTTCCACCAACTTTCAGATCTATATATACATATATTATTTTTATTTTTTATTTCATATGCCTCCTTGTCTAAATTATCTGTAAGAAAAAATTAAAGTTAAATTAAATTAATTAAGGCAACTTATTGGAATCCTAGGCTCAGATAAAGCAGACAAGTAAACAATAATGTGGCAAAAGCAACTCTAATGATATGTCCAGTTTTTAATATTGATTGCTTATTGAAAGGAAACAATGATGTCATTGATGCTGGTACCAGTTCCGACTACTAAGCCAAGGATTCCAAATAATATCAGCAGAAGATCTTTCCACAGAGTGAAGTAAAAAGGACCCAGACGATCTGGCCAGTAGACACAAATCTCAATGATGGCCGGAAATGCAATACCTAAAGCTGATAAACACAGAGCTCCAAACAATGAGATGAAGAGAGCAAGTCTGGGAATAGCGACAGCAAGAAGAACTAAAAAAAAAAAAAAAAAAATACATGTATCATTATTTATTCTAGATATTGATTACAATATTCTAATCAACACATTAATAAAAAACTCATTTTTGATCATATGAGGTGTATAAATTATCAAAATGATCAATGAACAACACTAGTCAAAAGTATTCATAAACTTTATCAATATAATTCTAAATTTTTATTAAAACTTTTAATTATATTTAGTGGGATATAATTAAAATAATTAGTCCCTGGGATACAGACTGTGTTGGTGTGCATATTATTCTCACTGTGGTATATTATATAGCTATGTATGTTCAGTGGGTCAAAAAAGTATTGGCACTTTTGATGTATATTTGCCATAGCAACATGAGTAAACCGGTCAGTATTGTGTTAGCTTAAAAAAAACCATCATTAAATTATATTCTAATGGACTTAGCTACCAACAAATAATGAATAAATTAAAAATTGGTATTAGTAATGTTCAGAATATTGCAGAAAAGCTTAGAAAGTTTTAAATAAATCCCATTCAGAAGGGCCACCAAAATTAAATGGGAGAACACAAAAGTATTTAAATCTAATTGTTGAGCAAAATCGCACTTTGTCAACCGCTGAAAAAGCAGAAGAGGTCGCATATACTTCAAATACCACCTTCTGTTAGAAATGGAATTCATATATATACAATTATTATGCCAGGTTTCAATGGAAAAAAACTTTTATTACAGAGGTGAACCACAAAAGAAGACCTGAATTCGCCAAAACTTAAGTTGATAAAGACTTTGAATTCTGGAAAAATGGTTTTTCATTAAATGAAAGTAAGTTTTAACATATTTCATTCTGTTGATGACATACGTTTGGTGGAAACTTGGTGCTGAGTTTTAAGCTCGACATTTGAGGCCCACTGTATGACATCAAGATGGAAATGCCCAAGTTTGAGGGGGCATATCATGGAATGGTGTTAGGAAGTTAATCTTTATTGACAATATTATGAAAGCCAACCAATACATCGACATTTTAAGTAGAGACGAAAATATGGGGATCAAAGATGCATTTACTTTCGGACAGGACAATGATGCCCACAGCAAATAAAACAAAAGAATGGATGCTATACATTGGTCATAGCCAATGGAAAATACCACCACAGCCTCCAGACATAAATGCTATAGAACATCTACGTACCTGTTGGATTTTAAAGTAAGAAAAGATAAAACTTCTTCAAAAAAGTATTTCAAAGAAACTTTGTCAGAGAAATAGCATAAAATGTGCTATACCTAAATCAAAATCTTGTTTTGACGATGCTAAGACGATTCCACGGTGTCATAGATACCAATGGTATGATGACAAAATATTAATACATATCCAGTTCGTGAAATAAAAGTGTGTCTCAAATGAAAGTGTGCCAATACTTTTTGCCAGACTTTGTTGAAGTGATTTTTTTAAATAAGTTAATTTAAATATTTATTTTCACAATTATGTATTTTTTAAAATCTTTTATTAAATAAAAATGTTTAATTAATCAATTTAGGATTTTTTCATAATGAAACATGAAAAAAAGTCAGGTCTGCCAACACTTTTTTGATCCACTGTACAGCTGAAGTGGATTTTAAATTAAGGGAAATGACTGAGATAGTAAGGGAAATTAGAGTATATTCACAGCAATGAGTGACAATCATTTTATTGTAAAATATATTATTGATCAATAGAGATTTTTGAATTTGAATTCAAGGGGGCTATATTTCTGATTTGAGAACAGGAGAATGCCCTAAAACAATTACTCTCTTATTCACTTACTGTACGAAAAGTGAAAAATAATCCTAGGATTAGTGCCCAAATTAGTGAAAGGACATTTTGATGAAAGATATAAACTAGTGAGTCAATAATTCAACAGTATTAACAAAATAATAAATTTCAGAAGGAGATGAGCTCGAAAAAACATCTCTCCAATGAACCAAAATGGATAGTAACCCACCACAGCCACCCAGTATTAATTCTATTGACCATCTTTGGAAATACCTCTGAGATCAAGTATGAAAATACAATGTTTGTAATTTTCTAAAATGTTATTACGGAAAAGTGAAACCAAATTCCTGAATATTGATGTAAGCATTAGTTAATTCAATGTCACAGAGTCTTAAATGTGTGTTAAAATCTAAAGGTAGCTCCACTAAATATTAATAAATGTTTTAATCCAAATTTAACATATTAATACAGTAAATTTAATATAATAAGAAAGTCTATGAATACTTTTATTCATATTGTTCATTGCTTATTTTGAATATTTTTTTTATTCAATAAAGATATGCAGTTTATATGATATAAATAGTTGTTAAGACCACATTCATTTATATTTAGCCTTTAAATTTTATATTTGAAATTCTCATTTATCAATATGATAATACCAAGAGCTCCTTCGCACAGGCCATCTATTGACCAAGCTGGTTGTTTAACTCTTCTCGGTTTTAATTATTATTATAGATGGTTGCTCACTTATTTACTTCTCAGCTTTCATCTATCAATCAAACATTTACAATCTCTCCTCAGTTCACCATTTTACTTAGCTAGCTCAATTCTTATAGCTAGATTAATTTTATTTTACTTGCCGCCATATTCACTTTCTTTCTAGCTCTGTTGGCATATCTTCTGTGCTGTCAATCCCTGCCACTCTCTGTTTGGGCTTTACTATATTATAATAACACAATCTCTCGTGGATTTTGAACAACAGTTGTTGCCACTAAAACGAGAACTACGCGCTTTGCGCCGCAATATTCTTGGGGCGGCACAAGCCGGCAGAAATGCCGTTACTGACTCTAGTGAGAGGACTTTTCTTAAGGCAACGTTTGAAATAGCCAACACTAATTGGCTAGAATTTGGACGAAATTTCGACGATTTAGCCGATTCGTACCTTGAAATGAATCAAGCTAATGCATTTCCTGATCAGCAGTGGAATGGAATCTTCGATGATATCTTATGGAGATCCGGATTGCTAAAGGATGTTTCATAAAGATTCGAGAAGCAGAGCGAGCTGAAGCAACCCCTTCCCAACCAGGATAAATTGATCTGAACCAACTCACTAAAACGTTGAGCGCTAATAACACTAGCACTAAAGCATATCTGCCCAAAATTTCCACACCGGAATTCTCCAAAGACCTTTGGAAGTTGACACACTTTAGGGGCATTTTCATTTTCCTATTTCACGACGTCGACGGTCTTGCGAACGTGGAGAAGCTTCACTACCTGCTAGGTTCTCTAAAAGGAGAAGCGGCAGCGCTCATTTTACGGTTTCTCATTGAGAACCGATCCTACATCCTAGCATGGGACAAACTAAATTCCACATATGATAACCCGCATGGGCTAGCAGCATGTATTTTGGAGAAACACCTCCGACCAGCTTGAGGAGTTCAACTCAACACGGTGATTTATGGTCTAAAGCCTTGTATCTTTTTGGCAATGCTCACCATTCAACAATTAGTTGAGGATGAAGGGACAGCTTTCCAGTTAGCTTCAAGTCGAATTTGCACTTCCATGTACGTCGATGATATTCTCATGGACACGGTTCAGGAGGCGGTTGCTCTGCGGCGAGAGCTGTGTGGACTCTTCGCTAAAGACGGTTCACTCTTGGGAAATGGGCATCCATGAGAGCTGAAGTCATATCCGATCGCGATGCTACTATCGCAGAGTCACTTGATCTCACCGGAGACTCCAATGTTATGGAGATTTTGGTATGGTGTGGATACATTGCGATGATGCTTTTTCGTTTTCGGTGCGTCCACCGCCATTTTAATAAGCCACCAAGCGCTCAATTTTATCTTCGGTTGCTAGGATATTCGACCCCATCGGATTCTTAGAACCCATGTTCTTGTTGGCCAAATTGATCCTACTAGATCTTTGGAAATCTCAGATGGATTGGGATGAACCTCTGCCACTCAAGCTCGCGGATGAGTGGCGTCAGCTCGCTTTGGAGGCTCTCTCTGACTCAAATATCTGTGTCTCGTTTTTATTGAAATTTTATAATATTACTTTTGTTGAGTTTCGCGACGCTTCTGATAGAGCGTATGCTGCTGCTGTATACCTCCGCGCGGAGAATTCGTTCTATGAGGTGAAAGTGTCGCTTATAAAAGCGAAAACCAAAGTCGCTCTTCTCAAATATTTATCCACTGCTCGTCTTGATTGAGGGGATTGTCAGGTTGGGCGGCAGACTATGCAACGCAACGATCTCATTTTCTACTTAGCATCCTATGCTAGTGCCACGGAACTCTCACCTGGCTAAGTTGATCTTTGATGATATTCATCTAAACCACTTCTACTCAGGGCCTATACTCACGTTGGCACTGTTGAGGAATGGTTTTTGGATATCTGATTTGATGTACGTTTGTCGCAGGATTTTCAAATGCATCCACTGCACCAAACTCAAGGCCATGCCTTCTCATCCTCTGATGGCTGCGCTTCCCAGTGAGCGAGTTTCCGATAATCGCCCCTTCCTTCGCCCAGGATTAGACTATGCAGGACCGTTTCTCATTAACGAGTCAACGCGGCTTTAGGAAAGGCATATATGTGCATAATCGTGTGTATGACCGTGCACATAAAAGCCATCTCGTCATTATTGACACCTTCGTCTTCTTCTTTGCAGCTTTGGACAGGTTCAAGGCGCGCCGGAGGCTACCGCAAACCAATAATGGAACCAATTTCAGACTTAAGCGTTTGGATGGTCAAAAAAGAAATATCATCGCACGCGCTCTCGTTCCCAAAGGGATTGCATGGAAATTCATACCCCCTCAGGCACCCAACTTCGGTGGACTATGGGAGGCCGCTGCAAGAACGGCAAAGAAACTCCTGATAAGCTAAATTGGGAGGCAGACTTTTGAGGATTTGACCCCAGCGTTTGCCCGAGTTAAAGGCATACTCAACTCTAGGCCTTTGTGTTCAATTTCGGAAGATGAGAATAACTCTGATTTTTTAACTACTGGTCATTTTCTTATCAGAGCTCCTCTTAATTTGTTCCCGGAATCTGACGACAAGCTGTTGCTCACCCTATCAAATAGTGAGTTGTGCAACACCGTATCTCATCGGTTTGGAGGCGACAGGGCAGGGAATATTTAGCACCTATTGGCAGAAGGTTGAACCAAAACATTTCTGCAGATTATGGTGCATCTTATCTGAACCAACATAAAACATCCATAACTTCCCTGAACCCTTCCGCCTCCAAACTATCACTACATGCCTTAACCCTCAATCATTCATTTGATTTTGTAAAAACCTCTATTCTTGCCACGGTCCCTAACCATGAAAAAAGACTCATTTCCGAATCCATCCACAGTCACATGGAACAGAATCCTGTTAATCATAAAGTAGATAACAACTGTATTTCTTTAACATATAGGCATAAATTTTAAATCTTATAAGTGAAAAAATAACTTATATATTACATCTTACTATTTTTATCTACTTTCAATTTTTATTGATTAATTCAATTTAATTGTTCATTATTCTAAGTATTTACGCTTTGTATGATCTCTCTTATATTTTATTTTAATTTTATATTTACATTCTACATCAATGTATGATCATCCGTTTTCACTTTGTATTCATTTTACTTTTTAACCATGTCTCAATATTATCTAATATTTAAATGTAATTTTCTTACATATGTACAACCAAATATAATTGTAATTATTCATTTTTTTCCTCTCTCTATACTTCTATGTTAGTTCAGCAATTTATGGTATCTTATTTGTATATTTATATTTTACTTCTATGTACGTTTTACTTCTTCCTTTTTTGTTTTTATTCACATTGTACTCTTATCTACAATCTATTAATTCTATTGTATAAGTATATGTATATATTTATAATTTAATAAATTCATAGATATAGTAATTTTTCCCTTGTATCCATCCTTATCTTCAAATATTAGATACTGTAATTTTCTAGGTTTTTCCCTATTACCCAAACAAGTCAGCAAATTCCCCAATACCTGCCCTTACCATGATTTTCCAGTTATAAGTGAAACTCCTAGTTGAACACTCCTGTATGTCACTATTTTTATTCTTCTAATTTTATTTACTTATTTTTTGGTTTTCTTTCTCCACATTTCTTCATTTCTATTATTTCATATTATATTCTTTTTCCTTTTCTTTCAATCTCTTCTAGAAGTGTATTCACATTTGCATGTATTATATATTACACTACAACAATTGTTACCATCTATTTACTTCAGTTTAGGATCTTTTTATTTAGCTTACTCTGTTTGTATTTTAATGTACTTACTGTTTATAATTTTAATAAGCTTATTCACATTGTTTATAATTTTTTGTCAAAATATTATGTAACTTCCACAATTCTCTATCTTTTTGTATCTTATCCGTTCTAGTCCTGAAGAAGACCTGCAAAGTCGGGTCAAAATGTAGGCTTTTAATAAAATAGTTTTGCCACTATTTAGCCTATTTGTGGCCCTCACTCCAGATCGTCTCCTTCCTTTATTTCTTTTTTTTCTTCGCTTTAATTTAACATTATTTGAACACCCCGTCTGATCTTATTTAGCATTAGGTTTATTTCCTCCCTGCTACGGGATTTAGAAAGGCCTAATGCATACAACAATAGTTTTAAGTTTTTATTTTGCTTCATTAAATTTTGGTGCTAATATGAAATGTCTTTTATTTTTTATTTTGGATAACTCCCTGATGATAGTATAAATATTTTTTGTTTTATAAGTTTGAAAACTGATGTGCAAATACTTTTAATCCTGACTGTTTATTTATTTTCTATAAAACAATTTACAAAGAATCATTGTATGTATTAGTAAAAACTCGTATACACTACAAAATACAACAAATAAAAGTAATATTTAAATTCAATGATTACTTATTTGTGAATTATGTAATATTATATATTTTTTTTGTTTTTAATGAAATTTACAACTGTATTACATGAACAATACAACAAGTAAATGTGACATTGGTAACATGACATGTACAACATGAAGAGAAACTACCCATTGGTAGAACTCAAATTAAAGTTCTATATTAGAAGGTCCCGAGGCCATGTAATATTATATAAATTTAAAAATGCCTGTTCTGTCAAATATTTTGAAGGTAATTTGTTTAAATATAGAAGTAAAATGTTTTTTGATAAAGTGTATATCTCATTTGACTTTTGTCAGTTCATCATGCTTATTATTTGCTTCAGGTTTATTAATTACCTTAATTGTTTAAACACATACCATATAATATAAAATAAACAAAATAGTTTCAGTAAAACTGAATTTATGGTTTCCATGTTCCTAAAAGTTGATAGATCACAAAGTGATGTCAATCACTTGAATCTAAGTGAACAATATACAAGAAAAAAAACTTTTTTCCTTTAATTATTTATATAATAATAGTTGAAACTTTCAAATATTCAAAACATTTAGAGAACTTACAAGTTGTTATGACAACACCAGTCCTCATGATGTATTCTACAAGGAGACGATGCTTGCTGTTTTCATATCTCTTCTTCATATAAGTGTTCCATATGATTTCAACTGGCACATAACACTGTAGAGCATATGTGATGAAAATGGCTATTGCAAAAATCACATTCACTGATTGCGCTAATCTAAAAAAAATCCAACAGAGAACGACAATGTTAGGCTTATGACTTAAATATTTAGCTTATAATATATGCCAGTCTCACAATTATTAGAGGTTTAAGGACTGAAGAACAGGTTAATCTTGATATTCAATAGCCATGCGACTATTGGTACCCTAAGTGGCTAGGCAACCTGGTTTAAGTTGGTAAATGAATGCAAAAGCGGTATGGATTGGTTTAAATGGGTGACTGGACACTTGAACTGTTTAGGAAACAAGCAGGAAGGCCCAAAGTTGGAGCCTTTTGTCCGAGAGCCCATCTGTGATGTTAGGTGGGATTTATCTATCCAAAAAAGCTGTAAATAGGCAAAGCTATTAGGTGAGGCTCCATTGTGAAAGAGATGTATTCTAAGCTATTATTGGAAGGATCCTGTACAAAGAGAATTGAAACAATTCTAACAATGAGCAGGATTAATTTTAGGAGTTTAACAGGACTGCATACTATGTCACTATTAGCTTAACTCACCCCTTTTTAATTTGGTGTTGATTGAGTTATCAATCTGCAATTTCTGCAGTATTGAGGATGAGTTTGCCTATAAAATAATATATCTGCAAATATTATGGTTTGGTTAGAAATTATTGTAATAATTTTGGATGGGATATAATACACAAAGGCTAATAGCCTGTTTTGACCAAGTATAAGATACCAAATAATTGGCATTAATGGGGCTATGCTGCATTGATTCCTGAGAAGAAATATAAAGATTATAATTATTTAAAATAAAATTTATAATTGAAATTAATGAATTTGAAAAAAAAAGAAAAGTAATTAGCTATACCTTTACCAATTTTTACATTATTATGTAACTACAGCAGTTATATTATTTTTTTAAAAACATATAGCTATAGAAGGAAGATTGTTATTGCCTTGTTCTGCTTTGAATTGTTTAGCTTATAATACTTCAATATAAATTTTTTTTGGTATTGTGACATTTATTTGTTACTACATTTCATTATTCAATAGTTAAATTTATTTTATTTAAGTACCACTTACATTTCTTTGGCTGGAAGATTAAGTGTCACACTTCCCAGGCAGTCATTTCCATATTTAATATAACCGAAAAATCCAACGAATACATACATAATGACAATGCCTGTCATTCCCCTGTTGAGAACTCCAAAATATCCTCCAAATGACTTAGGTGTTTGCATGTTATTTTCTAATGCTATTATCTAAAATATAAATAGAATACAAAAATTAGCAATTAATAAAACAAAATACCAATCAATTGATAAAACTGATTATGATATATAATGGGCTGGTGGAAGACACATGTGGAAAGCCAAAAATCAAAGTTTAGGATAAAAAAAAAGAAAAGATAAAAATTATTAAGACTTCATAATAATTGTCCTACAGTTCTAATTACTATATAAGATGTGATTATTTTTCAATATTCTCTATGTTTTTTTAAAATTTATTCATGATAATTACAACTTTATTAAAAAAATAAAACCAGTAAATTTTTAAAAATGAATATAATGACATGAAAACACTTGTTGAGAAACTATCCACTGGTAGCATCCTAATAATATGTCTACATTAGGAGGTCAAGGGCCATCTTCTTTACAGACACCTTGGAGGATTATCGGGAATTTAAGAGGAAGCAAAGTTAGAAACAAGAGGGTTGCAATGGTTCTGAAGTTTATAATGGAAGGATAAGTATCTGGATTGGGGCAAGTCTGAAACATGAGGAACATGAAGATTGTTATGGATGATATGTTACGTTATTCATAACGAAATAAGGAGTGTTGAGGATTTCACCAAGGATTTTGGATTGGAAAGATTGGATTCGAGAAAAATTTGATGGCTTAGCAGAGCCCCATATTTCAACTCCTTAATTCCTATTAAGCCTTATTATAGTCATGTATATGAGTCTTTAGTAATTAATTGGAAGCTTAGAGCATTTTTCTAGTAATTGTTGCAGTAGCCAGAAATGCCGAGTTTTTTTTTTTTTAGTTTTAGCCTAGTATGAAGATTTCAAGTTAGAAGTTTGTCCAGGTGTAGTCCTAGGTAACTGATTTGTTCATATAAGGGATATTATTAAAGGGTACTGTAGGACAGGAAATCATAGATTTACGATCTCAATATTATTGGCTAATTCCAATTTTTTGCAGATCCAAAAAATTAAATTTTCACCAAACTAACATTTTTTTAGTTGGTAAATACTTATATTATACAGAAATTTAGGTATAGAAATTAGAAATAAAAATATCCCAAATGAAATTATAAAATAACTCTGGTATAAGGTATAAATAAAATTATAAAAATAACAACCAAGAAATTATTACAAATTCCTTCTTTTTCTTATGAGCTGACATCAATTTTTTCATTTTTAGAAAAGTCAATTTTGCCTAATTTACTATGAAGCAATTTTTAATTAACTGACTCAAATACATTTTTTGTTACGGCTTTCTATGTAAGAGAAAACGTGACCACCTGAAGAAAATACAAAATTAGACTTCACTCTTATTTGGAATCAGTTCATGCATCAAATGAAATTTTTTGTTGGAAATTTTATGCAGAATCACCTACCAGAGTTTGATGATTAAGAACTGCGACACCCTGTAAATATATATATATATATATATATATATATATATATATATATATATATATATATATATATATATATATATATATATATTAGGAAGAGGAGAGTGACATCAATATTATGTTGGAGGAAAATATCATCAAACAATAATTTATCTATTCAATAAGATCTCATACTGGTTTATATTAGGTATATTAAAAAAAATCATATCATTTATATCATATAATGAAGTGAGTACTATCCAATATTCAAATAATTACTAAACTCTGTTAAACTGTTTAATTTAAATTTGTTAATAAATTTTTGAAGGATTGAAATTAAATAATCATTGAGGTCTGTAACTGCTATTTATGCTAAAAGAAAACAATTGTTTTATCAATACCAAGTATATTTACTTACCACACCCACTGCTTCCAAAGCAAAAAGTGTTGTGCCAAAGTAAAGGGCGAAGTTCCTGGGGTTGCCAACATATTCCCTTTCGGAAATAGGAGGTAATTTATCAAAAACATAGTACATAACTATACCCAGACCAACGAAAGTGATAACATTTGCAGCCTGAGAAAATGGTGCGAGTAATTTCAGATTTCTGATCATATTTATGAGGATAAGGGGGAGGAGAAGAATTAACATCCATATCCTTTCATCTAGTGCTGTCATGTATGTATCTGCCACCTGAAAGTGAATTAAATTAAATATAATATACTAAATAAATAGAACTTAAAGCAATAAAGTTTAAAACTAAAAAAAGCTTTTAATTATTTGTGGTTATAATTGATTTTATTAATGAATCATCATTGATTAACTCCTAAAAGAATAGACGAATAGTACTATTGTTTATACTTTTTTTGTTAAATTTATCTATATTTATTTTTAAAAAGTTATTACATGTTCTTTTTTGTTTAAAGAAGATTGAAGCTTACTTCAGACATTATTTATTGTTTATTAAATTTGCAATTTAACTCTTTTTAAATGCATTATCAACCGTTTTTCTATTTATCATTACCACTACCTCTATGAAAAATGACATAAGTAGTTTATTTTAGTATTTCCTACCATAATAATTTTTATTTTAATAGTTAATGACTTATCTCTGTGATTTCAGCACCTCTTTCAATAGAAGATAAATTTTCTGTCAAAAGTTTCTAAGCTGTCAAAAGTATGGCTGTATTCATGATCTTTCTACATATACAGTGGTGTGAAAACCTCTACGAAGAAACCAAATTTTTATAAAAATCATGAATGTTTTGACTTAAAAGTTTTTTTATGTTCTTCATTGTAATCTAATTTAATGTTGTAGACATTTTAGTTAAATATGCATTTAAATTAGCATTACTTTCAATTAACAACAAGTCAAGGGACCAATCCATTGTGTTGACATCTTTTTTTTTTTTTTTTGTCTTCTGAATAACGCTACCTTATTTTTTCAATTTCACTATTTTGTTATCCACCTAAATTTTATACATCTAGCAGAGAACTGGCTCAGAAAATAGCTAATGTAACTATAACATAAGTTTTGTCCTTGATTAGAAGTTTTGCCTTAAAGGTTGTGTAGCCAGAAGAACTCCATTTTTTTTTCGATCTCTAGACAAGCGAAAGCGGCCTAAGTTAACCAAAGAACACGAAAATTGGATGGAAGAAGAATGGAACAATTTTTTTTTTTTTAGAGAGATGAGTCAAAGTTTGAAATATTTGGTTTCAGAAGGAGACAGTATTTTTGAAAAAATTTGAAAATAAAAGAATTTTCTGATGAATGTTTGCAACCAACAGTAAAACACGGAAGTGACTTCTTTGTGGTTTGACCGGATCCACTAGACCCCTAGTCTGAGGGTCCCTGAGCCTGAGGAACCCAGAGAGAAGGTCCCAAAATCATTATTTTATATTTCTCTACTATCCTCAAAATAATTAATATATATTGTTTTTTTTCCCGCATGGTTTAGGAGCCTTTCCGATGAGCCCCAACATAAATGTTTTTTTACTTTTTTATTGCCTTGGAATGATTGATGGCCATCATTTAAGTTCTCGAAGATCGTTATTTTGTATTTATTTAATTGCCGTATTAGCGCTGTATATTTGACTCCCAAAATAATTGTTTTATATTCGTTTATTTCCGCAGAATTTGGGACCCCTCTGATGGATTCCGGACATAAATATTTGTAAGCTTCTATCACCGTCGACTAATTGGGGAGCTCTCTCTGAGTTTTGTATCTTTCTGTCCCCGTAGAATCATTTGGGAGCTATCTCCGACGGCTCTGAAGATCGTTATTTCGTATCTATCTAGTTGCGTTGTATGTTTGGTTCCAAAAATAATTGTTCGTATTTATTTTTGGCTCTGATAGATCCCTAACTTTTTATTTTATCGCTGTAGAATGATTGGAGGCCCCTCTCTTAGGACCTCGAAGATTATTGTTTTTTTATTTACATAGTACCGTTTACATTTGGCCCTAAAAATAATAGTTTTGGATTCGTTTATATCAACAAATATTTTTGGAGCCTCCGGTGGGCCTCTAACATAAATTTTTGGTCCTGTTTTATTGCCGTATAATGACTGGGGAGCCCCGAAGATCGTTTTGTGTATTTATCTAGGACCATTGTACGCTGGGCCCCAAAAAGTGTTACTTTGTAAATTTGGGTAAGAGGGTGGAGCACGTCGGGACCGGGGTGCGGTTTTAAACTCTGGCGTTAATCGCCCTCACTCCTGTCCCGGGAAAATCCGTCATACCTTAAAAGGCAAGGAAGAAGAAGAGGAAAAAAAAAAAAAATTGGGTAAATTTATTGTACATTTTAATCCCTGGAAACAACTAACATATTGTCCTGATAAGGAGACTTCAAACTCTAGCCGATGGCGTTTATTTGTAGATCTGGAGTTGGAGACCTACTATGAATATTTGAAGTCTAAACATTTACCATTTTATAAAAATTTAATTTGTTCGAAGAGTTAAATATATATATATATATATACATCGTTTTTCTCCTACTTTAGTAAATATAGTGTGAATAGTATTTTTTCACTATAGCCATAGTTCATATTGTGACACAATGTTACATTACTAAATAACATAGTTTTAAAAAAATATCTGTTCACTTACAAATAATTTGTTTCTTATATATGCTGTAAGATGTTCCTTGTAATTTATGAAAATCTTACAGCATATATAAGAAACAAACTATCTTTAAAATGGGGGTTATAAAAAAAAAGAAGCATTTTGATTCCTGAATGGTTTATATCTCTATTAAGATGCAATAATCAAATGATTCAATTTTTTTTTTTTTAAATACACCACATTTGCTATTCTTGTTACTATTAAAACACAAGATGAAGGAATAACAGTACTTACATTTTTTATATTAGTAGCTACGAAAACTATATATACACAACATATCCCAAGTTGGTAAGAAATCATAAAGACGTCGACGATTGGCCTGGAAAATTCCAGAGTTAACTAAATGCAATTTTAAAATTAAATTAAATTAATTTTTGTCATTTATATTATATAAATTAATATAATTTATTCTTATTAATTTTAATTCAAATATAAATAATTTATACTTACGCAGATACATTCGCAAAAGGCCTTAGCCAATGTGGTCCATTTTGCAATGCCAATTTCATTGACTCAGGATAGGTTAATACTGGAACCTTTAGTTTCTTGCACAACTCATACTGAGCCCGTACCTATCAACAATTTTAATTTAATATTATTACACATATATTCATTACTTAAGGCTAAGTTCGTTTTGAAATCGCCAAATCAGCATGTTGGGAATTTATTGAAGTTATCTCATATTCACCTTTAATTAATGATTTTTTAAAGCCAAGATTCATCTCTACTACCATTAGTATGGTAGCGTGGATGCTTTATTGTAGCATAAATATAATAAATTCTGAAGTTTAGACTTATTGCTAATTAAGGATGTCTCTTCACAAACGATTATAAATGAAGATAGTGAGCTAAATATTTAGATACATCACCAGGTTTTCCCTTCATCCATTAAAGAGATAAATATTTAAGAAAAAGATCTCCTCTATTTCACCTCTCCTCCTCCCCCAAAAAAGGTCTTCTTCTTTCTTCTTTTTTCTGGGAAGAAGATAGAAGAAAAAAGATCTTCTTTTTTCTGGGAAGTTGTATAATATTCTTATTTATTTGGCAATAATTACTTCCAATTAGCAACAATTGAATATATTTCTTGTATTATCAAAGTTAGATGTTAACAAGTTTACGTTTCGGGATATTTACTCCCAGAGAAAGTATCACTTTATTATCATAAAAGGGTGCTGCCCAATTACATTGGGTTGCTTTAAACACAGCATACTTATTAATCGCTACAAACAATTTTCCAAAACTAATATACAATTATATAGTATTAACAATATGTTTGAGCATAGTATACAATTTTTTTTTTTATCTATATATATTTTTTTATTATAATTTTTTTCCTATATTTTTTATTTTATTTTTTTTTTACTATTTCTTTCATTCATTTATTAGCATTATACATCCCTTTCTGTTCCTTCTCTCACCTTATACATTTTTCTCATTCCCTAGATTTTCTCCTCTCTTTTCCTAACCTAATTCATAACATGAATACAAATACATAAATTGCAGTGGACGTGGTCAATAAATAATGTAAAAATGCTGTAAAACACGCATGCCTCCCCCCATGAACAAACTCTCTCTCTATCCATGCACATGGTGATGGATAATTCCCAGGGAGTCGAGGATTATATTCTCCACCAACCTTGCCACGTCCTTTATGTCGACACTATGGCCCTCCATGAAGCTCCTTGTTGAGTTCGGTATCGTTCCACGAGCTCCGAACCAAAAGCCTCTCTCGTGGAACTCTCTCGGCCCGAAACTCTCGTGGAACTTTTCACTAAGGAAAGGAATGCATTTCTCACAGGTCTTTTTTTTCTCTCTCTTTCCACTTTGCCTGCCTGATCGAGGTCATTGGTCTCATACCTCACGGTAGGATCCAAAATCATTGCTGACTTTCTCGTCTTAGGGAATGCTACAATGTCGGCATATCGGGTGGATCTATCCTTATCTATACAATAAACTTCCTCGAAACAGGCGTAATCTCTCTCTTCAAGGAGCCTCATCCCATCAGAACCACAATCCTAATGATCTTGTGGATGCAATGCTAAAAAAAATTTTTTTTTCAAATAACTAAGAAGGTTATCTTATAAGTCTTGTCACAAGTTTGAATCGGATTAAGTGAATTATTGCTTTGGAATTTGATTAATTTATCTGGTTATAGGTTTAATTGGTTTTGAAAAAAGTCTACTTTGTCCAAAAATGTGTTACATTTTTTTTTAAAGTAGTTTAATAAACAAGAAAATTAAAAATTGATAACCTGTACATTTTACGACATGGCGTTGGTGTATAAGGATTTACATCCTTCACTTGCCTTGTCACCTCTTAACAGATGTTCTGATATTACCGTTGACATGCTAGAAAGTCTTATTTTTTTTTTAAGCCCTACTCTGTTAATTAAGGCAATACCGATTTCAATATCGGCATATTGACATTTTGGCCTATCATCGATATCGGCCGGTACCAAAGGCCGTTTTGCCCATGACTTTATCATATCGAGATTGGTAAACTTTCGCTTGAATGTTATTCTTTCGATAATAAATGTGTCAATCAATCCAAACAGGATCGACATACATATATAAATTTGAGAAGATACCAACCAATATTCCTAATACCGATATATCAACCTTATAGCCTTATTTTATGAAGATAAGTAGATTCTCACTTGGAATTTTATTATTTTTGCTCATCTTTGCAATCATCGTCAAGGGATCAAAAACCGTTCAACTTAAAAAAACAACAAAAAAAAAAAAAAACTTAAAAATTGACTACGTCCTGACTATATATCACCCATGATGTATAATGATACTTTAAAAAATTAAGTGAAATATAATAGCTGGCCGATTAGAGGACGATAAATCGATTACTGGACGATTGATTGTAACTTAAATTCAGCAACATGAAGGATTCTGTTGCCTAGTGAAATAGTACTTCCCGTGACGGAAAAAAAAATAGCGATAGGTCTGTAATTTCGAGATATCCTAAAATTTCTTCATCAGTTGATCCCCTAAACGACCGATTGGGATGTATATTCAGCAATACGGAGAGTATTTTAAGTGAAATATTAAAGATAATTGAAACGTCCAATTAGCAACAAAGACAATATTCCAAGTGAAACTTTACCAACGTCGATTAAATAAAATCGTAACGCCAATATCTCGGTTTTTGGAATACCGGTATCTGCTCAAATATCTGCATATGTCGATCCCTTGACGATTGATTGGGAATTTTTTCACATTAATGAAACCTGTTATGGGTGAATATGATCTCAACGACACAACGTGCATTAAAATACATAAGTAGTTTAAGGAACATATTTCCAAACAAATTTCAATAGTATACATTATGAGAAAATAAAATAAATACCTAAATGAAAATAAGTAAAATAAAACAGAAGTTATTAAGTATATTAAACAAATAACTTTATTTTAATTTTTAACAATGGCGGGGCTCCTCAACCTCTTACGGGTCATTTTAGCCCTTGCAAAATATTTATTTTACATCAGATAAGATTAAATTTAACAATAAATTGAAAGCATAAATATTTAAAACAAAAGAAAGAGTCAGAAAACTTTATATTTTGTTGTATAGGTGCGTTATTCGAAGAAATGAAAAGACTTTGTTTGCCAATTTGGTCGTATTTTTCAAAATTTCAGTTATATCGTTTTCCAATCTAACTTCATTCCGTTGTGTTTCATATCCATAACATTCAGTCAAAATGTGCCTGACTGTTAATTTGACCCCGCAGCAGAGCCATTGAGGGGGCGTCCGCTTTGTCATTAGTTACTTATGGGAATGGCCGAGTGGCCGATTCGGAGCCTTGTCAGTATTATTTCTTCTCTTCTATTTATCTGAAGGTCCCCTCGATTGGGAACTACAGAGGGCTCGATCACTCTCAACTTATTGTCTCTTAACACATGCCAGAGACCCTGCCATTTTTCCAAAGCCTTTCTCTTTACCAAAGCTATCACTTCTTTTGGAAAAGCATCCCCTACTGGAGTTCCTTCTGTAATTGCTTGTTTTGCCATGATATCGGCTAGCTCATTACCTCTAATACCTGAGTGACCCGGTAACCACAAAAATTGTATCTTACATCCTACACCCTCCAATGTTTTTATATGCCTAACCGTGTCTGTGACTAATGAGTTTGTTGAAAACGAATTTTTAATAGCTTTGAGGGCAGATTCCGAATCTGTACAAATATAAATTTGCTGTTTATTGCAGGTGAGACTACAAACGGCACGATTTATTGCAAACAGTTCTGCATGGTAGGAAGTGCAATAAGGGGGTAATGAAAATATTTCCACATTATCAGAAACAGTGGCCACACCGACTCCATCTTGAGTTTTTGACCCATCTGTGAAAAGATATTCCCAATTGGAATGTTTCATTTGGAGGTCCCTAAATTCTGCCAATCCTAATTTTGGAGCAAGGGCCTTGTTACATTTTACTTTATATATTTTTGGAATTGGTAACAGCCAGGACTCTGTTTGCAATTGCCGTACTTCTAGAATGGAAGGAAAAGGTGCGAGATCTAAGTCTGTGAGTTATTGAGTAATTGAGCACCTTTCTGCTAAAGATAATTTAGTTGGTGGGTTTACGAATCTGTTGTTGGTACAAGTGTGTTTTTTAAAGAGTGAGTGGGTCTAGAAATTTTTTTTATATAGAACGCCAAGTCTAAAGTTTGCCTTCGTATAGCCAGTGGCATTATACCTGCTTCGACTTGAAAGCTCGCTATGGGGCTTGATCGAAAAGCACCAGTGGCTACTCGAAGTGCTATGTTTTGGATCGTATCCAGCATCTCAAGTGTCCTTTTGCTAGCGGAACCATATACTACTCACGCATAATCTAATTTGCTCAGTATTAGTGCCTTATATAATCGAATCAAAATACAATCTTGATTTATAGCTCATTACAAAGAGGATGAAATGCTAAACATTTCCCTTGCATAGGGTCTGATGTTTAATTCCTGAGATATTTTAGTCCACATGTTCAACAAAACTCATTATTATACGGTTTTCGACACTATTTTTTCCCTTTTTTTCTTTCTAACACGGAATCACGTTAAGATATACTTTTGAATAATAGCTCATTACAAAGAAGATGAAATTTTAAACATTTCCCTCGTTCTATCCTATTCTAAAGTGAGGTGGTCGAGATTTATTTCGCGGATCACACGAATCAAATAATTTCCAAAAAAAAATGAAACAATCAATTTCTAACACGAATGTTTTATAATTCGAATATTATGAAACATTAAAAAAAATATTAAACGGGAATAACTGTAGTAAACTTGTAACCGACGAATAACTATTAACGAAATTAATAATTAATAATGAATAATTCAGTATTTGATGTATAATAAGAAATATATTTATTTGTATTAATGCGTTTAGCCATACAGAGTAGGGTAAGGGTTTGAGGGCGATAAATTGGAGAATTATTTCGTCCGTTTATCCTTACAGAGTCATGACATAGATTTTGTTTTATTATATAATTTTAGTGAAACGCTTGGATACTGTTAAAAATATTGAATACTACAGTAAATTTATTTTTTGACAATTTATATAAATAGGTATTTTAACACAACACAATTGAAGGGTTTTCATCTATTATTGATAAACTTGTAGAAATGCCCTGACCTATTAAGACAGTATTTGCAGCCAGAAATAAGATTCACATAACACAATTTTTATCAATGGAGCGACCTCTATTTGCCAAAAAAAAAAAAAAAAATTATATTCTATCTACTTTTGAAACTATTTATCAAAAAAAATAAAGCCTGCCAAGTAGAGTCAGTATAACTGCCTCATCAACCACAATTACAATTGTATTATTAACTATAATTCAGGATCTATGATTTGGAGTTTATAATAATAATTATTAGAGAAGATGTTTTTAATGTATATCCTTTTCAAGAAAAAATGTATTCCTAAGCGTAGGAAAGAATATACTTATAAACTGAAGTTGCACTGCTTTTTTTTTATATTTAGTTCAAATTAGTTATTGATTTTTTGGAATTATGAAGATTGCTGTAAAAGTTGTTTGCAAGTAATTCGTCTTTTGTTGTTATTACAAAAAAAATTAACAGAAAATTTTATGTTCTCTATATACAATTGAAGAATCAAGTGACAAGTGACATTTTTGAAAAAAAAAATATGATGACTCAAAACAAAGTTTAAAATGATATACTTTTAATATTTTGTTTCCCTATTCAGATAAATTTGATTGATTTAGATCTGAATTGATTAATGTGAAAAGAAAAGAGGATATATGCCTATGGTTTAGAGAATATAAATGATTTAAGTTAATTTTTCTCAGAGCTCTAGACATGTTACTCATCATATTTATCCATTTGTCCAGCACTTATATGTATCATTAAATTGAAAATTCCATTCGGTTATGTACGAAAAGGATTTCTTCAAAATGAGTTTGCCAGATGCAGAGGCGAAGTAGTTGATATACTGGGTCCAATAATTTCAATGTTAAGGAACATGCTGAGGTTGAAGCGACAGCCCTTTAATCAACTGCAGACCTCTTCAGAGTCAAGTACATCATTAGCAACGTTCGGCAGTCTGATCCTCGCGAATATGAGTGCCAGCCTGATCTTTAATAAATTTAGTCCTTTCTGATATTTTGGCTCTATATTGTACAATAGAATTCTTCTAATCAAAGTAGACCCCTGGGAATTTCGCAACATTTTTGTGAATAAAAGGGTTGATATAATGAACTTGTGGGAAACACATTTCGTTTTCTGGAAAAATGGATCGTTGTGGTATTTAAATTGTCGAGGTCTGACGTTCTGGGGCAATATTCAGGATTCTATGTGTTTCTTACAATGTCTAATCAAAATATTCTACACAACATCATTTTTATTTTAACCTAAAGTCATCAGCGGAAATTCATATTGTATTTATTAATATGTTGTCTTTACAGGTCCTTTGTACTTATCACCGTTAAAATCTGAAATCAATCATTACTGGATTTTTTTTCTAGGTACAATTGTAATATTACATAACTAGAACTATAGAGCTTTATCACAGCCTCTTAATTAGTACTAATTAACTATTCATTATTAATAGAATTGACAGATAATTGCAGTTTTCATTGATATTTTGTAATTGACCATAGTTTTAGCTAGTTACAATGAGTATTAATTGAAATTTCAAAAGATCAACACTTTTTTTTAAAAAGAACATTGATGGTTGAGTGGAGTGAAAGTTGAAGGGGAGTTGGCTGTGGTGTTCAGTAAAAAAAATAAAGAGTTTTTATTTATTAACACCCCAACCAACTTCTCTTCAGTCTTATTTTTTAGTGCTTCAAAAAGCTGTGGTAAGCCCTACTTCAATTGAAAAAGAGTAGGTTTATTTCTCGTATAATATAATATGAAATTTATTAATTAATAAGAAAAAATAATAACACAAATAATTCCCACTTACTGGTAACAGAACTAATTTCCGTTTAGAAAACAAGCGAACTGTTACAAAAGAGTACTGCAAACCTTAAATATGAACGATATAATTTAAGTAGCTTCAACAATTGTAAGAGTTGAGTAGGCTTTCTTGATAAACTTAAATTATTAATACTATAGTCGTGGAACCTTTTCGTCATTGGAGGCCGCATTAAGGTTAGAAAGCCACAATATTTTTTTTTTTATATTTTACTGCTATATTCTATTATTATTCCCCATTCATTGATTCAGTAATAAAGCTCTATTATACGTCGAGAGTGTCCGAGGGATCTTATGCTGAATTGATGTAATCAAGATGAATCTCACATGTACTGGAAGGTGTATTTTTCATGTATTGAATCCACTCTATCTATGTATGTGTGTAAATCGATCATATAAATTGGCACTTCCACTTATTCCATTTTGATGAAAATGTTGCTGTAACACAAGAGGCATATACCTATCTTAAATATATAATTTCAGGTTCGTAAGACTTTTCGTTTTTGAGATAAACTGTTCACACAGACACACACACGCGTTAATTTTTTTTAAAATATTTTCGTAAGCAATAGAAATCATTCTATCCACTGACCAGAACATGAAGGCAGTATGTACATATGGCACCGATGATGACGGTAGCTATAGACCCGACTACGAGTCCCGAATTCTTGAACGCTTCAGGCATGGCGAGGATTCCCGTTCCCAGACTTCCCTTAAGCAAGTGAATGAGGGTCTCGGTATTTCTGTAAAAAAACAAGTCATTATTGAAATATTTAATCGCGTGAATTAATAGGTATTAAAAATGTTACTAATGAAACAAAATTCTTGAATTTTTTTTTTTTATTTTGAGAAAAAGTTGGCATAATATTAATATTATCTGAGTATTATTTTAAAATTGTAAATATAAATGATCTAGGAAATATAAATTATACAAAAGCATTAGAGTTCTTTCATTCTGAAGGCCGCCAGATTTACTTCTTTAGTTTTTTGAAATTAAGTAACCAATAAACGGAAAAATGGTGCTAAAAACTTGCGCTATGTTTACATTTTTCCGATTTGCAAAATAAAAAATAAACGAAAGACACTGTTTTGCATATATACTTACGTGGTTGGATGTTCCACCTGCCTATGTACATGGGGATCGTAAGGAATATCTCCTTGTTCAACGCTATTAGGACTAGCCTGGCTTCCATTTTTCCTATACAGAAAATAATGATCACATTTAAAAATACACATAATTTATGAAAAATGCAATGGATTTAATAAGATTATAATAGTTGTATACATTATTTTGGCAAACAAGATAGTTAGAATTCCTACTTATATTAGTTTCTCAGAGCAATCAACTTCTTTTTTTTTTTTTTTTTTTCACGGAAGAGCATCATCTACACCTACTACTAATAATATTTTATTGAGAACCAAAAAATACATTTTGCCTCAATTAAGGGTATTGAGTATTTAGGATGTATGAAAAACAAATATACCATATATACAATAAAAGAAAAAAAAGATGATAACAAAAGAAAAGAAAACTTGGAATAACAGAATAAATAAAACATGAGACAACATTAAAAAATAAATAAAAACAATTTCATAATTATTTACAATATTTACAGTCAGCCGAGGGAGCTCTGAGTCAGGCCCTTTCCCCCACGTGTAGAGGATAAGGCAAGACTCCAAGAATTCCCAGCGCTTCTCTCTCAGCCGCATCACTAGGATGGGAATCCGGTGGAGACTAAGAGAGGGCACTAAACCCACATACGCTCATGACTGGAGGAATAAATAGAAGTTTAGTGGTACTCATAGGCGCAGACTACGAGGGGGGAGGAGGCGATCGCCCCCTCAATAAAATGTTTAAAAAAATAAAATCAATAATAAATAAGTTAAATGAATGAGTAAAATGTGTAAACTAAAATCAATTAAGAAAAGGAGAGAAGAAAGGTCGCAATTTTTGGATTTTCCCTTATATCTTGAAAACGATGCGTTGCAAGGGAAATTTATCGGATACTAAATTAAAGTTTATAAAATAATCTAAAACTTTTATTTTATAGATTTTGTCGAAATCATAACTGTTTTTGGGTTATGCTCTTGGTAAAAGATGATATTTTCGAAAAAAAAATCAATTTGTCTCACATTTTTCATCAAATTTTACTTCAAATCGTTTACAATATTCATCAGAGAAAGAAATTCATCAAAAAGAAGTTGTAGAAACTTAAATTCCCTATTAGAATATATACACATATTTAAATTAATCTCCAAACAATCTACAGTTACAGCTACTTTAAAATGTTGTCATTTTTAAAAAAAATGTTTTCATCATATTCTTGAACCACAACTTTTGTTAGCATATCTAATAATATGTTTGGCCACACTTTAAATCCAATTATTAATTAAAGTATAAAAGAAGTATGATAATTGAAAAATTTAATGTTGTATTTTACATATAATAAAGTCATGTGATAATTTTATTCTATTTTGTTATATTAAATACAGACGATTACAAACCTCATCGTCATCACTTTTTTCAATAACTTATTAATATTGCACTCACAAATTTGAATGGATTCACTTTTTAATTCATTTTGGACGTGGAGATCTTGTACACGGTGGGCCAGACCCCCTCACCGTGCACCCCCCCACATCCCTATAAATTGCATATCGTTGTGTTTCTAGTAACTATTTATTAAAAAAAAACCAATGTTCCCACAAAAAAAAGTGAACGCACTGCCACAAAATGGCGTCCAAAGATGGCGGATTGACGACTTTGACTTTAGTTAGTTTTTTGATCACTGAGAATCAGCATTTGGCTTAATTGCCTCATAGTTGGTCTTTTATTAAAGCTGAATAGTCATAGAATAATAAAACATAAAAAAAATATTAAAAAATAATTGGTTTAGGCTATGAAAAACACCAGTAAAGTCAATTTTTTTAACAAAAAAATTTTCAAGTTACAAATCAAGCGCCGTTTGTAATTAAACGGCCTACAATAACGCAAAACGTGCTGAACTAAAACATCTGGAGAATATATTTCTCTTTCCAAAACGTTGATTATTTTTAAAAAACTTTTGAGCAGTTCCGTAGAAAATGTACATATGCGGCAGAAAAGCGGTACTGACGTGAGTGCCTACAGACCTCTACCACACCATTTAGTACACATAAATGGCTTAGTTATAGTGATATAATAACAGTTTTGGTACATTACATTGGTTTTATTAACGAACAAATATTAATGCAATAATTTAATTGTAAAAAATAAAAAAATAATTTTTTTTTTTTTAAATTTATTATTTATTTTTTAAAATTTAACCTCCTTCATTCTAAACGTAGGTCGTTTAAGAAGACCTCAATTGTAAAAATGATATAATTATAATAATAAAACTTAATTAAAAAATACTTTACTAAATATCTTGATTTTTTTTTTATTTAACGTTTGCAATTTAACATTGTTTTGTATATTTACTGATTCTTAATTAAAATTTTTATATAATTCCCAGGAAAAGAGTCATATTAATACCTGTTTTATAAACTAAAATAATATATACCTAATCTGAACTATATATAATGAATAGCTACCGGGTTGTTTAGTAAAACTCATATATCACTAATTAAAAAATTAATTTTTAATTCCTTTATTTTGTGCAGAAGTTGGACTATATCATAAATAAATAGGAAATTTTAATATTGAATGAATTATTCTCTATGCACAAAGAAAGATAGAAAGGGTGACGCTATATTTTCTTCTATAAACCAAAACTGAGTGTTTGGATTTGGTCTCAAAATGAAGAAAAACGCGAAATTGAACCAGAAAATTGGAAAAATACATTAAACGAACGAGAACGGAAGTGCCAAAACCTTGGAATAGATAAAAAGGACCAGTATCCATTATCCATTATATGTAGACGATGTCCACTTAATATCATCCAAACTGCAATTGACCCCCTCTTACAGCATCTTGAAATATTCTGTTCATCTGTCTACTGTACATTCATTTAGCTATATAATGGATACTGGTCCTTTTTATCTATTCCGTCAAAAAAAAAAAAAAAAAAAAATCAAGATATTTAGTAAAGTATTTTTTAATTAAGTTTTATTATAATAATTATATCATTTTTACAATTGAGGTCTTCTTAAACTACCTACGTATAGAATAAAGGAGGTTAAATTTAAAAAAATAAATAATAAATTTAAAAAAAAAAATTATTTTTTTATTTTTTACAATTAAATTATTGCATTAATATTTGTTCGTTAATAAAACCAATGTAATGTACCAAAACTGTTATTATATCACTATAACTAAGCCATTTATGTGTACTAAATGGTGTGGTAGAGGTCTGTAGGCACCCACGTCAGTACCGCTTTTCTGCCGCATATGTACATTTTCTACGGAACTGCTCAAAAGTTTTTTAAAAATAATCAACGTTTTGGAAAGAGAAATATATTCTCCAGATGTTTTAGTTCAGCACGTTTTGCGTTATTGTAGGCCGTTTAATTACAAATTGACTTTACTGGTGTTTTTCATAGCCTAAACCAATTATTTTTTAATATTTTTTTTATGTTTTATTATTCTATGACTATTCAGCTTTAATAAAAGACCAATTATGAGGCAATTAAGCCAAATGCTGATTCTCAGTGATGAAAAAACTAACTAAAGTCAAAGTCGTCAATCCGCCATCTTTGGACGCCATTTTGTGGCAGTGCGTTCACTTTTTTTTGTGGGAACATTGGTTTTTTTTTAATAAATAGTTACAAGAAACACAACGATATGCAATTTATAGGGATGTGGGGGGGGGGGGGGGGGTGCACGGTAAGGGGGTCTGGCCCACAGACTATTGGTAAAGGTTGTTCCTCCATTGCATATCCCCCCGCAGTAGTGGTAAACGGTGGGCCAGACCCTCCTACCGTACACTCTCCCACATCTCAATAAATTTCATATCTGTGTCTTCTTTGCAGCAATTTATAAAAAAAAAAAAAAAAAAAAAACAGTAGTAATTATGATGAATTTTTACTCATAATAAAAACTACCGCCATTTTTTTTTTTTTAGTCCATTGCCTCCTTCCTTCCTCCTCCCCCCACCAATAATAATCAAAAGTCTGGGTCTATGTTGGTACATTTCATTAAAAAATAAGAAAGAATTTTTCTACACCAAGTGTACATTCATGTTATTTTTTCTCCTCTAATTTAACATCTTATGTTTTTTTTTGGGGGGGGGGGGGAGTTTTACAAGCAGCAATTTAAATTTATTTGAATTGCCTAGATTTGTATATTTATTTGTTTATAGTTCCGGTTTAGATTTAATAAATAATCAAATTATAGTCCTTTAAGAATATTGTTCTGTAATTATTCATTTCTTTCCTTAGCTACTTTCTACTTTAAACCATGTTTTAAATTTAAAATACATTTAATTATGTTTGAAATCGATAGAGCATGTTTTGAATTTACTGCATATAAAAGATATATGGCCATTATTTGTTGGTTTAAGAACGAGAGCGAAAATATCTAACGCAAGGAAGGCCATGGAAAAGAAGAGAGTGCTAGAAGGCATAGTCAAACTTAGGAAACGAGTGATTAGCGAGCAGCAGGCTTGATATCGGTGTAGTGGAGGCTTCTGTTAAGTAACAATGGAATGTCGTCTCAATATTGGCTAAAAGAGTGGCTCTAGGGAATGAAGAAGAAGGAATGGGATTGCATTGGTCCGACGGAGAGTGTGTGACGGCCACTGAAAATCCTTAAAGATGGTCCAGAAATGGAGAAGAGCATCTGAAGCGTATTCGAACAGGAGAATAAAGGAAAAAAGGTCCCACCGTAGAGAGAAGAGGAAATGGGAGCGGAAACAGTTTGAGGAAATGGAGGAATACAGAAATCAGAGGGTGTCCGGAATCTAATATCAGAGGATTAAACAGAGTAGGAACGGTTTCAAACTACGTATTAGGGCATGTAGATCCATGACCACAGAAAAGGATGAAATACCTGCGCAGTGATCCCCTCACTTTGATATTCTGCCGGGTTCCTAGCATCATTTATAAGAAATTTCTCTCATTTACTGAGAGAGAAATTGGAAAATAATATGGTTTCAGAAGTGGGAGATTACAGACTTTAATTTGAGACTACAGTCGATCAAATTTTTAGTCTCAGGATGATACTCGAGAAGTATCTGGAGTATCGGATGATTACTTACCATCATTGTTGATTTTAGGAGTGCCTAAGTTGTACGCAGCTTTAAGAGAGCTTGGAATTGGTTCGGCTGATCAGAATAAACATGGATGGCACAACATGTACTTTGAGAGTTTACTCGGATCTCTCTCCACTATTTATATTAACTAGAGGTGTTAGACGGGCTGACGGACTCGCCTCTCTGTTGTTCAACCTAGCCTGAATGTTCTTCATGATCCACGCCTACAGACCTCTGACACCTTCTTCAACCGGCTTGCTGAGGTACTTGGCTTCACTGATGACTTGGGTGTTATTGTAAGATCTCTGGAGTCCTTAAGAAAAGCTTTTCTCAAGTTGAGGGAGGCTGCGAAGTTTATGTGGTTGCGTGTAAACCAGGATCAGTCAAAATATATGAAAGTAGGGCTTGGAACACAGACAGCAGATCGACAGACCGTGGTGATGGGCCAACTCTTATTCCATAACCTCGACCAATTTGTGTACCCTCGGATCATTAGTGAGTTGTGGAAACAACATCTCCATGGAAACAAATCAGGGACTCATCATAGCCAACAGGTGCCTTTTTCGTCTCAGAAATCACCTGAGATGTTTCTATCTCTTCCACCGTGCTAAGTGGCTCATATACAAAACTACAAAACTCTTATTAGACCTGCACTAACTTATGGATCAGAGAGCTGGACCATCACAAGTAATGAGGAAAGGGAAATTCTCATTTTCGAAAGAAAGATCCTTCAACGAATATTTGGACAGATAAAGATTGTTGAGGACTGGAGGCGGAAGACGAATACGGAAATTTACCAACTTTATGGCGAGCCTGACATAATGAGATTTATTATTTCTTGAATTGAGGCTTGATGTCACGGGATTGAAATATAAATTCAGTAAAAAATACCTTGTCTTTCTGTATATATTTTTATGCGCAACCTGTTTCAGTCTTTGATCAGACCTTCATTAGGCTAGATAATATTTTTATTTATTTTATTTGTATTTTATGCAATTTGCACCTGCGCGGTTGCGCATCTAGCAAATTTGTTGTGTTTGTACAGTCGTGGTGTTTTTTCTTGTTTTGGTTTTTATTGATGTAGTAGGTCTCTTGGCCATTTTCTTAATAATCTGCGTTGTTCAGGTAACAGGGAGCAGGAGATAGAAAGAACGAGAGGATTGGAGTGATTCTGGGTTGAAGAATGAAATGTAGTGTATTTGTCGTAGATGTAGGATTTTACTGTTGGGGTGTTTAAGTCGTTATGTATAGTAGAATTAATATATATATTAGATATATATCCCTTGTGTATAGTAGATAATATAAAAAAATAAAATTAACAACAACAATAAAAATTTGCAATTTTTTTTTTACAAAACAATCTAATGATAATAAAAATTAATTCCGAAATTTAACAAATAAATATCAAATTTAAGTAAATTATTAAATAAAAACCGGTAATCACCTAACTCCCTTATGGTCGTCCTTCTCTCCTGTTTGCCAAATGGTGACTACAAATAAAAATAAAACTATTGATCAGATGGGTTCTTTTCTGTAAATAGTGTAAATAGATATTATTATTATTACTTTTTTTTTAAACATTTTAATTTAATTTAATTTATTTATATTCATTTTATTATTACTATTATTTATATTTTCTTTCCTCATTATGATATTTTATTTTGTTCTTACTTCGCTGTATATTATTTTGAAATTACCTTATTTATTTTTTGATTTTGTAAATATGGTGTGAATGTGCTTTCTCTAAGTGTCCTTTATTGAGACAGATTTTAATATTTATCAATAAACAATTAATCTAAAAAAAAAAATTGGCTTTTCAGTTCCTTTCCCGTCTGCCCGATATTAACTCGAACATTCTATCGAGTGAACCCCGCTCATACTTAAAGAGTTAATTCGGTCCTTAATCCTGAAGACTAAGGACAAAGGACAATCACAACAATAAAATTTCAGGAAGATGGAAACCTCAATTAAAAACTGATGTTTGATAATATCAGTTCACCTCGTAAAGATAAATGCCCCTGAATGAAATTGAAGTAAGTGGTAGATGAATACTTCCTATTATTTCAATGAAATAATATAATTAGAAACATGATTAATTTTTTACTTTCATTTGCCTATATATATATATAGTAAGGGAAAGTATTGCGATAGTGAAAATTTTCGAATCTGAAACGGAAATACACGTTTTGAGATCCCCTGAGTCGAGCTAACCAAGGCCCGAAAAATGGTGTGTGTGTGTGTTTGTATGTGAAAAGTCTAGCTAAAAAATGAAAAGCCTAACCGGAAATGGCATTTTAAATCAACTGTTATGCACATTTTTACAATTTTCACAATAACGGCTCTAACGATTTTGATTAAACGCGGTGTATCATTGTATAATTAAGTGGTATTTAATATCATTGAGGTCTTACCCCCATTGATGTCACTTTACAGTTCTTAAATGTTAAATGTCTTCCTCTAATGTATGTGGTTTATTTTAAATAATTAACCATCTCCCTTTATTAAGAGTTACGAAAAAATGCTTAACATAACTTTTGAAAGAATTCTAATATTAAAAAAATGTAGAAAAAAAGAAAAATGTGTATTGAGGTCGAAAATGAATTTCCGGAAATACTAGTCAGAATGATTGATATGATGAATGGTGATATATGTATGATATATTGTTGGAAAGCGGAGACTTTTAGAAAAAAAATAATATCAAATACTACATTAATATCAAATAATTCGCAGAAAATTTTGTTTAGCGAAGTAATAGCAAAACAATATGGAAATAAGTAGATCCGATGTGTTATACAAGGAAAGAATTAATATTCTTTCCTTAGTCGATTACAATATTCCATTTAAGATAATATAACAAAATATTTGTAAAAATTGCTTTGCTAAGATCTATTTTTAAACGCTGACTAGAAATATAATAAAGTTAATAAAGAAAAATAAAGACGACCATGGGATTTTCTGGATTATTAAAAAAAATAAAATGTAAGAACAAACAAATGCCTTTAAGAAATAATAAACATAATATATCAGCCAGAAAAAAAAGTGTATTAGACTATTCTACTCCTGAATGCAATTTATTTAAAGAGGAAGACATTATTAAGTATACCAAAACTAATAGACTGTATCTTTGTTAATAATTGTCGGATTTTTACGATTTTTTTTGTAGGTAATTTAGTAATCTTTCTAATTATCATGAGTACAATTCAGAAAAAATACATACTTTTTGAGTTATTCACAAATTAAGTTTCTTTTCCTTCGTAACGTTTTTCCCAGAAATTTTGGGGAGATAAGACTATTTTTCGCATATGATGGAAAAGAATATCTTCAAAATGAGTGGTCGATCATTGGTTTTGATAAGGAATTGACGAAGTTATGGCATATAGACAAAAAAAAAAAAAAAAAACCTTTTAGAAATAATATATAGGATAGAAGAGCTGTGATAGGCATGGCAACGACTTTATTATGATGATTTTGCCTGTCGTTAACAAAAACTTTCTTAACTCCTCAGGATTTTATCCTAATTCAATGTTTCTACAACCGTTGGAAAGCTGAATTATTGCTCTTCAAGGCCGTATAAGTAACTTTTTGATTTAACACGTCTATGGAAAATGTTCTATCTCTTATAGGAGAGAATAATTTGTGAAAACTAATATTGTTTAACGGAAATCACATGTTTTCAAGGAAATCAATGAAATTTACTTACTAACTACTTAACTATTTAAAATATAATCAAGGCAATGGCATTGTTTAAAAATACTATTTCATAGTACTAATGTGAAAGAAGAACTGAATTATAAAAATATTTCATGGATGAATAAAGCATATGTTTATAACCTTAAATACATTTACTGTAGTTTAATAATTCTAAATATGATATTATATTTAAATAATGAAGTATCTATCATTAGTTCATTCTGAAAAATTGTCGTTTAACCTTTTAAAAAATTAAATTAGTGAATAATTTGATGAATTTTCCCTTTGTGAAATTCAAACATTATCCGCTTAAAAATAGTGTAAAAACTTTTGACCTATCTATGACAGGAAATGAAAATCTCGAAATTTCTTTGTAGTAAACTTTCCAATGGAAAATAACAATTTAATAACTAATATGCGAAGAATACATAATCAATTATTGATTGAATATAGAGATATACTTTCAAATCTCTCTAGGCATATATATATTGCTCAGTGACTGGAATTATGTGGTCTACAAAAACAGATGGATTACCGAGGTTGTTATTGTCTACCGTTGAAATAATTAATAGGGTTTTTGTTATTTTAGTGATCTTAATGATTTGTTAGATGTAAACTTTAAGCTATAGCTCAATTAAAAGTGCTAGAAAAAAAAATTCAATTCAATGTAGAAAGGTAAGTGAAAGTAGTGCGTTGCGCGTACCAGATTGTTTTTAGATTAATGAATCAATACTATTTTTATATTATTGAATGAATCAATAAAGTTATTTTCTATCATATTCTATTGTTTTTAACTGTACAGGACTTATCATTTGTAGTTTATAAACTTTAATTTTATAAGACTTACTTGTGTTTTATTTCCCCAAGGCCTATGTCCCCTTTCTCCATGGCCTGCTTAACTTCACTTTCTGTAACATAATAAATTTAAAAAAAATTAAATTTATATATACATAACTATTAAATATTGTACAGTCATAACTAAATTTATATCTGATTCATGTAAAAAAATATAAATATTTTACAATAATAAGAGGATATTATTTTGAATATTAATTTTATCATCATGTATTATGTTTTTCCTGTTTTTTTTAGTATACTTACTTTTATAATAGGTATTATACGAGGAAAAAATAATCAACTCGTATAGATATTACTGCAATGATAAGCATCAGCAGGTTTTTGCCCCCAAACCGCAAACAACAATCATCAATTTTACACACTGTAATGTGCTACATATAATAAATAATGTTACTTAAAAAAAATACTTTAAATGATAAAGCACGTCCTCTTTTTACACATAGTTAAATTGTAAGTTAAAGCATTAAATGTCTAACTATATAATCTTATACTAATATTTATATCCATGAAAATAATTCTAACATATGTTGGGTTTCATTTTTTTGGAATATTAATTAATAATAATATTTCATTACCTTAAATTTTTGTTATACCTTGTTTTGTCATGCGATTTTTTATTTGTCCAATAATGGATACTCAGGAAATTAAATACACCATTCTTAGTAAATCCTACTTCATCAGATAAAAATATTCTCTACCGATGTAAGGTTCCCTTCATAGATTACCAAATGCTATAAATGAGTTGTATGCGATTGCAGTCATTCTAAAAAAAAAAAACTGAAACCCACCAGATGTATCAATTATTTTCAGGAAATCCATAAAAGTACGATTCTTCTCCTGGCAGCTGTAATGTCTTTATTGCTATTTTGTAAACAAGTTTATCTTATTTCCTGAATTGAAGTAATGTCCTGTTTGTTTAGGATGCGTTAAGAGCTGTTGAAAAGTTTCCAGCCATAGTGACTACACACTCTATGCACAAAGCACAAAGAATGGGCGACAAGCATAATACGTTTTGGACATTTACTTAAAACTAAGGTGTCCTGATCGACTTTAAAATATTACGTGTACATATTTGCCGCACGTAAGTTTTAAAAACAAATAAATGAAAGTTTGTTATTATGATGGTCGAAATCAGAGCTTACATAGGTTTTTAAAATATTTCAACCATATGCTACTATATGCAAAAATTTTGTTTTAAAAAACAATCTGCCATATAATGAATTACACCGTCACGAAATGTATCAATCATGTTGAAGATCTTAACACAACACAAAGATGAATGAATAATTATATGAAATTATGAAATATATCAAAAAATGTGGGGAAGAAAATATTTTCTTAAGGTACTCCTTTTCGGCATTTTTTTTCTCCCCTACCCCGCCTTTTAGGCTATATCGTGGTTTTTCTGGACCAGTGAGTGAAAACGGGAGGTTTGAAAGACCTCCAAGGACGGGGAAGAGAACTCGTAATTTTATTGTCTCCAACTTCTGTTATCAGGTTGTCACCCGAGCGCGGTGCTGTGCACACACGTTACCCGTTTGGCCACCCCGCCCCTCTCCCTACCGGAGTTGTTCGGTAGGCTCCACTCTTCAAATGTTTCCCCTCATTATCGTTTTCCATTAATTAGGGTTTTCAATAATCCTCTCCTAAGGACCCGTTGAACTCGCTTTCTTGTAATCATGCTCTTCTTCTCGCAGGAGGACGTCAAGTGGTACCACCCCCGCTAGAACCTGCACTGTTTCATGCGACGTAGCCCTATATGTTTGGTGATCCGAAGTAGAGCTGTCCACTGAGTCGATGCTAGCCTATTTAACGGTCTCAGTTTGAGATTCAGGAACCAGAAGAGAGAGGCATACCTCAGGATACACTTTTATAAATAGTGATTGCGGGAGGATACACGAAGCACCAGAATGCGCCCCTCCCTCCGATCCTCTCCCCACTAAGCCCCTTAAAATTACACTTTGTAATCTCCTTCGACGTTTAGATAGTCATGGCAGTCATTCACAAGTGGAATTTGAAATAAATAAATACAAATGTAAATAAAAGATGTTTTTTAAAATCAGGTTAGTATGATTTTAGATGCACAGGACCTAAGATTTTAGATGTCCTTCACACTGACACCTGATAGTGACTAACTTCCTTTCGTTGCCTACTTTGTAAGTTATTTACAAACCCTTGGCGTCTAAACCAATTGACAATAAGCCAACTGTATATCACCTTGCCAGCGGGTAAAAATGTGTCACTAATTTCAGGTTTTTCTGTGTTTCTGAAAAGCATTTTTGTTTACAAACAGTGTGATATAATTTATTTATTTACATATTGTTTTTACATACATAAAAATTGTTACATACGATCTTGTGCACTAACAGTAGCGCAATGTTTCACTAACGAGTTGCAAAAGTTTATTGGTACAAAAATCAGAAATAGCAGCCAAAGTTTTTGAGAGGTTATTACCGATGTATACTGTATACTGTAGTAGAATATCCAAATGAATATGAAGTTTATATTTTATTATATATATATTAAATATTTTAATTTCGACTATTATTTCCAGACAGTGAATTTTAATTACAAAGTATTTAAATTGTTTGTCAGAAAATGTATTACAAATAAAAAATATTAAAAGTATTTTGTTTTTTTATTTCAAAAAACACTTTTCAAATACAAAATACTTTCTAGTGGATTTTCAGCATATAATAGAAACCTATTCTGTAAAGTATATATATATACACACCTAAAAATAGTATATAACTACTCTGATAATTCATTTTGTGTATTTAAAATGAAATACATTTTTTTAAAATTTATTATATATATATATATATATATATATATATATATATTTAACTCTTCAAACAAATTAAATTTTTATAAAATGGTAAATGTTTAGACTTCAAATGTTTGTATTTCATTTCCAATAAACTAAAATACAAATACTTTTTTGTATTTTGTATTTTAAAAAGGAAATATAGTTACAAACAATCTATTTTATATTTTACTTCTTAAAATGTAAAATAAAGAAGAAAGTGGTAAAAAACATACTTGTATTTAAAAAAATATATATTTTTTGTATTTTAGTTTATTGGAAATAAAATACAAATAATTTTTTGTATTTTAAAAAGGAAATACAGTTAAAAACAAGCTATTTTATATTTCACTTCATAAAATGTAAAATACAAATATGTATTTTTGTATAATAATATTAATTTGTATATATAATAATCTTAATTATTATTTTGAATTCTTTTAAATATATACCCATTAGATAGTAATGTGTTAAATTTAATATCAAAAATATAAATCCCGGCTTAGTTTAAATAACATATTTATAAATGCTTGTATATTTAGTAAACTATCAGTGTTAAATTTTAAGCACGTTGTACTTATGACAGAATTAATTGCTTTTTACTTCTCTTACAAGCAGATGCTATTCCACTTAGGAATGATTTTTGGATCAGAAACAGGGATTGATTGCGATTGAAGCATTTAATGTTTGAAAGTGTTTCCAAGCCATTTCCAGCCTGTAGTGGCTATCGAACAACTGTCCTTCCTAAATATATTATAAGGATCGATGGTTCTACGAAACTGACTAGTTATACGCAAGATCCAAAATGAGCTGATAAGAACAATAATGTATTTGTTGATAATTAAAAACTTAATCAATATATGTCATGATAATTGAAAAGAGCTCAACTTTGGAAGCCAATAAAAAAAACAAATTCAGGATTTATTAATTTCTCAAAGCTGTATCCATATAGTCGCCACCAATGTTTTGTCGTAATAAATGAATAAATAAATAAAATTATAATAGAATATAAATTTAAAAAAACAACAACATCAAATTATTACAGTGAAACTTCTATATTATTCCAGTATCCAAAGTTTTCACTCTATATGTTTCTCTCAACACTAACATAAATTTTCTTGCTGCTTTTTGGTAAAGGCCTAAAAAAAAACAAAAAAAACAAAACAAAAAATCGACATATACACTAATACTGTCTGTTTTTTTTTTTTTTTTTTATGATTTTGTTATATTTTAGGGAATTTAATTACGGTTCAGATTATTAACTTCTATGATTTTTTTCTCTCAATTGTTTCTATAGTTTTATTAATCGAAACTATATTAAATTTTTGTTTGACTTCATAAATGTCCAAGATACGTCAAGAAATAAAATCCAAATCCGCCTTTTTAAAATGACGTGACACTTAGTAATGTGGAATTCCGAAGATCATTTTGGCGTGACTTGAGAATTTGGTGGCAAATCTTGAAACAACCAGCCGTGGAGTGTCCCAGCCTAGGATTTTTCGACTGGTCTTGAAATACATAGCCTCAAATTTTGAAGGATGGCTAAAATTTTTATGTTAATTCTTGTTCCAATACAAAGATTAATGATTATTGAAAATAATTTTAAAGTATTATACAGGATGGTGATACTCTACTCAACAGCATATTATCACGCCTTGTTATCAATTAGTTCATCTTATCTAGATTCATAATTTTATTAATTATTAAATAGAACAGTCATTTAATTTTGTTTTCATTACGTCACAAATAAAATGATTCATAATCATCTTATTTTCTCAATTGGTGCTTATTGGATCATGAAGTAAAACAAGCAATTCCACTATACGCCTCATTTAAACCTAAATCCATTATATTTTTTACGATGGCTCAGTCCAATTTCTCATAAAACGCTTCAGGAGTTACTATCAAGTTTTATTATTACGTTCAAATTATGGTATTTTTTATATACAGTAATAAATATCTATCGATTAAGTCAAAACAGATGGCAATATAACGTATTTTTTGCAAACATGCTTCAAGTGAAACTAGTTACTTGGGTAATTAAGATATACATTAGGGACTAAAAATTTATTGTTAAATTAGGTCTCCTGTATTTTATCGGTTAATTTTAAGGTAGCGTAGATTCATCTCGCTCTGAGTTAGGCGTGTTGGACAAATCTTGATGAATCGAAATGAAGGTGTAGATGTTTCGATATGAGAAGGAATTAGTCGAGGGTGCGGTCAAAAAAATACAAAAAATTAAAATGTATAAATAATTTTAATTTTTGCCGACGTTTCGACCCACTTTGCAGGTCGTCTTCAGGGCTACAAAAGATACAAACATGTTGAAAATATAAAAATAAAAAAAAAATAAATATAAGTATATATAAATTACGAAGAAGTTGTCAGATACAGAAATAAAAGATAAAGAAAATAAATACATGATAAGAAAATAGATAAAAGAAAATAAATACATGAATGTTAACGAATAAATGAATGTTAACGAATAAATAGATTGAAAATTGAATAACTATTGTTACAGTAAAGTTAAAATATGGATAAGATAACATCATAATAAGATATCAGTGGATAACAAGCAAGTGGAGGTTACCTTTAATTGTAAATAAACAGATAACGGGACCAAAGGTTAAGAAGTGAAGAAATTGAAAGATTAATAGGGTAACATTAGTGTAATATTGTTGGGATAGATTATTAAGTTAACTTGGGATAGATTATTAAGTTAACACTTAATAATCTATCCCAACAATATTACACTAATGTTACCCTATTAATCTTTCAATTTCTTCACTTCTTAACCTTTGGTCCCGTTATCTGTTTATTTACAATTAAAGGTAACCTCCACTTGCTTGTTATCCACTGATATCTTATTATGATGTTATCTTATCCATATTTTAACTTTACTGTAACAATAGTTATTCAATTTTCAATCTATTTATTCGTTAACATTCATTTATTCGTTAACATTCATGTATTTATTTTCTTTTATCTATTTTCTTATCATGTATTTATTTTCTTTATCTTTTATTTCTGTATCTGACAACTTCTTCGTAATTTATATATACTTATATTTATTTTTTATTTTATTTTTATATTTTCAACATGTTTGTATCTTTTGTAGCCCTGAAGACGACCTGCAAAGTGGGTCGAAACGTCGGCAAAAATTAAAATTATTTATACATTTTAATTTTTTGTATTTTTTTGACCGCACCCTCGACTAATTCCTTCTCATATCATATCAACGGTCAACCATCTCTACATCATCGTGTAGATGTTTCATTTTATATAGATTTAAAAGTTTGACAATTAAAAAACAGTTAAATTAGATATACAGAGAAGGAATCCCGGGCGTCATTAGTGAGCTCCGAAAAATATGAGAAATATCAGTTTGATTTATTTATATTTTTTATTTGTTTGTAATATTTTTTTGGGGGGAGAGAGGGATTTATAATAAATTTTCAAATTATTTTTATATATTTCAATCAATAATAAGTAACAGAAGGAGTTGATCGGGAGGAGGGTGGGGGGTGCGGTCAAATAAATACTGAATTATAGAAATAGTATTATTTAATTTTTTTGCCGACGTTTCGACCCACTTTGCAGGTCTTCATCAGGGCTACAAGAGATACAAAATATAAAAGGTTCATGGTGAAAATAAAATAAATGAATATCAAAATAGATAAATTAATATAAGTAGATATAAAATAAGAAGAAGTTGTCTGATAAAGAAATAAAAAGATGATATCAGAGATATAGTGTGTGACAATGTAGTTAAAATATCAAGTATTTTATATATATATATATATATATATATATATATATATATATATATATATAATATATATATATATATATATATATATATATATATATAGAAGATACAAACAAAAATAGATATTTTAAACTTATTACCAAAAATAGATATTTCATACTTATTTTCTATTTTTGTCTGTATCTCTTATATATATAATACTTGATATTTTAACTACATTGTCACACACTATATTTCTGATATCTTTTTATTTCTTTATCAGACAACTTCTTCTTATTTTATATCTACTTATATTGATTTATTTTATTTTCACTATGTACCTTTTATATTTTGTATCTTTTGTAGCCCTGACGAAGACCTGCAAAGTGGATCGAAACCTCGGCAAAAAAATTAAAATAATACTATTTCTATAATTTAGTATTTATTTGACCGCACCCCCCCCCCCCCCGATCAACTCCTTCTCATATTATATCACGGTCAACCATCTCTACATCATCATTAATAATTAAATTTAGATTTTCATAAATTTTTATATTGGCTAATTATTTAAAATTTTCCTCTATTCCTGAGTAATAATTCTTTTATTAATAAATGTTTATAACTTTATGCGTTTTTAATAATTCATTCAATATTGAGTTTCTCCCATCTGTTTTATTTTAAATGAGTTTTTATATTTAAGGAATTTATTTGATGTTTTGAAGAGCTCCTTATAATAGGATTTTGTTTTTGAGATATATTGTCCAAAAATATATATATATATATATATATAATATATATATATATATATATATATATATATATATATATATATTATACTTCATAAATTGACTTTTTTATGTAATAAGTAAAAAATAGTAAAAACACTAAGACTTCAATGTCAATCCTGTTCTCCTTTTTTAAATGTTAAAAAACATTATAACAGTGATTTCTATTGATATTTCGATATATTTGGTAATTATCGATACAATACGTCTAAAAAATATTATTTTTTGATATTTATACCTCCCTTCAAATATAAAAACTATCGAAACCCACCATATTGAAATATCGATATATATTTTAGATAAATTTTATTAATATATTTGAAAAATATCGATACGATTTTTTAAAAATATTTTTCCCATCATTAATCCAAGTTGGGTGAAAGAGCTGACTCTTCAAAGCTCGAGATGGACTCCGCCATCTGACAAGGCTATCTAAGGAAGGGGTGCTGTTGGTGACGTTCTTCAGTGTTGAGCTATCCGCACTTGGAAAGGAGTTCAAACTGTTGTGGTGCTTTCTCAATGCTCAGTGTTAACGGATGAACAATAAGTAGTCTTGATCAGTGAAGGCAGTATATTTATTTCTATAGTTCTTGATGGCCGAGCGTGTTAAAGCTTAAACTTTAACATTTTCAAGTCTAGCAATATAGGTGAGTTAAAATTCAATTCGTGGAGGACACGGTTGGAATAGATTTGGTTGTACCTCTAGAAAAATCTTTTGTATGAACATATTGTGTGATTGATTATTGTATCCCTAATATTAATGCCCTTCAAGGTGGCCGATTGTATTAATATTAAATAAAATAAAATAATAATAAAAAAAAAACGGACTATAAGGATTCCAACTATTCTGAAAATTAAATTTTATTTTTAAATTATTATTACTGTTATATGTATGGATTTTTAAATGTAAATAGTAATACGCTTATAATCCTAGCTTATCCAAAATAATAAATAATTTTGCTTAAACTATGTTAAAACACTAGTTGAGTAGCAGTATACGAATTTACTTGTTGGAGAGAAAGCTTAGTGAATGTTGATTAGAATACACACAATGGTAAACTAATTATAAAAGCGCTTTGGATTGCCAAATATAATTTTTCATAATCTCAAAAACAGGTGCGAGGATGGTAACAAAAGATAATCCATGGATAACTACGAAAAAAAAATGCCATTATAAATTATTAGTAAATAATGATTCGATAATTGTCCTCGATAGTCTTCGATAGTTGTCCTCGATATTAAATAATGCATTCGATGTATAAGCGACATCAGTGAAATATATTTATTCCCATATAAAAAAGATGCTTTATCTCCACTGGTTTTACTATGCTTGCCTTACTGGAAAATATCTCTCCAGTTTAGCATTATGCAAAAATAAAGGTTTTTATCGGAAAAGGTACATTTTAAGTCCTTAATACGCAGAGTCCGATAGTTCCTTTAGAAATATATCGAGTCTTGATGCCCGTATCGAAATCATTAAAACGATCCATCCCGCCCTGATCTGTCTACTTTTGAAACAATTTGAATTTTAAAACCTACTATTTTTTTTTCCCAATGACTTTTATTCAAGCTATGCTAAGAATTTAAGGATCGAAATCGGGATTTTTCACTTCTCCATGAAATTCCATTTCATTTGATACACCATTCATCAAAATTAATTGTTGCTGACAGTCGAAAAAGTTATAAAATATTGGGAATTGTTTTTAAATTTATATAACATGATGAAGTTCATTGCAGAGATATAAAACAATTGAAAATAAACCTTCGAAAAAACATTTTTAAGATTGTTTTATTTAAAATAACTATTTTTATAAAAAAAAATTAAATAAGTTATTGAATTATTGTCACATTATAAGTAAGTTAAATATTTTTAGAATATTTAAAAACGAAAGCCAAAGTAATTTTAATATAGATTGAAAAATAAAAAAAGAAAACAACTAAATAACTTTAGCGATTATTGTCATTGAGTAGTGTACTAGTTTTTTTTTTTATTTTTTTTTTTTATTTAGAAATATCACATTCTGTCACATCAAGGACATTTGTAATAGTGTTCAGAGAACACACTCACACTATATTTACAATAAATAAAAAAAAAATAATAATAATACAGAAACTTAATAATAATAAATACAATAAAATAAAATAAAAATAAATACAATAAAATAAAATAAAAATAAATACAATAAAATAAAATAAAAATAAATACAATAAAATAAAATAAATGTATATAAACAAAAGAACTAACCTAATCATACACACTCGGGCTTGAGTGGAGGATCTGGCCATTGCCAAAACTCCAATAGATGCTTATTTACAGAAGGTCTCTGGGCCACTGCCGCTTCAACCTTCGAGGAGGATTGTAAGGATGGGTGGTGCTGGATAGAGATTGTGCAAGGGGATTTGGATGATAGGTAAGGTTCTGGTGAAATTTGGAGAATTTTTCTGGAATAAGGTCTAGGACAAATGGGATATTAAGGTCATGGTGTAGGATTTTGTTATTTACATAGAACGGAGCATCAACTATTGTTCGAAGGACTTTAGATTGAAAGGATTGAATACGTTTGATGTTAGAAGCTTTTGCTGTCCCCCACAGTTCAAGTCCGTATGTCCATATAGGTTTCAGTATTGTCTTGTAGATAAGTAATTTGTTTTCAATAGAAAGTTTGGATTTTCTGTTTAGTAGTCTGTATAGCTGGCCGTATCGTCGGTTGAGTTCTTGTCTTTTGAGTCTAGTATGTGGGTTCCACGTTAGTCTTCGGTCTAAATGAAAACCAAGATACCGGACTGTGTCTGAGTAAGGAAGCTGGATGGAATTAAAGTGTACTGGTGGACAGGAGCTGCGTCGGAGTGTAAAGGTAATATGTTGGCATTTAGATTCATTAACTTTAATGCGCCAGTTATTACACCAGTGCTCAATCAAGGTGAGGTGGTTTTGGAGATTTAAGGATGCTATGTTGGGATCAGAGTTGGATGATAAGATTGCGGTGTCGTCAGCGAATGTTGCAAGAAAAGTATCGGGATGAACAGGGATGTCAGCAGTAAAGAGGATGTAAAGCACGGGACCCAAGACGCTGCCTTGGGGAACACCGGCTTTAACGGAGTAAATATTGGAAAATTCTGTTCCACAGCGAACTCGGAAGGAGCGGTCAGAGAGGTAGGATCGGAGGACTAGGTACAAGGACTGAGGTAAATGGATTTTAAGCTTGAAGAGCAGTCCGGAGTGCCATACCCGGTCAAATGCCTGTGCAATGTCCAGAAATGCACCCGAACAGTATTCCTTGTTTTCTAGAGCTGAGGAAATATGATCAACAACTCGGAGTCCTTGTTGAACAGTAGAATGTTGGGAGCGAAAACCAAACTGATGGGAAGGAATATTTTGGGATTCTATAATGGGTAGGATTCGTTTCAACAGGATCTTTTCAAAAATTTTTGAAAGGATTGGGAGTAGGCTAATTGGTCTATAGGATGTTGAGATATTAGGAGGTTTGCCTGGTTTTGGGAAAAGGATAATAGTGGAGTGTTTCCATAGCAGAGGGAAGTGGGTGGTGCGTAGGATACAATTGTAGATATATGTAACGAATATGACTGCTTTGGATGGAAGTTGTCGAAGGATTTGAGGGGTAAGGAGATCATGTCCAGGAGCTTTACGGGGGATTAGTTTTTTTAATTGAAATTTCACTTCGGAAGGATGAATAGCTTTTGGGGGCAAGGAAAGTGGGATTGGTGATGTAAGGAGTTCTTCTACTGTTATGGTGTGGGCAGAGTGTACTAGTAAAAAAAAAAAAATGTATTTTTATCACAGATTTTTTTTTTTCAATAGCTCCTTAAATAATTGTTTGATGTGTTCTATAAATATTCTCCTCCTACTGCATATTTTGTACTTTAGGGATTTATATTCTCATAATAATTTCTTGTAAATTTATATAGGTACATCCTAATTTCTAATAGGGCGATGGAGCTCACCCTTCTTTTTGTGTTGAACTTAAAAATAAAAGATAAATTAACTTTGAAACAACTTTTTCCAACGTTGAGGTGGTCGAGAAGGTTTGAGTTGGTTGAATACGGGATTTGTTATACTTTTCACTCGTTCATAAAATTTGTAATTTTTTTTTATAGATTATTTGCAAATCGTATTAAAGGCGAAAAGTTATAATATACAGAGGATAAAAACTTGTTAAAAAGATTTTTTATAGATAAAATAAAATTGTGAGATCATTGTGATGTTGTAAAACATTACTCGTTTATTATCTAAATGCATCGTTTTGTAAGATCACACATGAAATGAAAAACCAAAATAAGATTACCATAATCACACTTATTTAATTCACTTTCAAATTATTTCAAACTTTATAAGGGATTCAAACTTTATATGTATTGGATTAACTATATTTGTTTTTAGGAAATTCTGGTAGCATGTGCTTCCTGTCACTCTTTTCAAAAAGTTTACAGTAATTTGATTTTGTTTTGCTGGTTTTAAATATATATATTTTGAAATTCATAAATCTGTTGGGAATTGAAACTTGTAAATCCTTAATGAGGGACATTATTTTTTTTTTTCACGAAGCTCTAACAAAGTTGGTTTTCTGTGTGTTTCAAGTGATATTGCGTCTTTTATACGACTCTTTAAAACGATAATAGACTACCTGGATAATTGTATAATTTGTTATGACTGCTCATTGGTCAAAAAAAAAACTTTTATATAACGCTACTGCCATTATGAACATTGTCCGTTTACCTGAATCCATCCTCAGCTACCTGCTTGCGATCCTCGAGGACACGGCCATGGTGGAGCAAGAGGAGCAGGAACTGCGTGGGCGGGCGGGCGCAGACTGTGGGTCAGCCTGCGCGCTTTCCCGCTCCGCTGGTCGATACACCTCCTCCCGCTTCCTGCTCTTATCTGCGCGATCTTCGTCAATGAATGGATTTCTCTTCTTCAATGAGCTTCTTCAATTACTTTTTTATTTTTAGTTTTATATACTTATTTTCCCTCAATTATAGATTAAGTTTTAAGGCTAAATTATATAGGAATCTAATAAATACGATTCGCTTCCTTTAAGAAAATATATCAGCCGTACATAATTCGGTAGAACAGATCCGTTTTCCAGCTCCCAGGAGCGATAGATTTTCATGAATGATGTACCAAACGAAATAGTCCAGTAAAATTAGAGATTGATCCCAACATTAAAAAATCTGGTGCGCGCAACACACAACTTTCATTTACCGCTCTACTTTGAATAGAAATTATTTTCTGGCAATGCTGGGCTATTATAAAATTTTTTGAAGTGCATTTTAAACGGAGCTAAAGCTTAAAGCTTACAGATAACAAGTCATTAAGACTATTATAATTACAAAATGTCTATTTAATATATCGACGACAGGCAATAAAAATCTAGTCACTCCATCTGCTTTTATAAAGCACACAACTTTCTTTGCTTTTATAAACCACAGAATGACTAACTCCAATTTCAACATTTTTGAGTGATGTCATTTTAGTGATATTTTTAGTTAAAAAGTCTATGCAGATAGTGAGTAAGTGATTGCAGTGTTGAAATATAGAACTGAGAAAAAAAGGTATAAATTTAGGTACTTATTTCTTATGAAAGATTTTCTTAGAAAAGATACTTTATTAAATATCTGTAGAAAAAAGGTTTTTTTAGTCTCAACAATTAAAAAAGTATATTTTAAATTTATCCAAATTTTCGCCTGTTCAGGAAAAAAAACTACAGACCACATCTTTCCCCCTAATTGTCCCATTTTAAAGAATTTTTTTAGGAAATTCCATAAACCTTTAAAAAACCAAAACCTCAAGACCTTAAAACATGTATTTCCGTTGAAAACTGAGATTCGCAAATTTTCAAGATTGCAATACTTACTATTACTATGTATTACATATATACGTAAGTGAAAGTAATAATAAACCAAAAATATTTAAAAATCGCGATATCTCTACCAATAGTGCTTTGATTTCGATGAAATTTCCTTTATTTTGTAGGAAATTTAAATACCTTTGAAACATATTATCACAATATCGACAAAAAATTGTATACTTTTTGAGTTATTTGGAATTAAATTTTACCATCCCTCATAACTTTTTTTCCGGCTTCTTTTCGTTGAAGTATGTTATATAAATTTAAATATAGATAAATTTAAAGGGCGTCAAGAAAATGACTTTAGAGAAGTTTCATTGAAATCGGTGGATTCGTTTAGGAGCTACAGTCTAAAGCAACGCAGGTTTTTCGGCCGCAATTTTGAAAGTAAAAGGCAGATAGTAATATCGATGAAGGAGGATCATCCTCGGGTGACCTCTGATTGTATATCCAAATTTTAAAAAAAAAATCGGTCCAGTAGTTTAGGAGAAAATACGGCGGACAGACAAAAAAAAATTTATTCATTTTTCGAATTCTACGCATCCTAAAATGTGAAACCTCACATTTTGAGAGAGGATTAAGTTTTTGAATTTTTTGTTCTATCACAATAGACGATTATTGAAAATAATAAACCAAAAATAAAGATGAAGCTTGTCAGAAATTATTATCCTCTCTATAATAACTTGAAAAAAGACCTAAAGGATCCTGTGACGGGTTTTGTTGGGGAGGAGGAAGAGAAGGACAAAAAATGACATTATTTTAGTTTTTTTAAGAACATCTAAACTATGAGTTATTTCGTAATTATTGTTCAGTATAATATTTAAGTTCTATAAAACGCCAATAAAAATGATCCTATACATTTGTTTGATAAACTCTTTGGTTACGGAGATATATTTGAGATTATATTTATTGTATTTTCGTTTAAAGCAAAAATTGCTTCAAAGCACATAATTGATGTTGTTCAAATTTAAATTTACATTAATTTCATATAATTGATAGTATGTGATAAAAGACATTAAAACATTTTACAGTCTGATTACGTACAGATAACCATAAAGCTTAAATTTTGTAATTTTTAAGCCGACCACGTTTTATGTTAAATAAAAAGCAATGACTAAAAAAAGTTTAATTCAGGTTACAACCAATTACTTTATAGTAAACTATATTTGATTTAAAACAAATACAAGTAAATCTTGTCTATTTTAAAACCATCTAAAGCGGACTTTTAAGCAGTTAAACTGCGGTAAGTTTGGTTTTTCATAAAATCAAGAATTCTTCACAATTTTTTTTTTATAAGCTCTCAACTAGACTGAAGACACCACACTTTCAGAAAAAATCCTTATTTGATGGTCTTTATGTCTTTATTAATTAAGTTGAGTTTAGATTTTCTCTAATTGATTAAAAATATCATTAGTATGGTAAAATTAGGTATTGACCCCAATATTTTTACATCTTTTAACTAAGTTAGGTACAAATCTCAACTTACTTGCGTAACAAATCGCAACTTAATTAATATAGCCTTAAAACTAATTAAACAAGGAAGTTTTTATTAAAGTGTGCTAGCTTCAGTCCAGTTGGGAAGTTATAAAAAAAATCGCGATGGTTCCTTGAATTTATGAAAAACCGAACTTCCGTAGTTTAACTGCTTAAAAGTCCTCTTTAAATGGTTTTAAAATAAACAAGATTTACTTGTATTTAATGTGAATGCAATCTAGTTTATTATGATGTAATTGATTGTAACCTGAATTAAACATTTTTTTAGTTAATGTTTTTTATTCAACATAAAACATGGTTCGCCTCAAATTACAAAATTTAAGTTTTCTAGTTCTCTGTACGCAATCAGACCATAGTTTCTGGTAAATTTATATAATTTTTAATGTCTTATATCACACATCATCAATTATATGAAATTAATGTCAATCTAAAATTCATATTACTATCACGAAAATCCCCATTAATTGATATCGAATATAATTCTGTTGTTAATGACTTTTTAGAATTATTAAAAGAGAGAAACTATGAATAATAATTTGAAGGATCGAAAATGTTAAGAAATTAGTTAAACTTCAAAAAGATATCTTCTACTATGAACAATATCAATTTTACGGTTTGAAGCTATTTTTGCTTAAAGTGGAAATACAATAAATATAATCTCATAAATATCTCCGTAACCATTAATTTTAGAAAAAATTTTAAAGGATAATTTTTATAAATATTGTAAAGTAACTTAATTTATGCTGAATAATATTTGCAAAAAAACTCATAGTTTTTGAAATATTCCTAAAAAACTGAAAAATGCCAGGATTTCACGTAGAAGTGACGAATGCCAATCTCAAAAAACCTTACTACAACTACAATGAAATACATTAAACATTTGATAGTCTTCTAAACTCTGATGGTTTCGAAAGTTGGCGAATCGAGACGGTATAAATTATGTTTTATAGAATTTACAACGGGAATCAAGACCTAGTATCGTTCGAAAAGAACTGTGTATCTATATTTATATATTGAATCGTAATACATTCTGCTGCTAATAGCCAAAGGCAATATGTATTAGTGTTAAAGGTAAGTAGCCATACATACAAGAGAAAAACATAGATAATTAAGAACTAATTAAAAAAGTAATAAATAAATAAAATAAAGCTAAAATAAATAAAATAATAATCATAAATAGTAATGAAGAAAGAATAATGAATGATAAAGGTAAAATAATATATGAACTTCACAAAAATTAAGATCAGTAGATAACGAAATTAAATTAAAGTTGAGTATATGTACATAAAAACTAAAATTCATTCATAATTATCTATATACAATATTTATATTCTTCCAAGGGACTCCGAGCCAGGTTTTATCTTCCACACGTGAAAGACAAAGCAAGACTCCAGAAGAGCCCAATGCTTCTCTACCAGCCACATCGCTGGAATTAACATTAAGTGAAGGAACCACCAGCTCCTATATTTTAAAGCCCTAAAACATACAATTTTCGAAATAAATCACAATCTTGCCGATAGCTTAGGTCCTGCGGTTGCCATACAATACTTTTAATACTTTTAGGTTTTAAAAATTAGAATATTGTTATTTATGATATTTTTTGATCAACCGAAAATATGCTGAAAAGGTAAATGGAGGAGAATAGCTTGTGCTATCTTCTATATGATCTCTTTTAATATTTTGATCTCTGGCGCTTCGGATAATATACAACTAATTTTTTAGGTATTTTTAATAAATTAAAAAAAGTATGTAGTATAATGACTTCTATACTCTTGGGAAATATGATAACTACAGACCAGTTTATGACCCATCAAAAAGACCAACGTTTCTTGCACTATCCCAAACAATTTCAGTATCTTCCATTCCTAACCTCTTGGGGTGTTTTTAGAAGACTTTAGAACATACTAACCTCACCTACAAAAAGTGTAATATTGTCGTTCTCGCCGGTGCAGCCTCCGCTTGCCAATGGCTACGGCATGCACATATAAAATTCTTGATTTAATAACTACATTAAGAAATAAATTTTCATTCCGATGGGCACCAGGGCATGTGGGACCACACCGAAATGAAATCGCCGATCAAATTGATCGAAATACCACCAAATCAATAATAATTAATTCTCGAATCCCTAAAACAGACATTTTCCGTTTACTGCGCAAAGCAATTGTTAACGAATGGCAGAATTTATACGACTGAGAGCCTCAAAGCAAAAGGAGGGACTCCCTATTTAATCCATCCAATTTTTTTTTTTTTAAATCGTGGTTCGTTTCTATCGTAATATGTTTGGAAAGAAGTGAGGTGAAAAATCTAATTGGGTTGAGAAACAATGATGAGAATACAAATAAATTCTTACATTTGATAAAAATAAAGGCGACACCGAATTGTGTGTGAGTTATGTGATGAAATCAGGGATCCACCACATTTAGCGATATATTGTAAATAGTTTAGCAATGAGAGGAAGAAATATATCAAGGGGTCAGCACTCAGTATTACTAAAAGAATAAAACAGAAAGGCCATAATCAACTTAAAGAAATCATGAGAAAACCAAAATTACGGTTTTAATAATTGACTAAATGTGAATGTCTTGTTGTTGAAAATCTTAACGCTATAAAAAAAAAAGATAAAAAAACTACAGCGAGTACAATAATGGATTACACTAAGTTCATGAAAAGCTATGTTATTGCTTAAACATTATACAGAGGGATATATTTCAGTGGGACAAGCTAATAACTTAATAAATAAATTGTTACTTTAATATTCATTGCAAAGTCTGAAGGTTCACATATTGTGTGTTTTGAATAAACTCCTTAGTCGGTTTTAATGGAGGCTGCAACGTTTTTTATATTTTACTACTGTTATTTTTATTTATCGCTAGAAACACACAGCCATATTACTGCCTCTATTATCACCTTAATTCAACTTAATTCTTTCTACATTCAAATTTTTTAAATCTAAATAATTAAATATTACTTAATTCTAGCGCTAGATTATATCTCAACTATAATATCACTCAAAAATGTTTGGAGGCCGCAGCTAGCTCACGGAGCTCATATACGTCACAGAGGCCGCAGATTTCCCACCTATGCCATATCGAAACTATAATTTTCCCATCTATAATATTCCCAGCTGTAATTACATTCCAGATACTCGATTGAAAAAAAAATAAACATAGGTATGCATATATATATATATATATATATATATATATATATATATATATATATATAATGTCAATCTAGCTAAACAAAAATAAAATATAATTCAGTTAATATCAGCGAAAAGTGTTTCAATTAATCAAATTGGATTTTTTTCCCGAAACGTAAATTGAAAGTAGTTTGGGAAGTAAGCTAGGGGGACACGTATGAGATTTTACATAAGATTCGGAAGTAAATCAATTTATGAATGATAGATCGGAAGCGGTTTGCAATGAAGCGGAGTAGGATTGAAATCTAATCAAGGAGTTAATTGAATTCTTTATGATATATTAAATGATTTATGGTTCGAAGGTGTAATCAAGGGATTACTTATGAGTATGAGTGATTGAAGATAATGGATAGTAAGGTAAGAATGACACGAAAAAAGTATGATTTAAAGTATTAAACAGGTCTAGCAATAATGTCTAGACAAGGGGTCACACCACAACGAGCCCACCAACACATGGTCTATTTCAAAGCTGCTAAAATTATCTCAGTTTCACAACCTTCTGACCGACTGAAATATTTCACATGCCCTTAAAGGCTCACATGTAAGCTATTGTGATGTCCATGACGTTTTCAAAAATACTTTTACCTCAGCGTCTTAATATACAGTCAACATATGTTTCCTTTTTTGTAGAACATTGAATAAATAAGATCATGTATTGATTCAGAGAAAATTTTTATTTTATTATAATAATCTCATGATTCTATTATTTTTTTTCTCTACTGGCTACTTTCATATCTAAAAAAGGAGTAAGCTTCACCACTAAGCTCTTTTCTTATCTTTTTTTTAATGAAAAATATGAAAAGCGATTATATTGTTTAATTAATGCCATGAAGAGAACTGAATTCATTGCAATTTATTACTCAATAGTTTATTATATTAAAAAAATAACATTCACTAAACATTTTTTTCCACCAAGTCCTTTTTCAGAGAAATACGTTATATACATAAATTCATGGAGGTTCAAGGGTGAAGACTTTAGTAAAGTTTCATCAAAATCGAATTAAGGGCTTAGACATACAAACGGTTTGAGTTATTGCAACACAATACTCAAAAAACTCCCACCAGAGAGTGTCTTACAACATGAACCTCAATTAGCTCAAAAATTAAATTCCACCACCAACTCGTGTATCCCACCCCGATGACTTTTAAGATTGTGGACAAGAGACTACATAACTATGTAAGCGGAAGAGTACAGATTGTCTTATTGCGAAAAACACTTTGCAGATAGCAAATTTCTTCCACAACAAATTTAAGTTAATAAATAAAAAAAACAAAAACAACTTAGTCAATGAAAATGGGTAACCAAATATGTTGAATGTTATGAATATCTTATGTTAGGAATTAACATAAGAGATATTAAACATAGGCTACTTATATTGCATGTTTTATTTGTCATTGTAATTTGTGTCAAAAAGTATTTTTATTGAAAGCCTCAATTTCAATTACAGTAATTAATATAAATAATTTCAAATACATAATTATATTACACGAATGCGTACATTAGTCAGATTAGAAGAAAGTGAAGTTCATAGATAGCTAGCGCATAATATCGACACTTTTCAGCGTTATATTAGGAAAGTTTCGATAATTCAGGAATATTAAGTTTAAATGTATGGACTAATCAAATATGAGGTTATTAAATCCTGGCTTCGGGCCCATTTTTATTTGATTCATTATTCTTTTATAGCTTTACTCAATGCGATTTATTTTGAAGTCATGGCGTTGAGCCATTAGACTTGGATCCCATGAAGCAATAATAACAAATTTTAATAGTCTCTGAATTTTTTATTTCTATATCTTTCCGCCCGTGCCCAAATGCTAATTTGAGAGATATGATGGGGTTCGTAGATTTATAATTAAATTTTATCAAAGTCCTAATATTATTTGAATAATTTTACTTAATAGTATAATTTAAGGGCATCAAACAACTATCTAGTGTTACCCAAAATCGGTCTTGGTCTTGCACTTTGCATATTGCATATGTAGCTGAGGAATAATGTAATGTAAAAATTATGTTCACACAGATTGATCGGTATGGTGTGTAGCAACCCTATGTTACTAGGGCAGCATTACTTCCAATAAAGTATTTCTCTCTCTCCAGTAAATAAAGGTTATAAACACATGTTTTACACATCCGGGAAATGTTTTTACATTTTACTTCATCTTTCACACAAAACAATGAAATAGTTTTTTTAACAATACCATTTCCATTATTCGATGGAATTATATCCTCTTTACTTTCACTTACCAATATGTAATATATAGTAAGGGAAAGTATTGCAATCGTGAAAATTTTCGAATTTGAGTTTTAAACGGAAATACACGTTTTGAGGTACCCTGAGTCCAACTAACCAAGCCAAATTCCGCAAAATATTGTGTATGTGTGTGTGTGTGCATGTGAACAGTCTAGCTCAAAAACATAAAGTTCTACGAAACTGATATTACGTACTAAAGACAGTTATATTAGTTGGATGTGACAGCAACTGTTTCTTTAAAATCATTTTTAAATTTTTAGAAAAACATTTTTTAAATTTTCTCAAAACGCCTCCAACGATTTGAATTAAACTCGGTGTATCATTGTATAATTAAGTGATCTTTACTATTGTTTAGGTCTTATCCTCATTTATGTCACTTTACAGGGCTTAAATGACCAATGTTAATATTCGTCTTCCTCTAAAATGCTTTTAATATGTTTTTTTTTTTTAATTAACTCTCTTTTATTGACAGTAACTATAAAAAATGGATAAATATGAAGTTCAAAAGAATATGATAGTTGGAAACTGGAGAAAAAAAAAAAATGCTTATCCAGGGTTGAAAATGAATCTCCGTTAATAATAGTCAGAAGATATACGTATAATATTTCGTTGGAAAGCAGAGAATTTTAGAAAAAAAATATGTAATAAGTAAATTTGTAGAAGGTAAATTTAAACTTTTATATTTTTTTTTTAAGTTTGAAAAAGTATTTAAAATCGTCGGATTCAAGGCAACGACACTGTTTAAGATATTATTCCATTGTGTTTGTGTGAAAGAAGTAGTGAAATATAAAATTATTTCATGGAGATTTTTATTACCTTAAATATATTTACTGTATTTTGTTGGGGTTCTCGAATAACTCAAGATCTGATATTATATTTAAATAATTAGGTATCTATCGTTCGTTTATTCCGAAAAATCATCAAGTAACCTTTTAGAAAATTAAATTAGTGAATAATTTGATGAATTTGCCCTTTGCGATATTCCAACAGTATCCACTTCCAATTAGTGTGACAACTTTTGACCTGTCTATGACAGACGTTGCAAATTTCTGAATTCTATTTTAGTAAACTTTGCAATGGAAAATAACAGTTTAATAACTAATAGTCGTACAATCCATAATCAAGGGTTCTTACAACCCATAATCAACCGGTGATATAATAAATAGGACTTTTGTTATTTTAATGATATTTATGATTTGTTAGCTGTAAGCTTTGAGCTTTAGCTCTGTTAAAAATGCAATTAAAAAATCTTATAATTTATAATACATGGCTAGAAAATAATTTCTATTCAAAGTTGAGTGGTAAGTGAAAGTTGTGTGTTGCGCGCACCAGATTTTTATGTTTAATATTCGGACAAAATTTAGTAATTTTCATGGCACTTAATGAAGATATGGTTAAGGGAAAACTAGTATTTACTTAAACCACAGGGGGGAGGCGCAATCATTTGACAGAAGAGGACTAGAACGGGGAAGGAGAAGACGGATGGTTCAATACAGAGATTCATTGATTAAGCTCTATCGAAGGGATCCTCAAACTGCTATGGAGTAGAAGAGATGGAAATTAGACTCTTTTGTTTTACTTGATTTAAAATGTTATTCAGGTATTCTTCTACACTTTGGCATGTATTCATCATGATAAAGAATCATTCTAAATTTAATGCTTGGGAAACCTCCGGGCTCAGATATTAATATTAATTTAGCCAGCTATTAAGCTATTAGGTTCTGCTATTAATATTAATTAGCTATTAATGTGTTTACTCTACCTACTTTATTTTACTTAAAGTTTATTATACCTACATTTTTTAGACTATACCTTTCAGCTACATATTATTTTTTTTTTATTCTGGTTTTTCTTAGCCCTGATGAAGGCCTGAACTTTGGGCTAAAGCGTCTCCAATATACTTATTTATTTTTAAAATTTGTTTTTTTGACCGATCACCCTAACCATTTTTCTATTCGTTTATTCTCTTTAGTCAACCGTCAATCCAATATTATTAATATTAATACTTCACTTATGAAATTTCTATTTATAACAAAGATTACATCATCTTTTCTAATTATTCTAATATATTCAGTCAGTTTATTGTCAAATTAGAAAACACATTGATAATCAGGTTCAATCAATAGCTATATTGCTAATGATTCTCTCCTCTACATGATAAGAGAACTACATTTTCTCCTATCAGAATGTATGTCAACACTAGACAATCAGTTGTTTGATGTTGTTCTTTTTTTTTTCGTCCAGCTGTCCGGCTTTTAAGTTAATTTTATTTGGATAAAGTCATTTGAAGTAAAACTCGGCCTGAAAAATTAAAAAAAAAAACAATGGTCTAAAATCATTATTTTTAATATCGTTGAATACAACTCCCATAATTATATTATTTACTGAAAGTCATTATTAATTAAAATATCTAAATAGTAATCCGCAGTTATATTGGTCAGCCTAATTAGACTTTACGCGACCATATCGGTTATAAGTATCATGTTGTGTTCTTTCAATTAATTATGAAATCGTAAGAAAACAGTTCTTGTGTGTTCTTCCATGCTTTTCTTATTAATCGTAATATCTTTATTAGTAACTTCCCCCCTTTATTTTGGAACTTGATATGTCTTGGAAAGTGATGTAAGTAATTTGACCCTTTTTTTTTTTACCATGTAGATATGATGGCCATAATTTTCGAAATTGTTTATTCGTCACAAATAAATAAAAATAAGACTTTTATGGTTTAAAAGACTAATATAACATTAATTTATATTAAAAATATATATTGAATATTTAATAGTTGCGGTCATAAATAGGCTAAATAGTGGTAAAAATATTTTAATGAAAGCCGAATAAAATAGTAAAAGCCGAAGTCGGCTTTCAATAAAATAGTTTTACCAATATTTAGCCTGTTTATGACCGCAACCCCGGACCATCTCCTTCCTTTAAAAATATATATATTTCCAGAGAAAAAAAATTAACAGTAACATAAATAAAAGAAAAGTATTGTGTACAAATTTAATTCATTTCCTCATCCTCAGTATCGACATCTGTGGGAAAGATACTCTCTGACTGAAGTTCCTCAAAATCGCTTCCTAACTGGATTAAAATTTCTTAGTTATTTCCGTGGATTCTTTCTTTCCTTGTCTACACAGTCTGAAAATATTTCCACTCAAAATACAAAACCTCGTAAAAATGTGATCCCTCAAAATTTTGTAGATAAAACTTGCGCCATGCAGAGCCCTTCTGGACACCCCTACTATATTATATCCCTTACTTTCCACTCATTAGCTTTTCGAAGCAACGAAAAAACATTATTCGGTCTCCCTGTTCTCTCTCAATCTCGAGAGAAGAATGGTAGTTGTTATTAGGTCTAGATAATATGTTTGAGTTATGACACATTTCGTATAAAAAAAATAAAAAAATCATTTTCCGAGCATTTTACAAAACTAATTTAGTCAATACATTTTCTTACTACATTAAGAAAATCAAATCAGTAACAAAAGATTCTCTAATAACGACTCAGAAACAACAACTCAACCAGAGTGGCTGGGATCAAGGCTGCCGGGCCTAGTATTCAATTTATACCAATTGCTACCATGTAAATACTTGCTAACAATCACTTCCTTTTAAGGACAAAAGAAAGCGAATATTCACATAGCCAAATATTTTTGGCTATATATTTTTAAGAAATGGAACTCTATTCCCAACACTAGATTTCCCCACATTAATTTGTATTAATGCATTTAACCTACGAAATTTAAATAGAATTCTTGAATCATTTCAACTACTAAATTTGTGCCTCACGTTTTTAATATTTTAAAATTTTGTTAACCTAAATGTCGCAAAAAAAGACGTATCTACACAAACTATATTATTTTCAAACCAAAATTTTAAGACTGATAAAAACAATTTCTTGGTAGGTAAACTACTAAACTTTGCATACCAATTTCTTAATAATCTACACGTATGCAATTATTGACGTGAACTGGGGTTATATCCCTCAGAAGGTCACTGGAAAAGAGATGAGACATCTTCCTCGAAATAAATAAAGACCGGAAAGATGTGCTGCTGTTTTATTGTCTTTGCTCATACCTGAAATACCATGAAAAAACACATTTGGTGATTGTCATATGCATGACAGTGTCGAATAAAGATATGGAGAGAAAGAAAAATGTAATATTCGATTTGTGGTTACTGTATGTCAGAAAAAGTGGTGAATATTTAACAATGTTATAACTTAAATAATTACATATGTCGTAAATAATTAAGATATGAATGAATAATATTAAATAAAAAATAAATGATGACAAGCTGTAACCCAGCTAAAGTACACAAAACTATACGGTACCTGCAAAATATAAAGAACTTTACTGATATTCACCAGCGGTTCGAAATCGGACATATCGACAACACCTGCCGTCATCACAACTGCTGCCTATAAATGTAATTACATCCACTTTGTTATATATATAGATATCGCTGAGATTAATGCTATCACAAAAGCTCTAAAGATATGTGATAGAGTCGCCAGCTGTAAATGTGGTTGGGGTATTAGATTCTTTGAGCGCTCTTAAAGACATGAACATCATGTATCCAAACCACCTAGGATTATATATTATTTTAGGGGTAATAAACAAGCTAAATTACTTTGGAAGATCAGAGCATTTTCTATGGTCTCTTGGCCAAATATAAAAGAAGCTCTTACACTTCCAGACTGTGGTAAACCCTTCTTAACTATGTCCGAACTGGTGCGACCACTAAAGAGGCCGACACTGTGGGATAACAGCTCTCCAAATAAACTGTAGACCATAAAGAATAAAGTAAAGCCATGGGACATTTCTAGTTGCAGTAAGCACAGAGAGGAAGTCATAGAGAAATGAGGAGAAAATCTTAAATTAAAACGCAGTTCTAAGTGAAACTCCTAGCTGAGCACACCTCCCTGAAGAAGACCTGCAAAGTCGGGTCAAAAATGTTGGCTTTTAATAAAATAGTTTTGCCACTATTTAGTCTATTTATGACCGCCACCCCGGACTATTTCTTTATTTAAATTAAAATTATATCTTTTCTCTCAGAAGATGGATATCTGAAACCTTGTATTGTATTGTATACCATATTGTATTTGCTTTCTTTTATTATTATTATTTATTATGCACAACTAGTAGATATAACTATAAATAAACTTAATTAATAGCGTTGATTACCGGTACAGGTTTTACGCCTTAACTTTTTTTTTTTTTTACTGGGGAACTCCCAACCCAACATTACTGGCATACGGGAGGGGGGGGGAGAGGAGTGTTGTTCTAGAGGTAAAACCAAATCTATTCTAAGGGGGTTGTTCTAAAGGTACAACCAAACCTGTTAAAACCAGAGTGGGAGGGTCGAGTTTCATTCTGTAAGTCCGCCACGGAATAAAAGTCAATCCTTCCGATGTAGGATTCGAACCGGCGTCGCTAGACACGAAGATCTTAAAACAGGCAACGCTCCAACACACGGTCACCACGACCTCAACTTCGTAAAAACCAATGAACCAACCCAGCGACAGTAACCAACGGTTTCAACGGTACCGGACCAAAGGCCTTCACTGCAATTATATCGTATGTAGTCCTCTTTTAGCAATCGTTGAGTCTTCAACGGAGGTCAAGGATATTACGGCCTCTGTTCCATTTTAAAAGATACCAATTTATTTGCTATTGTCTACCAAATGACCGTGAAATAGCCGCGGATTTTCCCAGAAATTCCACGAAATTCACCAGGACCACATAATGTAGCTACTCCTAAACATAATTTATTTTCTTAATAGAGGGATCAATTGAATGCTCTTGCATACATTGTATTAGCGAATACGATGTTATTCTTGAATAAAGTCGGATAACATGTTGATTTATAGTGGGTGGTATCGGTCTTTTGAGGAGATCAATTGTTGCATTTTACGAGTTGAATTCGATCGCATTTTAAGTAAAATATTTGTTGAGCATATTTTGATATAAAATATTTGGTGTTAAATTAATTTTATTTTTATGTTTAAAACTAAACTAAAAATTATTATTATAGTGGAAACTGATTTCTATCTACTCAATATTATTTCTACTCAATTGAAATATGATAATGTTAACTAATCATTAATTCATCTTATAATACTACAGAACTGTTTTTGTTGAATTTAGAATTAAAGAATATATATATATTTTTTTTTTTTTGCACGATGCCTACAGGCCTGTAAGGACATTTATAAATCCTCAAGTAATAAATGGCTTTATAATAAACTTGTTTATAAACGGATTAAAAAAAAAAATACTGTGGTCTTACATTTTTAATCTAATAATTTTTATTTCAAAACATCTTAAGTCGTATTTCATTCAGAAGGGTCTGTATTACCATGGAATTTAAGTAAATTCTAAGATTATGTTTGTAACATTATCATGGTTTTTTAACCACCTTAAGCATGTGGTTATTAAATTATTAATCTGTTTAAATAGTGATTGTTGTTATTTATCCTCATTAAACCAAGGCAGGATAAATTGGATTATGCAACTTTGCTCTTCATGTTCAACTAATTTACAAAAACGATGTCCTTTTTAATAAAAAGACATGCTTAGCGAATAATATATTTGTATTTCTTTATTTATTCATGAGATTTACAACTGTTTCTATGTAAAAATACACCCAGTAAATGCGCAATAATAGATTAAATTTCGATCTATATATCTAAAACAATTGGGTTTATTTTATTAATATTACAATAGAGTCGAAAAAAATTTGAAAGTGATTGTTGATCACTTTCAAGTAAATTGAAACCAATACTTATACCCCAACCTGAAGAAATAATTCGTAAATATTAAATTTGTTTTATAAAAATCATATGATGACTTCAGGGATAATTTTGGCATGTTCATACTTTTTTTACACGACAAACAACCTATTTATAGACAGTTAATGTCACAGAAACCTATAAAACAAATAAAACGTTTTTTCTTAAGATTAAGGCAATTAAACTTCCATTTTGCTTTAGTCTTAATCACATCTATTACATCTGACTTTTCTGGACAATTCCCCCTTCCCTCTGAGAATCCTTATATTTACTTGACTTTGTAATGTGGCACCAATTGTCAAAAATTACAATAATTGTCATATCTATTTAAATATAATACTTTTTACTTTACTTACATTTGGAACTGAAAGTAGTCTGGTGTTGGTTGGTGTGATGATAGACAGAAAGTGAATGTGTAAAATCAAAAAGTATTATATTTAAATAGATATGACAGTAATTGTAATTTTTGACAATTGTTGCTACATTGAAAATTCAAGTAAATATAAGGATTCTCTGAGGATAGGAAAGTTGTCCCGAAACGTCAGATGTGATTAAAAAAGACTAAAGAAAAATGGAAGTTTAATTGCCTTAACTTAAAAAAAAATATATATATAAACTGAAGCTTCCTAGAAAAAGAAAAACAAGAAGATAAATAAAATGTTTTTAATTGTATAAACTATTTGCTATCATTATAAACTGTTAGTCATCAAAGAATGTGGAGTCATTTTTTCAAATTATTGAGATAGTACTTCATTTATTTTCACTGATAAAGGTGCGATCATATTACAATGGTCGGACTTGTTATTGCAATCAATAGCTAAAAATAGTTGTAGTATGAATAATTAAACTATTGTACAAAAACAATGAACTGTACCCTATAGTATAGATTGACAAATGAATTAGTATTTAATTTATGTTTTTTATTTATCTATAAACGATACTAAAAACAAATAGTTTCATTTGAAATATTGGTGGCTGCTAAATATAAGGGCAGAGAAGTAGTGTCTTGGGGTTTATGTGTATGGGGAGTCCCTTAACATTGCGGGATCACCGGCAATGATCAAGCAGATCAAGTAGCCATTATGGCAAGAAAGGCAGGAACAACTCCGATGGAATCAATCAGTCAAGTCTCTTTAGAGGACATTATAAGAATACCTAAGAAAGATATTTGGACAATTTGGAAACATAAGTGGGAGGAAAAAGAATCAAAATCAAGGAAAATAAAACCTCACTGTTCAAAATGGAAAACCTCCTATCAGTCCTCCAGGAAAGAAGAGACAGCTCTCTGAAGATTAAGAATTGAGCATGTGAGTTCTCGCATACCTACCTACTAAGAGGACTTGATCCTCCGACCTGCGAGAGTTGCCCTGTCCAAAGTACCGTAAAACACATTATACAAACTGTCATATATATTTGAAACTGTTAGGAAAAAGTTGAACATGTCACGAAGCCTAAAAAAAATCTTTAATGACAGTAAAATAGCTGTTAAAAATCATTTGAATTTCAAAAAGAATAATTTTCCATAAAAAAATGTCAATAAAAGGTTTTGCCAATGATCCTATAAGATAGGCAACAAAAAATATAAATAAATAAACAACTTGGTAAAAATAAATCTCTTAAAAAATAGCAGATAAAAAACTTATTGAATTATTGAATATATCTTTTAATTATCAGAAGTTTTACAATTCATTAAAATATTAAATCCATATCTTAAAAGTACATTTCAATTAATTCTACAAGATCTTCGGCGAAGGTTAAATTAATTTATAAGTTTAATATAAGAAAAAAAAATCGAATCTAATTTTTAAAAAAAGTCGAAATAAAAAATAAAATCAATTAAAAAAAATCAAGATACAGATAGGTCCCATTACCCTTACTTAATTAATTACACATACAAGTGATTAGATTGAAATACAATAATCAAACAGAAAAATCTTTAACAATATTGGGATCTCGAATCAATAGAATCCGGGTCATGAAAAAAATAAATAAATTGTTGATAAAATAATTTTGGCTGCATATTTTTCACCATTCTTTATTATTTTTTGCCATTATCAATCCATTAATTTATCTTGTATGCAACAACTACATAATAGTACGACTAGTTGTGTAGTTGTTGGACACAACATAGACTGGAAGCCAAAAACTACTTAAATTTGGTAGCAAAATATAATAAAGAATGGTGAAAGATATACAGCCTAAATTATTTTATTAGCTAATTGGAACTTCACCTTCATCAAAATGATAAATAGATTATGGTTTTTAGGTACCTTGTTCGACTCAATATAACGCATTCTTTTAGAGTGATTTAATAAAAGTATATTTCAAACACACAATAAAAATGTATTTTTTATCACCTAGATGAAAATCCTCAAAATAGTGTGTGATTAAAAAATGTTTTCAACCTCTGGTACTAAAATGTTTACTAAATGTCACAAGAAGAAAAAATAAGTAAAGAAAAATTGATATTACTGGAATAACAATAACAATGAATTCATTAAAATAGATTTTTGTAATTATTTTATTTACTTTAAGGGCACGTATCAAACACAACGACATCACATTTATTTATGTATTGCATTGAAAATGTTTTGTAAAAAACACTATGTTATAATTTTTAAAATAGAAATCAGACACTGGGGCAGTAAGTTACTTTTCTGGATAGTTTTACTGACACTATACCTTAGTTATGAGCCGTAAATAATATATATATATATATATATATATATATATATATATATATATATATATATATATATATATATATAATAATATATAATATATATAAAATGCTTCATCGAAAACAAGTTAGAGGGGAAAATGAACACTGATAATATGTTAACCTGTTAATTCGAATTTTTAAATTCTGGAATTCACAAAAATTCTAATTTTAAGGGAGATCTCAAACAATATTTTGTCAGCTGATTGCAATATTTCTTCTGGATGGGAGAGATAATTACAATAAAATACATAGATGAATAATGTAAGAGAAATAAAAAAAAAAAAAACTACCACAAACAAATGATCTATCCGGTATTAATTCCTATTAATTATTCTATAATAATGTATATAATTGTTTCAGAAGCGTTTGGAATACCTCCAGAAACGTTGACAAGTTCAAATCCCTGCCAGCAGAAAGAGCCTCGCTGATTTTTAGTCAAGTGTCTGGAACTATATCATTAAGATGAAAAGAAACCGATTGTAACTGTACAGATTGCACTTGCGGGATATCCACTGTTGGGACTAGATCGGGAAGGCTGTCATCCGGGTTTGCTCTACACGAAGGCGATGCTACAGTCAGTGGAGCAGGCTGCGACAGTGGCTGCCCGGCTGTACCCCCCTCCTTAGCACCATCTCTCCCTGCTCTTCCCATCTCTCTCTAAATATATAGTCATATAGAATGGAAATCAATTTTTATTTTAATAAATGTGAGTAGTTCTTGTAAGTATGATATAGTAATAGAGATATTTTAGAAAACCTCAATTATGTTTGTATTTATTAATAATGATGTTAAAGATCCAAAAACTGGTCCTATTATATAGTTCACTTGTATGTGAAATTGAAAATGAATACATGGTTGTTATCCTTCATTAGGCTTAAATAATTGACCCAAAAAACAAAAAATAAAAACTCTCGTTCAACTCGGCCTATGCACACCCAGTTCAAAGTCATAACCTGCACCATTATAATATATGAAGGGTCTTGGGTTCAGTATTTTGTAAGTACAGTTTCAAAGCCAAAGGCTGTACTGGAAGATGATTGGGCTAGAATCTTGCTCAACCGTCAGGTTTTCCCCCTTAATTAATTATTTAACTGAGATTACCCAATTTATAGAGGCTGGATGTGCCTAAGGAGAGTCTCCCGACCCCAGGCTAATAATTGATCCACGGCTAATAGAGCAGAACAAATAATTACCTGCCATCAGCCGGATCGAAACCAGAGAAATAGAGCTTATGAAGTCAGTATCTTACCTACTGATCTACCCAGCACCCTGATAAAGAGATAATGATGCTAAAATTAATTAAATGGATTTTTTTTTTTATGAATTAGGAATAATACAAAATATAGGATTTATGATTAATATAAAATCGAAATATTTATAGTTAGCAATATACGGGGAGGGGGTTGGCCGAGCGGGATAACGTGTGCCAAAAACAAGATGTTCGGTAACCTGGCAAACTAAAGTTTAAATGATAGAATGATTTCGCGTTCAGGTCATGATGGCAGGGGACTTTTAAGTCCGGTACTAACACTCCTTTTAATTTTATTCGGCATAAAAAATGAACTGTTATGAGCAAGCCATTTTTTTTTCTCATAAATTATGTTTTGATAGCCACTTTCAAATGGAATAATTTTCGGCACGTAGCTTAGTGTAGCTAATTTTTATTTTCGTGTATACTTTGATTTTTTACGCTGTTAAAAGAATAAAAACTATAAGGCGTACTATATATAATTTTTTCTATACTTATTTATTCATAAACATGATATTTCAACCATAGAAGCAATTAGTTCTCTCATACTTTAATTTAAGATTTAAATTTATTCAAATTTAAATTATTTCACTCCAATCGTTTGGTCTAAAGCAAACACCTTAGTTTTTATTTTTTATTTAATTTAGTATAGACAGTTAGAACATTAATCTAGTTTATATAAACCAGAAATCTGTTACATTCAGCAACAGTCAACAGGCATGATTCGTTCGGAGTTTTTCACAAGTTGTAATATTGAAAATTCCCAACAATGTTTTTGAAGGGTTTACTCTGAATATTATATCAGTTAAATTTAGATTTCTCAGCATAAAAGGCTTTATATATATATATATAAAGCAATAATATATAGGGGGTCGTGTTAGGGCTAAGGCGCTTGCAATAGGTAATCAAAGTTAAGTAACGTCAACGTGTTTAGTACTTGGATGGGTGACCGCCCGATTTGGGTGACCGTTCACCAGGGAAATCCTTGCTGCCCGAGACTATCCCCCCTCCTGGGTACGTGAGGCCCGTCAGCTTACTGGAGGCAACTCATACGGACCGGGCGTAGGACTGATGACCCTACCTCGTGAACTTAAATCAGGAATCGGATATGGTTTACCAGAATGTAAGTAGACCCCCTGCAGTTTGGTCCATGAAAGAAATTTGGTCTGTTTCGATGAAAGAAATAAAATAGGTTCATGCGCTTGCTGAGTCTGAGCAGCCATAATCCATGGATCTAGACTGATTTGTCATTGTCTTTGAACCCAAGTGAGTCTGTGAGAAGGATACTGCCAGATCGGCCCCAAAGGAATTGGTTATGGAGCTACGGGAGGCACACCGCTGCACAATCGCTTATAGCAATGTAAGGTTGGGTGCAGGCTCTCTGTGCTCCCGCAAGCAATATACGTACGTAAGCAATGTACCCTTGTAGAGCCGCAGCGCCATGGGGTAGGTTATTGGCGAACGCAACTCTGTTTTTCAATAATTTGATAACTCTGCATTTTACTGGTAGATCACAGAAATACTACAGTCTTTTTTAAGTGTAAGCGTTTCAGCATCCTGATAGTAAAATGTCATCTATTGATTAGTTACACTTTCATGAAATAATTATAAAAATTTACATTTGGTTGAAATATTCTTCGCGAATGCTGTTGTTCATAAAGTCTTTGACGGATATAAAATAAGTCGGAAATATTTGAATGGAATGAACAGTTGAGTTTTGTATATTGGTCGGTGCACTCTGTGGTATTCCGATTATTTATGAGGTGGTGGAACAAGTCTGTTTCCTGGAATAAGTATTTTAAAGTGAAATATTGACGAAGAAACAAGTAATCGCAGAATACACGAATTAATCCATAGTTGGACAATTAATCAAAAAACAAAATAAAATTGGGGTCTTAAACTACTATAAAACTGTGATATTCAAATAATGTACAGGTTTTATGACCATAACTACTTATAAATGAATAAAATCAAGGAGGTATCACCAACGAAAAGAATGGTGAAGTCAGTTCAACTCGGTATGTCAACAAGAGATACAGAAGTGTTTGGGAAATCCTAAGTTTGATCCAACGAAACAGTTCAGCTTAGATTGCTTAAAATAAAAAAATATGTATGGCTAAAATATGAAGCAATCAAAGTTAATAAAGCCAATACAGACCGTTGGCATGCAGATAGTTGCGACATCAATCAGTTTGACGAGCTTCATGAGTTAGTCGCCTTTCTGCACTTCGTGACCCTTATGCTATAGGAATTCGTTAATATATATTAACGATATTACCGTTCCGTGTTTTTTTTTTTAAATTATAGTTTTACAGTTAAAGCTGAATTTCGAATCCAGATGGTATTAGAAAACTAATTTGTTCTACCTTCAAAATGCAATAATATAATTATTTTTTAAAGAATTCTTGAAAGAAATTAGTCGACTGTTCAACATATCATGGGTGATAAATATTTTTTCTTGTCTTTTATGCCAACGTTTCAACTTAAACATGTGGGTCATATTCAGGGCGTGGTTTGAGCATAGAGGGTGTTCAAATACTGTAGAGTGCTCAAACAACGCCCTGAAGATGACTCACATGTTTGGGTTGAAACGTTGGCATAAACAAAAAATATAAAAAATGTATGTTTCATATTTAAGCCAACTATGTATGGCTTGTTAAAAACACAAATAATTGTAATTATTCAGAATCTAGTTTATTATTAGCTGTTTTGTTTAGCTCCGTTTCTTCACCCGCAGCTTTACTGACAATCAGTGGGTCCGATGTCGGGAAGAACACTGGTTGTGGCATAATCGGCGTGAAGGAGAGGAGTGCCCAGCGGCATCCCTTTCCGTCTCAATTTTACTATATTTTTAAGCATGGGAATCCCTTATTCCCTTAGCTTCTTTCGAGCTTCGAAAGCCTGTAAATCGGGGTTGTTAATCGTAACCATATCTTGTATGAGTGTGTTAGTATGTCCACGTAAATCTTTTGTAGTTTTTCCATATATAGTTGTTAACTATTTGCACGTTCAGATCTGTATGTAAATTAATGTTTGTGACGTACGATGGAGCTGTAGTTACAGTCCTAAACGTTTTTAACTAAAAATTAATGACTACATAGGAACTCACTACAAAAAATTTCACAATAACTTGCATGGACACACAAACACCGGTTCAAGCAATGCTCATAATTAACGTGCCCAATAACACCCGTTAGATGCTTGAAAAAAGCTGGATGAGGGGCATCCTTAAACAACCACAAATAATAAACTCAAAATAAAAAGATATGCGAAGGAGCAATTTCCACACCATCAAATTCACTGGTAGTGGTTCAGCAATACTTTGCTGAAAGATATAAGTAATAAATAAGCATTATAAAAAAAATTATTTAGTTGTTAAGGTTTATATAACATAACATTATATATTAAAAACAAATAAACAATTATCGACGGATATTCTAAAAAAAACTAAATCGATCTTTTTTTTCTATATTGTATATGGATATGTAGATAGACATAAAGTTTCTATCTACATAAAATATATTTTATAGTTCCATTGTAAATTTTCTAAATTTATTTTTATGAATTCAGTTTTTTTTTTTTAAAGTAAATGATTTTGTATGTGTTAAGTTAATTGATTGTATATAACACATTCGTAACCAGAAGGCATTTGTAACAATCAACTGAAGGGCGTCCATTACATAAATACATTCCAAATATCACCCCATAAAACAATAATACACTAAAAAGCACGCATTATAAACCAACACAAATCCTACCTGAACTAACCCAACTACCAATACATAAATAGATCCTACTCAAAAACGACAGATGCATGGTGATTGCGAGGGACTAACTACTCAAGCATTCAAACACATTTTAAACGACTGCCACTTACATGAAAACAAAATATCTTTAAATCAAGGGAACACTGCCTCTCCCCGAACCACTATATAATTAACTATATAAAAAATACAAGAAGCAGTTTAAGAAATTCATCAACAAGATAGATTTTTTATAATTATTGTTTTATAGATTTTTTCTTACTTTCTCTCTCCATTTTAGTTATACATTAAATTTTATTTGTATTCTTCTATTTTTGTTTATCGCAAGTCTTTTTATCTTTAAATTATCTTTAAGATTTAAAATATTATATATTGTTTTAATTTGTTAAGCTTAAATTTCTTCAGGTTTGATTCTAAACAATAATTCCATCATGAAAATATTTCTTAAAAATGTCATCCATAGAGAATAAAATAAACATCCTGTTTACTAAATTATATGTCAATTGAAATATTGCAGTAATAACCTGTACTCAAAGTTGATCCTTAAAATATCGTGGACAATTGTTTATATTAAACTTTTCTATTTTAAACACACATTTAAATTTGTTGATAATAATTCTGAAATGGACTGACTCACCTATGGTATCCCAGAAATTAAACGGTGTTTCCGACATTTTCCCACCTGATCTTTCACCTCAGTATTTTTATTTCATTCATAACACTGTATTATTTTCTCTAGCTGTGAAACATAAAAACAAAATAAAACATAATAAATATCCTTGATCCTTAAGGAAATATAGCGGAATCACTTAACACTTCTTAATCTTTTCTTGTTTTGTATGCAAGTGTGATCTTCATATAGCCTATAATTATCGAGAAATAAAAATAAAAATTCAGAAGTAAATATGATGTTTTCAAACCATTGTAATGATGTTTCCCTTGCGGATGATAGATGAATTATAATACACCATTTTAATTTCTAAAAGGATAGCAGAAGTGTCCGAAGGGATCCAACAAATTTTAGACGTTATTTTGTGAGTAAATTCATGGAATAGTGATCAAAAACACCTGTCTATTGAACAGGTATTGTCTCGAACGTTCATTTAGGTGTGAATAACGGTTAAAATGGGTTCTTGGAAGCCTCCTACCTTTGGACAGTATCAAGAATGCAGCGGTAATTTTTTCATTGTCATTTTCTATATGAATACGGTGGATGATATTAATTATGGCTGCATTATGAAATTAAGGCTGCAAGGCGGATGCATAGAGGCATGTACGTTAAAAGTATGTGATTATTTTCGCAATATCACAGTATGGAACAGAGAAAGATAAATCAAACGATACTATTGTACAAATGTCTTTTCATAGACACAGACATTCCATTTTGGTTGGGGTGGTGGACGACTATAATAATATTAGTTCTGTATGGCCTGACTCGGAGGAAGATTCTTGAAACAATTTTCAACAAAAAAGTTCATTTGATGCTTAGTCCGATTCATTTCGAAAAGGAGACCAATTTCATGTTTTTCTTAAGGTGATCACGTTTTTATTGAATAAAAAGGAATCGTTCAAAAACTGTTAAAAATAATTAAATTCTAAGTACACTGTAGTATAGTTGACAAAAGTTTCTGGAACTTAAATAAATTTACTAATATCAATGCTAAAAAGAACTTTCATCAGAAAATCTAACGCATTATGCCGAATTCTTTCACGAATCGGAATTACAGAGATAAGCTGCTCGTGTATGGGTACTGTAACTGCAGCAGTACAACGGCCTTATAAGACCTGAACAACTATGACCTCTGGTTTATGCCATTTCGTGTATGTTATAGGGCCCTAAATGCATGCAAGTTTTCGTTTGGATAACTTGAGCCATATCGAAATTATGACAATTTTTGTGATTTTCAGAAGAAAAAAAAATTAAAGCCTCTGCCCTGAAAATCTGAGACAATTTTTTTTTTTTTTCGATTCCAGTGAAAATTGGTCATTGAGGGTTTATCGAGGGACGAAATACAAATCTATACTTTGTTCTTCCTTAAAAAAATATTTGAAACCACTTTACTCCTACGGCCGCTACCAATTCTTTCATTTCGGAGATAATTGTTATAAATTTTGATGATTTTTTAATTTTTATTTTTTAGGGAATTCAGAAAGCTTTCAAATAAATATTGGTATTATCTATAAAAAAATGTATATTTTTTGAGTTATTCGCAAATAAAATACTGAATTCATCATAAAAATATATGCAGCTTGTTTTCGAGAAAGTATGTCATATACTTAAATTATAAAGGTTTCAAGGGGAAGCTTATACAAAACACTTCTAAATATCATTGCGATGTTGTCTCAAAATTTCAAAGAAATCGGTGAAAAACTTTCGGAGATTAGCTGTTTTGAACAAACTACCATTTATTATCATTGATTTTAGTGAATTTGAGCACTGTTTTCTCAAAGATAAATTTATTTATTTTATGATGGTGTAGATAGAATTTAACTATCTTCAACAGTTTTTGAGTAATTCCTTCTAATTCAATAAAAACTGTGACCACCTTTTAAAAAAACACAAAATTGTTCTTAACTCCTTTTTCGTTCGGAATAGTAGTCCAGTCCAATTATACATGTCAGCTTACAAAAGGTCGGGTAGTTTAAATTTCTTTTTCAAATCGTTGGGTACTATAAAAAATCCAAATTTCCGCCCTTGAAAGCCTTGTGAGTTGGCTACAGTGCTCCAAAAACCACTGAAATATCGAACTTTATTTGCTTTACGCTAAATATTTCCTTTTTAGAGCAATATAGATAAAAATAGTTAAATTCAATCTTAAACAGCTTGAAACTATCTAACATTTTTGTATATAACATTTTTTTCTAAGCTCAACAGGAAGCGAACTAAAGCGGACTCTACTACATCATTAATTGCTCATAGATGACATAGTTACAATGCTATAATGACTGTATAAATATTTCATTGTTTAACGATTAAATATTAATACAATGATTTAATTGCCAATTTTCGTTATACCTTTACCCATTTTGATAGCTCGATAGTTCGCTTCCTGTTAGTTTAAAAAAAAAGTCATGTACAAAAATGTGTGATAATTTTAAGCTGTTTAAGATTAAATGCAACTATTTTTTATCGTTATCGCATTAAAAAACAGATATTTAGCCTAAACCAAAAAAAAGTTCGAAATTTCAAAACGATATTCTCGCTTCGCCTCCTTTACATTGTATTGGGAAGGTTGAGGGGACGATCACTATGCCTCTTTCATTGTTGGTGGAAGATCTCATGTTCACAATGTTCACATAATGGAATCCCAAAATGACCGTTTGCGTTCGGAAATAGACCTGTAGTGACTGATCCGTCTAGTAAGGCCTCAACCTCTACTTCCCATCATTTTCAACTATACGGATTAAGAAGGGCTAACTTGTTCGCTCGACTTTAAAAAGCAACATTGACTGAATAGGTAGTAAGCCCGTTTACTTGTCCGCTCCACACTTTTCCCACCTATCCGAATTCCGTCTTTTTACCATAAATACAGACTGAAGCCAGAACCCTACAGATTTCCCATTCTCGATATTTCTGTTTACGTGGATTTCTGTTTACCCATAACTCCGTTATTTTTAATCAGATTTCGTTATTTATTCGCTTTATGCTATCACTACTAAATATACTGATGATCAAGGCATAGAATAATAAATGAAAAAAAAAGAGAAACCAACTAAATATACTACATTATCTATATAACGATAATTTCTATTTATTCATCAACCAAAAATAAAATAAAATTTGCGATGACCTATGACCTCCTGTCCTACAGTATCCTTTAATAATACGCCAATTATCCCTGTTGAAAAAATCCGATACCTTGGACTCCACTTGGACAAACGTGTAACTTGGAATCCTCATACCAGACTGAACGACAAAAAACCACTCGACGTTTCCGACTACTCCAACAGACTAAGCCATCGAATTCCTCTGGTATCCAATCCTTACAATCCAAAATCCTTCGGAAAATCCTCAATGCTCCTTACTTTGTGAACAATAAAATAATCCATAACGACCCTACTGTTCTTTATGTTTCCGATTTGACCCAATTCAGATACCTTTCCTTACAGAATAAACTTCAGAACCATCCGAACCCTCTTGTTTCTAACCTTGCTTCCTGTTAGATCCTTGATAATCCTCTGAGGCGTCTGAAAAGAAGATGGCCTCGAGATCTCCTATTGTAAATACTTTTTTTTTTAGAATAGTACAAGTGAGTAGTTTCTCATCAAGTGATTTCATGTTATTATTTTCTGTTATCAAATTTACTATATGTATTTTATTTATTAATACAGTTGTAAATATCATAAATAAATAGACAAAAAAATTGAGATGTGTTAATTGCTTTGAAATGGGCCAATTCTGTTGACGCCTTCTTGGCGTCCCATCGCAGGATGTAGATCAGCTCAGCATGAACAGCACTCTTGGCCACCGCCAATCGTCGTGGGGTGTTCTAAGGGTGTCTTGTGCGATTAATGATTTATGTCCATGGGTTCATGTTATCTAACAAGTTATCTCACGTTTAGTACCAATTTGCATATTTGCATTTATTTTTGTAATTTGATCTATTATTTGTGATAATATTTTATATTCCTTGCACAGATAATTGAGTACAATTAGTAATGATAAAAACGAAAAACGTATAAAATGTGAAAATCTGATGAAAAATAACGGAATTGTGTAATTATTACCAAAAGAATCTAGTTTGGGACCGCTGTGCGGAATATTGAGCGGACTCGCTACAGGTTTAGTCAAATTCACTTCTACAAAAATCCAGAGCGGAGCCGGTCCAAGTGAGCGCGTGTTTTTAGGCTAAATACGGATAGGGGCAGGGAAATACGGAGCTGACTAAGAGAGCGCCCTGCTCTAATCTTTAGTTTATCAGGTTGTCTTGTAACGCGAATTAACGAACTCGTACAACAGTAAAGACTTTGAAATTTACCTTTATTGTAAAATATAAAGTTACACAGACATAACGTTATTGATACTTCTTACAAACTAGCCTTGTGAGGCCTAAACTAATGTTACATCTCTGACTTCTAAACTTGGAATTGTCTATAGAATATATTGGAGCTCAATGTATAGGAAATGATAAAGGAGTGGATGGCTATTATTTAATTATTCCCGTGGGAAAGTGTTTTTTTTTGTTGAAAGTAATAATGCACCAAGCACATGCTAACTATATATTTTTGGGACAAATGAGGGCGTTTCCGGCGCGGATGTTAGTTTTCGGCTCAAGGTACAAAAGCAGGTATCTTTTCTCGGACAACACTATGAGCAACCACGTTGTAGCCATAAAGTGTAGGAGGACTATCAGCATCTCCTGGAGAATGACAGCATAAATCTATCAATGGTTAAAGCAGGTCACTTCTGGGTATATCGCTTAACTTTGGGAAAAGATAACCGTTGCCACATGTCGGACGTCTCTTTGAGACAAAGGAACTAACAATATAGTGAAGAAAAAATAGTAATAATAACTATAGCTATTTAACTCGAGTTTTGCACAAGTGTTAGCTCACTCGGCCTTGTTAGCTCATTCCCCGTCCCGGTCTCTACTGAAAATGACCAGTTGGAGGTTTGCTTAAGTCTTAGAGCGAGCGGAGTTCAAAGCAGCAGTGTAATTAAACCTAATTATCGCTTTGACTTTTACTGAAAAAAATTTTCACGATCGCTATATTTACCCTTACTATATATTACATATATACGTAAGTGAAAGTAAAAATATTTTAAAATCGCGATATCTCTACTAATAGGGCTTTGATTTCGATGAAACTTCTTTCATTTTTTAGGCAATTTAAATATCTTTGAAACATTTTATTACAATATCGACAAAAAAGCGTATACTTTTTGAGTTATTCGGAATTTAATTTTATCATCCCTCGTAACTTTTTTTCCAGCTTCTTTTCGTTGAAGTATGTTATATAGATAAATTTAAAAGGTATGGAGAAAATTACTTTAGCGAAGTTTCATTGAAATCGGTACATTCGTTTAGGCGCTACAGTCTGTAGGAACGCAGGTTTTTCTGCATTTTTTTTCTCCTTTATTAATTTATCAAATTCTTTCAAAAGTTATATGTAGCATTTTTTTATAACTCTGAATAATTCGAAATGGTTAACTTTTTAAAATAAACCATATTAAAGGTACTTTAGAGGAAGACATATATGAACATTGGGCATTTAAGCTCTGTAAAGTGACATCAACGGGGATAAGACCTAAATGATATTAAAGACCACTTAATTATACAATGATACACCGAGTTTGATCAAAATCGTTAGAGTCGTTTTTGAGAAAATTGTAAAAATGTGTTTCAGCGTTCATATAAAGTGGCACTTCCGGTTAGCCGATTTTAACGAAAAAGTTGCTGTCACATCCGGCCCATATACAAACCTTAAATACTTAATATCAGTTTCGTACTACTTTTCGTTTATGAGCTAGACTGTTAACACACACACACACACACACACAGACCATTTTGCGACACTTGGTTATTTGAACTCAGGGGACCTCAAAACATGTATCTCTGTTGAAAACTGAGATTCGATAATTTTCACGATCGCAATACTTACTCTTACTATACATTACATATATACGTAAGTGAAAGTCAAAAATATTAAGAGGTTTGCCGAATTCATAAATCACCATCTAAATAAAGTAAGGTTATATTGGCTACAAGTTATCAATCCCCAGCTATTCCTGGAATCCTATTTCCAGCCTGATAATGATATCTTGGCCTAACCGTCAAAGTGGAGTACTCTAGTAAGACACTTGTACACTGGTACCAACTTTAATGCATTTAATAAATTTCAGCAGGTCTTAATTGAAAAATGAAATTTATATTTCCATTTAAACGCCTATTCATCCCTTTTTTCCAGTCCGTTGGTGTTCCTCAAGGTAGTATCCTAGGTCCTATCCTCTATACAGTTTATACAGCTGACATCCCTACCTGTCCCAACACTGTCATCACCACATATGCCGATGACACATGTATCCTATCAGTAAACAATTACCCAGCAATTGCATCCCAAATTCTTCAATCACACATCATAAATCTAGAAGAATGGTGTCAAAACTGGAGAATTAAAATAAACTCCAATAAATCCCACCAAATTACCTTTAACCTTCGTCGTAAACCAACGACTTCCTGTACAGTTTCCTTTAACAATACTCCACTTACCCCTGTTGAGCAAATCCGATACCTAGGACTCCACCTGGACAAACGACTAACTTGGAATCCTCATACTAGACTGAAACGACAAGAAACCGCTCGATGTTTCCGATTACTTCAGCACTTATTAGACAAACGCTCTAAAATTCCCATTAATTACAAAAGACTTATATACTTGACTATAATAAGACCTATTTGGACTTACGGAGTTGAGCTATGGGGCTCCACTAAACCATCGAATTCCTCTCGCATCCAATCCTTACAATCCAAAATGCTTCGTAAAATCCTCAATGCTCCTTACTTTGTCACTAATAAAATTATCCATAAAGATCTTAATGTTCCTTATGTTTCAGATCTGGCCCAATCCAGGTACTTATCTACATAATAAACTACAGAATCATCCCAACCCTCTCGTTTCTAACCTTGCTTCCTCTTCAATTGCTGATAACCCTCCGAGGCGTCTGAAAAGAAGATGGCCCCGTGATCTCCTAATGTAGTCATATCATTAGAGTGCTACCATTGGGTTAATCAGCAAGTGTATTCATGTCACTATATCTATTATGTCCAAATTTACTTGATGTATTTATGTAATACAGTTGTAAATGCCATTAAGAAATAAAAAAAAAAATTCCATTTAAAGCCATTCTCCATTTCTAGGCCCTCAGGTCCCTGGGTATTTATTTGGTACCACTGCCTCATTCACCCACCACTCTGAAAGAAATCAAGCCGAGAAGGAACTCTACTACTATGTCTTGCAACAGATGTTGGAGAGTTTGCAGTTATAGATTAAGAGACTTCTTACATACAATTTTCGTGTGTTTTTTTTTCATTTCGGAAGCTTCAAACTTGGCTGTAAAAATGTTCCTAATTTTATATTAGCGAGGGAATATATTTATTTTTTGCGATTTTGGCATTAAAATTATAATGAATTTTACAGTCTTGAAGAAGTTCTCGCCCAGAGATTCATCGTCAGCAGAATGTTTTAGACAATGAAGACATTAATTCTGAATTGAAAGAATGTGTCTCACAATTGATAAATGAAGGTCTTCTGAATGGTTGTATTGAAGAAGATTTTTATGGCTGAAATTAACTTGATGAGATAGATAGAGAAATAGTAGTTGAAAGTTTTCAAGTAAGAGAAATATCAGAAAATAATAAATGATAAATAATGATAATGATAAATGATTACCCTTTTTGCTCAAAATTTTCGTAGACTATTTCTTCAAACATGATTTCTAACTTGAAGGTATATTTTTTCCTTATTGCCTAGAATTTTCAATACAATTTGTATCTGATTATTGTGAAATTGTAGTTATTAAAAATTGTAGTTATTATAATATTAAAAATAATAGATTTATATTGAAATTAAATTTATCGAAAAACGATATTTATAATCACTGTTAATTTTTAATTTATTTTGAATCTCATTTTATTATGTATCTATCTGATCACTATTTTTTTACCAAAACAAAATATCAATACTGAAATGAACTCTTTTGAAAATCGAAGATATCCACGATAATCGATCACATACTGGGCAAAAAAAAATATTCGACAGTGATTGAGTAAAAGAATTGTGTAAAACATAATGAAAACATAGAAAATCAATCTTTTGTCGTGTCCATTAAATCATCGATATGATTTTGCTGTTGATTAGTAATATATAGTAGTCCGTGGTACATACCCCTTTTTACCACATTATTAACATCCGCTTGAAGCTTCGTAAATAGTTTCATCTTATTGGAACTATTTCATTTACGAAAATTCTCGGAATTGGGGCGTATTCAATCTGGATATCGGTAAACTTTGTCTATTCAATTAGGTACTTAAAACTCTTAAATAACCATTCGCTCTCCACTTGAATCGTAGGATAATTTGATCACAAAATCTAGAAAACTGAAGAATGATATTGTAAGAAAAAAATTAAAACAAACAAGAAATCTTATATTCTGATTAATGATTCAAGTATTCGAATTTCAATGGCACTTCCATTCTTTCAGAATTGCTTTGGGAACCTGATCAAATTACAATTTAAATTGATAAACCAACGTCTCTTTGAATACAATTTATAATCTATTTACATAATGTTTCTCAGCGGCAAAACGACTGTCAAATGGTTGTAAATCAGTTTGAAATAATCTGAAGATGCTTGTTGGCACATTAGGCTAGTATGTCAATGCCACTGGCTGGGACGACCTATTTGTGCTTGTTACGAACGCCAGACAGGAATCTACTGCGTTATAGTATTTTGTGTATCGCTGTTTCACATCCCTTCATGTTGAAAAGAGATTGACATATTGTTTAAAATACTCAGTGACTGACAAGGTCATGTTGAAGTAAAGATTAATCGGTAAAAAACCGATAATGTATAGAAAGCAATTTTACCGACATGGGAAACGTCTTTTATACAACATTAGCGGCGAAAAATGTTTTTGTCTAATTATTTATAAAGTTTATTATTATTATAGTTTATATGAAATAAATATTTTCGACTGTTGGCATATAGACATTAAGTAATATTTTGTAAACTCAAATAACTGAGGATTTGACAAATTATTCCTAGGCTAAATCGAAATATTACGGCCCTTGGTTACAGACATATATTATGGTCGGTATTAATAGGGTGTATAAAAAAAAAAAAAAATCCATTTTTCATCCAAATATTTTTATTATTATTTCTATGATATAAAATACAATTAATTCTCAAAGTATAGTCCATTGTTATCTATAGCCATTAGCCATCTTATAGCAGATTGTTCGATCCCACGCAGATACCATTCTTTGAGATGTCTGTCAAAAAATGCAATTTCAACTTCCACAAAATTATCAATTTTTCCCCTTAAAGAAAATGGGCCATGGGTCTAAATAAGTAGTAATCCAATGGTACGAGGTGTGGAATATATGGTGGAAGAGGCAGGAGTTTTTCAATAAATTTTCACAAATTTCTAAACTCTTAGCCACTAGCGGATCCAGGATTCAATTTTGGGGGGGGCTTCAGCCCGAAAGCTTTTTTTTCATAAAAATGGCGATAATTACCTTGGAAAAAAATAAAGAAACTAGCTATCTATATGAAATGGTGTTTAAGTGATTCCTTAAGTCCTTTTAAATGTAATTACACCAATAATAATACTTTAAGAGATAATTTTTTAATATATTTTCCCATAAAACATAGTTATATTTTACCATTTTGGGGGGGGCTTCAGCCCGAAAGCCCCTCCCCCCCCCGTAGATCCGCCCGTGCTCTTAGCTGATTGCTGAGGAATAAGTTTGTGAGAGACCAACCTACTGCTCTTTTTCACCTTTCCCATGGAGAGTAGTTGGCGACTAACAGTATCTTTCGACACACTACAGTCCCTGGCAAATTCGCGAGTACTTGTGGGTGGATTTTACTCAATAGCTTCCATCAATATCTATAAATGGTCACTTGGGACCCTTCTTCCTTTCAAACGTTTTATCTCCGCTGCTATATTATTTTCTAAATAAAGTTATTTTTATGCCATTGCTTTAACCGTAAATTTTTTTTTTTTTAATAAAACATGCAGATTGCAAAATGTTTAATTTAACAAACTATGAATAATAAAAAAAAAAAATTAAATTATGAGTCCTAAATATATTAAAGAGATTGGCTCACTTTTAGTTTGAAAAGACTGTAAGAGAGACTATGCACGAAGTAAAAAAATAGTGTGTACAGAAAAAATGGGAATAGAATTAGACTGAAGGACAGTGTAAGGTATAGTTACAAACTCTGCTCCATCTAAGAAGTGCATTCTATTTCCTTTGATGTTTAAATTTGCATTGGGACACTCTACAGGTGTCATATGTAAAAATACAGAAACTGTCAGAACTGAAGCAAAAAATTAAATGAAAACTACCTACCGCATTTTTTGATTATATTAAATTTACATTTTTATTTTAAATAACCAAATTTATTAAGTTGTATTCACGTTACAAAACGTACCTATTAAAAAAAAAGGTACGCAACATATTAGCTTACGAAATCCGCCTTTCGTCCATTACATAAATACTTTTTATTTATGTTTTTATAATAACAACAAACGTATTAGCGATATGACTCCGACTGACATAGCCAGTAGGATGCAATTGAGATGAAACTGGATGTAAGACCTTTCTTGAATTAAGGGATTAAATAAAAACTGAAGATGCCCTAGTACTATAGGAAGGTACTGTTGGGTGCTATTCTTCTTCACGCTTGAAAAAATATCTTTTCTATAAATAAATAATAAGGAGAGAAAAAAGGAGTAAGATGAAAAAAATGATATTATAATTAGACCCAAGTCCGGGGGTTCTTGCTAATGCGGCTTAGGAGCCGAGAAAAAAAAAGTATTTCTTTATGTTACTGCCTGACTTTACTAAAAAAAAAAAATATTGCTAATTGTATTTAACGAATATTATAATATATAAATGTATAATAAATTACAGACGCTTTCAGTAAAGTTGGTCAGAAAAAAAGTCCTTTGTTAGAAATATCGAAAATTAAGAGTTCTTATCAGAAAATATAAAAGTAGTTATATAAAATACTAATATGATAAAACAGCATATTCTCAATAAATAACATCAAATGTACATTGAAACAAAAAAGGCAAAGTAAGTTGAACTGGATAACAACAAATATAGATAAAAACAAATAATATATATATATACGCACACATATATTTATATATAAATGTGTCTTGTGTAAGTAATTAATCACAGTTGAAAATATGATTTACGTAATGTTTTAAGACAATACAAAACTATAAACAGTAGTTTATTTAAAAGTATACATTTCATTAAGCATGTTATTTACAATTTTCACAAATCAAGAAGTCAATTTTAGATGCGTCTATGTAAATCTTCTACTATGCGTGCATTCCACATTAATTTCGTTAATAAATTAAACATATATTTACTTCTTATATATTTTTTTCTTGAGCGGAAAATTAGAGTGACAGTTTGGATATCTAGTCTAAAGCCTCGTTTTCACGATGACAGTTGCCACGACAACAGCAGCAATAGCACTAACTATCGCCAGCCACTTATGTATATTAACTGTTCGACAGTAGAACATTTGCTGCTTTTGATGTGCAATGGCATAATTACGTTATGTGTGATCATTGATATCACCTGTTGCCGAGCACTACACACACGTGTAAACTACCTTTTCCTAGCGGGTAAAGATTGTTTCCTCTTCTCCACTCTATCCCAGTTACTCTACACTTATACAACTCAGGTTTTACTTACATCACGAAGTTCATATAGCAACTATTAAACTATCGCACATTATCTGACTTAATCGACTGAAACGGTGATTATGTGCGAAAATATTGTATTATATTCCATTATTTCTCAACTTGAAACTAATATCGATACGTCTTTACTAACTTATTTCTATTCTAGAAAGAGGAACAAAAACTACCATTGAACTTAAATTTATAGTCTGCATAAAAAAATTATATATTTATTTTATTTTTATAAATGGGTTAAAATATTTGCATGAAATTGGTTTTTCTATTTAAATATCCAACAGTCACCGTCGTGAATATATTATGATGAACGTAGTCATGGTGTAAACGAGGTTTAGATTGCTGACAATATTAATACCAGAGACACAATAACTTTGCTACAGAAAAAAACAATCTACAAAAGCAATCCAACGGTTTATGCATTGCTTCATTTAACGTTTCAGATCTTCACATCACATGTAAAATATTAAATACTACTATTAAAATACAACAGATATTGAAGTCACAAATGCATACAAAACGATTAAACTGAACATACAACGTTTACAATATATCTAAATAAACTAGAAAAAAGGATTGTTAGTAATGGTAAATATTAAATATACTATATAGGTACCAAACTACATAATCACACAACACAACTATATATATATATATATATATATATATATATATATATATATATATATATATATATATATATATATATATATATATATATATAATTTATAACAGTTAAGTTATTGATCTGAAATAGTTTTCACATGAAAACAAATAAGCAGTGTACAGTGTATGTATTTGTGTTAATTCTCTTACATTCATAATTATCATCATGAAAATAAAAAAAATATTTTTGTGAATTAAATTTGCTATTAAAATTCAATAATTAAAATAAAATAATTAAAAATCAATAATAAAATAAAAGGATCTTATATTATTATAACTACTCACTCCCTTACTTATTATTATATTATAAATTACTCCCGTCACCTATTTCCCCTTGACACCCGTAGGCTCCTAGTAACTTCCTTAATTTTTCCCCACTTCGACTATTGCTGTACGGTATATGGGGGCGTCTCTGGGGATCTCGAGGCAAAATTAAAACGTTTGATAAATTGATTTTTACGATTCATCTTCGGGATCCCAAGGGACATCCCAGCTTCTGTTTCCCGTTTTTATGCAGAGTTGAAGTGGCTTTATCTTTCCTACCATCGTAAGTATTTCCTGGCATCCTTCCTCTTTCAAGTCATCCAATCCCACCGTCCTTCATAAATCTCCGAGCTCCTTCAATTCAAATCTTCTGTCCGTTCCCGCAATACTCGTTCCCGGTCTTCTGATTTATATAAAAGGGAACACGAACTGCTGCTTTCGACAGATTTTTCATTATCCGATCCTCATCCATATGGAACTCCATCCCTACCGACATCCATCAATCCAAAACTCTTCCTACCTTTAAAACCCGCCTGTTCAATCATTTCTTATCTATCCACTCCCCATGAAATTGTAAATAATTACTACTGTAAATATGTGTATAAATTATCAGATCGTTCTTCATTATTTCTACTTCATATTTATTTTCAATTTTTCATTTTTTTTTAATATTAACTGTTTTAAATTAGAAAGTAGCTTATAATTTCGTTTATTATTTTTTTTATTTTGATTATTCACTTACACTATATTTTTGTTTATGTATCTCTGAGGCTCCTTAGCCCACATTTTTGTCTTTCTGTATTATTCTAAAGGGACTCGTCCCAGAATAAATAAAGCATTTTTATTATTATTACTAAATAATAATTTAAGGCGATTAATTTCAAAACGAGTTCAATACCGTTGTTGCACTTTTTTCTTTGTTGTTTTCATAATTATTTGAAGCAATACACACATAGGAAAATCGTGCATACCTAAAACGTTTCAATGATATTTTATTTTATTATCAAATAGGCTCATGAGATTCCTAGATCAAATAGATTATAAAATAATAATAAATGTTTTCATTTTTACTTGTAAATGTTTCAAAGTTGATTTTCCTGGCTTCGGAACTAAACGCCTAATTGATACTTTGTTAATCGACATTGAAAATATGAACAGATATTAGATTAAAATGGTTTTCCTATTTGATTTTTCTTTAATGCAATGGAATTTCTTCCATAAATACTCCATCATACCTTTCCGCAAATAGCATATCTCAATTGAAATTATTAATTGGTTTTAAAGTTAATTTTTAACAAATATTGCGAATCAAATATCAAGCTCCTGATTGTGACGAGAAAGGAATTTGTACAATTACTTTTAAATAAATAGTAACTATTAAACTATATAATAACCACAATACAAGTTTGGTCGTCCTATCTCTCAGTATTTAACAATATAAGGATGTTATTAGTAACTTTTTGTTACCTTTTTCTCAATGTAGTGCAATAAAATTATGGATTATTATTATTTTATTATTATTATTATGGATTATTTATTGCTCTGATGCTTAATCCACTAGAAATGCATACAGAAAATTATTCCACATTTTTGTCTTGTAACTTTTTACGTGAGTCAATGTGCAAAATATTTGTTTTCTCGACTCTATCAAAATTTTAAAGCAGTAAATATATGAAACATAATCACCGTTCTTGCTCCTTTAAAAGCAGCCATAGTAATTGTGCTTCAGATTCAAATGTGTTATTTTTCAAATAAGTATTAACTCAAACATCGAGAGAACGAAAACATGTTTTAATGACTAATCCAATAAGAATTAACGTTCTTTTTTAAGCATGAAAAATTTCAAATTTGATTTGGGGACAAATAGTTTTAATGATTAAGGAAAAAATAGGCTCTCCATGACAGATCTTTTTAAAAGAGAAATATTCCTTGCAGTAAGTCACTTTGAATATTATATAATGAATCTAAATTTAGTTAACGAATAAGGAACGTTTGAATTAAAGTTGGAGAATATCTTTAGTTCAAGGGATAAAATCGTGCATCATTCATACACCATTATATTAGAAGATACACACCCCATATGGTATTGGTAATTACGGTAGTATTAATTCGTGTAAAAATATCCGTGAATTCAAAAGAAAAAGGAACCTAGTAGTGAAACCCGTGCCATCTTAGCTTTTCATATAATGGAGAAAACCTTTCAGAATTCAATTTTTAAAATTAATTACTCGATCGGTAATACACAGAAAAAAACGATCTATTGTATGTTAAAATGCATACACAAGAAGAGCACAAATTTTCTTCCTGGAGCCAGAATACAAGGGTACTTCAAAAATGACTTAGACCATTAAGTGGGCTTTAGGAGTAGGGAACATGTTCTGTCAGGACTCCTTCCTTATTAAAGATGATACTTCAAAGTTGATTGGAAAGAAGGAGAGGCGAGAGATGAGATGAAACTTTTTAATTTTTCAAGTTTTATTAAAAAATTGATTCATTAAAGAAATTTGAATCCGTTTTTATATAAATTAAAATTAAATATAAATTTATTAGAGTGCTACCATTGGGCAGTTACTCAGCAAGTGTATTCATGTCATTATATCAATCATGTCCAAATTTACTTGAAGTATTTATGTAATACAGTTGTAAATGTCATAAAGAAATTTAAAAAAATATATATATAAATTTATTTTATTGCAAATAAAAAGATAATATTTTATAATGCAATTTGAATAATTGTTTAAAACTTTTAACCCAAATCATACACCATTATTGCTTTCAATTTATTTATTTATTTAATATATAGTAAGGGAAAGTTTTGCGATCGTGAAAAAAAGAATCTGAGTTTTTAACACACGTTTTAGGGTCCCCTGACTCCAAATCTCACAAAATGGTTAGTGTGTCTATTTGTCCGTGTGTACGTGAAAAACCATCTCAAAAACAAAAAGCTGTACGAAAGTGAAATTGTATTGTACGTTTATATAGGCGTGGGATGTTACAGCAACTTTGCCGGCGAAATTGGCTGACCAAAAGTGCTACTTTATATTATAGATTTTACTCATTTTTATAATTTTCTCAACAACGGCTCTAAATATTTTAATTATTTCTTATTCGAATTCTAACCTTTGCCACCTTAGCTTTTCATATAATGGAGAAAACCTGTCAGAATTCAACATTTAAAATTAATTATTCGGTCGGTTATATTCAGAAAAAACGATCTATTATATGTTAAAATGCATACACAAGAATAACACAGCTTTCCTTCCTGGAGCCGGAATACAAGAGTACTTCAAAAATGACTTAGACCTTTAAGTGGGATTCAGGAGTAGGGGAACATGTTCTGTCAGAGCTCCTTCCTTCTTAAAGACGATACTTCAAAGTTGAATGGAAAGAAGTATAGGCAATCTATTCTTGTACTGATATAAATTCCGTTCGTTTCGAAAAATTAAAGTATTATTCTATTGATGTAGAGATGGTTGACCGTGATATAATATGAGAAAGAATTGGTCGGAGGGTGCGGTCAAATAAATACTATTCTTTTTTTTTAAATAGTATGTTTAATTACTTAATATCTACTTATAATTCATTTTTTTTTATTTTCACCATTTCACCATTTCATTTATTTTATATTGTTTCTTTTGTAGCCCTAATGAAGACTTGTAAGGTGGGTCGAAACTTCGGCATAATTAAAAATACTATCTTTTAAAAATAAAATTAGTATTTATTTGACCGTACCTCCCAACCAATTCCTTTTCATATTATTCTATTGGTTTACACTGTTGTATAATTACTGTTGATAACTCAGTGCTAAACTTTATAATTATGTATTTTATAGATAAGGGAAGGGTCTAAATAAAGCATGCAGCTTTACACCTAGCTTTCATGACTATTAACTAACACCACAGACTACTAGTACATGAATATTCAGCATATTTAATCCATCGTAATGGATCTCTCTGCCGAGACTCTATAGCAGCTCATCTTCATTAGAATTTTGATAGGGCTCCTTGATGAGTTTCAGAAACTAGATTGTGAATGCGTTTCACGAGCAATTTTACTTGTTATTAGTAACGTCTACATGGATTCCGAAACGGGTTACAATCAGAACTTTATTCATAAAACAAAGATTATCAAATTATATCTTCATAAAAAACACATTATTTGAAGAAAGAGTGACCATGATTAAAAGATGACTTGATACGTGAAATGTCGTTTGAATTGGTTCAGAAAAAAAAGATACTTTCGAAAATTGAGAAGCTTTCAAATGTTTTCTGATTTCTGGAGCAGTAGCCGCCTCTTTTGTTCTTAGAGCAGAGGCGGTCAAAAGCCGATCGATGCCATTCTTCACTGTCCCCTGGATGTCTATGTGAAAAAAGCTTTGACTCTATAATTGTTTAATTCCATTCATCCATCATATCCTGAAAAAAGTATTTTAATTGTATGTACTGATGAAGCAAGGCATGGGAAATCGCTAAATTAGAATGAAGTAATACTTTGACATTCGAATGTATGAAATTATCAGATCCTTATCAGTAATTTCATGAGAGGAGTACTTGCATATCGAAGTACATCATTTATGATTGGCTACGGAGAATGTACTATTTTCTGAAGAACAGCGATGTAACTGTAGTAATTTCTCTTTTTCGATATTTAAAGATTTATTCATACCGCTGTAATAGCTCCAACGATAATTGGTTGACTCTCTCTAGTTTGAAATGAAACTTTGAGATTACAGAACCATTTTTCATTGATATTGGATGATCTTATGATTCCTTTTCTTTTTTTTTAATTTTGGCTCTCATATCATCGAAAACGGTGATAATAATATCATACAGTACAATACTAGTGGTCGCCCAGAACCCATTTTTATCTGTCCAACATTGTTTTAATGCATTTGGGAACCAACGCTGCTAACATTTATCTTGTGCTTTCCGATTCAACCTTTTCATTTCCTAGGTTTTCTCATTAAAACGGTCTAATTCTTCTTCTAATCATATTTTCTAATATGTAGTGGGAAATTCAGAGTCATGAATATTGAGAATAAAAAAAAATAGTAAACGGACTGAGAATACAATTTCTTTTATTGAGATACTTTATGTTTAGAAAAGATTAACCTTATCCCTACATGAATTGCATTTATGTCCTTATCACCATCGTAATCTAATAAAGGAAGCAATCATAAATTTTCTTATTATTATTTACTAGATATTTCTTAAAATATGGCTCTTCTAAAATCTTTTAAAAAGTGTCGCATATTTTCAATGTGAATTCTAATCGATTTTAATGTATACAGAGAAAAGTATCCATTCCCATGCAAAAGTACCCAATGAATCCAATGATGCAATTATTTGTTTTCAATAACGATTCCAAATTATAAAAAAGTGGTTTGAAAATAAAGTTATTTCCGTTTTTTTTTTTTCTTTAAGGGATGAAATGAAACCTTTTATTTTTCCCCTCAAAAAAGAAACATTTCGTAGCTGGAGTGAGAAAACACAGTAAAGCTGTGGCCAACATCAAAATGTCTTATCCGCAGAGATGAGGTTGTCTTAACCAGACTGAGAATAGTCCAAACAAATCTGACCCACTCGCATCTCATTAGTAAACAGCCACAACCAAAGTTCCAATATTGTGGTTGTGCACTTTCAGTTAGTCACATTTATCAAGAATTTTCTTTTTATATCTCAAATTTAACCAGTTTCAGACTCACACCCCCAATTTCAAACATCCTTAAAAATGACGAAGACACAGTACAGTTAGTGTTGAACTTTTTAAAATTTAACAATTTGTTAAACAAAATTCAAAAGTTAAAATCTAAATACCTATAGTTCAGCGGAAAACAGAGCTAAACAAAGCCGATGATGACCTCGATGTTTTACGCCTAATTAAACCCCCCAAAACAATAACAAATAAACTCACAAATAAACTTTTTATTTTTCAAGTTTTCTTAAAAAAAAGTTTTCTATAATAGAAGTACTTTTCATATATTTAATTACATAGATTACTGGTATAGGCAAATTAAAATTTGTCAGTATAATAAATAAAAATAACTACAATAACGTGTAAATAAATATCACGGCCATCTATATCCTGCTCCATATTGCACTCTTTTTTTGGGCTGAAATATTTTGTGGAACTGAACTATTTATTATAATAAAAAAAAAATTAAAATATACAGTCATTAATGGAAATAGTTGGTGGAAAAAACATATTTAAAAAAATAGATGGCTGTGAAAAACATGGTAATTAATTATTTAAAAAGTATATTTTGTACTGTCTGTAATTTTTACTAACACTTCCTTGAAAATACTTATTTCTGCTAAAATAAGGGGGTAAGTGAAAGTTATGTGATGGGCTCACCGCACCAGAGTTTTTCTCTCCAAACCGAAACCCAATCAACCTTTTTTTATTCTATAGCTGGCCCTCAAATATAATTCTTTCCAAAAGCAAACCAATTAAAATTCAACGTTTTTTTTTTTTTGTTTGATTAGAATTGAAATAATCCGTGATTTTCGGAAATATTTTCTACAATAAAGAATTTCTTAATCTATTTTTAAAAACTCCGCATACCAGATTGAAATGACAAGAAACAGCTCGACGTTTCCGATTACTTCAGCACTTACTAGACAAACGCTCTAAACTTCCTATTAATTACAAAATACTCATATGCATATCAATAATAAGGCCTATTTGGACTAACGGAGTTAAGCTATGGGGCTCCACTGAACCATCGAATTCCTCTCGTATCCAAAATCCTTCATAAAATCCTCAATGCCCCCTACTTTGTTACACATAAAACTTTTTTTTTTTTCGCCCTACCTGGCATCATTGCCATACGAGTTTTCAGTAGTAGTGGGTTAGTACGTTTGGGTTACAAATAAAACCATTGTGTTATTGAGTTACAAATAAAATCATCCTTAATGTCCTTAATGTTTCTTATGTTTCAGATCTGGCCCAATCCAGGTACCTATACTTGCATAATAAACTTCAGAATCATCCTAACCTTCTCGTTTCTAACCTTGCTTCCTCTTCAATTCCTGATAACCATCCGAGGCGTATGAAAAGAAGATGGCTCCGTGATCCTAATGTAGACATATCATTAGAGTGCTACCATTGGGTAGTTTCTCAACAAGTGTTTTCACGTCATTATATACATATGTTCAAATTTACTAAATGTATTTCTTTAATACATATGTAAATATCGTTAAGAAATAAAAAAAATCATTTTTTTTAAATATTGGTTTTTGATACTACAATCGGTGTTTTTTAACGTAAAATTAATCCTGAAAATTTGTCGATGATGATTTGGATTTACTTTGGAAATATGGCTTCTAATATCAGTGATGCGGCTGAAAAATTGGCACTGGGATCTCCTGGAGTCTTGCTTTGCCTTCCACATGTGGGAGAAAAAGCCTGGCTCGGAGATTCCTGGGCGAATGTATATATCGTATATAGGTATGATTGTGTTTATAAGTTTTTTTTTATGTTATTGTTTACTTTATTTTCTTTCTTCATCAGTATTATTTATCTACTTTTTATATTTATATTTATTTCTCTATTATTTGTATATATTGTTTGAATGAGAACTATTAGCCCTAATACTTATAGCCCTCCAGTGGCTGATTGTATTATTATTCAATAAATAAAAAATAAATAAATAAAAAATACTTTGGAAATAAACGAATAATATACTTTAAATGTAAATGCAGTTTTTTAAATATATGAGCGAGCATCACTTTAATCAAAATTATCTAGAACATAGGGAAAATTTAAAACATTGCATTTGAATTAAAGATTATTTTTTGTAAATGAATTTTTAAATGTATTTTGTAAGAAAAATGAAAGGTGGCAGATCATTCAAGTCTTGATTTCCTTAACCATATGCTAAATATTGGGAAGATGAGTGCTACGCTTGAGGCGAACTATATTTATAGTGAGTGATCGGATGCGCTATTGAGTAAATAATTGAGCCAATCTATGGAGCCGGGAGGACGGAGCAATTGACCTAATCTCTGCCATGCTCTGCGTCACAGGCTGTCATCTTTACCGCCTTCACAATATTTATTCCTGTTTGTAGATTTGGCCTCCATCGGCGAGTAGTCGCTTCTACGTTATCCTTTAATTAGAACTAAATGACGTTGTTTTCATTGATATATGAAAATTTCAACGAGTCTGCTTAACCTTGGACAATAATTGAGGACAAAGTCGAATTCAATTGATTTATTTTTTACTTCCTGATAGAATTTATTCCAAACATTGTATGCTCCTTTGTAACAATAAAATAGTTTTAGAAAATGAGTAAAATGGTTTTAATGTACGATTTTAAATGTATAAATTAAATTCGCTTTTAGTTTCATGAACATGCCAATATGCCAAACTATGCACACAGGAGTACTATAATAACCTTACTATTGCCATATCTGAAGAAGAATGTTATTTGGGACTTCACTTGGACAAAAGACATGGACAACACTTAACAGAAAACAATTGAACAGACAATATGGATTGTTGTCCAGCTTACTTGATAGACGCTCCCAATTATCCTTAACTAACACACTTAGCATTTACAAATGACTTCTAAAACCTTTTCGGACTTACGGTATAGACCTATGAGGCACTGCGAAAATCTCAAACATCCTCAAATTCAACGTTTCATTTAAAGTTGAAAAAAATAGTAGAATATAATAAATCAGAATAATAATCAGATACTGTAACATAATACTAAAATAAAACTTCCACCAGAGACTGACTAACATCATGAACCTATATTATTCCAAACACTTATTTACATCACAAATACGTCGACAACTTTTAAAGCGGTAGCCGATAGATTTACTGACTTAATCCCTTAGATATATGTAATGTTCACAGATTTACTTATTTGAATACTCTGGAGATGGCGAATTTAAATTTTGCCAAACTTATGTATTTCTTAAATAAATAAATGATAAGTTTATTTTATCAACACAGTTTTATTATAAACGAGTCCTATTTGCTTTTTTTATTTATAAAATTTCGTTGTTAATTTTTTGCCCTGGCTTAGAGGGAAAAAAATCAATTATTGACTAAAAAAGAAGCAAAATTTATTATTTTTCATTTTTTTTTTATTTTCAAGATTTCAACACCAAAAAGACTAAAACTTAAGAGGACAAGTTATTCAAATGTCATATATCATGCTGATGAAAACTAACCGACGAGATGAATCAAGACAACTAGTGAGCTCCATCGTTAGAAAATATTGGCAATCCTTATATTCCCAATAATCCCAACTACTTTAAATTTCATGCTTTAAGATCCCATCCTTTATTACTTGATATTAACCCTGAATCAGAACTTGCAAGAATTACAGAAGCAGAACAAAGAAAAAAAGTAACAGAAAAAGAGAAGAACAGCATTCTTTTGGAATGTATTCTAGATTGTACGATTAAAGTAAATGATAACTGTTAATTGTTTTATTAGGAGAGAAAGGATGGGTTATTCTACCGGTTGCCAAAAATTATAATCAGAATGAAAAAGCCGTAATTTATCTTGCAGATCTGCCAAAAAACGAAGCCAATTATTTAAGGTTAATTGGATTAGAAAATGCTGCTTTAATATGACAAGTAATGCTTTAATTGTTCTCTAATAATCAATTAAAATGAATTTTAATTTATTTTAGGTTTTTTACAACGTTATAAAGGGATCCGTAAAGAACTTTTCTTAGTTCGGTGGTGATTTACAACTGTATATCGGCACAATTCCGGATGAACACATTTTGGCAAATATTTTTGTCGCTAAACGGTTTCAATATTTTTTATTATTACTCACACCTTCGTAAAAAATATACTCCAGTCATTTAAACTATTTTTTTCCCTTAATTTTTGTCCATACCTATCAAGTCTAGACAATAAGCAAATGTGACGTGATATGATGCGAATATAAAAATTCAATGATGCTTATTTTAGCAGTATATCGACTGTCGATGGGTGTTTGGGGAAGCATACAAGAATTCGTTAAAGCATCGAGAGGTGTCAGCACCCCCTGCTAAAAGAGGATGGTTCATGGGCTTTTTTGGATAGGGAACAATCTGAACTATTGGCTGATCATCCAGCATCTAAATTTACACCATTTACTGACATCACGAACACAGAACATGACACATATTAACACATACTGAATACTCTAGATATACCATACCGTTGACACTATCTCCTCTTTCGTTCACTCTTCCACAGGTCGCACAACAAATCAAACAATTACCTAAAAGAAAAGCCCCAGGCTATGACTTAATAACTGTCGAGCTGCTCCAACAAATGCCCAGGAAAGCACTGGCGTTCCTTATGACAATACACAATTGTATCCAGAGAACAAATAAATTTCCACTACAATGGAAATATTCATATATTAAAATGATACCAAAAAGGGACAAAGACATTTACAATCCTTCATCCTACCATCATATCAGTCTCCTTTCAATTTGTTCCAAACTATTTTAAATAGGATTTTATTATTTTTAACTAAATAGTTTTAACAAATGTTTAATGGTATGAGATAAAAGAGCTTTGACATAAATAAAAAGAGCTAAAATTTTATAAATTATTGTGAATTAGATATCATTTTACTTGAATATTTAATAGTTATAAATAGTTATAATTAAAATAGTTATAAAATAAAATAGTTTTACCACTATTTAGCCTATTTATGACAGCCACCTCGGATCATCTCCTTTCTTTATTATTTTATTTATTTTGATACTGTCTATGATATTTAAGTTGTTAGTTACATACCGATTGTTCTCTTGTAAAATCGTATTATAACATTCCATAATATTGATATTTTATTCATTATTTATTTTTAGTCCACGATATGGGTGATTCTTGTAAAATATTGTGTTCAGCGAATCACACGTTCCCTTTAATAGGATAGTGTAGAAAATGTATCAAATCTTTTAAATTTTGGTTTATTATTTTCAATAATGAAATATTGTGATCGACCAAAAAATTAAAAAACTTAACCTCCTCTCAAATTTTGAGGATTTACGTTTCAGGATAAATAGAATTCGAAAAAGGAATTTAATTTTTTTGTCGGTCCGCCGTGCGCCGTCCGCGCATTTTCTCCGAAACTAGTGGACCGATTTTTATCAAATTCGGATATAAAATCAGAGGTCAGCCGAGGATGATCCCCCTTCATCAATATTACTATCCGCCTTTTACTTTCAAAATGGGGGCCGAAAAACCTCTGTTGCTATATACTGTAACCCCTAAACGAATTTACCGATTTCAATGTAAATTCGCTATTCATTTTCTCGACGTTCTTTAAATTTATCTATACAACATACGTCAACGAAAAGAAGCTGGAAAAGAAGTTACGAGGGATGGTAAAATTAAATTCTAAATTACTCAAAAATTATACACTTTTTGTTGATATTGCATAGGGTTTTTTAAAAGTTTACGGAATTTCGTAAAAAAAAAAAATCGTTAAAATCGGACAATTATCAGCTCAATTTTTTTTTTAATATGTTCCGCTGCAAAGGTAATATCCTTTGTTTTCGTTTTTGAATTTTGAATGTGTTACTGAAGTAATGCTAACGTTTTTAGCATATAACTAATGATTAAAAAAATAAAGTTTATTCCAATAAATGGAATCACCTTTTAATTATTTTTCTTTGTAACTAGGAAGGTATTGTTACTTTAGATGTATAATTGTTTGGAAATAATAAACCATAGTGAAATAATTTGCAGCGTTTTTATTTTTATGTTAACTCCATATATAATACTGCATTTTCCAAGCTCAACGTCATTTTTTCCAATGCTAAAAGAATTTGTTTAGCCTGATTGAAGTAATTTCTGTTCGGAACTATCTTTGGCAATGAGTGGGTTAAGTATTGTAGGTCAAGAATGGAATGAGGGCTCGTTTAGTCGACGCATCAAGAATATTATTCGGAATAGTATTTCTTTTTTATTTCCTTATTTTGTTTCGTTACATATTTTATTTAATTTTTAATTACTGAATTATTCGGATATAGGAAATGGTTTGAATTAATTTTTAATAGGTCAACACTTTTAATCAGTTCCTTTGTGTGGAATAATAATTGTTCATTTAATATTTTGCTAATTATTTGAAACCACCAAGGCTTATTTTTATATATTTATGATAAATACTTAATTTTCAATCGTAACCCCTACCGATCAATGAATGCTTGCATTCATTCTTACAGATTTTATTTTTTCATAAACTCCGACTCGGACATCAACGCTGTCTGAATGGGACAGTCATCAGAAATCTTGTATTTAACAATAACGCGCGTAATTTATGTAATACTTTTGATTTGATTTTCTAAATAAAATTTGTTAATTTTCATTTTGTTTTTTATTATGAGATGAAATTCAAAGTATTTATGAATAATAAAGACATACCTTCGAAACAAAACCGCAAAAAATCAATGTTGATGAATTCACTTTTAATATACATCTGTGTCCATAAACGAATCCTCGCTCCGCTTTTCTAACCGATATATATTTGAGTATTTATTCATTCAATATTTTTTTTTTATATTTACTTTCATCAAATCATTTTAGTGTATCGCCGCACTATAAATATTTTAATTTTAAAGGAAAATATTAATAATGATGACTCGAAGTTTTTTTTTTTTCTTACCCTCCAAAATGTTTATTGAAACAATTTACATATATAGTATACATAATAATACAATATATACATGTAACAAATTTCTTCCACTGCCCGAGGGCATAAGACTCGAAGTAACTTGATGAATGGAAATTGTTTTCTTCGCCCGATTAAGACTTACGAGAACAGATGTTCTCAGAGTCAATTGCCGAAGCACCTGCCAAAGTAAAGTGAGTCAGATATATTTATATTTAATTAATAGAGTTCTATTTTTATAAAGCGGGTGTTAATCGCACTCAATTTTTCATTAAAATTAGGATGTGCGGATATTTAATTTAATGAACTCGCATTTTAAATAAAATTAGATAAACTAATACAGATTTTTTGCAAAATTTAACAGCATTGCAAGACTGTTGTAAAACCATCAACTAATAATCTATTTTTTTAATCGTAATAGATTAAATTATGGATAATAATAATCTATTGTACCTTCAACGATTTTTTTTTTTTTCTACAAAATATGTATTTGCGCCTGTCAACAATAAGTTTCTCACATGCCTTTTCATGTTGCAAAAAAAAGTAATGGTATTTTTTTGTATTGTATCTAAAATATATTTATTAAAAACATATATAATTCCCACCCAGAGATTCACAGACAGGTGAGCGCGACACATGTGTCTAATACATAGTTCCTTTAGTACTCCAGAATATGGGAGTTTGGCACAGGGCTAATAACCGTATCCCTTAAAAAACAACAGGATAGAGAAGTATGCATAAGGTTGCCAACCATCCCGATGAAGAGGATGATTGTGATCGCGTCCGGTTATTATAAACCATGTGCTCTATGGATTTCATCTACATAAGAACAGAACCAAAAGATTACATCTTATCTCCAAGAACAGCCCCAATTCTGGGAGAAGACTAATGTCGGAAGTCAAAAGAGCCAAGAGCCGTTAAAAAAAACAAAAAAAAAACGTATATATATATATATATATATATATATATATATATATATATATATATATATATATATATATATATATATATATATTGTTTCTAAGGAATGTAATCTGTATCCATTAATTTTTAACCATGGGTAATTTTACTGTTGTATTATGGTATTTGAATTATAGATACCTTTTTGAGTTGTCTCAAATACCTTAGATTGTAAAGTAGGAAAATTATTTTGTCTCCAAAATTTGGAGAAAAACGTCGTAACGAATGTTGCCGGTTTTTCTCACAATACAGTTCATTAACATGACGGAAAATGTTTTTAAAAATCTGTTTGTGGTGCCATCTGTTAATCCATGTGTAATCTTGAGCCATAAAAGAGGTGACTGGATACTATACGTTTTTCTTCCAAAACATGCTGAGTCACATAAATTATCCTTAACGAATAATACCATTTTTTAAATTAACATTCTTCAATTAACATAATGAATGATAATAGTAAAATAAGTAGTTTCGATGCATTTATTTAGGGTTAATGTTTCATATCTCTCCAACATTTGATTAAATTAGTACCAGTGATTTTGAATAAAAACGTAACGAATGTACGTTCTTATTCGCACAATTAATTATTCGTAGGAATTTAATAATATTTATTTTAATTGTTCTTACTACAAATTGATCGTGTCAAAAAGAACAGGAGGTTGATTTCACTTGTTTTAGTTTTAGGCACTGAAGAAAGAAACGAAAATCATAATTTTTTAAAAAAAATTTTCTAATGTTAATTTGAAATATTAATTGTTTACTCTAATCTTTATTATACTCGAAGCCATTATATCTTTCCCATATACAAATAAAGTTTGTTTATTTAAACTTTCTGAAGAGAAACATCCTCGTTTAATAAGCTTAAGTCCATATTAATTAAGTCATGAGTTAAACAAAAATTTAAAAGAAAAAAAGCAACTAATACTGAGAGAAATGTTTATCGAAGCTCAAGTTTTATTATGTTATCTTGAGCATCTAGTAATATTCTAATCTAGTATATAATAATATTTAATATAAATATTTTTTCAAAAAAATTGATATTAATTTTAACCGGAATTGCTAGATTCAGAAATGCTGAATGATAAAATAATAATTACCCAGGTACTATTTATATTTATCATTACTAGAGAGAGCAATAATATAAGTTCGGTGTTGGATTTTTTTGTTGTTGTTATTTTTGTTAAATATTATCAATTGTGTGTGCAAAACTCGTGTTTGGATTTTACGTAATGATAACACACTTTCCTTATATTATGTGAGTGTCGTGTTGTCAGAGCTTTGAGGGCATAAGTATACATTGACATAGACTATACTACGATGCGCACACTTTCATCCTGGACGGAAAATACTCACTTTTCTAGATAGAATGGCACAGAGAGGCAGAGCAGTGGGCCATATCCCGCAGCAGACTGTCTGAAATAGAATGAGCAGGGCAGTTGGCCCAGTGCACGGGGTCCAGTTTTAGAGGTGTAACTGAAACATGTGGCATCACAGCATGACGTCTAGGTAGTGCGTTTTAGTGTCAGCAGGGGAACCATCGCCTATGCGCTTATCGATGGAGGCGAGATTGTTTCAGTATATGGAACCACTGAAACTAGTTATCATTGAAAGTACAAAGAATAATCTAAACTATACCGTAGTATAGATCCTTTTTCAGGCTCTCAGCAGCAATAAATTTTAATGAATGGGGCATCAAACAAAAAGGAATTTCATTGAGAAGTGACCATTTCCAATTTTGATCCTTTAATTCTTATAATAGCTTTTTTAAAATTGAAGGTTTAAAAACTCAGATAGTTTCAACATTCGGTGGGTCGACAAAACAAGCCTCTTTGGCACTAAGCAAATACTTTCTGGGTGGGTATAGAAATGGGTTCATCTTTTTTTGTTGATATGTGGGCCGCATGCCATTCTTCTGTATTATTATATTGTATTTTATCTGTCTGAGGAATTTCGATATTGTCAAGATAAATAGCAGGGCATGCTTCATGTCGAAGAGTGAAAGTGATGTGTTGTGATTTGTCTTGGTTCAGTTGAATTTTCCAAAGTTTGCACCAATCGTTTAGTTTTGTTTGATGATGTCGTAAGGCCTGTGAGTTGTGTGTAGGATTTCTACTTCTTGTTAGAATTGCTATGCCGGTTACGTAACTCACTATGATAGTTTCTGCCCCCTGAAGAACTCCTACTAATGCTGGTCATACTGATGAAAGTTCTGAGCTTTAGCAGACGGAGAAAAATCTTTCAGAAAGAAAGGATTGAAGGGTAAGATAGTAGGTAGGAGAGAGTATCGTCTTAAGTTTGAAGAGAAGTCCCTTATTACAGACAACATCGAATGCTTGAGCGACATCCAAAAATACTCCAATTGCATACAATTTTTACTCTAGTGCCGTTGTTGTTGGAACCTACATTGATAGTCGGGTATTATTTTTCCGTCCGTCAGTATGTAGAAAGATATATATATATATATATATATATATATATATATATGTTTTATAATCACTTATTGACACTGACCTGAATAAAAATAAAAGGTACCCAATCCAATATAAACAGAAAAAATCATGACTAAGATAATTAAAGAGTATAAAGCGACTAAGTGAATGAAAGCGATATATTATTCCGAATAAACGGTATTGTTAACAGTAACTAACGAGCTATAAAACCTTTAATTGGTCTAGGGTACAAAAATTATTAAGTATTACCGTGGGGAACAAAATACATTGTCATTTTTATGAATAACCGTGATTTTTTGAAGGGACCAGTAGTCAACGGGATACGAATTATTGAAATTGTACTGTAGTAAGTTTCCCTAAAGCAAGGAATGCTGCTATAGTTTGGTCAAGTTTCCAACAGGTTGCAACAATTTAGTCTCCGGACATAAAAATCCGTTTGGAGAAGTAGGTTTTCTAAGTGAGTGGAAGTTTATTAAGTGAGTTTATCGAAGTAACTGCTCATGCAACTTATACGTGTAAACTGGCCTTTAGGGGTTGAACTTAATGTTGCCTATATATAGATTGATTTAACAACAATTTTAACACGCATTTAGGAAGTAACATTTGCATACTTCAGTATTTTTGTACACAACAATAACTATTTATATAATAACAAAAAAAATCAAGAAGCAAGTAAAATACTATTGAAAATTTAATGAAATAATATTATTTTTATTTTCTGTAAAAAAAAATCATTAGTTTTTAATTTCTTTTTTGATGGTAGTTCTTAGTTGTTATTTGAATTTAGTTATTATTTCTTACCTATTATTTGAAATTTATGAATTTTAACTACTTTATGAACTATTAATAAATAATTTGTATGATAAAACTTTTCTATTATCATAGATTTATTACATATTTCTTGAAGGCTACATTATGAAGCTGTTAATATTGCATCGAATGAAAATTACTTGATGATGACAATGAGGATTTAATAATGACTTATAGTTTATTGATAAATAGTCAGCCTGCCACATTGGAGCAATCAGTATAGTAAATGGGATAAAAAAAACATTACGTTGAATAAATACTAGAAAGGTGTTTTTTTAAATGATAATATATAAAAAATAAATGAATAAAAATTAAATATTAGCCCGACTCCATATATTACACTGTTGTTAATATATGGGATCATATGTATTAACAGCATTTTCTCTCAGCAAGGGTGTCGCCAAAGCCACACCTCTCAGAATGGAATTTTAATGTCATCAAGTTTATAAATAAAAGCACATTAAGTTCATAATATTCATGCAGATAGACTGGGAACATTAAACATATTCATGAATCATAATATGCATATTATTTATGTTCCGAAAACAACAGAAACATTAACATAACATTATTGAATATGATTCTCAGATTTTCACCTTTAATGAGTTAAATTCGACTTTTAAGTCGACTTTTCAAGCTCCGCAGCGTCGAAAAGGTCTTGTAATGAGAAGTTTGACTGACACTTATAAAATAATTCGTTTATTATACCTTAAAATAGGTATATCTTGAAAGTTACTTTATAAATAAAAATATGTATAATCTTAAAATGTATTTATATAAAAGCAACTGTACATTGGTTTTCTTTTTACATAGGTTATTATAATATATACAAATCCAATTCTATTTACAATTTATTCTTAAGCTATTACCCTTAATACTATATTTACAAATACTAATTATCACAATGATTTTTTCTCTCAAGAGCTATTTCCTATAACAAAAAATCTCAGTTTGTTCAATCACTGGACTAAACATCAATGAACAGAGCAGAAGCCAGTCCGAATATCAGGACCACTACTGTGACGATTAATGCAATGGCGTCGATCCAGAACTTGCGGACGTAGGCCCAGAACGAAGGTTGTTCGTAGTACGTGAGAATGTTTACGATACAGGGGACCGTTGTAGAAAGGGTACACTGCCCGAGTACTCCAGTCACCGATAGAAGAAGCTCCAGGTTTGGTACCAACAAAGCCACTAGCACTGGAAAAATAAAGGAAATAAATATTCACAATGACAATGTTAATGATGGAAGATGTATTATATTTATATAAGTAGTCAAAACAAAGAATTTCACTTTTATTTTCTGAAATTCTACGTTTCAGGGAAAGGAATGGTGGGGGAATTATATTGAACTTTGGTGTTCAATATAAGCTCATTATGATGGACGTACCATATTCTTAAGATTTGCATTCCTAAAAAAATATTTAAGCGACCTATACTCACTTCGAAAGTTATTAATCACTAATTAGAAGGGATAACTTTATTAGAAGGGCTGATGATTTATTAAGAATTTATTTTATTTCCGAGCCTCGAAATACTGCTAATATATATAAGCGTAATAGACATAAATAGGGAATTTGTATAAAAATGATATATAATTGACTATGTTTTATATTTGCGATTTTTATTTCAGATTTCGTTCCAAAAAAAATGTTCCATGGTACGTCACAAACATTTCTTTACATAAAGATATGGAGACAGTTAACGACCACATATGAACTCACTACAAAAGATTTCTTGATAGCTTAAACAGACATACTTATATACTTATATAGGGTATGGCGACAGTTAACATGCTCAATTTTTATTTTATTTTAATTATAAAAACACAAAATACTTTGTGGTGGATGATTAGCCCATGATATAGGGAACCTATCCATTTGGTAATTTACTTTGTGTATTTAAAATACAAATACTTCTTTTGTATTTTCTATTTTAAAAAAAGTACTTTTACAAACAATCTATTTTATTTTTTCCTTATTAAAATGAAAAAATACAAAAATGTATTTTATTTTGTATTTTAAGTTATTTCATTTGAAATGCCGCCCAAATTTGATAGAAATAACATATTATTGTTTTTAGAAAAATATTTTGAAGTGTTTATTATTTTTTATAATTATTCATTCAATATCCATCTAAAAAATTAAGGATATATTAAAAATTATAAATAAAACATATCTTTATAATACAGCGGCAAAGCAACCCTTACCAACAACATATTTTTTACTTTTTAAATAAATATTTTGAAAAACGTGCTGCAATATTCTATGTAAACTCTGAAGGCAAAGAGAAATTTTACGAATCAAGATAAGTTGTCCTGTTTACTTTGTTTTTCCTTGTCATGTGGAACTTCATCTCAACAGTGCCGCAACGTGTTCTGCTAATCGTCATGATATTAGACATATATTTTTTAAACTTTTTACAACCTCAGCTTATTTTTATCTCAGAAACAAATTCAGTGTTTAAATCTTATATGATGTATTAATAACCCATTCTTGGTGGTGATGTTCCTATTATACGTGAAATACGTACATGTAGAAGAAGAGATATCTGTGTTTAAGACTTTTTGTGGTCTTTAGTACCAGTAATACGACTGAGTGAAGGGCGCTGGGATCTCTTAGAGTCCTGGCTTTCCTTCCATGAGTGGGGAGAAAGGCTTGGCTCGGAGATCTTCAGTGAATGAATTTTTTTTAAGATATTGTACAGAAGAATGTGGGTATTGGGGTAGTTATTTTCACTAGCTTAGTTTCTTTTTGTTTAGTTTCTTTTTTTTAGTTTATATACATTTATTTTTAGTATTATTATGTTTCTGTATTATTTATTTTTATTTATTGTGAATGGAGTGTGAATGTGCTCTTTGAGCACTATTATAAATGTCCTTAATTGTTCCAGATTGTGATATCTCTCAATATATATGTTTAAAAAAATTGTGAAAAATATCTGATTTAATTTAACGAGAACTAATAAAAGGAATTTCAAGACTGTTTACGGTATCATTGGACATAATTATTCATATGTTTTATGTAATTATTGTGCAATGGTCTTTCTTAAATACTCATCCCAAGGCTAACCGTTCACTAAATAAACATTAAAATAAATAAATAAATAATTATATAATTAAACAATTATATTACTATCTGAATATACTTATTCACATTGTGGTCAACATAAACAAAATGATAATTCGAATTAACTACAGAATACTCACACGTGAAAGTTATCGATAATATCCTTATAAGATATTGGGCCAAGAGCCTGTTCTTGGTGAGCCTCTTGTCGAGGTAGTCGTCCCAGATGATGGATACTCCAATGTAGTTATGAATGGCTGTCGCTGTAAGCACGGATAGGGCTAGAAGCAACTGCACGGCCTGGCCCAACCTTCAAATAATATATGAAAGATCTATATTAATTTAAAATTAAAAAAACAACAAAAAAACTGTTATATTAAGTTTAATTTTACAAATTTTATATAAATATAAACTTATAAAGTTTAGAAATAATCTGAATTGTGTAAAACTCTCTAAGTGAGTACATATAAGTAACGATTTGTTCAGTTTATAATTTTGACCTTTATTTATTAGTTTTTTTTTCACTTGTAGCCCAATAGTGGAGGGCGGTGAGCTTCTATTACACAAGATCTCAGGTTCGAATCTCGGCTAATGGCAGCAAAATTATTTATTCTGTTTCATCAGCCGTGGGGTAACCGTGATTCGGGAGACCACCCTGGGACACACCCAGCCTATTTAAATGTGGGTTAAATAATTAATTAACTGGTAAAACCTTGCGATTGAACGTGATCTCGGTCATATTACCACCTTGCACAGCCGTTGACTAAGAAATAGTGCTTTCCTTAAATAAAATTGAACTCAAGAACCTTCATGTGTTTTAGTGGTACAGTTCTTTTCTTTTCTTTTTTATTAAATTATAGTTTTTTCTTTATTTGGGCATTTCAGAGATACTCTAATTACCTCTTCATCATCATCATCTATATTTCATAAACATTAAATGATAAGTTTTCTGATGAAACAAAATTAAGTTAATCCAAATAATTAAAAAAAGCGCGTATTGAAAAATATTTAAATTATATGTTTAAAAATGCATTTTTTAAATGACTGATTTAACATAGAATCTGTAATGGTTCTGTAATTCTATATAGACCCACCAACAAAAACTTCCAATCAAAATAATTACAACTCATAACAAAAGCACCATGGTAAAAATCTACATACTGACCTACACCTTCCAACAGTTGACCAACGTATAACTAGCGTCTACCAACGACTTCTTACTGATTTCAACGGACATCACAACCGATTAATAAGAAACATGGCCTTAGCTGACATATCTCAGAACATGAGGAGGAGGCTGAAAAGGCGTTGGATGAGAGATCTCCTTCCTTAATCAACCTAAGTAATTGAAACAAGCCAGGGAAGAGGTGCTGCTGAGTGCTTTCCTTCCCCATGGCCGACATGTCATATACATCTTTGTATTTCTAGCACATTTGCTAATTGTAAACAAAAAGTTGACTGGGGCAAATAAATTTTTTATACACAAAACAATGAGGTTAAAAAATCATAATGAAGTTTTATGGAGATAAATAATTTGTTTGATAAAAGTTTGACCTACTACATAATATCAATATCTGGTTATTAGGATAATTTCTATATAAACTTAAAAAGGTTCTATTTATCAAATTACCATGTTCGATTGAATATTGAATCAGTTGTGTCGGATAGGTGTATTTTTTTATTGAGTTCGAAGGAGTTAGACTGGTCGATAATACTGTATTAAGGAGGAAGTTCCGAACCGCAATGAAGAGGAGGAAGAAATGAATCAGTGTCAATAATTCTGTCTCTAGGTAAGTAAGAAATTATTAATAGAATGAATAATGAGGTAATATGCTCTTATGAGCAGTATTTTGCTCTTATGAGCAACCTTAATAATTTTTTTCATAGAGGTATTTTACCTAAGAGGTAAAATAAATATCAGATTTTGTGTCATCCAAGTACACAACTTAAGTTTTCATATGACTCAATAACATACGACTGACCATAAGAAAAACCTAGTGTTTTTTTAATAATAGTTGTTGGATTATTATTTAGTTGTTATTTCATGTTTTCTGTATATATGGTGTGAATGTGTTTATATCTTACTATAATTATTGTGTTGTGATGATTATATTTCTAAATAAATAAAATTAAAATATATATATATATATATATATATATATATATATATATATATATATATATATATATATATATTCTATCGTCGGCACCATATAAAAGTAATGAATTTGCTACGTTGGGCTAGCTAACATTCGTTAGATTAACATGGTACCGATGATGTGGGCAGAAAGATACATTCGAAATCATTGTAAAGTCCGCTCTGAGGCGAGAAAGAAAAGTGTTTGAATGTTGACAATCTGGAAAGTCTGGAGCGACTTGAAGTGGGAATCCCGTTTTTCGAAATCTAGTAGAAAAGTTACATTCTTATATTCAAGAGATGATAATTCGATTTATGATTTATGACAACTATTATAAGCTCGAACTTCTAATTAATTGTTCATTATTTATATTTCAACTTATATTTCTGTTTTCATAAGTATAGGCACTTATTATTTCTATTCCCACATTGTTTCAATTATTTTGAAATGAAATAGGTAGTAGTCAATATTGGCTTATTTCTAAATGACATTTTGTAAGAATGTGCACCTATTATCGACTGTCTTTTGCTTATCCATCTTACAAGTCACGCACACATTTTTCAAGTTTCTCTATTGTAGTTGGAATGAGATTATCGACCTGATTCCAAGTCTCTCTAAGTTAGGATTTACAAGCCATTATCTGGTGTTTTTATTCAAGTATCGTCAGTCACTTTTAGTAAAATAACAGTATCATTTAGAAATCATATGTTATAAAAGATAAATATTTATTGAAAGTTAATATTAAACAACAGACAAATACAAAAAAGATTAACTTTGATAATAACATATATTCTAAATATTTAACTTAGGTTAGATTTCCACATAGCTTTAACATTTTTTGAAATGTAAGATTTCACATGTCCTCGAAAATCTTTCTTCATCATCATTTTTAGTGTTGCCCAAATGCGAGAGGGAGACGAGAGTGAAATCCTAACATTATTCACATACAATCAGTGTGACAACTTTTGAACTAACCATGGCACGCATTGAATATCTTGTAATTTCATTTAATAAACTAATAAACAGCAAGAATACTATTCTCGATAACAATTTATCAAGCAAGATTCCGAAGCCTCAAGATTTTTCTGACCCCGAGCCGTCATCTGTTTTTGTTTCAAAAATTGAGAACTTCGTGTCGTTTGGTCAAGAAATTGCAAAACTAATCGGACAGCCTAATTTTCGCTGCTTCTCTCGAATCAATGACATTAAAATAAACACGAACTCTAGAGAAAACTATAAAAAATTGATTAGCCATTTAACTTCCAAAACTACGACTTCCATTGTTACCATTTGAAACAGGACAAGGCGTATCGAGTAGTCCTGAGAGCTCTACATCCAACCACTCCCATATCTGTCATCAAAACAGGCCTGGAAGAAATCGGTCATAACGTCAGGCACATAGCTTCCGTACTACATCCTAGGGAAAGATATCCGCTTCCATTATTCTTTATAGATTTGGAACGAGCAAAAACGAATAATGAAATATTTCAGGTTCAACGTTTAGTATACTCGACAGTACGATTTGAGGAACCAATGCAGAAGCCCCTAATATTACAATGCACTAAGTGTCAAAACTTAGGGCATACGAAGGCATATTGCCATCACGAGGCCAGATGTGTTAAATGCACCGGTTTTCACGCTTCAGGCTCTCGTCAGAAGCCAAGAGATGAGCCCGCGACATGTGCTCTTTGTGGTGAAGCCCACCCTGCAAGCTATAGAGGTTGTGAAGTATATAAAAATCTTCACAAACAGAGATCACGTAACTTAGCGACGAAAACCCTTGGACCTGCTAAAAAAAACTGGTCCTGAGGCACCTGAAATTGAAAATCAAGAAACTTTCCCAGCTTTGCCGACTTCACCTTCCATCGCCGTTCAACACCAACCATCCATCTCTACACTTAAGGATTATCCTCAACAGAATTCAAGAAATTCTCAATGGCAGCCTTCCATCATTAAGAAGCAGCCTCAAAGTCAGGCGCCTCAAACCTCCCACTCCAAGCCCAAAAGCTCTAATACTCAACCTCAACAGCCTCGTCAGCAAATCCCTCCCCATCAGCTACCCTTAAGGGTCAAACTCCCGCCAGAGCACCCACACCCAGCTCCACTCGTTCCTACTCCCAAAATAAACCTCCCATCACAAATTCCCAACAGAATTTAGATCCCACTCCTCGTACCCCACCTCATAGATCTTCAACAGACTATCAAACCGCTTATAACTCTTCTCACAAGACTCCTTTCCGAAATCTCGTTTAACTTCCGATGAATACAAAATCCCTAGCTATCCTCTTATGGAACGCTAACGGACAACAAAACCACCGTGACGAACTAGACATATTTCTCCATGACAATTATATTGACAGTTATTCAATCCTCTCACCCATGAATCCTACATATTGGCCTACATCTCTGAAAAAACGTCCCGATATCCTGGATATATTTATCACCTCCCAGATTTCCTCCTCCCAATCCAATATCAAATCCCTGGATGACCTTTCGTCAGATCATAGTCCAGTTTTGCTTTTACTACATTCGAACTTTGCTCCTAAACCTTCATCTCCTAAACTGATTACAGGACGAGTGGACTGGGACAAATTTCGTGATGATCTGGAAGATAAACTGGACTTAAAAATTCCCCTTAAGACAGAACAACATATTGATAATTCCATAGAAAACCTTACTACAACTATAACAACGAGTATAAATAATAAACATTTGTTAATAATAAAAGCAATAATTTAAGACATATTAACTTGCCACAGCATATTCGAATCTTATTAAGGGATAAACGCAGAGCAAGATCGAAGTGGCACAGGACTAGATATCCTTCAGACAAAACGTGCTATACCGAATTGACTAACAAACTGAAATCAGAAATCAGAAAATATTAAACTCAACAATTACTGAACCTAACTGAAAATATTACAACAACTGACAAATCACTATGGACTACAACCAAAAAACTTCTGAAGTTTAAAGACTTTAATCACCCACTTCTTACTGAATCCCAAACCTGGTCCAAATCCGACGAAGAAAAAGCCCAGTTATTCGGTCAACATCTGTTCCAAATTTTCAACCCACATTCTGATATCCTTAATCCAACCCACATTGAATGTATTAAATCAGAACTGGATACTCCTCTCCAAATGTCCCTTCCACCTAAAGCATTTCATCCTACAGAAATATCCAACATCATTCAAAGATTACCCTCCTGCAAAGCTCAGTTATGACCTAATAACAGACATGACCTAATAACATCCCAGATCTTGAAATCTGAATCTTCCTCGAAAAGCCATCCTATTCCTTACTTTCATAATGCTGTACTCCGATCCACATATTTCCCTGATCCTTGGAAAATATCTATTGTCAAAATGATCCACAAACCCAAAAAGCCACCAGAATATGCATCCTCTTACCGTCCCATCTCTCTGTTACCCATCATGAGAAAAATCCTGGAAAAAACTAATCTTAAAACGCCTGTACCCAATCCTAGATTCTAATTACATAATCCCAGAACACCAATTTGGATTCCGCTACTCCCATTCCACTATACAGCAATGCCATCGTGTGGTAGACGTAGTATCCTCTGCATTGGAGTGCGGTATGTACTGTACGGGAGTCTTTCTCGATGTTGAACAGGCGTATGATAGAGTTTGGCACCCGGGACTGCTGTAAAAACTCCGAAAATTCCTACCATCTACCTACTTCCTCATTATCCGTTCCTACCTTACTGATAGATTCTTTAAAGTAAATCACAACAATATCTATACATCCCGTTTTTCCCAGTCTGCAGGTGTTCCTCAAGGTAGTATCCTAGGTCCTATCCTTTAAACAGTTTATACAGCTGACATCCCAACCCATCCCAACACTGTCATCACCACATATGCTGATGACACATGTATCCTATCAGTTAATAACGACACATCTATTGCATCCCAAACCTTTCAATCCCACATCACAAACCTTGAAGAATGGTGTCAGAACTGGAGAATTAAAATAGATTCCAATAAATCCTATCAAATTACCTTCACCCTTCGTCGTAAGCCAATGACTTCCTGTCCTTCAGTATCCTTTAACAACACCTCACTTATTCCTGTTGAACAAATCCGTTACCTAGGACTCCATCAGGACAAACGTCTACCAGACTGAAACGACAAGAAACAGCTCGACGTTTCCGACTACTTCAACACTTACTAGACAAACGCTCTGACCTTCCAATCAATTATAAAAGACTCATTTACATGACTATAATAAGGCCTATTTGGACTTACGGAGTTGAGTTATGGGGCTCCACCAAATCTTCAAATTCCTCTCGCATACAATCCTTACAATCCAAAATCCTTCGTAAAATCCTCAATGCTCCTTACTTTGTTACAAATAAAATTATCCATAATGACCTTAATGTTCCTTATGTATCAGATTTGGCCCAATCCAGATATCTGTCCTTCCATAATAAACTTCATAACCATCCCAACCCTCTTGTCTCTAACCTTGCTTCCTCTTCGATTCCTGATAACCCTCCGAGGCGTCTGAAAAGAAGATGGTCACTTGATCTTCTAATATAGACGTATTATTAGAGTGCTACCAATGGGTAGTTTCTCAACATGTGTTCCATGTCATTATATGCATGTGCGAATTTACCAGATGTATTTTTTGTATACAGTTGTAAATATCATATAAATAAATAAATAAAATAAAATAAAAAAAATCTCTCTAGGCATATATGAGCCTTTCGGTTGACAAAATGACTAACTCCAATTTCAACATTCTTTATTATTAATTTTAGTAATGTTTCTAGTGTCAAAATTTATAACTTTATTCACAGTTCTATATTTAAAAACTACAACCACATACTCTGGAATCAACTTACTCACTGTCTGTATAGAATAATTTATCCAACTACAAATATCACTAAAATAGCATTACTCAAAATTGTTGAAATTGGAGTCAGCCATTCTGTCAACGTAAAGGCTCAGAGACTGAAGTTTTGTGTTTTATAAAAGCAGACGGAGATGTTTAATGCCTACCGTCGATATAATAAATAGAGTTTTTGTAATTTTAATGTTCTTAATGATTCTTTGTCTGTAAGCTTTAATTTTTAGCTCCGTTTAAAATGCACTTCAAACATTTTATAATAGCAAAACAATGTCAGAAAATAATTTCTATTCAAAGTAGAGTGGTAAGTGAAAGTTGTGTGTTGCGGGCACCACATGTTTTTAATTTACACTTATGCTTCAGGCTACAATCTCACTATTTATTAATCATAGCAATTTATTAAATCATGTTTCCTTGATAAATCTGAAATATTTCTAAATAAGTGACAAAAACGTAACTACCGATAATTAAATAAAATACCGATAAGCATTAATTAGAAACATATTATTAAAATGAGATAAACAACTTTTCCGCTTTTTTTTTTTGGAAGTTCTTTCTTTCTTCCCGACAATTAAGATATTTCATGCTCATCGTGCTAATTATTGTGTTAATGACAACTGGAAACGTGCAAATCAGATACATATAACTTCCCTAATTATCCGATCGCTAGCTGCAATCTCGCAGTTCAAAAATGTACGCTGCGTTGGCAATCGCAATCCTACTTAGCGTTTTACAAATCTTTGTCATCGCTCAGCAATCTAGCCAGTTCGCTGTCAGTTCTAATATAAGATCTGTATATATTCATAAATTAATTAATTATAATTCAAAATATTTATGTTCCTTTCAGGGTCCTTATGAGCTATTGTTCAGACAGATTGCACAATGCGCAAATTCCGGTACTGGCGAGACGAAATTCGACATGACAAGAATAAATAAAGTAAACAGGACAACTTATCTATATTCTTCAAATTTCTCTTTGCCTTACGGCTTTACAGACAACATTGTAGTACGTATTTTCAAAATATTATTTAAAAAAAAATAAAAAGGTGTTGTTTTAAGTATTGCCTAAACAAATTTGGCCGATGTATTATAAAGGTATGTTTCATTATAATATCTTCTTATTTTTGAGATGGATAAGAAATAAAGTGAAGAAAAAATGTACGATGAAAAAATATTAGGCAGTGAAGTGTGAACCTAGATGATAACGTATATCAATAGTACAATGTAAATAGAATATCCTCAATATAACCAAATGTGATATAGTATTTTATTGACATTGAACATGGCCTAAGGGCTGAAACGTTGGTGTATAAAAACAAATTAGGTATGACTATGGGATCAGATATGTGTTTTTATTATTACTATTAAGGTGAAGTTCTAACCTACGAGTTTAAATACATATAATTAATTATATATTATTGCAATCTTTTTTATTACATCATACTATTTGTTTCTCACTTTCTGAAATATTTAAACTTTTCTTTCTTTAAACTTTCTTCTCTCTGACTATATATATATATATATATCCTTTTATTTTTTTGGTCTTCTAGACCACATCCTGATTTAAGTACACGGGGGGTAGAATCATCAGTACTACGCCCTGTTCGTGTGAGTTGCCTCCAGTAGGATGAGGGGACTCACAAACCCTGGGGTGGAGGGTCTCGGGCACCCTGGTGGACGGTCACCAAAATCGGGTGGTCATCCATCCAAGTGCTAACCACGCTCGGCGTTGCTTAACTTGGTTACCTATTGCAAGGTTACCATAGCCGGCACGCCTACCCAAGCCCTTACATATATATATATATATATATATATATATATATATATATATATATATATATATATGTGTGTGTTTTTCTTTAATTATTATATTAATATTTAATATATCTTCTACGTATATATAATTCTTCAACTGTTTTTTTTTTATTTATGATTTATGCTAGTTCATTGGTGAATTTAAAACTGCAAAATCTGTTATTCAAATAAACATATATTTAATATCTATTCCAATTCATGTACTAGTACTGGCACTTCGGGGGAGAGGACTATGCCCAGCAAGTGGGCCTATTGATCCTTTTTGCCAACCCCAAAAACAATACTACCAATGGTAGTCTATTGTACTTCCAACTCTGTCTCATTCCTTTTTTTTCTTCTAATGAAGTTGAAAAGGCTGAACCATTTTATGGTGGTAGCTTTTTGTTCTCGTATTCTATCTGAGCTCAGAAGTCTTTATCTGAGCAACGCAAATCGATCGCATTCTGATTCATAATGTAGAGAAGGGCAGTTTCCAATGCGTTTTTGCACAGGTTGCGGAGTTCATCTTCTACTATTCTACAGATCTTTAGATGTCTTCAAGTCTGGAGTGGCCTTTTAGTACTCTGTGAATGAGTCGGATTTCCTTTTTGGTTAGGCACAGTAGCCAGTTGGTTGGGGAGTGCAATAGGAAATTCCGCTTCTTTCCTTGCTAGGGCTTCGGCTTTTTCATTGCCTTTAATTCTCTTGTAATCAGGTATCCACACTAGTTCCACTCTCTTCAAGCAGGTCCCTCCAAAGCTTGATTACACTTCTCTGCTAGTGTGGAGTTCTCTTTGGGGGATTCTAGTGCTTGCTACCGTGCTGATGTTCAGACTGACTATCCGAATAGATAGTAATACCAGCACTCTCACAATTAATAACTTCTAAACAGTTGGCAGCAGAAAGTATAGCAAACATCTGTGCTTGTAATACTGTAGCATGTTTACATATTATACATACCTAATGCTATGCTTAATTCTTAAGTTACCTATATAGACTCCTGCGCCCGTTAAGCCGGTTTAGTCATCAGTGAAACAGGACAAGTAGTCCTTCTGAGTTTCTATTGAACCCTGTGCCCAACCAATGGGATACAGGTAGCTAATCTTCCGATAAATGCAAAATATAGAAACTGATTTTCGTGTTTTCATAATTATTATCCCAGCCAGAACTCAATCAGCATAGCTTGATCGGCCAGAACAGGCTAACGCGTGTGCACAGCACTGCCGTTACTCGGCAAACTGATATATGACAACTTGATAAAAAATAGTCACGAGTTCGCGTCCTGGTGCCAGGGGAGTCTTTTAAATCCATACCCTTACCCCCTGGCCCGGGAAAACGCCGTATAGCCTTAAAGGCGAGGAAGGGGAGAACTAAAAAAAAAAAAGAAATCAGCAAAGCTCATTGAACTCATTGAGCTCGAAGGAAGACAGCTGCATAGCAAAATCTAATATGCTTTAAAAAATAATGTAAAAAATCTATTCGTGAAGTGTCTAAGTGAATAATTAAATATTCCCAAATATCGTACAAAATAAAGAGTATAATATTTTTTAATCAATGTACATGGATTGAAAAATATTTTCATTATCAATATTAATAGCAAAAGAATTGATTATATATCGCCCTGTTTAATAGTTAGTTGTAAGCTGTTACGTATGGGGCAATGGAGGCTGGAAGCCGTTGGCAAAGGATCGAGAGATCGGCCCAGCTTGTAGCAGCATCAAAAAGATGGCTCCCAAGCTGGTCAAAGACGTGGCTAAGGCGATGGGCACGTGGCCTAAGCTCTGTCCCAATCCACCTGTAAGTACATAGTTTTGTTTGATCTTTTACTTATTAATTCACATATGTCAAAAAGTAAATGGGGCAAAGAGTTAATGATATTTAATAAATGGCATGAGAAGACTCATTTTTCCATCCATGTTTTTTATGGTCATATCTAGAAATAATGGTATTTTGGATTGCTTTTTGAGTATTAGACATCTTTAGGTTACAGTGATATATTTGTTGCAGACGTACCAGAATATTTCTGTGATGATTAAAAAAATTTAGAATGTTAAATTTAAAGAGTACTCCCGAATGAATTTATATAAGAAATGAGAAGGAGTTGATCGGGGGGGGAGGGGTTGCCGTCAAATTAATACTAAATTAAATAAGTATTTTGTATTGTATTAAATAAGTATTTTAATAATAAATTAAATTAAATAATTCTACTTATTTAATTTAGTATTAATTTGACCGCACCCCCCGATCAACTCCTTCTCATATTAGATCAACGGTCAACCATCTCAACATCATTAAATAACAAATATTTTTCAATTTTTACGTTTTGATTTTCAATCATTGATTCATTAAATTTAAACCTATATACTCGATCCGAGGCGCTCTTTTACGGGCGATTCACACCACTCATGCTACGGCCAGATGCTATGCCTTAATACAAGTATAATGTTTCAGGGTAACTATACAGTGAATAATTTGCCTTTGAACGTGGAGTTGAATATCCCAGTACTGCCTTACAATAAATACATGGTTGAGTTTTGGCTCAACCACAAGAAGATCAGAACTGGTTGCGGAAGAGCTTTTGTTGACATTGTCCCTAAGAAGAGATCTAGAAAACACAATTAAGCTCTTGGGATAATTGAGGCAGAGGAATTGTTACTTAAATAAATGTATGTAATTGTTATCAGCAATGTAAATAACTTGTTTATAAAGTTAAAAAAGCTGTCAAAACAAAATGTGTTTCTATGAAAAATATTTCTCTGTGTAGCTTTTTGTAATTAATTCTTAAGAGACGGAAACAAGTTAATTTACGAAGTCTATCTATTTCTTTGTACAACCTCTTTTTTTCTTTTAGTAATGAAAATTGGATTTAGCAAATAAATATTCTCCAGAGGTGTTTAGAGTGGTAGTGCCTTCATTCTGGATAAGGCAATATTATTTATTTGACTGTAAAATGAGTTAGAAAATAATTCCTTTCTTCAGCGACTAAATAGTCGCTATTTATGTTATTTTCCTAAAGTTCAGTACACAGAGGCGTGAAATTGGCAATAAACGCAAATATCGCTACTGTTACTGCATAAGGTCGAATGTAAACATTTTTTTTTGCACGAGCATTATTTCCTTTCATTTGCACAAAAACCCAATTATTCTTTATGATTTATTAGTACAATTTCATATTTTACTTCGCTCTGCTGTTTTTCTATTCATAGGACTACTTATAGCAGCTGCAGAATATAAAATTTCACCTTTAACACAAAGGAAATAACATGTAAAATTGTTACAAATGACTTTTTACACTAACAGTTTATTATCATTATTATTTCTTAATTTGTACTTATTTATTGAGAAATATTGTAATCTGTCGCAGTTAAGGACACTTATAATAGAGTTCAGAGAGTACTTTCACACTAATCGTAGGAATATGTGTACGTCATTGAGACTTGTCTGATAATTTTAAAGTTTAGATCAATAGAAAAATATCGAAAAATATTCGTAATCAGTAATTTTTAAATTATCTCATGGTCTTTTTTTTGAAAAATTTATTTAATATTTGTTTTCATAGACGTACATACAGATTGTTCTTCTAACAAAACTGTAAACATTAATGCAATAAACAAATCACCCACGAAGATGAAACGGCAATGGTCCCGAGACCTTTTGTAAATACACTGTTGGAGTTCTGGCAGTAGTCAACTTCTCCACTTAAGTCCTGAGTGTATGTATGTCGCTTTGGCGTTTTCAATCAGCCTTCACTGACTTTTTAACAGTGATGCAGCTAGGATCTCTTTGATCCCTACTTTGCCTTTCACATGAGAGCGGCAAAGTGTGGTTCAGGGTTCCCCAGGCTGAATTTTAACATTGTATATAGGAATAAATGTTTGACAAGTATTTTTATTTTCGTTTTATTATCATTTTAATGTTTTTTTTTTCTTTTTACGAGCTGTTTATATTTTTTTATTGTTTTTTTTTTTTTTTACTTTCCATGTTTTCTTCTTGTTTTTTTCTCAATTTGTATATAATAGTATGAATGTACATATAGAACCTTAATACCGAATGCCCTTGATTGTTTTATTTTTCTTCAAATAACAAATTTTAATAAAAAACTGTTTGTTCATGAGATAAGAAAGAGTTAGCTTTACATGGTCTTTTCTCAGTCTGGTTATCCAATGGACAATCTCCTCTCTGAAATTATAATTCATGTTAAAAAAAAAAAATTCGGTCTATTTCATAAACTTACATTTCGCCCGAAGGTAGATTCAGGGTTATACTCCCTGCAGCAGCGTCGCCATACTTGAGGTAGCCGCAGAGACCGAAGGCGACGTAAAGGGAACCATAGAGGTAGGCTGATACGTTGAGGACGCCGCAACTACCACCGAGCTGGTCCTCTCTCTTCATCTCGTTTTGCAGAGGCAACACCTTATAAAAAAAAAAAAGCTTTAAACGTTAATAAACTTAAGCCTAAAACAGGACACTTTTATAATTCAACTTAATATGAAGGTGTGTTCCACTGTTTTAAAAGTTCATTAATATACCATAATAACTTTATTATTGTTTCATTACTCTTTTCGCAGTATCCTATTCAGATAGGGTCAAACAGGAAACCCTAGTAATTTAAATTATAATAAATATTCTATGGTTAACTATGTTCTTCGTTAGGTGTATCGTTGTAACTTGTTGATAATAATAATATTTTTTTAGGAAGTTCAGGACAGTATGAAAACGAGCTTTATTTCTTGTTACATCAAAGAGGGAAGTACCTTCTCAATTATGATGGTTCGTAGAGCAAGATCTTTCTTATACTTATGATAAAATTCCTAATATTGGTAGTTTATATTTCCTAACCACTAGTTTTCTCGAGAATAGGGGACTTTTCTTGCTTGGCATAACATTCTTAAGATAGTAAATATAGCTTCGGATTCGGACTATCCGGCAAGTTATGAACCAGGAAAGACACATAAAGCAGTTGTAATCCAGGTTAAACGCTCTGCTACTAGATAATGATAGGCACTATAGGGCGACGCTAAAGAAAAAGAAATAGGTATTCCGACAATATTTTACCATTTATCGATAATGAGGAGAGCTGATTGCCGATTGTAACATTTCTATTTGTTACCACATAACTTTTTTTTTCTCGAGAATTATTAATCTTTTTATTGAGATATAATATATATAATGTAGATATAATACATTTTACCACATTTAAGGGTACTGAGTAATAAAGCTGTAAGGCACATTGATAGCATATTTACAATATAATAAAATTTAAAAAAATGAAATATATAAAAATTAATATATAGAAGATAATAATGTATATATAACAAAGATAAAAACTGTAATAAAAACAAAGATATAGCTTGTAGTGAAATAATACAGAAAATTCTTAAGTGAAAAATAAAAAAATTAAATAAATTAATATTAATGATATTAAATTATTAGAAATGAGTGAATAGAAAAAAAGCAAACAAACAAACAAAAATAATACTAACAGTCATTCTTATTAACGATATTTCCAATCAGCCAAGGGGCTCCGAGTCCTTTCCTCTACGTGTAGAGGGCAAGGCTAAGCTCTAACAGATCCCAGCGCTTCTCTTTCAGCCGCGTCACCGGCATTAGAGTACAGTGGAAACTAAGAGAGAGCACTACAGCCACAGGCGCTCATGACTTGAGTTTAGAAACTGGCCGCTGCCAGAACTCTAATGACATATTAACAAAAGGTCTCGAGGCCACTGTCGTTTCAAACTTCGAGGAGATAACTTTTAGTTAAATCCTCTGATTAAAACGTCGGGTAAGGTGTTCCGTCAAGGCAACCAGCCTTTCTAACCGATGACAAATCCATCAAAGTTAATAAATTTCTGGTATTATGTGACAACAAATATTAATATAAAATTTGTATTTTCCATACTTATCAGGATTAGAAGCAAGATTAATTAAAACAGGAGAATTCTTTGCGAATTTTATAAATTGTTCAAGCGACAGTGTCTCTAAATTCGGGAGTCATTCTAGGATTTAAAATAATTTAATTCTTCTACTATGAGAGTCAAATCTATGCTATATTTTTATGAAGCCATCGGTGTGATAACCGAGAATTATAACTACCACTGATTTACTAAGTTAATAAAAACTAATCATCCCGTTCCAACACACACAAGAATTTATTTATTATTTGATTTACAGGCTAATGTTAACTTTATCGGTTAATTTCTAACGTCCTTTTTAGCAGGGGTGGATCCAGCCCTAGGCCATACAAATGATAAATGACATGTAAGCATTAAGATGTAACGGAAGAATTGATAGGTTATCTTGAAGAAAAAGAAGCCCGTTAGATTTCCTGCCATATACAAAAATTGTACAAAGTTATTTAAACAAATTCAGTTTACATGGTAGAACATAAAATATAACTATGACTCAATCCTAAAATGACCCACTTGGCCTGGTGCCTAAAAAATTGTTTAAAAAAAAATTAGAACGTTCATAGTATATTTTGCAACAAAAGTTCTGAATGTTATGGAAACCACTTATGTGACACGTATGTATCACCTAAGTAGCATCGCACTAATTAATTTATTTTTTAACGATATCTCTTTCGAGGTTTCTTTTTATAATATCCTCCTCAAACCCTGCCCCATAAACTCATGATGACTCATATGAGAGAAGTTATATTGTAAATGTTCTACCAGAAGGTTCTGTTTACGGATTGTTTAACTGGTTTAGCGAAAACTGATAAATTCTAAAACAAGTGATTCCAGATCTTTTCATAAAAAAAAAAAAAAAAAAAAAAATCCTTTTGTTATATTAAGATGACAGTAAGACAATATAAATAGAATTTTTTCCCACCATAATAATTTGCACTAAAAAAAGGACAATTTACTGTATTTTAATGATTAAGTTGAATTTTTCAAATATGAAACATACCATCGTAATGCAGCAACTGGCGAAGAACACCGTTCCAAAAAACTGTGGAACATTACTTATGGGCCCAAAAGCATGCTTGCCCTCCATGGATATCGGCTCTCTGAAGATGTAGTACAGGACCACCGCCACGCTGGTAAGTAAAATGGCGTTGCCTAAGGTGGACACGACGGACAACTTCTTTAGATTAAGTACCATGTTGATCGCTACTATAGGAATGAAAATCAGCAATTCGAAGTATCTCAAGTCCATGTCAAAGTGAGGGTAAACTGCCTGAAAATTAAAATTTACTTAAAACAATAAGAAAAAAATTAATCATACATCATATTTAAAATAAATCTGAATAATAGTCCGTGGTACACACCTCTTTTTATAGATTATCGAAATTCACCTGAAACTTTGTAAATATGTAACTATGTAAATATATTTTTATTTTATTTTACACTCTTGAAATTGGGGCATTTTCAGTTTGGTAATCGGCAAATTTTGTCTATTTAATTAAATATTAAAAACTCATAAATATCCATTTGCTTTCTACTTGACAGTAAGATAATTTTATCACAAAATGGAAAAAAAAATGGTGGCCTACAAAAATATTGAGCCATTTTCCGTAAACTACATCCCCGAAATGTTAAAAGAACGAGGTTATATAGGCCAAATGGCCCTATATTTTCGCAGGCCACCTTTTTTCACGATTAGTCATTTGGCCTATATGACCTCGTTGTTTTAACATTTTGAGGGTGTAGGTCACGCCAAACGACTCAAAATTTTTGAAGGTCATCTTTTTTTCTATTTTTCGCTCATATTATCTTAGGATTGAATTGGAAAGCAATTGGTTATTTACGCGTATTTAGTACCTAATTAAATAGACAAACTTTGCCGACCTCCAGATTGAAAGTGTCCAAATTCCGAAAATTTAAGTAAATATAATAATTGTTAGTTACGATGAGATAAAGCTATACGAAGTTTCAGACGGATGTTAATAATTTGATAAAAATGGGTCTATACCACGGACTACACCACAAGCTAGAATAGATGAACTCCTTATGTCCTCCTGCAGATAAACCCGCAACACTAATCGGTATTGCGGGTCAACATAGTCTGTTGAAGAACGGCACTTGTTACTATTTATTTCATGAAATCAATCATATTTTAACCATTTATAGTCTGGTTTTGTACTTATATATTTCGTTAATTTTGTTTTAAAATATTTTTTTTTAAATTATCAAACTCTGAAAATAATGTTTTATTAGAATAATTTTATGTCTCCCGATTCAGTTTATAATACCACCTCTTTTATTTCTTCCAGCTCATTTTGCACTAAAAATAAATAGTCCGTAGTTCAGAGCCCTTTTTATCGAATTATTAACATCCAGCTGAAATTTCGTAAATAGTTTCGTCTCATCGTAACCTACAACTATTTTATTTACGAAAACTCTTGGAATTAGAGCTTTTTCAATCTGGAGGAGGACAAATTTCGTCCATTTAATTAGGTACTAAAAACTAGTAAATACACATTTGCTTTCTACTTGGATCGTAAGATAATTTAATCACAAAGTCGAGAAAAAAGTTGGCCTTCAAAAATATTGAACCGTTTGGCGTGACCTATACCCCAAATTTTCAAAATAACAAGGTTATATAGGACAATCGGCCCAATATTTTTGTAGGCTACCTTTTGTATCTATTTTTTATCAAATTATCTTACGATCCAAGTAAAAAGTAAATGTGTATTTACTAGTTTTTAATACTTAATTAAATAGATAAAGTTTACCCCCCCTCCAGATTAAAAACGCCCAGAAAAGTACATGACAGGTACAAGTTATGAAAAATTTAACTATTCATTTAAATATTCATGGTAAATTAAACCACAAAACTCGACAAGTTTCTGTTTTTTTTTTTTCATTGTTTAAAGAATTCTGTTTTATTATTCTTAAATAACACCTATAATTTTTTTATTATGTCTTAAAATATATAACATGAGTACTTACAGCTTTTATGTTAGAGGCTATAAAAACGATGTACACGCATATTCCTCCTATTTGTCCAAGCAAAATGAATATATTTGTTGAAGTCCTGAAACATATATATCAAATATGAACATTAACATATATCAGAAGATGAATTATTTGGTTATAACTTATTGGTTGATTTTATTGTTTATTTGTTTTGGTTTAATATGTCGTAAAAGAAGCTGGTCAGCAACTTCTGGTGGTTCAAGTTGGCATTTGTTGGTAATCCACCAATCCTAGGCCCATTGAGTACGTAGTGAGGAACTTTCCTATACAAGGAGAGGCCTGCCAGAGTTCACAAGGTGTCGATGTCTAACACCTCAGGTAGATGTTTGGATTTTTTTACTGAATAATATGGATTATATATAACTGTTTTCCCCAGACTACTGGATTTCACAGACACTCGCGGCGTATAAAGGACTTATAGCAAAGATAGTTCTGTTTGGTGTAAACTTCGATTCTCTATGCTGAAGTTGTGCGGTAATGGGAACTGCTGAGTATATTGTACTTTTCTGTACCACCTATGAATTACTCAGGGCCAATTCGTTAAATGAGACAAAGACCAAATCTAATTCCAAGTTCTTTAAAACCTTCGTAAACAGGTGGAAATAAATAATTTTACCAACCCATTTCTCCTATGGAAAAAGAGGAGGAGCTGCATCAGGGAGACCGTCGGAATGTGAGGAAGGAAAAAAAAGAAAGAAAGATGAAGTAAAAAAAAAAAAAAATGAAAAAAGAAATACTAAGATAAAGCAGAAAAAAATTGTAAATTGGTTGAAAAAAATGCTAGCAGTGTATTGCTATGAGCAGTAACATCTTGCTGCTGCAAATACTGGTATTGCCTTAGAGAAGAGATAGAGTGGAAAATAAAAATAAAATCAATAATAACTGTATTCAGTAATTATAACTTATAAATAGTAATATCAGTAACAGAGCTTTCTAGTTAATCTGTAGTAAGATCAAATTAACTGCAAAACTAATAATTATGACGAAATAACATTGTTACAGTTAAACACATTATTCACTTAGACAAATTTATGTATGATAATACTGTACGTAAAACTGTTTCAAAAGTAAAGGAAACATCATAAATTGCATGATGGAGTTCGGTCGTCAATGGCATCACCTCTGACTAGAAGTCACCATATTAATGTCAGACCTGAGGATTCTTTATCCAGCTACTTGTAATCTTCTGCAGGTTGAGGGGCATGTCTCACAAGAGTCAGTGCATAATACTCTTGGGAATAGTTTGTAGCAGGTTTTCCTTTTTTTTTTTTAATTTTTGATTTAAGTCAATGTTTTAAGGTCGGTTCAAAATATTTTAGCTACTGTTAATACATAAATTTTGACTGGCGTGCGTGAAGGGGCTATGTATAGACGTAGTCAAGGTTCATTTTAATTTCTTTGATCAAAATACCTAATGTCATAGATTATTTTCCCCATGTTATTCTTCGGGTATTTCTCAGTTTTTCTGTTTTATTGTAAAAAAATAATCCAACAAAATACATCAATTACTGCAATGTGCCCAGGAGATGCACTGTTACAACTGATACATTTTAGAAGATCATTGTATATGTTGGATTTACATCCAAAATTTTATTGTATAGAGCATTTAAATTATCGTTGTATAAACAACACGGGGGGACCCCCGGTCTCAACTTGCACTACCCCCTCTCTAAGACGGCTTTATCTGCGGCCAATGGACAGATGCTAGCGAGCGAAGAAGGTAAAAGGGACTGCTGATGACCACCTCCTGACCAGACCTCGAGAACTACAGCCCTTCGGCTAATTTCTGGACCCGCAACGGCGGAGAGAGAGAGAGAGAAGGCGCGAGACCGGCCCCCCTCATCAAACTGTACGTAAACTTATACACATATATTCACAAGTATTCCCCTCTAGAACATTTATTTATTTTTGTATCTCTCAAGAAAAGGGCTCCCGGTCATATGGCATGTACCGGGCCCCCCAATATTGAACAGTATATAAGGACTTTTTTTTTTAAATGTACTTACACGAAGATGGGAGCTAAGCTTCTTACAGCCTTGGGCCCACCAGCGAAAGCAGCTTGTACTGTGCCCTGGTATGTTGGAACCATGTCTTTGTTCCTCCTGCTTAATTCTCTTTGGCAATCAACCTGTATAGAAATGCATTTTTATTACTTCATTAATTTCTTTGGATTTATATGTATTATTAATTTTTAATTTATCAAAAACAAAACAAAAACTCTAAACCTAAGACTACGACTATTGTACTCACTCCTTGCAAGAAATTCGAAATTAAAACTTAGACAGAAATTGAATACATACACTTACCTACTCAAGCCTATTTGGACCCATGCTTCACAGATATATGGGACAGCCAAAAAGACTCGCATAGGTAAATTACAGACTTTTCAATCTAAAACTTTCAGGACTATCACCAAAGCTCCCTGGTAAGTCAGTAACATTACAACAGTTAACGAAAGATTTCATAATAACTTACACGGACATACAAACTCAATGATTCGAGGCGTGGCCACAACTAACATGCCCGATAGCACCAGAAGGAGACTTAAAAGAAGCTGGGTGAGGGATCTCCTCCACTAACTATAAATATTACGCTCAAGACAGAAAGGACGCAGCTGGGTTTTTTTCTTAGCTAATGATCAATGATTACAAAAAAATATTTAGGCCAATATTGTTAACATAACTTTTTATTTATTTACTTTTATGTTACTTAGGAAGAAATATTAATTTTGATGTAAAATTGTTTGGAAATAATAAACCATTGTGTAATAATTTGGCGCGTTTTTAATACAAGATAACAAAGATGGTCGATATTCGAATGGTATTCTTATATTAATATATACATATGTGTAATATGTTATTTATATGCGATTATATACTTATATTTAAATCTATGTTTATTATATTTTATTTATATAATTAAGTGGTTTTTGGTTTTTTATTTTTTATTTCATAATGTTGTTTCCTTTTTTTCTTGAATATTTATAATTTCCTTGATAAATTTTTTTATTACAATTTTTTATAAAACAGGACTCATAATTTAATCATTTTAATACCCGCAAATTATCAGCTCATGGTTAAGATGCGGTTGCCGATATCGCTTTTGACTGGTTGCATTAAACGCTTTCCTCTTTCCCTTAATTATGGTGGTCAGTTCTATCGTCTAAAAATAGTGAAGGATCTCCTGCGGTTTCCTTTGTTTGTTTCTTTTTCTTCTTCATGTTTATTCAGTTTACCAATACTGAATTTTTTAATGAAATCATCTTTATACTCCATTCAAAGATTCTTTATACCACATTTATATTCTTCAAAGAGCTGCATTTAATATTCGAAAACATAGGGAAAATTTATTGTAAATCCCAGAAATATTTCCATTCCAGTTACTGCTCAATGCTTCATCAAATTGCAGTAATCATAAAATCGCATTTTCCGCATTTTCTGTGTTTCTTATTAATAGATTAAGGAAATGTCGCCGGGTTCGGGTGAAAAAATACCTTGTTCATATTCGTGAGTGATTTTAATTGCACTGAAAACTTTTATATCTACACATTAAAAGTTTTAAGAACTGTATTCTGGTATTTAAGTAGTTGAACAAGATGTCATGGGCTCCTGATATTCGTTGGATTTCGTTTTTTAGAACGCATACAGGCTGATCAAAAATCTATGCCAACTGTAAAAGAATTAATAGCTATATTATTAAAACAGAAAGTTCCATATAAAAGAGCGGTTTATTTATTTATTTTCATCTATAAACTCAAGGAGTTACAGGAATACGCAAATTTCTATTTTTAACTTTAAACTTTATGAAATGGAACATGTAACTAAAACATCCTCACAATATTTTTATTTATTTCTTTTGATATTTGGGACAGTATCCGACAAACATTGAAATAAAATTAACGAAGATATTTCCTTGAGAAAAGATATGTCAGAGCTGAAAAATGTTGGCCACCAATTTTTAAAATTTTTTAAGAAAAACTATGAGTAGATTATTTCGCCTAGTGAAACAACGAGACAACAGTCAGATTTTGAAAAAAAAATGTTATCTTAAGTTAAATTGTCAGGGAGACGTGTTTAATCGAATCGACACCATGGAAAGAATAATTTTACACCGAGAAAATTAATTTTTAAAACTATATTTTTTATATTATAATAATTCTAATTATTTCGCCACTCCTATAAAATTTTATAATTTACAAATAGGTCGCAATTCCACCCGATGACTGATATGAAACAAAGGTCATGAGAGAACACTTGATGGAAAATTGTATTTGATTCATAAACTTTTGTTAGTAAAATATACGATTTATTTCTTAATCATGAATCATTATTGGGAATTCAATCACTACTTAAGTTAATCGTTTGACATCAACTGAATTGGTAATTAAATTCTTTGGTACTCAAAAAAGGTTAGTATTTGAGTAAAATACTAACCTTTTTAGTACTCAGTGCTTAGAGTAGCATTTGAAATGTTTATGATTGACTTACCAGAACGATCTAATGGTCGGGATCATATAAATGTCTAAATGTCAAAGACGGACAACTGACCTTTCCAGAAAGTGGTGAAAAAGTGAATTTGTATTTTATAAGTTCAACTCAAACTGTTTTTGCTGTTTATTTAAGAATTTTTATGTCCGATCATAAAAAAAAATCATTAGATAGTTATAAAAAAAAGTTATTAGATAGTGTAAGTTGAAGCAGTGATACGAAAAATGGTATTATCTCAACTTTTTAAAGATGGCAAGTTTCATTGTTTGATATTGAGCCACTCATATAATGATGATAAAAACTGGTCTAATCCTAAGTTCTAAGCATCACATTTACTTTAAGGCAAAATAATATTTAAATCACAAATGTAAATTACATTTATTCCTATTGAAGGAGTTAATAACATTGGAAATATTTCAGGTGTCTTGTTTTTTAGGGTAAGATACTTTATTAATTTAAAGCTTGTTTTATGAATTCTGCATAGAAATTTTAGAGGATAAAAGTGACTGAATATTGATTATCTTTCATACACTGACAGACAAAAAATTCCACCCACTTGATTTTTCCATCTAAAAATATTTCAGTACAGTTGTATTTGTATATAATACATGGTATTTGTAGATAATACTTAGTATTTATAGAATTTTATAATCTTTTCGAAGAGCGAATCTTGACTCATCTGTAAAAAGTACAGCACTCCATTCGTCCATAGTCCAATGGCTGTGTTCTCGAGCAAAAGCCAGCCGTGTTTCTCTGTGAGTTCTGGTCAACTCTGGTCCTCTTACTGGACGAAAAGCCATTAATCCAACTTCTTCCAGCTGATGAATCGCTTGAACAACGGTAAGGTGCTGGATTCGTAAAATTCTCAAATTCAAAAACCGGTCATCCCGTGGTTCTGTTACCCTAGGCCGTCCAGAACCGGGCCTTCTATTGTAAGAACCAGTTTCCCGAAAACGCCTGACGGCGCCTTGTAAAGTTTCATATGGGACTCCGATGGCATTAGCTGCATATCTAATAGAACGTCCATCATCAATAAGTGCCTCACCACGCTCAACATCCTCAGCACTGAGAGGAATTTTTAAACTTAATATTGAAAAAATTAAAAGCCGGAGACTAAGAAATGTGCTGTAAGAAACGGCACTGAACTAATGATACTGAATAAACATTTTGATTCCATAGAAAGTAAACATTGGAATCTAGAATCATTTCATTGAATTAAGGATTAAGGATTATTGTCCTCTATATTGACATTCCTAATTGAAAACAAACAAAAAGATTACCTATTTATTCATTAAAAACAATGGACCAATCCAAAGTAGAAATATTTTTAGATTAAAATATGAAAAATCAAGTGGGTGGAATTTTTTGCCTGTCAGTGTAAAATCCAATATATTATTATAAAATGGATACACATTTTTTTTTTTCATTAAAAACAATAAATAAAATGCGCTTATTATTACTATTTTTTTTTAAATAAATAGAAATATTTACCAGAATGACTGCACAATAATTAGAGATGAAAAGGATGAATACGACTCCGATAATGCCTCCGATGTAGCCTAGCTGGCTGAAGGCTACCGGGAGGGCCAGTATACCAGTGCCCACTGTAGCTCGGAACATGTGAACCAAGCCGTCGAAATATCTGTAACATATTTAATATATTTATGATATCTTGTCTAAGTTGCAATTGTATCACTATATCTATTTTATTTCACGCAGTACAAAAAAAAAAAAAAGTAAAATCATGCAATTTAAAGCACAACAGAGAGACATACACAATCCCAGTACCAACCGGATGAAAAGCACATTACATCCTAGATTCTAGTTATATAACACAATACAATATTTTTTATTTATGTTAGTAATATAACATTCTATCACAGAGACAATGGAATATGTGAATCATAAATCATTAGGAAGAGCGTTGGTGGGTCCAAAGAAGTATATTTGGGAACCTAATTTATATCTTATCAAATAAAGTAACAAGTTTATCTAACACTCTTAAGAAGAAATTGGAATGATAAAGATCGACTTTTCTTCAATGTATATAATGTTTTTTAAAGAATAGTGCTATAATAAATTTGTGAATTTTTCGACAAAATAGTACACGGCCTGCACTAAAATAATACTGCTTCAAGTGCAGTATTGTAGGAAAATCCTCATCCAGATTCAACCAGATCATATTGGTCCTCAATAAAATGAATAAACTTTTTAATAATTTATTTTTTAAAAACCAATATGGAAGAACAAGAAATAAGTTTCATAAAACAAAAATAATAGTTTATAACACCAACATAAAATCAGTCCTGCTCTACGACAGTGAAACATGGAAGGTGACAGAAACCGTTACTCTTCACATCTACAACTGTGAGGAAATCCGTGAATCTGGTGGCCTGAGAGGCTTCTAGCGAAGTTCTCTTGAAAAGAAATAAATGTAAATGGATAGGACAAACTTTAAGGAAACCAGATAGTGCAATCATAATAGAAACTCCATTGTGGAATCCCCGAGGAACAAGAGAGACTTGGCGCAAACCATATCAAAATGAATTGGCAGAAGCGAAAATGTTCGCAGCATCAATAGTATCCAGGAATGCACTAATAGATGCCCTATGCTTCAGCAGGGGTCAACGGTGATAATAATAATAATATTCACTTCGTAGGCAGTTTAGGACACAAGCCCGCACCGCATCTGGGTCGCATCTCAGCGTATTTAAAAAGCATTCGACTTGGTTTCGTGAAGCTCTAGATATGTCCGTCACTGGCCCACGTACTAGGCCTAACCTAACTTAAGTAAGTATTTCACTTTTTGATTTTCATTCAGAAGTACAACTCAAAATATTTATTTTGGCCGCACGTTCAATTAGGCTCAAATTTGGAGGAAAGTTAGAGATTCGATAACTGATAATTAAGTGAATATCGATTTTACATATATCTATCCACTACTATAAAAAAAAATTGCTTTCGGACCACTAAATGTATTTTTTGACACATCTATACCCTGAAAACGGCTAGATCAATTGGACTCAAACTTAGAGGTAATTTGGAGAACATTATAGAAATTGCATAGTATGCATTTCAATGAATTCCATTTAGTAATTAAAATTAGTATAAATAACTGTTAACAGTATGATGACTGTGAAATGTGGAAGGCATTGATTATGTATTAGGTTAGGGGGTTAGGTTAATACAATATTTTTATGAGATTATAACATGTAATAAGGTTTTATTCAGCAAGTTAATTTATACTGTATTGTTTGGTCGCTTCCGAATAAATGGTTAATCATTTAATCGAAATAGCTCCATCCCCGTTTATTTGAAGGTGAACATCGGCTATTGGACACCTTGAAGGTTTTTGTAAGGAGGAAATAACACAACAATTTCGCAGTTAATAGCTTGTTTGTTACGGTTGACCAGAGAACAATATTTAACTAGCAACAATTATTTCAATGTAAGAGTTTTACAATGCTATACGTTCTAAAATCATTGAAGATAAAATTCAATTTTTAAAACAAGGAATTATAAAACAGAACCATTTTAGTCATAAAACCCTATTTCATTTGAACATATTGTATTAGTAATTTTTTCTTTTTAAAAAAAGTAACACTTTTTTACTAGGATTTTCTGTGACCACTGGCATGTCGTCGAGGTCATTTCTCTCATACAAAGTATTTTAATTCTAATTCTGATCAAGTTGAGGAAAAAGCGCTGGGAATTTCCCAACATACCCGTGCGAGGAGGAAGACCTTGGTTTTGTCGATCTACAACTGCATATGAAGATTCTATAAATTTTTTGTTGTCAAAAACAACTAAATCCCTTAAGTAGACACAGAAGGATGAAATGGCATCAGCTAGTTAAAATAAAACTCAAAATTCTTTTTAAACGACTCAAACATTTTTTTTCCGAAAAATAATCAAAACTGTAATTGACCTATAAATTAAATAGGTAGATTTAATTACTCAAACCTCTAAGAGCATGTAAAGAAGATGCAAAAATACATAAAATTGCTTTGCCATATATCAAAAATACTCATTCACGTACATAATTCACTTTCATTTATGAAGATGTCCAAATGCGACAATGGAAACGTGCCGTTTTCAAACTATCCAAGTTGAAATATCCACCAACTATCGACCAAACAGGAAGAGTTATTGTTGAAGTGAGTTCTAATTAAAGAACTATTCTCCGTTGGTTTTCTAATTTTTTTTTTCAGGAAATACGATGTTAAAGAATCTACCTCGTGAACGGCCTCCAACATCAATCGAGGACGAAGATCTTAAGGAAGCTGTGGAAAAAACCTCACATAGTCAGATAACTTGCCTCGAATCTCGGCATGAACGTTTTCGGGCGTTTAAAAAAGACAAAAAAAAATTAAGAAAAAAAATTGATTTCTGGATCAAACACTACTTGAACGTACACCAGTATTGAAACGAAAAACTACTGTTTTTTGTTTCATATTATTATATTTTGTATTCCAATATTTCCAAAATGGAATAAGCAGGAAAATAGTAATAGGAAACACGATGCAAAGAATGAAAACATTGGATATACAAGCAACGCTAAGTTGATCAACAATAAAAAAAATTCACACAAACCGAAAAAAATAATTTTTCGAAAAGTCTCAACAATTGGCGAACCCTCTTTTCAACAATTTATTACTAGCCGAAATCCCATTCGAGAAAAACTTTGGCAACAACTTACATATGATAGGTGTTTTAATTTAGTAGTAAGCTCTATAGGATAAGTTCAACTCAATTCTAAGGTGAGCCCCATCACCGGTTAAATTGCAGTTGTCAAAAAAAAAAAAAATACTCAGAAACGATAAAAAAAGCAAAATTCACTTGACAATGCTTTTTAGCAGTAAAATGATTATTAAGAAGACAAAAAAAAATCCTAGTCAAAGATAAATAAAAAAGGGGCCACGAAAAAAAAAAAAAAGATAATTGTTTGGACGTCAAGGAAATGAAGTATTTCTTGGGAAGATAATAACTCGTAACGAAAAATGGATAATATATGACAACCAACGCCAATCACGTCAATGGTTCTGCCGACTAGTTACCTGGGCATTTGTTAAAAAAGAATATCCATCCGAAAAAATAACGGTTACTGTCTGACGGTCTATGGCCGTGGTCATCCATTTTTAATTTTAAATCCCTCCATTATCCTGATCTATCCCCTACAGACTTATTTCGGATCTTGGACACCTTTATGGGGATAAAATTGTTTACAAATGATTCAGAATTGAAAATTTGGTTTCTGGCTTTGTCTTAACTTTTTTAACTCAAACATTTTAAAATCTGGGATTGAAAACTTAGTTCTCATTGGGAAAGCTATATTGAAAACTATGGTATATATTTTGAATAAAAAATATATCTGATGTATTTCAATTTTTTAATTAATTTCCTGTTTCTCAAAACGGTCATTTCATGCATGATGACCAAATATTTTGTAAATGTTCAAATTATCTTATCTGTGGTATTAGATTGTTTCAATTTCCATGTCGATTGTTTTGACGAATGAACTAAATTCTCTCAGTATACAAATTTATTTTTCACATTTCATCTTAATTATCAAATGATAACTTTCAATGAGATTCTCTTAATGAGGATCTCTCTACACTGTAATGTAAATTAATTGATCATAAGTTAACATTATTGTGAAAATACGATGTTCTTGTAGTGTCAATCTTGTTTTAATTGATCACGCCCTGCCAACTGTTTATGTGTATGTATTTGTTAAAGATTAAATTACTTTTTAATCCTTTTTCACCTTGAAATTTTCTCCAATTTTAAATTCTTTAACGTTAATTCTAAAAATTCACTCATAAACGAAGAAAATGAATATTCTAGTTTCATTTAGTAATACAATTAATTAAAAATAGATAAATTCACCATAATATTCCCTTTCTTGTTGATGGTACGGTATTTGCAAAACAATGTATAGATGAATACAATCATATATATATATATATATATATATATATATATATATATATATATATATATATGTATTACAATTTTTTTATAATTCGACCTTCATATCTTAAGATATATATATATATATATATATATATATATATATATATATATATATATATATATATATATATATATATATATATATATATATATATATATATAAATATCTTAAGACGACCTTCATATCTTAAGATATATATATAGGTTCATTCGTTAATTACAATATTTTTATTGGTACATTAATGTCGGATCTTGTAAATTATACCATTTTCAAAATCAAAAAAGTAGTTTGAAAAAGAAGTTCGATTAGCGTCAGTAGAGCGAACTCACAGGTGATGATAAAGTGGGGGTTGTGGTGATATCCCTTATTCTTATTAAAGCACAGTACTCACTGTTCATCTAGTACATAGAAAGAAGGGACGAAACTCAAATCTTCCCTTCCAATAATTAATTAATTTTTGAAGTGGAAAATTCTTTAGGCACATTTTGTATTTTTTTTTTGGATAACGAATTAGATTGAGCCGTCAGTTTTTCAATGTGTAACGTTCGGGTAAAGTCGGCTGTAGCGGACTAATTAAAGGGTTTTTACATAAGGATTAAAATATCTCAAAAACTAAAAATTGTTAACTAGGGGAATAAACAAATATGAGAGCCTGTCCAACGTTGCACATTCATTACTTCAACATGGTGCCGACGAAATGATTACATGACATCTTTTCAAATCAATTAACTTAAACTATAATAAAAACGATTTTAAGTATTTTGTACTCAAATTGTTTCAAAATATTCACGGGATCTCACTGGGTAATTACAGCCGTCAAAGTTGAAAATCGGTCGGGTCGTCCGCTCTAAACAAACGTCCCTTTTCAACCGATTGATTGAAAAAATTTTGCAAAGTAAATTGCCAGAATTTAAATCGATTAAACGCATATTATATAATCACGGTTCAGAATTTTTAGCTCAAATTGTTTCAAAACACTCACAGGATCTCACGGAATAATTTGAGCCACCAAACTTAAAAATCGATCCAGCCGTTTGCTTATAACAGCGTTAAAAAGCTTTATGGAAATTGATTGAATACATTGTATTTAACAAGGGTCGGTATTTTTAGCTCAAATCGTTTAAAAAAACTCAAGGGATTATACCGAATAATTTGAGCCACCAAACTTAAAAATCGATCTAGCCGTTCGCTTAAAACAGCGTTAAAAAGCTTTATGGAAATTGAATAGTTACATACCTACTACTAGGCCCCATCCTGACCAGCCTTGTTAACTCGTCTTAATCGCTTTTAGTTTACACATTTTATTAAGTCGTGTAGCTTATTTATTATTGATTTTAATAATAATAATAATAATAATGCTTTATTTATTCTGGGACAAGTCCCTTTAGAATAATACAAAAAGACAATAATATGGGCTAAGGAGCCTTACAGATACATAAACAAAAATACGCAGTAATTAAATAGTCAAAATAAAAAAAATATAATAGAAAAAATCATAAGTTACTTACTAATTTAGATCAGTTAAAAATAAAAAATAAAAAATTGAAAATAAACATGAAATAAAAATAATGAAGAACGCTCTAATAATTTATATACATATTTGCAGTAGTAACTATTTACAATTTTACTTTTCTATACTGTTACAATAGTAGGAAGGAATAATTGGGTAGGGAAATATGGGAGTAAGGGATAAAAGGTTTTAACTAGGTTTCGGATATTGCTATTATGTGGTAAAAATTATCAAGGAAATGTTCCTGAGATTCATTTTAGTGTGAAGTAAGGGATTGTGCATTGATGTGACAGGAATTCAGGATATTCGTCATGACTGGAGGGTTGGGAAGTAGGATTTTGGGGAAAAAAAAAAATGATCAAGGATGAAGGGTAGGATATATCATTTTTTAAGCATAATGTCAAGTTTATAAATATAAAAAACCAATGCTTACATAAAATAAACTTTGAGATGAAAAAAATAAATTTTCGATGTTTCGAAATAAATATTAAGCTAAAATTAATTTATAACATAAGAAAATATAAATTTCTCCTTGCTCTAGATAAATTGATAAAAATTGGCAAGGAATCGAATAAAGTTCTAAATAATTTATACAAAAATAAAAGAAGCTTACAATTAAAATAATAATATTTCTGATGAGTAAAAATTGATACAAAAATAAAAAAACAACAAGAGAAACTACATTTATAAAAAAATAAAGAAACCTGGAAATGAAAAAAATACAATAAATATATTTCTTTTTAGAGAAAGTAAATTAATTGCAAGCTGAAGGTAACTTATATACAAAGTTCAGCTGAAAACGTTTAAAAATAATTTTAATGTTTTTTAACCTGAAATTTTTAAGAGAGGGGGGAAGCTATTTACAAAGTTTCATGCGGATATTAATAATTTGATAAAAAGGGGGCTGTAGAACGGACCAGCACTGAAGAAAGATTCATTGATTCTATTTCAATACTTAAGGAAAACAAACTAGCACTATTTATTTAATTAGCACTATTGATAACTTCTTGCTGAACTTGCTAATTATGACAAATATTTTATATTTATTCACAGGCTGTGCAACTTACGAAGTTTTAGGGCATATCGGTAGTTCGGTCCCTTTAGTGCTTTCCACATCCTCATTGGTCTTTTGTGATTCAGTGCTTCCTATGCTTCTTATGACCGATAGGATTTTGGTTCTGAAAAAAAAATACAAAAATAAATATGTAGTTCTGTAAATATTTATGTAAGATTGATATTTGGTGACAATACAAACTAGAAAAACTTATATTAAAGAGTTACGTTAGTCATGACGCGTAGTGAATTTCGCAAACATATGATTATAGCAATATTTACTATTATCCATTTTTGATTATTTCAGACTTAACAATATTCCAGCTCATTCATGTACAAGCACTGAATGCTCTTCCGTATAACTTTTCATTGGTCGACAATCCAAATGGTTACGCTTATTTTTTTCTACTAGTGTTGTCCAAATGCGAGACCGAGACGAGTCTTGGTCTTGCAATCTCAGTCTTGGTCATGGTCTCGGTCTTGCGCAAGAGTCTCGCAACAGTTTTGCAGTTACTTATTAGCTTATTACTATAGAGATATTACTGTAATTTTTTAGATAGAAATCTTACTAAGCTTGAATGAAGAATTAGAGGAGTTAAATGCAAAAGTATATTGGTCATACCAATTATTAACATATAATAACTAACATTGTTGAATATTAGTAACTAAATAGTAAATGTAATTAGTAAAAAAAAAAATTGTAAAACTAAGTAGTAAAAGCAAAATTTCCTTAATTTTTATTTAAAAAATCGATTTTTTGTTACCAGTCCTGGTCTTGGTCTTGCAACAGTTTGGTGGCCTTGGTTTGGCCGATTTTGGGTAACACTATTTACTAGATAAACCTTTAAAATGTACAATTTTTACAGAGAGGACATATTTTTTTTTTTTTTTTTTTGTCTATAGAAATGCACCTTTCAACTTATTGTTTGAAATATTTATAATCCGAAAATTTCAAAGAATAATATAATTGACTTGTAATAATACTTAATAAATACTAACATTTGTGTTGTTTTTTGTTCTGGGGTTATACTTCAATTAACATTATCCACCCCTTAAATAAAATAAATTATATACTTTAATTCCAGAACAGGATTGAGAAAGATAAATTCTGATTTAGATATAAAAAATAAATGGACAGAAATAGAAAAAATGATGACAAAGGGTGTTAAAAGGGAATAATAATCAAAATATATAATTTTAATAAAACAGAAAAAAAGAAGAAATTTTAAATTTACAAGTTCAACCGTCACCCAAAATGTTCATATTGTCAGTTTAAAGAGAATTTTTTAGAATTTTCAAGTAACGAAATCAATGCTGCTGTCGCCTTTCTACTATTATCTATTTTATTTTGGATAAGAGTAGAAAGGCGACAAAGATTCCAACGAAAACATTTCTCATTATTTTTGTAATGAAACTTTCTTTACGGTAAAATAAAATAAAAATCATTAGAAATTCATAAAACCGTCATGTCATATAATGTACTTTGATTCTCTTATAACTGCCCAATGGGCGATTTAATATATGTATATTTAATGGACGAAAAAATATATAAAATGTTTTATATTACTTAAGCTGCTATATCGAGAAGGTTTAGTAGTTAGCGAAAAGGACTCTTGGAAATCAAAACATGGAAATAACTAAAGAGAACAATGTCGTAAAAAAAAAAAAAAAACGGTAATAATATTTTATGAAATTAAATACCTCAATATTAATAAATAAGCCGCTAGAATAATGGCAGATAAAGCGGATTGAGTGATGATATTATGGAGTCAAATACCTTCATGAGTTGAATTATATTAGAAGACCGAAAATCTTATGATTTTATTCATTTCATTGAAGAAGTCCATTTTATTTCTGTAATACACACATGATATCCTAAACTTAGTTAATATGATGTGAACCGACTTCGAATTGTGTAAAAATATGAACTCCATACATGAGGCCTTATTGCATTTTTTTTTTATTTTGAGTCATTGATTTTGAGCTCTCATCATAGGAAGAGAGCTGATGATGACTGATATATCAAGAAAATCTTAAAGGGCCTGTTATTATAGAACTGTTATTATTCCTGATACCGGATAAGTAAATTAGTTGAATGGTTATAGTGCGGTAACAGTGATTAAAAGGGTTTATTACTGTAGATTTCTTCCACTACTGAAGGCAAACAACAATAGACAGTCAGACAAGGCCAAATTAACTTGCATATCACGTGTATGCGGCGGTTCTTACCTTTCTGTAGTCTATGCCACTTACTTGGAAATCGAAAAGAAAACAAACAATAGGGTTGGTTCTTGGGTTATACCACTATAAAGGATAAAGGGTTATTCTTATTTTATGAAGTGCATTAACATTACATTTCAGTTGAGGTCTTTGAATGTCTCATTGACTGAGTAAAAATTTTATATATATATATATATATATATATATATATTAAATTTTTGCCTGTATTTTAGCGACACAAGGCTATATAGCTGAATTCTTCCAATTATAACCTAATATAGATATATTAAATTTATATATATATATATATATATATATATATATATATATATATATATATATATATATATATATATATATATATATATATGATATATATATATTTACAGTGACATTTTATGAGAACTGGATGGATAAGAAATGATTGAACAGACAGGATTTAAAGGTAGGATGGGTTTTGGATTGACGGATGTGGAGAGGGATGGAGTTCCAGGGATAAGGATCAGATAATGAACGATCTGTCGAAACCAGCGCTTCCGTGGGTCCTTTTGTATAAATCAGAAGACCGGGAGTATTGCGGGAACGAACAGAGGATTTGAATTGAAAGAGCTCGGAGATGTATGAAAGACGGTGGGATTTGATGACTTGAAAGAGGAAGGATGCCAGGAAATACGACGGTAGGAATGATAAAGCCACTTCAACTCTGCATAAAGACAGGAAAGAGAGGCTTTCTTTGGGATTCCGAAGATGAATCGTACAAAGCAATTTATCAAACGTTAAGTTATTTTACGGATATATATATTACGGGTTAGTAACATAAATGTGGTTAATTTGTTTTTACTTCCTCACTACCTAAGGTCCAGGACACCAAGAATCAAATTTGGTTCGGTGTTTATCCAATTTTCATGATATATAACCAAATTTATCTAATATAACTGAATAAATGTAATTATAATAATATGAAGGAGTAAAAAAGTCTACAAGAGAAGTAAATGCAGAGGTAGAAGTTATAATTGGAATAATCAATATACACATCTTTACCCAGGAGGTAAAGATATTTTGTATTTGCTCCATAACTTTCAGCTATTTTAATTTGTTTCTTAATTACTAAATTTGTAATCCGGGGTAAAGTACACCGTACCACATGTCACATATTTGTTCATTCAGGCATCCTGTTATCCATGAGTTTGAGCTTTTAAAGTTGTTTCTTAGTTACTAGATTATTTAATGAATAAAATGGGTATGGTGTATTTTACTTCCGGGACAAAGATATTAATTTATAAAATAAAAAATAACTGAAAAATAATGAGTATTAATAGAATTTATGAAATGCATTCAGAGCGTTAGCAACCGGTTTTAGTTGGCGGAGAGTTTAGGACACTGACCTGCCCAACTTGGTAATGCTTAACCGTTCTTTAACAGGACAAGACAAAAAAAAAAGACACATTTCTCGTCCACATTTCTATCTAGTATATAATGAGTTGAGTGTCTCAGCCATAAAATGGGAGGCAAACAGGGTAATGACATCTATCTACAAGGACATGATGTATCATAAATCGCATAGATATGTATAATTTTTAATATTGAGCTTTGCATGCAAAGTGGTTCTTTGAGTGACCATACAAGATGGTGCCGATAAAAAATTGCTTATAATTATTAGTATGATAAAAAGCTTGCCTGCCAGGGAAACATGGATTATCTAGACATTTACAGTTACGGCGACAAATCCTGACAAAAGAACACTAAAAGTGAGCCTTTCTGGCCGAAAGCAGAACGCCTGGTCAAGTTATCTATGGTAGCTGAAGTCGACTCAATCGTCGTCCTCCAGTTCTTGTTTGTTCAAGAGAGGTTGGTTTGGAATTGCAGGCATTGGAAGTGCAAAATAAAAATCAATCATTAATTATTAACAATATTATTTCTTGTTTGTATTTAAAATCGCATAGTTGTTTTTCGTTTTGGCTGAAATCCGAAAGTATTTTAGTGAAGAATGACGCTAGAAATTTATAAGTAGTTTGTACAGGTAAAAATAGGAAATGCTATACTTTTTTCTAACTGTTTTATTGATGAATCCATTAACATTAATGGACATTAACATCCAAGTTAATGGACCAGAATAGCTCACTAATTGTAGAACTATTTCCCGATTTCAGATATGCGTCTGGTTTTGATAAATAATTATAATTAATTTACTAACAGAGATGTCAGGCTACAAGAAAAAAAATGAATCAAAACTTTACAGCAATTTCACGGTTATTATTTTTGTTGATAATACTGGAGTGGCAGAATAACAAGTCGCACATTTTTTCACACAGAGGTGGGAATATAAATAAATGTGTGAACATAAGGAGTGAATATAAATTCAACTCTATTCTGCAACAAACTTCAACTAAATTAATAACCAATTAAAAGCTTACTAAACAAAAAATCTTTCAAAAGTGGCGTATCTATAGTCTAGTTGTAAGATAATAAAAATATATTACGAATAATCAGTGATTTAATGAAAAAGTCAACTTAATATAGTTTAGTCTCTCAAAAGTCTCATGTAAATGTTATTGATGAAGAGAATTTTGAACAAATTAAGACAAAGAAAATTGTGTCTAATTTACTATGAGGAAACTATTAATTATCTAAATTAAACAGTTTTTGTGATATTGTTTTTTATGAAAAAGAAAACTTGACAATTTTAAGTTGAAAAGTTTAATAATAATAATAATAAGGCTTAGCGAACCCGAAGGTTCGATGCCGACACCACCAATCGCTTGTTGCACACCTCCCTCCACCGTTCGCCGTCCAAACCCAGTCCCTTCAGATCGGCTTTAATGCAATCTTCCCACCTTCGCTTCGGTCTACCCCTTGGACGCTTACCATTCGGCACATCAAATATTAACCTTTTAGGAATTCTCTTGTTACTAAGCCCAACAACTTTACAAGCCCATTTGATTCGCCGCGATGAAATTACCTCAATTATATTACCCGGATACAGCTCACGCGATTCGGCGTTTTGTAACCGTCTGAACTCTCCGGTTAACTCATCCTTCTTCGGTCCGAATATTCTACGCAATACTTTATTTTCAAAAACCTTAAGACGCTGCTCATCCCTTAATGTAAGCGGCCAAGTTTCGCATCCATAAAGAACTCTGGGCAAGATAATTGTTTTATAGATCCTAATTTTTAAGTTTCGGGACAAGAGGCGCGAACTAAGTAGTTTTGTCACAGAAAAATAACAATCATTCCCCGCCTTCAGTCTAACCTTAATCTCTTCTTCGATTTCGTTTTTTCTAGTTATCGTAGAACCTAGATACCTAAATTTATCTACCTGTTCAAACATATTACCATCTATATCGATATCACCAGTAGTATCGCCATTTTTGCAGCTAACCATATATTTTGTTTTATCCACGTTTATTTCCAGTCCTAGTTCTTTACCGGCTTTCATTAACGTTGTCGTATTTAGTTTTATATTTTCAACGTCTTCGCTTAACAGTACCAGATCGTCAGCTTAGCCCAGCACGGATGTTGTCCCGCCCAGATCTAACCCTTTCTCGGTTCGCATTACCTCCCTAATGGCATGTTCTAATGCCAAATTGAACAGGACAGGCGAAAGAGAATCCCCCTGTTTTAAGCCCGAACGAACCTCAAATTTGTCGGACAAATTATTACCGATTCTAACTTTATTGAGTGTCTCCGTCAAGCACATCCTGACTAGATTTACTAGTTTTTTTTTGGAATCCCCTGCTCGATTAGAATATTATACAGTTCTGGCGGTCAATAGAATCATAAGCCTTTTTAAAATCTATATACAGCTGGTGAAAAATACCGTTATACTCCATTTTTTCTCTAATATTTGCCGTAAAGAAAATATTTGATCAATAGTCGAACGATTCCGTCTAAATCCGCATTGGTAGTCTCCGATAATTTCCTCGGCGTATTCCGTGATTCGACTGGTTAAGATTAAAGTGAATATTTTATAACATACCGGAAGGAGTGAAATTCCTCGATAGTTATTACAATCCGTCCTCGGACCCTTTTTGTGAATCGGAATAAGAATAGATTCTTTCCATTCTTCAGGTAATTTCTCGTTCACCCAGATCTTTTTAACCAACCGATGTATTTCAGAAACTCCAGCTTCCCCGCATGCCTTAATTAGTTCAGTAGGAATATTATCGATTCCCGCTGTTTTATATGATTTTAATTTTCCGATAGCTACTTCAACTTCCTCTTTACTTGGTCCTTCTATTAACGGTTCAGCACTCTGGTACTCAGAAGGAGGACACAGATTATAATTTCCCATATTTAAAATATTGTCAAAGTGGTCCTTAAACTTATTCAATATGTCAACCGGATCGGTCAGAATATTGTTATTATCATCCCTAATTCCAGACGTTACGGGCCCTACATATTTACGTGATCTGTTTATAACTTTGTACATGTCTCTTACGTTATTTTCGATTCTATTAGTTTCTATTTCAATTATTTTATTTTTAAGATACTCCCTTTTTTTATTTTTGAGCAGTTTTGTCGTTCCGTTCTTTGAGATTCGGATGTATTCCAGATTGTCTTCGCTAGGATTATTTAGAGCTTTTAATTTAGCGGCTTTTCTGTTTTCACACATGTTTAAGCAATCTTCATCAAACCACGGTTTGTTATTCTTATTTTCCTTTTTTCCTAGACACGAGTTACCGACCGCTTTAATATTATCCCTGATCTCTATCCATAACTTGTCAATATCCTCGTGGTCCTCGTCAGGAAGCTCTAAAGCTTCAAACCTATTCTTAACATCTAGCTCGAATTGGGTTCTAATGGATGGATTTTTTAATTTGACCAAATTAAAATTCTCAAAATCGAAACGGTTTTCTTTTCTCTTTTTTATATTAAGTTTTTGTCGAAGTTTCGCAATTACTAATTCATCATCCGACCCACGTTCTGCTCCGCGATAAGACCGTACATTGATTATACTGCTTTGCCAGCTGTGTTGTATCAAGACATGATCGATTTGATTTCGTGTTTGCGAATCCGGTGATGTCCAAGTATATTTATGAATATCCTTATGTTTAAACGTCGTACTTTTAATTATCAGGTTTTTCGAGATGGCAAAGTTTATCAGACGGATCCCATTATCATTACTATATTCGTTGAAAAGTCATTAAAAAGTTTAAGTAAACTTAAACTTGGAATTAACTCATTTTCTGTTTAAAATCAGTCCATGTATTAAATTAGCTGTTTTGTAGGAACTTATGTCTTAAATAACCTCTAGCAGATTTTTCATTAAGCATTGAGACCCCTGTATGTGTTTGTCAGTGTGTGTGTTGTGTGTGCGTATTATTTCCAAGCCATTTGTTACCTTTATTTTGAAGTGGATAAAGTTACATTTGGTTAGGAAATGCAATATATATATATATATATATATATATATATATATATATATATATATATATATATATATATATATATATATATATGTATATAGCATTTCCGAACCAAATGTAACCTTTTCCACTTCAAATGTAAAGGTAACAAATATATATATATATATATATATATATATATATATATATATATATATATATATATATATATATATATATATATATATATATATATATTTACAAATTCATATTTTTATCTGGTATAAAATACGTTTCTCTCTAATGAGCAGCTTGTAAATATCTACAGTTAAAAATATGTGAGTAATTTGCAAGATTATTATCATGACAAAAAGTAGCAATTAGGATGGTTATACAGCGCCGTAGCAAAAGTGACATGAAATCTTAAACACAGACTTGTTTATACTTAAAAAGTTAGATGTACAGATTACTAAAATTTAGTATTTATTTTATTTAATGTTGTATTATTTTATTTTTTGTACAACTGCGACAGCTGAAAGATAATTTATTTATATTAAAAAAATTTCATTGATTTTATATAATGTGGCTAAGAATTTCATAATTATCAATTTTAAAGCCAGGATTGTTGAATCTTTTTTTCTCTATAACAATGTTTCTCTCTAGCTCATATTTAAATAATATTTAGTTCATATTGTAATAATATTTAGTTCAATTGACAATGAGAGGTAACGGACGAGGGGTCATCGATTTCAATGAAACTTTTTTTAGTAATATTAGGCGAAGAAATGTTAGACCCATGGTTATTACACCCAGTTTATTGGCAATGCGCCCTAGGAGCCGAAGAAAATATATTTAATAAAATTTTATTCTTTTTTTTATATTACTGTTGATGTTTTTTTTAAATTTTCTCTGCATGGATTTCTAAATTATTAAATATGTATATATATACAACGATTTTTTAAAAAATAAAATAAGAAAAAAATTCTAATTGTATTTAACAAATGCTAATGAACAATAAATTAAGAAAACCCAAAGACGCTTCAGAGATAGACCAAGTAAATTTTTGTATAAAGAAAAAAAAGATTCAGATTCGTTTTTTTATCCACTTAAACTTTTAAGTTTATTTTTAAATAAAAAATATAAATTTTTATTCCTAATTTATGGAAGGATTTTTATTAATTCCGTTTAATAAAATATTGATAGCTCCTCAGGATTTTCTCTTAAGTTAACGTTACTACAACCTTTGGAAAGCTAAATCATTGTTTTGCAAAATCATATCAATAACTTTTAGATTTTATGTTTTTATCAGGAATAAATAAATAAAACCTTTCCAAACGTTTCTATTTCTTATCTTTAAGACTAGCGGACGTCTGATTTTGTCATTTTGTGCACAGGCGGATCTACGGGGAGGGGGGGAGGAGAGGGAAGAGGGAGGGCTTTCGGGCTGAAACCCCCCCAAAATGGTAAAATATAACTACGTTTTATAGAAAAAAAAATATTAAAAACTATCTCTTAAAGTATTATTGTTCGTGTAATTACATTTAATAAGACTTCAAGAATCATTAAGATACCATGTCATATGGATAGTTAGTTTCTTTCTTCTTTTTTTTCAAATTAATTATCGTTATATAGATATATGAAAAAAATATTTTCGGGCTTAAGCCCTCCCATAATTAAATCCTGGATCCGCTAGTGATTTTGTACATTATGGCATCCTAAACCCATGCTAATTCTCGTGTCAATAAGTTGAGCCGGGTCGAAATTACCGCAAATTTTGTGATTTTCGAAAAATAAAAAAAGGTGCAAATTTTGATAAAAAAAAAAACATTTATTTGTCAATTGGTAAGAACGTTTGTACTTAAGTTTTTTTTTTTTTTTGAGATAGGTATATATATTAAAAAGGTATAGGTATATATATTAAAAAAATATATACTTGGATCCACTTAATCCTTAGGTGAGTACTAATTATTTTAATATTGTACTCACACTGTAATAGTATGCTAATTAGATATTTTTGTTCAAACTGGGCGGGTATTGAAAGTCAGATTCTATGGACGGAATCCGATATTTTTTCGATATTCAATCCAAAAATAAGAATAAAGCATGTATGGCTCATATTATACACATACTGTATCATAAAATTAAATATGATTTTTTTTTTTAGATAAACAAAGGTAATAACTTATTAAATTAATATAAAGATAAGATGGGGATTCCGTGAGATGGGGTAACTTTGGGACAGCGGGTGTAATTTAGTTTGAGGTGTGTACATGGTGGATACGCTGTGTTGGTTCAGTCTACAAAGCTTTTTTTGTGTAGGCATGTACTGCGCTACTATCTTGCGGCACACTACTCTTGAGGCATAAGCAAAAGTATCAATTTTGAAAAAGCAATAGAAGTATATAAAATCTATCTGTATAACGAGTGTAGTGAACAAGGGTTCTCAAACTGCCGCAAGGTAGTAGCGCAGTACATGCCTAAACATTTTTGCAGACTGAACCAACACAGAGTATCCACTACGGAATCACCCCAAACCAAACGCCACTGTCCCAAAGTTAACCAGCCAATCCCAAAGTTCTCCCATCTTACGGTATGTTTTTCTTATTTTACACAAACAAATCAAATCGATTGATATATAATAACTTAGAAATCTATGGAGAGCAAAGACAGTAAACAGTAATATATATTTTTCGACCTAGTAACACTAAAAATCGGTGACCCCACATTCGTAACCTCTCCTTGAAAAAAAAAGATAATAAAAAAAACAATTCCTCGGATGCTACGGCGCATTGCCAATAAACTAGTTCTAATATTTCTTGACCTAATATCACTAAAAACGTTTCATTGAAATCAGTCACCCCACGTCTGTAACCTCTCCTTGTCAGTTAAACTAAATATAATTACAATATGAACTTATTATTTAAATATGAGTTAGAGATAAAATTTGTTTTAGAGAAAAGGATTCAAAAATCCTTGCTTTAACATTGATAATTACAACATTCTTAAACATATTATATAAAACCATTGTTATTTTTTTTACTATAAATATATCAGCTTTCAGCTCTCGCAGTTGTATAAAAAATAAAACAACACAAAAATATTTAAAATAAATACTAAATTTTAGTAATGAATGGAAGTAAATTCAAATCTCTGTAAAATTACTTATCTAAATTTATTGTTTTTATCACCATTTTTTTTTTATATTATTGTCTTTATCACCATTTTTCTATTTATTTTTATTTTCTCGTGTTTTAAAATGCTTATTGAACAATTCATATAGCGTTAAACATATTCTGAATTTATATGTGAATTCTAATAAATTATATGTATCTCATTAAATTTTGGTTATGCCCCTGCCTCTTTAATCTTTCATTAGTTTAAAAAAAATGGACTAATTAACATAAAAGAACAATATTCGTTAAATTGGGTTTCATATTCTATTATCTCAGGTCTTCGAATTGAAGGACACGCAGCTCAACTTATCACACAAAATTGTCAAAGTATTTTCCTTAATACACCAGCTTCTGAATTCCTAAATTTAAATACTTCAAATAGCTTATTTGCCGAAAAACACTTATTGTAAAAAACACGAGTGTTTGAAAATATTTCGATTAGATATTTATATATAAATCAATTTCATGTGTTACTTACTTTATCAGATAACGACATGAATGATCAATATTTTTGGCAGATCTGAATTCCATGGATTAATTTCTTATTAATTATGATACTACTGTGCACAGCACGAATGATAACGAAATGAAAGTGAAATATAATATAAAGAATATTTTATGGATTTATGGAATAATAACCAGTCATTATTATTAATTTGTAAGTTTTACAATAAAAATAAATAAAACATTAAGTGAATGAATAATAAATATTAAAAGTTTTACTATAGAATATATTTATTTTGTGTCTGGCTCAATCTCAAATTAAGCATGGTTAAATCAAGATATTGAAATTCAAGTCAATTAGTTTTTTTTTGTTTTTTTTAGATTAAATTAATTACATTTTAATATTCCGCCGGTTACGGGGTAAAAAAAACTAATGATGTATACTTAATTTGTATGAATTATGTACAGGAGAATTTTAAATGTCTGCAGTTAAGAGATAATAGACAATATTTATCAACTTAACGATTTATTAATGAATTATTCATGTGCACTGATTATGAAGATTTTTAATACTTAGCCCAGTGAATAAATCGACTCTGACTATAATATTTTGTGACTTGTAAGATAACCCATTCTTGTTATTGCGTCTTCATTTCCTAATCGGAACACATTATGTGATGTGAAATTTCTTAATGAAATAATTTTATAAATAAATATTATACTAATCTTCATTATTCTTATATTTGAGATTTGGCACAATCCAGATACCTATTCTTTCATAATAAACTTCATAACTAATCCAACCATCTTGTTTCTAATTTTGCTTCCTCTTCAATTACTGATAATCCTCCGAGGCGTCTGAAAAGAACATGTCCCCATGATCTCCTAATGTAGACATATTATTTGAGTGCTACCACTGGGTTGTTTCTCAACAAGTGTTTTCATGTCATTATATCCATTTGTACAAATTTACTAGATGTATTTTTTCATACAATTGTAAATATCATGATTTTTTTTTTGTTTAATAATAAATTTCTTTATTGAAAAACTTTACAAATGCTTTTGGCATATATATTAAATGTGATAATAATTCGTCAGCTTCCTCTGCAGGATTAACATGAATGCTTGATTGGAGAAACCTTCCAGCGAAGGCACTCCTAACGTTATGTATTAATGTAGCAGATCCCTACTCCAGAGACACTTGAGTCTTCTTGTTGAATTCTGTGTCAGAGTATATGTTAGTAATGTCTGTACAAGGGGATTAGGATGTCCAATAAGTGAGTCGTGAATTTTTTTTTAAAACTTGTTAATTACGTCAGTCACTTGTGGTATTTTTAGGTCTTTATGAAGCGATTTATTGGTTAGGTAGAAGAAACAATGAGTGATAGATACACCGGAGAAATTTAGATTGAAAAATTTGAATATATATATATATATATATATATATATATATATATATATGTGTGTGTGTGTGTGTGTGTGTGTGTGAATTTTTTGCATGAACCATACACCTAAGTAACATATGTCCATATTGGTCTCAGTAGTATGTTGTATATGCTAGAATATCATTAATAAATAATAATTAAAATAAAATAAATAATATAAATTTAATTGATTGCTATATAACAATTTAAAAAAGCTAAAACGAAGGATATCGCAACATCCACCCCCAATATTTCAAAATATTAAGCTTACATAAGCGGAACAGCTTAATATTTTTGTTGGGCACTTTTTTTTTTGATTTGTTGATCAAATTATTTTAGAATTGCAGTGGAAAACAGATGGATGTTAATAAGTTTCTAATTTCCCATCAAATTAATTAATTCAATGAGAAAACGTATTTTGAGAATTTTCATAGAAAAAAAAGTTGTAAGTTACTCTAAGACGAAGCCATTCACCAGTTGGAGCTAATAGAGGCTGAAAAGTAAAAGCCAGAAGCTGGAGGCTCTATTTTTAGAATTATGCCATAAAAAAGTTGTTAAAACCAAGCAAAATGGAAACTTGAAACGTTCCTGCGGAACAATTGCGGATCAACATTCGAAATTATTGTGTTTGAACAATCCTTAAAAAACAACCAAATACTATAAGGATTTAAGTTTTGTTCTCTTTGATCAGAAGAGAACTCCTATCATTTGGCCATGCTAGAAAAAAAAAACATATTTTTTATCTGTAAACAAGTGAAAGCGAATTAATTTTGCCTAAAAAACACGAAAATTTGACGAAAGAAGAATAGAATATATTTTTATTGAGTGATGAGTCAAAATTTAAAATGTTTCGTTTCAGAAAGAGGCAGTTTGTTTGAGAGGAATTTACGGATGTTTACGACCAACAGTAAGAGCTGGAGACCTTTTGGGAAAAGCCGGAAAACTGAATGCAGAACGGTATCATAGCATCCTTAAATGTCATTTGTGCTTCACCTTATTGTGCAGAACTTCATTTTTCAGCAATATAACGGCCAAAAATACGATATTTTTTAAACTGTCTGAAGTAAGGATAACATTAAATAGAAAAAATGTAATTTAAAATATGCAATGTTAAACTAAATTACCGAAAAAAAGCGAAGAATTTCAATATCAAAACAAATTTCATAGATATACTAAGTTTCTTGAGTTATAAAGCGGCTCTTGATGTTAACGACAAAGAGTAAAGACTGAAGTGGATAACATATTAATGAAATATGAAGAATAATGTAGCAATACTCAGTCACTGAAAATAACGTGAACACAACGGATTGGTCCCTTGGATTGTTTTTAAATTAAAAATAATGCTAATTTAAACATATATTATATCTAAAATACCTGCATGGTTAAATCAGTTTACAATGAATAAGAAAAAAACATTTTTAAATTTAAAAAATCCTCATTTTTATTAAACTCTGGTTAGTTCGAAGACTTTCCACACTACTGTAGTAAATCATCTTATGTGACTAGAGTAATTATTTTTAATAATTTCTAATCTATCCACGGACAAATGTCTTAACTGAGGAGTTATCTTAACAGGAAGTGTTTCGATATTAATCTTAAGAACGCCAAACATAATGATATGCTATTTTTCATTGAAGGCTCTCAAACCATTCTCAGGGAATGGCAATTAATAAGGAACGGCCAAATCAGTGGCTGAGGTCAGATAGTGAAAAGATTAATTCCTTGAAGAGGGTACGGCAAAGATTCTAATGAAAGCAGAAAAGAGTATTTTCTGAATACAATGCTATAGTACATAAAGGTTTAAAACCAAAATACAGGTTGTACTGAGGAAAAAGAATTTCAACTTTCTCATAAATATTAATAATATAATAAAAAAAGAAGGCTTTTATTGTGTAAGCTACATGTGAACTTGTTTATCTTATATTATATACGATAAGTATTTATTTATTTGACTTCATTTTACTTAAAAAATACGGAAAATCCTAATTATTAAATGTGTATTAATCTCTTTAAAAAAAATCTGGTGCGCGCAACACACTACTTTCACTTACCGCTCAACTTTGAATAGAAATTATTTTCTGGCAATTTAATTTCATTTAAAACACGCCATATACGTTAAATAATGTTAGTTTTTAGAAATTATTATTTATATTATTTTCGCCACTATCCGTTACCTTCTAAAATTTTTTATATTACATATTGTTTTTTATTCTAATTTTCCGCTTTCCAACGATATATTATACGTATACCTTCTGACTATTATTTCCGACCTAGATACTTACTTTTCTTTTTTCTACTATATTCAACTATTTAGCTATATTAGTTATATTTAGCATTTTTTCATAACTCCTAACAATGAGAAATTAAAGGTACTTTAGAGAAAGACACGATAATTTTGGGATTTCAGAACGGGAAAATTCATTAAATTATTCACTAATTTAATTTTTTTTTAAATGTTACATGATTATTTATCAGAATAAACAGACGTTGATACCTAATTATTTAAATATAATATCCGATCTAGAATTATTAAACTACAGTAAATGTATTGAAGGTTATAAACATATCTTTGCACATCCATTATATGATTTGATATTTCACTTCTTCATTCACCCAATTATAATGAAATAGTTTTTTAAACAATGGTATTGCCTTGATTAGGTGGATTTTAAATACTTTTTCAAATTTAAAAATATTTTAAAAGTTTACATTTAGTTAGTTAATTTCATTTAATTTCCTTAAAAACATGTGATTAACGTTAAATGATATTAGTTTTCAAAAATTATTTTTTATAATTTTTTCGTCCCTCTCCGTTACCTTCTAGAACTTCTTATATTTAATATTGTTCTTCTAAAATTCTCCGTTTCCCAACGATATATCATACGTACACCTTCTGACTAGTATTTCCGAAGATTCATTTTCGACCTGGATAAGAATTTTTATTTATTTCTCCTTTCTTATATTCTTTCAAAAGTTATATTTAGCATTTTTCATAACTCTTAATAATGAGAAATAGTTAATTATTTAAAATGAACCATATTTAAAATACTTCAGAGGAAGATGCATATGAACATTGGGCATTTAAGCCCTGTAAAGTGATATGGATGAAGATAAGACCTCATTAATATTAAAGATCACTTCATTATACAATGAAACATAAAGTTTAATCAAAATCGTTAGAGCCGTTATTGAGAAAGTTGTAAAAATGTGTTTCACCATTGATATAAAGTGGCACTTCCGGTTAGCCGATTTTAAGGAAAAGGTTGCTGTGCCATTTAAGGCATATACCTATCTTAAATACGTAATATGAGTTTCGTACGACCTTTCGTTTTTGAGCTAGATTGTTCACATACACACAGACCATTTTTCAGGACTTGGTTATTTGGAAAATTTTCACGATGGCAAAACTTTCCTGTTCTATATATTACATATACAGGTGAGTGAAAGTAGTAAACTTTGTCAGTTCCACTTCTTGCAGATATTTTTAAGGGACATAATCAAAATAATACATTTGGACTGATGTTTGAAATGAAAACAGTAATAACATTCAATGAAGTTTTTACAGTATTTTATTTAAATTTTACCCTGTGGTTTTATTTAAAAAATACCACATTTCCTCTCAATATTTTCACACTTTAAAAACAAACTAAGGTGTGTGCTTTACACCACACAATAGTGAAAACATGAACAAGGCGAGATTAATAATATGAAATAAGCTTTCGACCGGGTGAGCTTTTCAAGCTCAAAACTCACTTACCCCAATCCTTGTACCTAGTCCTCAAATCCTACCTCTCAAATCGTTCCTTTCAAGTCCGCTGCGGCACTGAATTCTCCAACTATTATCCAGTTGAGGCTGGTGTTCCACAAGGTAGTGTCTTGGGCCCAGTTCATCCTTTTCACAGCTGACATTCCAACTCATCTTAATACCCTTCTAGCAACATTTGCTGATGATACCGCCATCCTATATTCCCCCCCTGGCCCTCAAACAGCATCCCTAAACCGTCAAAGACACATCTCCTTAATAGAGCAATATTGAAAGAATTGGCGCATCAAGATCAATGAATCCAAATGCAAGTATGTCACCTTTACCCTCCGACGCAGATCCTGTCCACATATCCTTTTCAACTCAGTACCTCTTCCCATTTCAGACACAGTTCGGTATCTAGGATTCCTTTTAGATAAAAGACTAACATGGAACCTACATACCAGACTTAAAAGACAAGATTTTAACCGACGACTTGGCCAATTGTACAGACTACTAGCAGAAAATCTAACCTCTCAATCGTAAACAAACTATTAATATACAAGACCATACTGAAACCCATCTGGACCTACGGACTTGAACTGTGGGGGAAAACTAAATTTTCGAATATCAAACGCATCCAATCCTTCCAGTCTAAAGTCCTTCATCCTTCGTCCAGTCAATGCTCCTTATTATGTTACGAACAAAATCTTACCTCATGACCTTAACATCCCTTATGTCCTTGACGTTCTTTTATCCCGATTTTCAAATTTTCATCAGAAACTAATCCATCCTATTCCCTTAGCACAATCCTTATCCAGTTCCAGTCAACCCTACAATCCTCCTCGAAGGCTGAAGCGACAGTGGCTTTTGTAAAGGCGTCATTGGAGTCCTGGCGATGGCCAGCTTCTCCAGTCAAGTCAGGAGCGTATGTGGTTTTAGTGACTTATCTTAGTCTCCACTGGATGCCCATCCTAGTGATGCGGCTGAGAGAGAAGCACTGGGATCTCTTGGAGTCTGCCACGTAGGCTCCACACGTAGGGGAAAAGGCCCGACTCGGAGCTCCCTCGGCTGGCTGTAAATATTGTAAATAAGTATGAATGTGGTTTTATTTATTATTATTTTTTTTATTTAATGTTTTCTCATGTTTGATTTATTCTGTTATTCCAAGTTTATTTTTATTTTATTGTATATATAGTATGTTTGTGTTTCATTCATCCTAAATACTCAATGCCCTTAATTAAGGCAAAATGTATTTTTTTTTTCTCAATAAAATATTAATACTGGTTCAATAATATGAAATAATGAAATACTGCTAGAGAATGAAATACTGAAAATGGTATACAGGTCCGATTTTTAGTTGCTGTGATATTTGAATTCATATCTTCCATACAACTTTTAAATCGTTAATCATTTGGTTTTTGACACTGTTTTTTCCTTTTCGCCTCTCTAACACTACGTCGCGTTAAGTTACAATTTCGAATAACAACTCATTACAAAGAGGATGAACTTTCTCTCACTAACAATATGCAATTCCGATTTTTAGTTTTTGAGATATTTTAATCCATATGCAAAAACACTTCAATTAGTCGACTCCAGTCGTAGAATGTAGAAGAGTTGGAACACCTCGTCTGCGTTGGGTGGATTGCGTAGAAGTAGAATCTCAGAAACTGTTGGGGATAAGAAGTCAAACGACACCAGCACATAACAAAGAAGGGTGTCTCCAAGTGGGGAACCCTCGGCTCTACAATAAGTTATAGAGCTATCGTAGAAGAAGAATCGTGATAGTAAATGTAAGATAAAGATAAAGCATGTGATTATTTTAAGATATTACCTACAAAAAAAAATGCATTGAAATAGGACCATTTTTGCAGATTTATGATATGATTATGAGGTGAGGTTTTTGGCTCACTCGAAACGCAGGTACACTTTGAAATCCAAACTTTGTTTTGTTTTTTGTTAGCTTAAAACTATTAATCAAGTGGAAGATTTCTAATGGTTGTTTGAGAATTACTGTAATTGTCTATATAGTTTACTAAAAATATATATATATCAAACGAATATTTTAAAAACTCAGTGATTGCGCTGATGGATAGAGGTATTTCTGTAATTTTTTTTATTAAATTATTTTTTTATAATCAAATTCTCCGATTTCTGTATTCTCTTTTTGCAATAAATCAGTTTATCAAATGTTCTTATCTTTGCGATGATCATAAAAATAATAAATTTCTAAAATAGCAATAGTATAAAAATTTTCAAATATGTTGTCGGAACACCTAGTGATATTTTTATTGATAACGACCGGGTAAAAATAACGTAAGGATGAATTTCTTACATGTATTGTTTTTCTCGATTTAAATCTTACAGTTTTAGTTGTAGATAGTTTTTTATTTTTTCCTAAAATCGCAAAAAACAAATGTTATTTCTGAAGTAAGAGATTTAATTATGTTTCATTTATACTAAAGTAATGGTTTTATAAAAATAATCAAGAAGTGACGTTTGGCAAGGATTTAGTATTCGTTTTTAATTTTCGCTCGTCCTGATACTGGATAATTGCTTAATCAGTGCTGATTTCTCTTTCAATGTTGTCCGATATATCTCTAGAAACTGTAGAGATAAATAGTACATAATCGAAAATAGATTATCCCTATCATTGAAAGTAATTGTATAATCATATCTTAAAGATTGGGTGCAACAGTCACCCAATAAATTGCAATAATTAATTTTAGTTAACGAATCGCACTCAGTGAAGATTATAAAAATGTACTTTTATTCATAATGGCTTTTACAAACGGTGTCTTACTATTAAATACTCATTCAAATTATCAAATTTTCTTTATGGCTTGATTGCTAAAGTTAATTTCAGGTCTTCCACAGGAGTATAACTACAAAAATGTAAATGCAAAAGTAAATTGTTCAGAGTTCCAGGAAACAGATGATAGAGGGAATGAAAGAGGATCGAAGTACTGCATAAGAAACTTGTAATAAACTTATATTGTTATCTACTGAATATTTATATTGTTAATTTGAGTTTTGGGAGAAAGATCAATGGTGTCCAGAAGAGGATCGGGTGGTTTTAGATGTTGTGATAAAATATTTGAGGAAAGGAGAAAAATGTTTTAAATTTTTGAAAAGTTTAAACTGGATTAAATTTAAACTGGATACTCTAAATTAAATAATTAAATTAAACGGAGAAGTTTGGCAGTCGAGCGCGATCTCGTTCAAATCACCTTCTTTCGGAGGCGTTAATCAAGAAGCAGTACTTCCTTTATTTTTTAGGATCTTCAACTTGGAGGAACTAAACCACAGAACAAAGGAAAACATGGATTAGTCCACATATTTAATTATAAATGAACAAGAATATTTTTATAATTATATTTTCATTTTTTAAGATGAGAAGAATAGTAAAATATTTTGAGAGGGGCAAACGCGATCGCCTCTTGGAGGGAGGAACGGGGAAAAAAAATACACTCCTCGAAGAGAGTATGACTTCTGCCGAATCTGCTTATTGGTCCCTTAACAGAATGTTCTGATAATCGGTCTGTTGTTTCCAGGGAATACTTTTACATGAGAGATCCTAAAGTATCATAGATATAGTCCGTGGTACAGACTCCTTTTTATCGAATTATTAACATCCGCCCAAAACTTCGTAAATGGTTTCATCTCATCGTAACCTACAACTATTTTATTTACGAAAACTCTTGGAATTGGGGTGTTTTCAATCTGGAGGGGGGAAAACTTTGTCTATTTACTTAGGTAATAAAAACTCGTAAATGCACATTTGCTTCCTACTTGGATCGTAAGATAATTTGATAACACAATCGAGAAAAAAGGTGACCTTCAAAAATATTGACCCGTTTGGCGTGATCTACACCCACAAATTTTCAAAATAACGAAGTCATATAGGACAAACTGCCCAATATTTTTGTAGGCCACCTTTTTTATCGATTTTGTGATCAAATTATCTTACGATCCAAGTAGAAAGCAAATGGTTATTTACGAGTTTTTAGTACCTAATTAAATAGACAAAGTTTTCGCTACTCCAGATTGAAAACGCCCCAATTCCAAGAGTTTTCGTAAAATAGTTGTTGTAGGTTACGATGAGATGAAACCATTTACGAAGTTTCAGGCGGATGTCAATAATTCGATAAAAAGGGTTCTGTACCACGAACTAATAGTCTTGTCCTTTAAATTATGGGAATATCCAAAATAGTAAATTATCTATAGGTGTATTTAAGTAGAGGAAGCGGGATATTATTGTGTTCAATGAGTCTTAAATCGACATTGTGGTCAGGAAGTCCTTCTAGGGCACATCCAGCTTCTAATAACTGAACGTTCTGAATTAAATAATTAATTAAAAGAAGCAGTTTTGGCAGTTGAGAGCGAGCTTTTTCAAATAAACTCCTTGCACTGGCCTTAACCAAGAACCAGCACTTCCTTAACTATAACATAATTATTTAAACTGTAGGTATTTATTTTATTTTTATATCTAATTGTACTAATTTTTGTGATAAAATTACTACTATTATTTTTCTCCTTAAAGGTTAATTATATTGTATTAATAAAGAAAAAATGTTAATAAAAAGTTGTTTTATTGTATAATTTGTATAATCAAATTATACAGAAAGCCGTTTTGTATTATTCGAGGTAAAAGATAATAGAAAAGCGTTTAATCAATATGGACAATAGAATATATCAAATCACAAAAAATATTGTATTATTAAGAGGTAAATTAATAGCATGAAAAATACAGGAATGATTTCGAGGTGGATCATAAATATTTATCTTTTTATTCTTAGCTTCATTAGTGATGCCATGGACAATTAGGTAATGGTAGAAAATTTCACCAGAATAGCTTCCTTGAACGTGACGATATCTCTAAACTGTATACTGATATTGAGTTTATAGGAAAGGATGAAAATAGTCAGAAAAATTACTTCAAACATCGCTTTCATAACTATGTATGAAGGCTAGAGCACACTCGAATGAACAAACCGTTTAGCTGCTTCTAGATGGTATTTTTAGGGAAATTTAAGCTTTCTCAATATCCGAATCTGCTAAGTATAACATTTTCAGTTTTTTTGCTGTAATTTGTTTTTTTTCAGGGTTACTAAATTTATAAATAATAATTATTTCTGCAGTTCGTTGTTCATTATAACGAATTTTTTAGAGGTGTTAAATAATCAGTAAGCGGTCATTTTTAATATTTTTTATGGTTGGCGACGTTTCAACCCAAAAATGTGGTCATCATCACGGTTTGGGTTGAAACGTCGGCAAAAATAAAAAAATCTCAAAAATGACTGTTTCCTGATTTATTATCTGGACTTATAATGACTGTTATATTATCATTTATTGAACACGTCCACTGTACTTAATGTATTTTTTATGTATTAGGTTAGAAAGAGAGAGGAGAGAATGTGAGGAGTGGGAACATGTATAGGGGGAGAGAAGGAAGAGAAAGGGTACAGAATGATAATAAATGAATGAAAGAAATAGTAAAAATTATAAAATAAAAAAAATGAGAAAAAAAAGGAAAAAAAAAATAATATATATATATATATATATATATATATATATATATATATATATATATATATATATATATATACGTATAAAATATTGTATACTATGCTCATACATATTGTTAATCCTATATAATTGTATAATAATTTTAAATAATGTCTGTAGTGATTAATAAGTATGCTGTGTTGTTAGCAACCCAATGTAATTGGGCAGCACCATTTTATTTTATTTTATGATAATAAAGTGATTCTCTCTCTCCTGTGATATGTAGTAAAGTCGACCATTTTCCTTCTGTAATTATTTAAAATTTCTCTGGACCCCGCTAAAATCATATTCTACGGTAGAATTCAATAAGGAAAAAATCAATACGAAATATGATTTAATTTATCCTATTGAAATAATAACGTTGGAAATTTTTATTATTAGAAAATATTAAGAAAAAGAAAAATTCTGTTTTAATTCTTTTTAAATAAACCAACAATTAAGATGCTAAGAGGTGCTTCAGAAAAGTTTTACGACAAATATATAGATTATTGCAGCTATATATTCATGACCTGTATCTCAAAAAGACTTTCAAAAGAGCAGTTGCACTTCTTTATAATTTCATTTAAATTGGGGATTTAATAGGAAAAAAAAAATCCTGTTTAATAGTCTATTTTTGAAAAATTGTTTCAACCTTAAATATGCAGTTTTATTTGTCGTAAAACTGTCTGTGGTACATTTTTATTCCTTATATGTCTGTTTTTAATAGGAAACTCATAAAATAAAAAATATGGATACGCATATACACATTTTAAACATGGAGGTGATTTAGATTATTAATCCTCCGTAAAATCCTTAATGCTCCATACTTTGTCACAAATAAAACCATTCATAAAGACCTTAATGTACCATATGTCGCTGATTAAGCTCGAGCCAGATATCTATCCTTTCATGATAAACTTCAGTCCCATCCAAATCCGCTTGTTTCCACTCTTGCTTCTTTCTCGATTCCTGATAATCCTCCTAGGCGTCTGAAAAGGAGATGGCCTCGTGATCTTCTTACTTAAAATTATTTAGAGAGTGCTACCACTGGGTAGTAACTCTTCAAGCCTGTACATGCCATTATTTATATATGCGCATATTTACTTGTTGTATTTGTATACAGTTGTAAATTCCATTAAATAAAAAAAATAAAAAAAAAGACTGTCCCCTACCCGAAGTATCTTTAGGATTTGCAAAAGTTGCCAATTGTCTAGGTGTGGGTAATCAGGTGGTCAGATGAACGATATCAATATAGGTTGTGTCATATATAGAACATCAGAACAGGAGATATATAGAACAGTCAACAAATTAACTCCAAGGAATCAGCTAGCTTGGATAATAGCCATCTGATATCACAGTAGATAGAAATTTTAAGGAGAGAACAATGATTTGAGAATAATCTGAAAAATGAGGAATGGAACAAATGAGTGGAACAAGATCCATCATCTTAGTTTGAATGTGAAAGTACTCTCAGAGTACGACCGCGTATGGTCAAATAAAGTGCATTAAGTAATAAAAAACTTCAAACCCCTTCTCCAGTAATAAAAACGTTTTAACATACATTACGACAATCTATCAATGATTCGAAAAGAACAAACTAATTTGAAAGAACGACATCCAAAGTGGATGGAGTTAGTTTGGAAAGAAATGAATCTGATACAGATCACGGAAAGCTCAGTGTAACATATGAAATGTAAATAAATGATACTGTAAAAAGAAAGGTTTTTTTCTATATGCTATATATAAAGAATTCATATGTTCTTATCCGATGTTTATTTAATTGGCTAATTACAAATAATCAAAACTGTACAAATAAACAACTCATAGATGTATTAGCAATTTGGTATAGATTCCAGAAATTGTCACTAGCGATTCACAATTCAAGGCTTCAAGAATTTATTATTTTTTTTTTTTCAACGGATTGTATTTTATTTTGGTTCAATCAGAATTAAGTTAATTCTGTGATTTAATTATATGACATGGAATTCTATGTATGAAATTTTCAGCCTTAAACGATTAGCATCTTATTTTACTTCTTTAAGTTGATCCTATCTTGAATCTCTTGGTCTGTTGGAAGCTTTGACAAAGCCATATAAATAACGTTTCAGGTCAAGAAGCTCGGGCATTCCTTAAGTTGGGATGAATAAAAAAATCTAGATCATATAGAAACAAATCCCGGCCCTCCAACAATATCGCCAATAAGAACAATTTTGCTGCGGTGAGCATTCTTAGCAGTTTGAAGTTATGTTGATGAAAAAACAAGAACATTAATATTAATGATGTAGATAATACATTTGAATATTCATAAAAGCTTCCTGAAGACAAATATTTAAAATAATTCCATTAGAGTAGAATTTTTAACAAAAAAATGCTTAGAAGGATTTACTTTCCCGCAATTTACTTCAGAAGCAAACAATTGTATTTCGACTTTCGGTAAAACTACACAGTTTCATACAATTGTTTACCAAACGTCTTTGTACATCAAGTTTCATAGTTCCGTTCAACGATCGCACTGCAAAAAAAATAAAATTATTTTTTATGGATTATATAAATTTATTTAGAATTTGAGAGAAAAAAAAAACATATTTTCCTAATTTTATTTTATTTTCTACATAATAAATATGTTTTCGGTTGCTGATATTTGCCAACAATTATTAACTGCACATGAAGTACGCTCACTCAATGTAGTATCTCTCTTTTTGAGTACCTATAAATATTATAAAGCCAAACGCTAATTATATTGGTTCTATTTTGATTGCTTATCGTGTCAAAACATCTTTTTCCAGAAATACTAAATGATTTCTTATGCTCAAAAAGTGAAAAATGCCTAAATTTCTTATATGATAAATATTTAATTAATGAATATTAAATAAATGATAACCGTAATAGTAACGAGGATAATAGAACAAATTTTTAATTCACGTTGTGTTTTAATGCACGTTTTTCTTGACTAACACAACGAAAAATCGTTCTCAACCGAAACTGTCAACAACCATCCATCACATCTAAATATCTTAGTTGAGATAAAAAAATTACATCTAAAGGTAATCGTATAATTTGAATTACTTTAATTTTTGAATTAACGATTGACTTGACGACAAAACATGGCAATGGACACAATTGAAAATTTTATAATGCGAAATTATTTGTTAGTTACAATCAGACGAAAGCAGTATGTCAAATAAAGTGTTTTAAAGAACAAAATAAAATCCTTTTTTTTTTTTTTGTATTTTAAGCATGTTAATATTGTGTATAGGAGAGGGATAAATATAGAGAAGTGAGAGAAAGGGAAATTAAATGTTAAAAAAAAAGGGGAAAAGAGAAGAAAAGAAAAAGGAAAAAGAAAAAAAAATGAATAATGAAGGAAAAAAAATATATATATATATATATTATACTCATATAAACTAACCGCTGCTGTATTTATATTTATTTATTTATAAATAAGTTTATTTATTTTCCTACGGATTGACGAGTATGCTGTGCGTATAGCAACCCAATATAATTGGGTAGCAAGCTGCTATTATATTTTATATGAAAATAAAGTGTTTCTCTCTCTATAAGTAGGAAAATATAAAATAAATTGTTTGAAACATTCAAAATATAAAACACTAAAAAAAGTATTTATTTCAAAGATCTTAAGATACAAAAAATTTAGTTTATTTCTTGTTTTAAATACACAAAATAAATTACCAACTAGAGTAATTATTATTAAATTGGCAAAGTAAATTGATAAAAAGATAAAATATTGCTAGTGTTAGAATATTGCATTGCCAATTGTTTTTATTAAATTTACTTTTTCTACTTATTGAGTACGTTAGATAAATCACTCATGGTAGTAGTAAAGATCTCAGTATTATTTCGTTTTGTTAATAATCAATAATTGACAAATACTAATTATGCATAAAAATAAAATATGAATATTAGAGCTTAAATGTTTTGAATTCGATTATTTAATTAAACGTTATGAGAGGTTTTAAGTAACTAATTAATTACATACACGTTTAACAGGATCAGCATAAAGAAAACAAGATTGTACTTCCCAGCAAATCTAGAGAAAGCTGTCATACTAGTCAGGGATCAGAAAGCAGCTCTTCTTGAAATTACGCTGAAATTGACGTTATGATCTTGTTGGAATCGCCGATTTCTACGTGATTGTCGAACGCAACACTGATATAATGTACGTGATTATACAAAACAATAATGCGCTTATTGGAATTAATCAAATCGTCGGCACCATGTTAAAGTAACGAATGTGCAACTTTAGACAAGATAACAACCGTTGCTATAACATGGTGCCGAAGATATCTACGAAACGACATTCAATGTACTAGTTTTAATTTTGTTCTTTGTCCATATATTTTTTTATTATGGTCTGGCATTAAATAGAAGCAAAAGTATAGCGAAAATGTTAATAAAAAATTTACTCCATTTTTTATTATTATATGATTAAAAAAAAAATCTTATATATTCTAAAACATTGTAATTACAATTCACTAAAATAATTAAGTCTTCAAAGTAACCAGTGCCGACTCATATATTTAAATATTTACATTGTGTCGTATAATGATTTTAACGATGTCAGGGATTTCTTAATGTGCAAAAGTATATAATACAAAAATAAAATAGAATTTAGAAATTTCCTGAGATAAGCCACCGTTTACTGAAAAAGTTATGAAAATAATCATAATTTATTTTTTTATGCTTATTGGAAATTATATATTTTGTTTATACTGAAAAGTCACGAACATCTGTCATATTTGGGTAATAAGTGAATAGTAATTTGCTTATCGCATTTCAAATCCTTTAGCAACATAGCAAACACCATCTAAAATAACGTCAACATTAAACAGAAAACAAATAAAAACAAATTCAATAAAATTATTTATAATCTTCCTAGTGAACGCTCTGAAATCGTAATTATATATTTGATTGATGAATAAACTAAATAAGGAAGCGAACGTCGTGAAATAAAACATGAATTTGGGAGCTTTACTTTGAATAGTGTTTATTGATTCTCTCGATTTTTAAATTTTTTTTTCTATTCACTGATATTTACAACTGTATTATAAAAAAATACAACTAGTAAATGTGCACACAGTAATAATACATAATTAATTAATTAATTAATCAAATCGTTGCCACCATGTTAAAGTAACGAATGTGCAACTTTAGACAAGATAACAACCGTTGCTATAACATGGTGCCGAAGATATCTACGAAACGACATTCAATGTACTAGTTTTAATTTTGTTCTTTGTCCATATATTTTTTTATTATGGTCTGGTATTAAATAGAAGCAAAAGTATAGCGAAAATGTTAATAAAAAATTTACTCCATTTTTTATTATTATATGATTAAAAAAAAAATCTTATATATTCTAAAACATTGTAATTACAATTCACTAAAATAATTAAGTCTTCAAAGTAACCAGTGCCGACTCATATATTTAAATATTTACATTGTGTCGTATAATGATTTTAACGATGTCAGGGATTTCTTAATGTGCAAAAGTATATAATACAAAAATAAAATAGAATTTAGAAATTTCCTGAGATAAGCCACCGTTTACTGAAAAATAAGTTATGAAAATAATCATAATTTATTTTTTTATGCTTATTGGAAATTATATATTTTGTTTATACTGAAAAGTCACGAACATCTGTCATATTTGGGTAATAAGTGAATAGTAATTTGCTTATCGCATTTCAAATCCTTTAGCAACATAGCAAACACCATCTAAAATAACGTCAACATTAAACAGAAAACAAATAAAAACAAATTCAATAAAATTATTTATAATCTTCCTAGTGAACGCTCTGAAATCGTAATTATATATTTGATTGATGAATAAACTAAATAAGGAAGCGAACGTCGTGAAATAAAACATGAATTTGGGAGCTTTACTTTGAATAGTGTTTATTGATTCTCTCGATTTTTAAATTTTTTTTTCTATTCACTGATATTTACAACTGTATTATAAAAAAATACAACTAGTAAATGTGCACACAGTAATAATACATAATTAATTAATTAATTAATCAAATCGTTGCCACCATGTTAAAGTAACGAATGTGCAACTTTAGACAAGATAACAACCGTTGCTATAACATGGTGCCGAAGATATCTACGAAACGACATTCAATGTACTAGTTTTAATTTTGTTCTTTGTCCATATATTTTTTTATTATGGTCTGGTATTAAATAGAAGCAAAAGTATAGCGAAAATGTTAATAAAAAATTTACTCCATTTTTTATTATTATATGATTAAAAAAAAAATCTTATATATTCTAAAACATTGTAATTACAATTCACTAAAATAATTAAGTCTTCAAAGTAACCAGTGCCGACTCATATATTTAAATATTTACATTGTGTCGTATAATGATTTTAACGATGTCAGGGATTTCTTAATGTGCAAAAGTATATAATACAAAAATAAAATAGAATTTAGAAATTTCCTGAGATAAGCCACCGTTTACTGAAAAATAAGTTATGAAAATAATCATAATTTATTTTTTTATGCTTATTGGAAATTATATATTTTGTTTATACTGAAAAGTCACGAACATCTGTCATATTTGGGTAATAAGTGAATAGTAATTTGCTTATCGCATTTCAAATCCTTTAGCAACATAGCAAACACCATCTAAAATAACGTCAACATTAAACAGAAAACAAATAAAAACAAATTCAATAAAATTATTTATAATCTTCCTAGTGAACGCTCTGAAATCGTAATTATATATTTGATTGATGAATAAACTAAATAAGGAAGCGAACGTCGTGAAATAAAACATGAATTTGGGAGCTTTACTTTGAATAGTGTTTATTGATTCTCTCGATTTTTTAATTTTTTTTTCTATTCACTGATATTTACAACTGTATTATAAAAAAATACAACTAGTAAATGTGCACACAGTAATAATACATAATTAATTAATTAATTAATCAAATCGTTGCCACCATGTTAAAGTAACGAATGTGCAACTTTAGACAAGATAACAACCGTTGCTATAACATGGTGCCGAAGATATCTACGAAACGACATTCAATGTACTAGTTTTAATTTTGTTCTTTGTCCATATATTTTTTTATTATGGTCTGGTATTAAATAGAAGCAAAAGTATAGCGAAAATGTTAATAAAAAATTTACTCCATTTTTTATTATTATATGATTAAAAAAAAAATCTTATATATTCTAAAACATTGTAATTACAATTCACTAAAATAATTAAGTCTTCAAAGTAACCAGTGCCGACTCATATATTTAAATATTTACATTGTGTCGTATAATGATTTTAACGATGTCAGGGATTTCTTAATGTGCAAAAGTATATAATACAAAAATAAAATAGAATTTAGAAATTTCCTGAGATAAGCCACCGTTTACTGAAAAATAAGTTATGAAAATAATCATAATTTATTTTTTTATGCTTATTGGAAATTATATATTTTGTTTATACTGAAAAGTCACGAACATCTGTCATATTTGGGTAATAAGTGAATAGTAATTTGCTTATCGCATTTCAAATCCTTTAGCAACATAGCAAACACCATCTAAAATAACGTCAACATTAAACAGAAAACAAATAAAAACAAATTCAATAAAATTATTTATAATCTTCCTAGTGAACGCTCTGAAATCGTAATTATATATTTGATTGATGAATAAACTAAATAAGGAAGCGAACGTCGTGAAATAAAACATGAATTTGGGAGCTTTACTTTGAATAGTGTTTATTGATTCTCTCGATTTTTAAATTTTTTTTTCTATTCACTGATATTTACAACTGTATTATAAAAAAATACAACTAGTAAATGTGCACACAGTAATAATACATAATTAATTAATTAATTAATCAAATCGTTGCCACCATGTTAAAGTAACGAATGTGCAACTTTAGACAAGATAACAACCGTTGCTATAACATGGTGCCGAAGATATCTACGAAACGACATTCAATGTACTAGTTTTAATTTTGTTCTTTGTCCATATATTTTTTTATTATGGTCTGGTATTAAATAGAAGCAAAAGTATAGCGAAAATGTTAATAAAAAATTTACTCCATTTTTTATTATTATATGATTAAAAAAAAAATCTTATATATTCTAAAACATTGTAATTACAATTCACTAAAATAATTAAGTCTTCAAAGTAACCAGTGCCGACTCATATATTTAAATATTTACATTGTGTCGTATAATGATTTTAACGATGTCAGGGATTTCTTAATGTGCAAAAGTATATAATACAAAAATAAAATAGAATTTAGAAATTTCCTGAGATAAGCCACCGTTTACTGAAAAATAAGTTATGAAAATAATCATAATTTATTTTTTTATGCTTATTGGAAATTATATATTTTGTTTATACTGAAAAGTCACGAACATCTGTCATATTTGGGTAATAAGTGAATAGTAATTTGCTTATCGCATTTCAAATCCTTTAGCAACATAGCAAACACCATCTAAAATAACGTCAACATTAAACAGAAAACAAATAAAAACAAATTCAATAAAATTATTTATAATCTTCCTAGTGAACGCTCTGAAATCGTAATTATATATTTGATTGATGAATAAACTAAATAAGGAAGCGAACGTCGTGAAATAAAACATGAATTTGGGAGCTTTACTTTGAATAGTGTTTATTGATTCTCTCGATTTTTTAATTTTTTTTTCTATTCACTGATATTTACAACTGTATTATAAAAAAATACAACTAGTAAATGTGCACACAGTAATAATACATAATTAATTAATTAATTAATCAAATCGTTGCCACCATGTTAAAGTAACGAATGTGCAACTTTAGACAAGATAACAACCGTTGCTATAACATGGTGCCGAAGATATCTACGAAACGACATTCAATGTACTAGTTTTAATTTTGTTCTTTGTCCATATATTTTTTTATTATGGTCTGGTATTAAATAGAAGCAAAAGTATAGCGAAAATGTTAATAAAAAATTTACTCCATTTTTTATTATTATATGATTAAAAAAAAAATCTTATATATTCTAAAACATTGTAATTACAATTCACTAAAATAATTAAGTCTTCAAAGTAACCAGTGCCGACTCATATATTTAAATATTTACATTGTGTCGTATAATGATTTTAACGATGTCAGGGATTTCTTAATGTGCAAAAGTATATAATACAAAAATAAAATAGAATTTAGAAATTTCCTGAGATAAGCCACCGTTTACTGAAAAATAAGTTATGAAAATAATCATAATTTATTTTTTTATGCTTATTGGAAATTATATATTTTGTTTATACTGAAAAGTCACGAACATCTGTCATATTTGGGTAATAAGTGAATAGTAATTTGCTTATCGCATTTCAAATCCTTTAGCAACATAGCAAACACCATCTAAAATAACGTCAACATTAAACAGAAAACAAATAAAAACAAATTCAATAAAATTATTTATAATCTTCCTAGTGAACGCTCTGAAATCGTAATTATATATTTGATTGATGAATAAACTAAATAAGGAAGCGAACGTCGTGAAATAAGACATGAATTTGGGAGCTTTACTTTGAATAGTGTTGATTAATTCTCTTGATTTTAAATTTTTTTTTTTTCTATTCATTGATATTTATAACTGTATTATAAAAAAATACAACTAGTAAATGTGCACACTCTAATAATACAATCACATGAAAACGCTTGTTGAGAAGCTACTCATTGGGAGCACTCTAATAATATATTTACATAAGTAGATCACGAGGCCATCTTCTTTTCAGACACCTCGGAGGGTTTAAATTATTTTATATAAAGAAATAATATTGTTTTGATATATGTATGTATGACAAATAGTATCATTAGGAACATTGATCTTGGAAACCTTCATACATTTCATTCATATTTAATTATTTTATTCTACATTTATTGTTTTTTTTAAGCATGTCGATATATTATTATTATCATTATTAATGCTTTATAGATTCAAGTGTTGTAACACGTAAACTTTATCTAAGTAATTACAACTAAAATTTCCTTTTCTATTTAGAAATAATCAATAATAATTTTACAAAAAAAAACAACATTTTTTTGCAGAAATTAAAATTAAAAAAAAAACTATTTAAAAAACGACTACGGAATAACCCTATCCTGTTTGAGGGGTTTGTTCCTTCACATCTACTTAAAATAATTGGCACTTACATCATTCGCAGTTACATCATAACATGTATTTTACAGATTGAACGAATATTATACAGAAATTTGTCGGTAATTTGAGCTAGATTGTTTTAAAAAATCAAGGAATGACCCTGAAACTTAAAATTCACTCCCGCTAACGGACAGATTGAACACATTGTAAAAAGTTACTTGTCAAAACACTCAAGAAATATCACCGAATAATTTGACGATCAAACCTAAAAATCGGCTCACTCAATTCACTCAAAAAATCATTAGATACCTAATAACAGTAAACACATGTCCCACCTTTGTTGCTGCGCAATTTTAGGTTAAAAATACACTTCGTCGGTGTACTGAAAAAATTCATTAAGTTACATTTCATAACCTAATCTCAGTTACAATTTTCCCATTGAATAATTAGGAAATTGTGCGCTTATTGTATGTTTGATATATAAAAATGTTTGTTATTTCACTGCAATCACAGTATTTTTTTTTATCAATAACATGTCGAAAACCACAGAAAGTTCTGAAATGCTCAGTTTCGTAAAAATGCATTTAATGTCTTTTTACAATAAACTGACGACTTAAAATGATAAATAACTTGTTTTATACATGTATCATTATGAGACTATAAAAAAAACTGTTTTTCATTTCCTGCACGTAATATAGGAAGCAAAATAATTGAGGTAATCTCCTTTATCGTTACGTTAAAAATTATTTTTATACCGAAAAATAAGTGAGCAGAATTTTTAGTATAGATACGGTTGATTGCTTTACCGAAAGGAGGTTAAGCTACGTTGATTTTATTTATTTTTTTTTGTACGCTACTTAACAATCGATTATTATGCATCGGTTACTTTATCTAAATTTAGATAGTTTGTATAATTGCATGAATAGTTCCTACATATTTTCAACTCTCGGATATTATCTGAGGTTTGTTAACTTATACAACCACGGACCTCATTTATTTACTGGTACAATTTAACAAAAAATATCTCATTCTAAATATTTTTAAAGTGTAAAATTATTTTTCAAACCAGAATATTATTTTTAAAAATATACAATTGTAATTAATAGTTGACTATACTTTCTAGCTATTTGTTCACTCCTTCTGGTCAACAGACCAATCACTGAATACTTCTCTCTAGATTCTACTTGAATTAATTATTAACTCATATATTTATCCTACTCTTGTTTCTATTTCTTCATAGTGCACCGTAAACTGATACGTTTGTTGTTAGGCGCATCGCTAGGAAGGAGTAGGAGAGGCGAAATGCCCGTGGAGCCCGATAAGAGTTGACTGAAAATAAGTATATGTCAAAATGTTTTTTGAACAAATACATTCAACCACCTACTTGCGTCAGATGTGGTTCCCCCTAGGACAGAGGACAACATTCTCGCGTACTGTTTACATTACGCGGTCATAAGAGATAACCTTAACATGCACCGAACTATTTAAGAAATGTTACAGGATACAGAAGATGTGGAGGCCCTGATAGATTTTTTACAATAGAGTATAAAAAAAGTTAGTAAAAACAGGATTGCCAATGAACCCGTCAGAAAGAGTCAAATTCAATACATAAGTAAATACAATATTCATTTTAATGTATATTAAATAAATACATTTATTTTTATTAAACTATTGTGTGAATGAATACTATAGCCCTAGTACCAATGCCCTTCCGTGTGGCAGACTGTATTAATACTCAATAGAAATAAAATATATTAAACCATAACATAGCATAATTCAAAGATGTGGATACCGTGTAAAGTTTAAATGCAACTAATCCTATTATTATATTATGAAATCTTTATTAAGTGACAGTGATTAAATTAAACCTATTATTGCTAAGTAATTCTGTAATATATATATATATATATATATATATATATATATATATATATATATATATATACATTTATATATATTGTTGTTTTCAAAACAAAGAAATAAAAATTTTAAAATAATTTCCGTTTTTATTATAATTTGATCCATGCATTAATGATAATGATTTTCAAAAAATTAGTATTAGTTTATTTTTTTCTCCGAGCCCGGGTTTTGCTGAAAGCGGTCCTAGAAGTAGTTCTTATATCTTTTATTAAGTTCGAAATAAAAAAGCCTTCGTTTAATACTATGAAAATGTTATTTCATATGCCTAAATATTGTCACAAATATAAATTATAAATATATATATATATATACTTCGAGATAGTAAACTTTCAACTCACATGAAGAACATGCTAACTTGGAGGAGGCGAGGAGTAGACTAGAACCTCCCAGAGCCCCCTCCACCGCCGACCGGTTTCGTCACAGAGTACTCGTTGTTGGTACCTGCGAGGAAGTTTGGTATGAAGTCTTCTGCAGTTGCTGGAGGAAGTTTTTCCGTTATTCAGAGAGTTCATGCTCATGATATTTATAACTTATGCAGAAATTATGTAGAAAAGAAGGCCAACACCGTTATTGAAAAGTTGCCTTGGTTGATAATAAGCGTCTAACCTTTCATTTATCGAGCATAGTAGCTGCCTGTTTTACATGCTACAGTAAAACAAACCGTTCGTTATATATTTATAGTTATCCATATGTGCTTGTTTTAGGTGAACATTTTTTAAATATTATAAAATAAGTGTGTTTTATTTCTTCACCATATTTTTATCAATTTACGTAGCGGCCGGTAAGCCATCTATAGAATAAACACCATTAATTTTATATTTTGATGCAATAGCAACACTGTATGATGGTGGTATTGGTCCTATATAATTTAATATTCTATGAATTATAACTCTAATTAGATTAGTCCAAAGTCAGATTAAATTATAATTGTAGTTGGGAGATTGCACACAGCTTCAAAAGAAAACTTTTAGAATCCATTTACATTTCTAAAAATTTAGACACAGTATGCAATTTCCAACCAAGCAAAAAAGGACTAAACAGCACATATGCCAGTATAATTACAAAATTGAAATTTTAATTAATCAAATATTTTAATAATAATCCTTAATAAGTGAGCTGTATAAACGAATATATAACAACGTGGAACCTCCCAACCACACCTATAATTTAATCTGAATTTGTACTATATGCAAATAGCATGGTTGGATAAAGTATGGATGTTTTGAAATTTAAAATAATTTATGTCTGTTCATCTTACCTTGATATATCTGGATTTGAATAAAAAAGCAACCTCATTCTGTAAGTGGTACTGTTAATTTACAAATTAAAAAAATTGACTTAACCTAATTAGGGTTATAGTTCATAGAATATCACATTAAATAGGACCAATACCACCATCATAGAGTGTATCAAAATATAAAATGAATGGTGTTTATCTTATAGATGGCTAACCGGACGAAACGTGGCTATGTAAATTGAAATAAATATTGTGAAGAAATAAAACACAGCATTATTTTATAATTTATAGCTGCCTTTTATTATTACAATTAATGACTTAAAAAAACTTGGATTGCGTCAATTTTCCTTAAATTGTTGCTAATTGAAGTAGTTTTGAAAATTTGATGTATTGATCGAATTTCATTGTAAAAAAAAAAAAAAAATGTAACACTACAACCCATGAGTGATCTATATGTATAGTACTATATTGCAAAGTGCTATTTCTTGGTCAATGGTCGTACAAGAAGGCGAATTAACCGAGATCATGCTCAACCGCCAGGTTTTCTTCCTTAATTAATTAATTAATTAAGAGTTCCCACTTTATCAAGGCTGGGTGTACCTGAGGAGAGTCTCCCGAGCTCAGGGTCGATCCCCGGCCGATGAAACAGAATAAATAATTTATCAGCCATCAGCCGGATTCGGAACAGAGACCTTGCGCTCTGAAAATCAGTGCCCAACCCAATGAGCAACCCCGTTCCCTACATTGTAATTATATTCATTAAGAAAACAAATCGTCCAAGTTATTTTGATTCTGGTATGGAGGGGAGGGGTTAGAGGACTCGTCCGTCCTATGGTTTTTTTTGACAAAACGTCTTGATTAATCGATGCGGTTCTGTACTAAGGTGGCTGATCAGAATTCAATCAGCAGGGAGACTACAACATTAATATAATCTGACCCAGTTGATAATTAAACTCTCAACTTTCGTTACTTCAAACCGAAAAAAAACTTACATTGCTCTGATTCTGTGACACAGAGCTGATATGGAGTCAACTATCACATTTTCTCAGAGAATAGTACGTTGTACAATTGTAATTATCTGAGAGACAAAAAAGGTGTTACAGCCTTTTAGACTTTGAATAAAGTCAGTGGAAGAAAGTATGTAATTATGTTTTGCGTTTTCCTGTCCGAAAAAATATTTAAAAATTTAATTATGAATCGAAACTTTTACTTCGAATTTAGGAGGCCCTTTCAGACGATTTCGGATATCCACTACGTATTTTATTTTATTTTTCACGACTCCACACATATATAGATATATATAAGATTTTAGTTTTTTTTGTTTTTTTTTATGTTTAAATCTGACTATATGTTGTTAATCAGTAACTGTTATTTTTGTTTAGAATTATGCATCAATATCCTGTCCAACTATTCAACTAATATAATTATTTTTCTGGAAAAATGTTTACAAAATATTTTTGTGTGTATATAGATTATAGTGCTTATAAGTGTATGCAAGAGATTATAAACCAGACAATATTAGCAACCGGACAATTTATAAAGAAGTCTCTGGATGAAATAAGGATTTTTATTTCCGAATTTCATTCAAGAAAAAAATAGTAGAGAAGCTTGAAAAGATGATGCTTTTACTCCTGTTTTTGCAGACAGATGATATTCTTTATTAAGATCAACAACAATTGAAGATCAAAAATTGAAGAAGATGTGAAGCATAATATGAATAATATAAATGCTATATACACGTTTATGTATTTGTTATATAACTCAAAAGTATTACATGATTTATTCAATTAAGTTTTACTTTTCTTTTTATAATTATCCTATTTTTAATTGTTTTTAACTAACAAAATTTACATAATACCTAAATAAAGATATTCATAATATAATTTATCTTTTTGGAACAACATATTTTTAAAATTTTATTTTAATATATTTGAATCAACCAACAGAAGTTAATTATTTTATATATAATTTTAAACAAATTCTTAAAATATTTCTTTTCTACATTTATTAATATTTAAAATTATTTCATACAAGAAAATACTTCAGATGAATTATAACTCAACGAGACATGAATATTCATGTTCACTAATTCATAAATAAAATGACTTGATAGCTCAAAAAATTATAATTGCCTTTCATAACACTCGAAATAACGAATGAAATAATATAGATGTCTAATTATTTTTTAATATGTCAAACTGTGCGGCATTGATAACAGATAATGACCATCATTAGGCTCGTAAGACGTAGACCATGTGTACATCTCTGCATTTCTGGTCTGCATTCACCTTGCACCTGCCTGCACGGTTAAATATTATTGCTTCCAATAAGCATCACACATTTCTTTTCATATCAAGAAACCAATTAAATCAAAATGTGTTCCTGATAAAATTGATTAAAATTTATATATGCCTGCATTACAAATATGTATGTTTTGATGGATGTGAAAAAAAAAAACTACAAAAAGAACAAATAATGATCCTAATATTTGAAAGAAATATTATTCCAGTTTCTTCCTAGCTCTTGTTACCGATTTAACATGGTCTCTTGTTCTGCCAATAGGAAATAATAATCTTGTTACCTATGAAAAAAGTCTGCCAAGCAAGGTCAGTATAGCTTCCTCACCGTTTTCATTGGCTAAAATATATCTATATTACAAGGTATACAATTTTTCTTATGAGAATAAAATCCCTGGGAGAAGCCGATTCGGAAATCCATTTATCCTATAACATTCACGGATCTGATATCCAGAAATTTCGTTTATCATATAATATTAAAATGCGAAGAGTGCCCTGTTTGAAGATTCCATATTTGATTATTCTTAATTTAAAAAAAAAATACCAATGCATACTGAACATGCATATAACTACTGTTAGTTCAAAAGGCCGTATGTAAAAAATGATTGTTTTACAAGAGAGTATAAAAATTAATTAATTATTTCTTTATGCTTTATTAGTATAATTTCATATTTTCTTGCTCTCTGCTATTATCCATCGAAACAGACTACTTATAACAGTTGCATACAACAAAATGTCACCTTTAGCACAAATATAATAATAGTTAAAAAAATTTACATACGACCTTTGACTCTAATAGTAGTTATAAATACTTAATAATTTTGTTTTCACTTGTAAAATGGATGGAGCTAGAAAATATATAAGAAAAATTAAATTTGTTGTTTGTTCGGAGTTAATGAGACCAATACTTTTTTTCAGTCGGAACAAAAGTACTTAAGCTGGAACATAAAAATATGAGTGAAGTTCACACAAATTCGATATTTAAGCAGGAAATCGAGACCAAGACGAAATAAACACAATCACAAATAAGACTTTTGTTTACAAATCCAGAATAAAAATTACTTTACAATAACTGAAAATTACACGAAATCTCAGTAACAGCAATAAGTGTCATGCTAGTAACGTCAGTAATCGACCAAACTATACAGTATAAATTATTAGTTATTATTATTTGTTATAATTATTTTTTATTAGTTATTTATATTAATTTTAATTATTAAATGGAATTCAATGAAATTGATACTAAGTAATTTCTATACTGTTCTCTTAATTTCCTCCAAGTTTGGGTCAAATCGAATGCGCCATTTTCAAACTATAGGCACATCAAATAACACATTTCCTGATCTGAAAGCGGAAGTATTTTTTTCTGGAGTATTAAATAGAATTCGATAATATTGATGCCTATTTCATTTTATGTTTTCCGATCTCTAAGTTCCCTTTAAATGTGAGCCAAATCGAACTAGCGGTTTTAGAGATACAGACGTATCAAGGAAAACACCCTGGCTCATATATAAGAGAAAGCAATGGAAAGAATTCAACAAAATTGACCCTACATTATTTTGTCACAAATACTTACCTTTTATCCAACTTTAAGTCAAATCGAACATGCTGTTTCTGAAATATTGGCATGTCTACAAAAATGCGTTTGCACGTGCGTATGCGGAAACGCTGGTTAGAATTTAATAAAATTGATATGGGATCATCTAGACATCAACCTGCACAATTCCTGAAAATTTCATAAAAATTGGATAAACGTTAGTAGGTGATATGCCCGTTACATCGATTTGACTACAGACAGACAGACATCGAACCAAATTTGACCCTTGATGTCTGAAACGTAAAACGCGAGTGGGAATTTTCGATTTTCGATCACAATGTTTTTTTTTACCTCTCGCACGAATATAATGCTTCTCTAATTTCGGTAGTGAGGAAGCAAAACTACTTGTTATAAGCTAACACCTAAAAAAAAATACAATAATAAAAAGTTTAGTAAACCTGTAAGCCAGTGTTTCATTTAGATTAAACCTCTAACGTCATCTCTTAATGGGGAAAATGTATTTTTTATTAGTTTACAATCTTGAGCGTTCTGCATTATTTTTTTACATTTTGGTGTCTAATTAAGTAAATGAAACACTCTTATTTTATAGTGTTATAATTAAAGAGAATGGTAGTTGGGGTTATCAGTCAAAATACAATAGTAAAGATTGATAATTATATTTATTTTCACATTCACTTACGTTTCGGTCCGAAGTTCAGACCTTCATCAGGGCTTCTATTCTAACAACAAGCGTAGAGAGACAAAGTCTGTCTTTAGGTCTGTCATTATATAAATTGGCAAAGACAAAACTGTTCAGTCCCTTTTTCTTCTCTGTTTCTGAACCGATTTTCTTTCGTTATTAGTACCTGGTGCAGGTCCGTTTTTTCAAATTATTAACTTCTGTCTAAAACTTCGTAAATAGCCTCATATCAAAATAACCATGTTATGTAGGACAAACGGCCCAATATTTTTGAAGGCCGCCGTTTTTTTTTGTAAAGCAAATGGTTATTCATGAGTTTAGTACCTAATTAAGTACACAAAGTCTGCCAATATTCAGATTGAAAACGCCCCAATTCTGAGAATTTTCTGAAATAAAAAAATTGTGGATTGCACTGAGAGGAAGCTATTCACGAAGTTTTAGGCGAATGTTAATAATTAGATAATAAAGGATTTGTACCACGGACTATATATTTTAAAAAATTAGAAACAATGTAATTAAAATGTAAATGTCAAGTTGTTCAAATTGGTAATCTCCGAATGTTCTTCAGCGATTGCTTTGATATCAAATTCGATTTCTTAAAAAATGAAAAAAAATATTGAAATTCAAAAAAGAATCTTGTTCCACATAAGATATTAGATATTCAAATTGCACGTTTTTTTTTTACATTTTTCCAGTTTATATTTTATGACAAATTTATAATTGGCATATTTCGATCGTATCAGTAAGATGTTGAAGTGAAACAATTTGTGCCGACCAAAGGAGCAAAGCGTGTAAAATATTTTTTGCTAAAAATAAAGATTGGGATTCAGAATTATCATGGGTGATAAATATTCAGGACGCAGTCATTATAATTTTTTTTTATTTGTGCCGACATTTCAAGCCAAACATATAGGTCATCATCAGGGCGTGGTTCGAGCATTGAAGGCTTTTAAGTACTCACAATTACAGTACTTGATGATGACCCACATGTTTGGGTTGAAACGTCGGCACACATAAAAAAAATTTTATAATGATTGATTCCTGAATATTTATCATCCATGATATGTATAACAGTCGACTAGCGTCCTTGATTCAGAATTATATTTGCGAATAATTCAAAAAGTACACAAATGGTACTGCACTGTTTTGTATTGTCAGTACATATAAAAGTCTTAGTAGGAATATATAAGAGTAGGAAAACAAATGTTGAAAACATGCAAATTCATTTATTCTTTTTTTAAATTTTCAATAATGATTATGGTTGAATTTCGACTATTGGGTAAGTACAAGTCAACTTTAATGCACATCAACTTTTTTAGTATAGGGAATATCTGTTCATTGATTAAATAATTCTGGAACTAATTCATTACTGGGCTATATCATTATTGTAAATTTTATTGTTAACAAAAATTATTCTAAGTTCGGTATTGTTTCAATTAAATTGAAAATATTATAAATTAAAAAAAGAAATGTGATTAGCTTTTACAATATAGAATCTACCAAAATATAAAAAACTGAGAGAACTGTTATTATAATATTTGTCAAATTTTAGGTGCTGAAGAGGAGGACAGCATTTGTACAGATCGTTCTCCGAAACGTCGAGTACAAATAAATAAAAACAATAATTAACAAACATTTATTTAATTAAATTACACCTAATGTAAATTAAGATGTAAAAAAGTAATAAAAATAGAGAAAAAAATGATATTATAACATGAATAACTATCTAAACATTTCAAAGAACAAATTACTTATTAACAGTAATCACCAATAAATTAAAATAATAAGGCATGTCTATACCTCATACCTCATACCTCAGCTATTCAATAGCGTTACTTTTTTTGTATTTTTTTTTTTTTTTTTTTTTTTTTGTCGTGTTACCATACTACGTAGACAAACATAAATATGTGAGTATGTTATATGTCACCATCATAGAGATCCTACGTAAAAGGATTATATCTATGGAAGAATTCTTACTCTATCCCAAATAGCAAAATGTAAGAATAATGTATTTAGCTTACATTTTAGTTTAATATAGCATTATATAAATTTAATTTTTTAAAACTTAAAATAAGTTTAAAAAAAAAGAAAATCTGTACTGCTACAACCCCCGAAGCGTTTTGGGTTTAGACCATTGTAAGGAAATACTGTTACACGCCATCAGTTGTGTAGGGAGATAATCGGACCGGGTTTGCCCTAATTTAATTAAAATTACCCAAGTTATAGAGGCTGGGTGTGTCCTAGGAGGTCTCCCGACCTCAGGGTCAATCCACGGCTAATGGATGAAAAATTACTAGTCTTCAGCCAGATTCGAACCAGGAACCTTGAGATTTGGAAATCAGTGCTTATCTACTGAGCTAGCTAACCCAACATTAAAACATAAGCAACATTAAAAAACAATAAAGTAGGATAAAAGTGTAATATTTATTCTAAAAAACAATTACTACAATAAAAATTACATCCTCAATCATACAAATTAATTTTGCAAGATGGCTGTTACGAAATAAGAATAGAATGTTTTAAACCGAAACAGGCTTTCGTTAAAAAAAAAAAAATTCATAATTCGAATATTTACAACAGAAGGTTATGTGACAAACAGGAATATTTTCTTACATGAAGGAATATATTTACTCTAATGAATATTTCCCACAAGATAGGGAACTTTATTTTTAAAATAACTGAGAGATATCCAAACGGATTAAGATGCTTAAATTGTTGTGATGTGAATAAATACGAAACATTAATTTTACTTTATTGAATAATATTACGTTAAGTCACAATATTGGATTTCATTAAAAGTGTGAAATGAGTTCATTAATATCATAAATACAGAGATCCAAATCAATTAAGTAGAATAAAAAAAAAACTAATAACTAAATAAAAATACTTAAATACATATATCAACGGAATTTAAAAAAAAAAGATAAAATAATTATAAAATGAAATAAATTAGCGCTAAAGAAACGAAAATAACATCTTACAGCCGTACGTATACAGGTATACGTATTTACTTCTATCAGATGTGGATATAAAGATTCATGTTTGTCTCCTCATCCGTGGAAGAAAAGCAAGGCTACAGGAGATCTCAGCGCATCTATTTCAATAGCTTCACCGGTATTAAAAGGCAGTAGAGTCACCTGAAGCTCAGGTGATAACATGCAACAATAGCCGATTGGTTGTTTTTTAAGTGGATTTTTCAATGGAGCAAGGTTGGGTGTTTCTTTCAGAGAGCTTTCCTTATCACTTGAATTTTTGATTTATTCATCTGCAGTTGGCCATTTACATGTTTAAAACTGGAGAATTTTTTTTGGATTTTTTAAATTACTTAAAAAATGATGGTGACCTCAAAACCTCAAAATTTATGGTACAGAACAAGCTGTCAGAATTCCATGGGTTTTATTTTATGAATAATAAACTATTTGACTGTATAGAAAAAAAAATCTGGTGCGCGCAACACACAACTTTCACTTACTCTTTGAACTTTGAATACAAATTATTTTCTGGTCATGTTAGACTATTATAAAATGTTTTAAATTGCATTTTAAACTGAGCTAAAACTAACAAATCTCAAATGCTATTAAAATAACAAAAGTCCTATTTATTATATCGCCAGTTGATTATGGATTGTACGATTCGTTGATTATGGATTGTTCGATCCATTGATTATGGATTGTACGATCCATTGATTATGGATTGTACGACTATAAGTCATTAAACTGCTATTTTCCATTGCAAAGTTTATTAAAACGGAATTAAGAGATTTGCAGTGTCTGTCATAGACAGGTCAAAAGTTGTCACACTAATTGTAAGTGGATTCTGTTGGAATATCGCAAAAAGAAAAAATTATCAAACTATTCACTAATTTAATTTTCTAAAAGGTTACATGATGATTTTTCGGAATAAACGGACGATAGATATCTAAATATTTAAATATATTATGAGATCTAGAGTTATTAAACTACAGTAAATATATTTAGGGTTATAAACGTATCTATGAAATATTTTTGTATTTCACTTCTTTTTTCACACAAGTACAATGGAATAGTAGTGGAATATCACAAAGGGAAGATCTATCGAATTATTCACTAATTTAGTTTTCTAAAATGTTATATGACAATATTTTAGAATAAACTTTAATACCTAATTATTTAGAGAGAAATACTTTATTAAAAGTAATGCTGCACTACTACATAGGGTTGCTTTGTACACAGCATACTTATCAATCCATACGGACATTAATTTTATATTATATTTTTCTTTTTTTTTTCTCCCCCTTCATAACAATACTCTTACAAATTATCAATAACAAACCATATTAAAAAATAGACATTGCATAATAAACACTTTCCCAAAAAAAAAAAAAAGCATTCCTTTTTTCTCTTTAAATTCTCAAACGTCAGGAACGCAATACAACATCGCACACATATATAACACAGCGATTCCTTGAATGTAGCCAAAAAGATAAGACGATTGTGGACCAATTTAAAATTTAATAAATAATCACTAAACTACAGTAAATGTATTTAATATTATAAACACATGATTTATACATACATCAAATGATTTTATATTTTATTTCTTCTTTCACACAAGTACAATGAAATAGTTTTTTTAACAAGCCATAACTTGCTCAGATGGATTTTAAATACTTTCTACAGATGTAAAAATATTTTTTAAAGTTTACATTTTGCCAGTAAATTTCATTTAATTTCCTTGAAAGCATGTGATTTACGTTAAATATCAGTTTTCAAAAATTGTTACTTATAAGTTTTTCACCGCTCTCCGTTACCTTCTACAACTTCCTATATCAGATATTGTTTTTCTAAAATTATCCGCTTTCCAACTGACTTGTATTTCCAGAGATTTATTTTCGAACTGTATAAGCATTTATATATTTTTTCTCCTTTATTCAATGATTACATTCTTTCAAAAGTTATATTTAGCATTTTTTCGCTAAATATTTTACGAAGCTGCTAATTATTTAACAATGGTATATTATTTGCAAACAATTATTCATCTAAAGTAACATTACCTTCCAAGTTACAAAGAAAAATAAATAAAAGGTGATTCCAATTAATGGACTAAACTTTTCTTTATAATCATTAGTAATATGCAAAAAAAAATTAGCATTACCTTATTAACACATTCAAAATTCAAAAACCGAAACAAAGGATATAACCATTGCAGTAGAGCGTATTAAAAAAAAACTAGAGACCATATCTTATCTCCTAATTGTCCGATTTTAACGATTTTTTTTTTTTGTTTTTTTGTTTTTTAGGCTATTCCATAAACTTTTAGAAAACCATATATAACATTTCTAAAAACGTGTATACTTTTTGAGTTATTCGGAATTTAATTTTACCATCCCTCGTAACTTTTTTTCCAGCTTCTTTTCGCTGAAGTATGTTATATAGATAAATTTGAAGGGTGTCGAGAAAATGACCTTAGCGAAGTTTCAGTGAAATCGGTATATTCGTTTAGACGCTACAGTCTATAGCTACGTTTTTCTGCATTTTTATTTTTTTTCTCCTTTATTAACTTATCAAATTCTTTCAAAAGTTATATTTCGTATTTTTCCGTAACTCTGAATAATGCGAAATATTTAACTTTTTAAAATAAACCATATTAAAGGTACTTTAGAAGAAGACATATATGCACATTGGGAATTGGGAACAGGGGGAACACTAAGCCCTGTATAGTGACATCAATGGGGATAAGACCTAATTGATATTAAATACCACTTAATTATACAATGTTACACCGAGTTTAATCAAAATCGTTAGAGCCATTTTTGAGAAAACTGTGAAAATGTTTCAGCGTTGATATAAAGTGGCACTTCCGGTTAGCTGATTTCAAGGAAAAAGTTGCTGTCACAACTAAGGCATATACTTATCTTAAATACTTGATATCAGTTTCATAGGACTTTTCGTTTTTGAGCTAGACTGCTAACATACAAACACACAGACACACAGACCATTTTTCGGGACTTGGTCATTTCGACTCAGGGTACCTCAAAACGTATAAATCCGTCGAAAACTCAGATTCAAAAATTTTCTCGATCGCAATACTTACACTTACTATATATTACATATATACGCAAGTGAAAGTAAAAATGAAATATGTAAAATACTATATTTGCTGTGAATTCAACTCATTTGCGAAGATTCACCTTTTGATAGTATTTAATGAACATAGCATATATAATAAATGTATTTTAATTATTATAAAATGTTATGGTGCAAAGCCAATACATCATTCTAAAGCTTATTTTATTTCTGATAAAGTTTCCTTTAACAGTACTCCACTTATCCCTGTTGAGAAAATCCGCTACTTAGGAATCCACCTGGACAAAGGACTAACTTAAAATCCTGATAGCACACAGAAACGACAAGAAATCGCTCGACGTTCCGATCGTCAGCACTTACTAGACAAACACCCTAAACTTCCAATTCATTACAAAAGACTTATATACATGACTATTATAAGGCATATTTGGACTTGCGGAGTTGAGCTATGAGGCTCCACTAAACCATCGAATTTCTCTCGTATTTAATCCTTATAATCCAAAATCCTCAATACTCCCTTCTTTGTTACAAATAAAACCATCCACCATGACCTTAATGTTTCCTTTGTTTCAGATCTGGCCCAATCCAGATATCTACCCTTCCATAATAAACTTCAGAATCGTCCCAACCCTCTCGTTTTTTGCCTTGCTTCCTCTTCAATTCCTCATAACCCTCTGAGGCGTCTGAAAAGAAGATAGTCCCGTGATCTCCTAATGTAGACATATTATTAGAGTGCTACAATTGGATAGTTTCTCAACAAGTGTTTTCACATCATTATATCCATATATTCAAATTTAATAAATTTATTTCTTTAATATAGTTGTAAATATCATTAAGAAAATGAAATGAAATGAAAATGAAATGAAAAAATAATTTTATCCTGGGACTACTGTCCCCTAAGAATAATAACAGAGTTACAAATTTATGTATCTTAGTCTGACATAATAAAAATACCAACTAATTTATTGTTAATTGTTATTTCAATTGTACAATGGATTGAAATTAAACATTGCATAGATATAAGTAATTTTACATGTTAGGAGAAGTTTGAATGTGGAGTAGGTGTTGGAACAGGAGTTGTTTGAAGGAATTTGTGGACGAGGATTGACGCATGAAGGTAGGAAGTGAGTTCCATAAGGAAGCAGCACGAATGACGAAGGATTTGCTGAAGGAGGAAGTTTTATGGTAGGGGATATATAAGTGTATAGGTTGAGACCTAGTATTGAGAGAGTGGATAGAGGAGAGTAAGGAGTAATGAGTAAGGAGTTCCAGGATGTAGGGAGGGTTTTTGGTTCTGAAGACTTAGAAAAGGAAAACACCATAGAGGAATTGTCTTCGGGAAGTAGGATAAAGCCACTTCAACTCGGTGTACCAGAGTGAAACATGTGAACGCCTGGGGATCCCGAAAATGTATCTTATGAAACAATTCATGAGTCTCTTTAGTCTCATTTCCCGTAAGAAATAAAAAATATAAAAAATTTCTGATATTAATCGACCGAAAGCTTGGAGGTTTTAAACGAAATGAATAATAATTATGGCTTAGCCACATTAACAATAATCTTTCACAAAATTTACAAATACGTGTTTGGCTATTGTAGAATGTTATTTAAAAATTATTTATATTAGTTCCGTATCCTTGTCTGGTCTGTTAGGAAATGAATTTTGGCTAATACCGTTGACAAGGTAACAACGATATTTCCCTTTTTCTCCCAAATAACTCCAAATCTCAACGACCGCGAAAAAGCCAGCTTTTAGTGTGCATTTATCTCTTCCCGGAAGTGACCTTCTAGCTGCAATCTGTTGTCCTCCTAGGTCAACAGCGCTATTGTACACTTTGGAACCTTTCATCTGTCCACCAACGAATGGGAGCATCAAATTGTCAACAATGATGAAATAATTTAATCTTCGATAGCATTTTTTACAGAATATACTTTTTTTTATATTGTTTTTGCATGTGTGTATGTGAGTAGTTATTTTTATATATATTTACTTCTAGTTTTATTGTTTTTCTGTATTATTCATTTTTATTTATTGTACATAATATGTGAATGTGCTCTCGGAACACTATTATAATTGTCCATAATTATGACAGATTGTAATATCTCTCAATAAATAAGTTTTAATTTTAAAAAAATATATATATTTTCAAATTAATCAGTTAGTCACTTTAATGACCTAAGTCATCGAAAAATACGATTTGTATAAATTATAATGGTTCAGAAAAGTTTTGTTCAAAAATTAAGATTATAATATAATAAGGGAATGATTGAAATAATCCATCGAAATTTTTTTATCGATTTTCACTTATTAATATAGTCTGTAAGTACGAAAGATATACAACTACATAACTATGTTAAGTGAACACGCAGACTGTAAAATTTTTATCCTCCGACAGTTTAGTCTTAGAGGAGAACAAACTCTGGGCTCTGAATACCAAGTAACATGAATTTTACTCAATTCGAATCAAGATTGAGAATTCAATCACTACTTCAGTTAATCTTTTGACATCAGCATAAGTAGTAATTAAATGCTTTGGTACTCAAAAAATGGTAATATTTGAGTAAAATACTTGGTACCCAGTACTCATGGCATCATTTGCACATCTCTGGTTTAGTCCATCTTGTTTAATATGAAGGTATATCAAATGTTTTTGTGCTTGTTTGCTTGCAGGGAAACCGATTCCCTTTCAACTGAAAAATCTTCCAACTATCGGCCGACTCCATGATAAAAGAAAAAAAAAAGTGTCATTTTTTACAAAGAAATACTACTGAATATTCTATACCTTCCATTTTAGAAATTACCCAATTGTTGTATAATTCAAAACAACAGTTTTTAACTTTAACACATTTTGCATTTAACAACTTACTTAAATGTTTAAATCTTTTATCGTAGTCAAAGTTACTTAATCGACTTTTATTTTGTAAGTCGATATACGTATTTACAACATGCTTTTCCGATCCATAAACACAGCTTGCAATATGTTTAGCGCGATGCGTTTCTTAATGTCTTCTCTTACAAAAGTATAAGTAAATAATAAACAATTCCATCTGGACTGTAAAGTTTTAACATAATTATATGCATTTTTATAAATTTATATTTCATTTAATGCTAGGTCGTTTCATTTTTTTTTCAAAAAATTTTTTTATTTTCATTTTTATAATTAAATTTTTTTTTTATTGTCGTTTTACTTACATAGTATGAATGGGTCTCACATAGCTCTAATAATTTATGCTCTTTAATGTTGTAAAATATATTATTTCTTAAAAATAAAATAAATTAAAAAAATTATATAAAAAGCTGATTGTAAAAATTCTACTTTAGTTTGGAAATTTATTTAGCTCGTACTATCTGACGATGCAAAGCAACATGGAGGATTGTCCGTTGAAAACAGTGTAACTATTTTATGATGTCAAGGCTGGACCAAATTTTATGGTCGATGGCTCAAATGCATTATTCAGTAGGATCTCTCGAGTGTTTTGAAACAATTTTGGCTCCCTGCAGGTACAAATTATTGTATAAACCGTATTTTTATCAATCCGCTAAAAGGTATGTAACGATTTTTTTTATTTTTGTTTTTACTTTAGGCCCAACAATATATAAAATAATTAGGTTTATTCCGAAAAGTCATTAAGCAACATTTAAAAAAATTAAATCAGTTAATAATAATTCGATGAAGTTTCCCTCTGTGAAATCGCAATACTATATATGCACTCAAGTAGTTTGATCACTTTTGATCTATTCATAGCTAATGAAAAGGTTTTGCCTCAATTTTGGTAAATTTTACTAGGGATAAAATAAGAGTTTAACCAAGTGTTGTAGATCCCTGTAGTTTTTACTATGTATTAATATCCTCACTTATTTATAGAATAGTTATATCTATGTATTTACAAATATTTCTTTGTATATTGAGCTCATTGCCTAAAATGTTATGGTTTTAGCAGATAATGGAGTAACGAGGTTTTCAATGCCTACCGTCGCTTTAATAAAGTTTGGTGTACGTATTTATTAGATAATTGAGAAGTTTTTCACTATTTATTTTTGGTTGATTTTTTTTTTGTATAATAAAAGGCATATTCTGCGGGTTTTTTTTTTTTTTTTTAAGCAAAAAACACTGGTTCTGTTTATAGGAGATAGTAATATTAGAGGTACAGAGAATACGAGCCAGGGAAAGTGTCTTGATGCCATGGAAGGCAATCAGTCAAAACAACTCTGTGCCGTGAGCAGCACATCGATCAAGCCATCCATAAACAGCGATTAAAGTGAATCCTACGTCTCATTAATAACCCTTCCTCTTTAGTCTTCTGAATACTGGTAAAGAATTTCGCTTTAATTCTTAAAATTTCGATTACAATAATTAATTAATTTTTTTTTTTTCTACCAAAGGTCAACTATAGAAGGTAAAGATTAAATAAAGAACCAAAGATTCATACAAACTGAAAACGCTCCTTGAAAGTAAAACCTCCAAACTGCATTAATATTGATAGCATAATTTATTAAATTAACTTAAAGGAGGTTATCTTTTAGTTTTTATTCATGATATTTTTGGTTTATTACTTTCTATAACCAACCTTTGTATTCGACAAAAGAAAAAAGTTAAACCCACTCAAAATTGGATCTTTCATGTTTCAAGATAGGTAGAATCCAAAAATGGAATAAAAAAAATCCGTTCGTCTGCCGTCGCCATACGCCGTCCGCGGTTTTTATCCGACACTACCGATGCACGGTGGGACGAGTAAGGGAAAACTCGCAACATCGGTTAAGTCAATTTTTTTAAAAATTGAACTATTCAATAAAAACAGTGAAAAATGTAAATTGTCTCTACTGAAAATATTCTCGGAAACCACGCCAACTACACACGGTGTCGATAAAACAATTTTATTTTTGAAGTTCCAAAAAAAAAAAGATTTAGACAGATTCAAATAGATGTGCCATGGTTTCAGATTCAGTATCAATGTCGGAAGGGCACCCGAGGATGAATCTCGGCACTCGGCAACATCTGTCCTTTACTTTCAATATGGCGCTCGAAAAACCTGTGTCGCTGTAGACTGTAGTGCCTAAACGAATGTAGCGATTTCGATGAAACTTGGCTAAAGCCTCCTCATTTGAAGCCGTTTAAATTTATCTATATAACATACTTTACAGAATAGAAACTGGAAAAAAAGTTTTTTTTTTTTTTAGATTTTCCAGTAGCTAAAAAAGTTTACACTTTTTTGATATTTTGTATAGTCATTTCAAAATTCACAAAATTGCTAAAAGGACAAAAAAAAATCATTGAAATAGGACGATTTGTGCAAAGTTATGTTGTTCTAAATATTTTCTGCAAAACTAATATTATATTTTTCTATTTTTGGAAGGTCTTACATCACCTGAGCGATTGAGATTGTTATCTTTAGTTTTTAATAAAAAATCATTAATTTTATAATTATTAAGAAAAAAATTATTCAGGCCTACATTAGCAATCACTTTTTAATTATATTCTTGTATATGACAAAGTAGTGTTACTTATGATATATAAAGGATTGGAAATAATAAGCCACTGTGTAATAATTTTCAACGTTTTTAACTGTACCTTATTATAGCTGTATTAAAAAATAAAAATACATTGAGTAAATGTGAGCCAATGGTAGGATTCTAATGATATGTTTACATTAGAAGATCTCGGGGCAGACGCCGGAGTGTAATCCAGAATCCAAAAGAAAGCAAGATTAGAAACGAAAGGGTTCAGATGGTTTTGAAGGTTATTATAACTATCTGGATTGGACCAAATCTAAAACATCAGGAACATTCAAGTCTTTATGGACTGTTTCGGTAGTAACAATGTAATGAGTATTACGGATTTTACGAAGGTTTTCGAATCGTAAGGAATGGATACAAAAGGAATTTGATGGTTTAGTCGAATCCCATAGCTCAACTCCGTAAGTCCAAATAGGCCTTATTATTTTCATGTATATGAGTCTTTTATAATTAAATGTCTAGAAAGAATAAATTAAATATGCTGAAGGAGTCGGGAACGCCGTGCGCGTTCTGTCTTGCATGAGGACACTAAGCTAGAAGTTTGTTCAGGTGGAGTTCTAGGCACCGGATTAGTTCAAGAGGTATAAGTGGGGTATAGTTTAACATAATTAAGGATACTGTCACACAAGAAGTCAGAGGTTTACGACTAAGAGTTACGACTTGGACAGCATCACCTTAAATCGATATAAAGTAGGTTTAAAAAAATAATAAAAATTGAAAACTTATTTTGTTAACGAACAGCAATGATTGATGGTTTATAATAATGTATACTTGTATTACTGAGTTTTAAGTGACATGTTTCATTTTTTGGCTTACGGAAATACCAAAGTATTAATAGACAAATCTATTAATATTCCTGTCAAGGATCATCTCTCACTGTAGATGAGACTTATTGATTTATCCGACAAGAGAACAATACTCTGGCTGTCAGTTGCTCTATTGTCTCCAAACCCTTTCGCCAATCACTTGCAACTTCTCTTATGTCATGCTTTTCGTTAATTGTTCGATCAATTTCAAAAGGATGAAATAAGCGATCTAAATATGAAGATTAAACTTTGGGTTGTTACAGAATACTATAATATTGCAGAGGGAATAAAATAAGGAATAAAAGTACATGACAATTCATACATCCACAGCCTAACCTTAAATTAATATTGATGCCCTTATACTTTTATGACAAAAGAATGAACTTTTAACAAAATTTTATTTGGTAAAGGTAAAGTATACCTTACTTTAAAGCGCAGTCGGATCTATGGGAGGAAGGAGGGGAGGCTTTCGGGGCTGAAGCCCTTCCCCTCTCTCCCAAATGGTAAAATATAACCTTGTTTAATGAAAAAAAATTATCTCTTAATGTATTATTGTTCGTTTAATTACATTTAATAGGACTTCAATAATCACTTAAACACCATTTCATATAGGTAGTTAGTTTCTTTTTTTTTCCCCCAAAGCAATTATCGTTATACATCAGAAAAATTTAATTTAAATTAAATCATTAAAAAAAAATAATTATTCAAATAAAGTTATACAGCTCATAATTTGGCTACGTCAATGAAATCTTTTATTTTTAAAGTAAACCTGGACCTAAAGTTAATCGTTTGACATCAACTGAAGTAGTAAATTCTTTAGTACTCAAAAAACGTTAGTATTTGAGTAAAACACGCATTACTCAGTAGTCAGAGTACCATTTGCCCATCTCTTCTTATCAAGAAGTGCTTCTTTGTCTTCTCCATCGTTAGCTTAGCGGAGCTGGTCTAGCTCCTGCGTATTTCATTATCCTCTTCTTCTTTATTGTTCAGCAGGCACAGAAAATGGAGAATCCACATGCTCATTATATCACTATGGCTGGTCAAAAGGCTGCTGTTCTCATGCTTAATGAGGTCATGTCTCGACTTGGATCCCTGTTTGATACGTCATACATCCCCAAAAAAAAATTGTGCACATTTATCTTCGTATTGGCGATGCGATCAGTTTTCATATTATTCTGTAAAAAAAAAAAAAAAACTCAGTCTTTACATAAGATCTTTTGAACTAACAGTAGTTATATTCTATTCCATTTTTAATATCAAAAACTAATTTTTTAAAATTAAATTAGAAATTTCTTAACTGAAAACGGGCCACTTTTAGCGCAAGGATTTAAGAGCGTAAAAGTTTGATTTGGGGTCGGTTTAGATAGGAATAAAATGACCTACGATTCGAAGGAAAAAGAAGTAAAAACTATCATAGGATTTTCTCAAAGAAATAAGTACTCTTATCTTACCCATTTAAATTATCCTTATTCAAATATAGACAAAACTACGTTTCGGACTCTATTAGCTCATTGTCAAGACTTTACTATTTTTTCTTAACAATAATGGTATGTTGAAATAGATTTATTTTATATTATCATTCAAATAAAATATTAAAAAAGCCTTTTATGATTTTTTTAAAAATAATAAGAAAAAATAGAAATATTATTACATTCTTTAAATAAAAAGATCGGTTTTGGAAATCAATTTATTATTATATATATTTTTAAATATGTAGGTTCGATGTTTAGGTTTATAAAAAAAAAATCTGGTGCGCTCATCACACGGATTTCACTTACAACTTCTATAATAAGTCTTAGCAGAAATAAGTATTTTCAGGGAAGTAAAAATAAAAATTATAAAAGCCGTATTTATTTACATTTCATTGTGAGTATTTTTATTTCTTTAATTACATTATACATACAAATTAGAATTTTTATACCGCTGTAATCTATATTCGCTGTAATTAAATATTAAATAATATCAGCACCCTACGCGAATTCTTCGTGAGTTGCATTTATGAAAACCACATATGTATGCCTATTAGAAAATTTTCACGATCGCAATACTTACCCTTATATAAGTGAAAGTAAAAAATATTATTCCGTCGCGTTGGATTCAATGGGTGTTTTAAAAAGAAATCAATACTTATTTCGATCATCTTTCAGAAATAAACGACTGTAGCCATGTCATTATGAAAAGAAGGTAAAATCGATTACCCTTCTCTTGAAGAGTCCTAAATCGCTTAATTTATTTATTGCAACAAATTACCTCGTTTACCTGGATTAAAGTGACAATCGATTTGGTTGATAAGTAAACAATGGTTTGTTTACGTATGGCTTCTTTTTATCATATTATGAAGAAGAAGAATATTTTTAAGAATAATATTTTTTTTTAATTTGTTGTTTTTTTAACGTCGATTTGACTCGAATCTATCCGTGACAATTGGTCTATAATTAATTAATTTAGTTTTTAATTTATTTGAGCTTTTTCTCCAATTATATTGTTCTTTATATTGAGCAATGTTTACAATTTTGAGATTTATTCGTTCTTTATGATATTTTCTACAATGAAACAGGTGTTGGACCTCCATTGACACAATCTTTGCTTGTTATTTAGTGTATTCCTAGAAGCCGATGGATTAAGGTATGATATATATATATATATCTTTTTTATTATTGGCATTACAGACCATGCAGATATTTTTGCGCCTTAACAAGCCATCTCTGCCTTAGGCTATTTCATTCCATTTATCTGTATGCAGCTATAATAATATAAGTTAAAAAGCTGTTTTTAACAATCAAGATCAATCCGAAACACACAATGACCTATGAGAGATGGAAAAAATTCACAAGTCGACACTATTAAAATCTTGAAGCACTAATTAACTGAAGTCTTAGTTTAAAATATATGTGAGAATTAAAAGAGAATGAAGGGAGTGTAATTAGCATCCCTCAAAGGGACCAAAAGATTCCGACCAAATTAGAAAACTCGATAGAATAATAATAAAAGATAGCCTAGTTGTAACCGATTTCATTTACATAAAAAAATGAATAATTAAGTAAAGTAAAAACCAAGCAAGCCAAAAGCTTCGAGTATTTAAGGTTCAGCTATAGCCCATTCAAATTAAAACAAAAAAAAAATGTATCTTGTAAAAGGTCGAGTAATTTAAATTTATTTTTTTATATATGATATGTATTCAATGTAAAAAAATCCAAGTTTCCGCCCTTGAATTCCCTGTGAATTCGCTGCAATGTTCCAAAAACTATTGAAATTTCCAACTTTTTTTTTTTTGTTCACGTTCTATAACTCCTTTTTAAAGTGACATAGATAAAAATTGGCAATATTCAATTTTAAATAGCTTAAAATTATTTAACATTTTGTAAATAACACTTTTTCTAAACCCAACAGGAAGGGAACTATCGAGAACTCTCGGAAACTTTCAAAACGCGCATAGTTTTGAAAATTCACAAAAAACATATTTTTTAAAAAATTAATGTCATTCAAATTACATACATACTTTTGTGTTGTTATGGATTGTTACCACCTCAAGACTCTTTGATTTCTTCACAATAGTGCTCTTTTAATTTTAAAGGATGGAATAGCGGCACTGGCATAGGCGCCTTAAGTCCTATTATATGACTTATTCCTATTCATTATATGACATTCATATTATGTATATATTTTATTTTATAAATCTGGTAATAATATGATTCGATTCCGAAAAGTACATAAAATTTAACTAATCTCTATGAATCAATTGGTATATTTAAAAAATGTTAAATTGCTAAATAATATTGAATTAGGTTTTATTATTATAAATGCATAATTTTAGACATAGAGTCCGTCTTAAATGTCCTAGAATATAAGAATATAGAAAGTAAAAAAAACATTGTTTTGGACAATTGAGTTATTGTATTAATATTTGTACGTTAATACAATCAAAATAATGTATTAAGGCGTTATTATATCAATATAACTATGCCATTCATGAGTACTCAATGGTGTCGCTGAGGACTCTTATCTAAGCCGTCTACGCTAGTGCAGCTTTTTCACGATTAAGTGTATTTTTTATGTAACCTATTCAAATATAAAAAGTAGTCGTGTTTGAGAAATAGAAATGTATTCTGTTGATGTTTTATTTCCGGGCGTTTTTGTTGGCAGTTTATTTACAAACGACGCTTGATTATCAACTTCAGCTCTAACGACTCGAATAAATTAATTTTACTGGTGTTTTTTTTATTTCCAAGGCCAATTTTTTCATGTTTCATTATTTTATAAATATCCACCTTTAATGAAAGGTCAATAATGACGAAATTAAGGCAAATGGTGAATCTCAATGACCAAAAACCTAACTCAAGCCAAAGACGTCATGTTTTGATGCAATTTTGGGACAATTTTTTTTTTTTTTTTTGTGGCCAAATTGGATTTTTCTTTTTAATAAATAGTTACAAGGAACTCATTCATATGCAATTTATGGGGATGTGGGTGGAGGGTGTACGGCAGAGGGGTATGTCGCATCGTGTAATATACTTTTCATAACACCTCAGGACTATCGTCTCGTTCCAGTCAATTACTCATTACCTTCAAGGAGGAAAATTTCTAAATTCTTTGGACGAGGTTTATTCTCTGGAAATGGAGTTACAGAATTCATCCTTTCAAAACTGAAAGAACACTATCGTGAAGAAATCGAAATGGATAAATTTCAAAAGCTCCATAGTTCGCTTCCTGTTGGGTTTTTAAAAAGATGTTTTAGATTGAGTATGACCCTTTTTCATCTATCTAGCTTTAAAAAATAGATATAGAACGAAAACAAAAAGAAGTTCAAAATTAGTTCAATGGTTTTTGGAACACTGCAGCAAACCCACAAGGCTTTCGAGGGCGAAAACTTGGATTTTTTTATATTCACTTCATATCTAACAATAGAAAATAGAAAATTGTATTACCCGACCTTGTAAGGTAGCATGTCTAATTTGACTGGGCTACTAGAATGCGTTCAAAAAACTCTAATCACCCACAACATTAGAAAAGTCATTTTTAAAATAACTTGGTATAAATTGATCATTCTAAATCAGGAATCTCCGGCCGGTTCTCGCTGGCGAAATTGTTCCTTTCTGGTTTAACCTGGCAAAAACTAAATTTAAAGTGTAACAGTGATCATTAAGACAGGCTGAGATAGGATTAAGGAATGCTGCAGTTCAACAATATTTTATATATATATATATATATATATATATATATATATATATATATATATATACATTTTTTTTTTTTTTTTTTTTTTAATTTTATCTGATAAGTAAATAATTGAAAATATATTCATCTTTCTTTGGTAATGATCATTTATTGATATCATATTATTTAAATCTTATATACCAGTCAATCATAATTATAATGTTTTTAAGAATGAAAATTAAATTATAAAATTTATTCAAGGAAAATACAAACAGATTGATGCCGACCGCTTAACCGTTAACCTATAAATATGCTTTTTTAAATTTATTTATTGAGTAATATAATATTCTGCCACATGGAAAATAATTATAGTATAAATAATAAACAGAAGTAAAATAACAACTAAATAATAATCAAAAAGTATATAAAATAAAATAACGGAAACATCCGTAAATTAAAAAAATAAAAACAGATTTACATTTACATACTATTTACAATCAGGTAAGGGAATTTAAAAGCAGTCCTTCCAACTGTAGTGGGAAAAGCAGGACTCAAAAAATCTCTGCACTACTCTCTCAACCGAGCCCTTTAGCCTCATACACTCATGCCGTGAGTGGAGAATCTGGTCTTGCCCCAAAACTTCAATATGTACAGGCTAAAAAAGGGAGCGGGCCACTTGCGTTTTAATCTTCTTGGAGGATCATAGGGATGGGTGGTCTAGGAATTGTGCAAAAGGGAATTGGATGATAAATAAGGTTCTGGAGAAATTTGGAGAATTTGTCTAGCATAAGGGCAAATGGGATGTTGAGGTCATGGTGAAGAATTTTGTTGATTACATATAACGGATAATCGACTCTGGTTCGAAGGATTTGGACTGAAAAGATCGGATAAGGTTGATGTAAGAAAATTTTGTTGTCAACCAGAATTTTAGTCGATAAGTCAATAAAGGTTTCAGTATAGTCCTTTGGATCAGTAATTTATTGTTAGTTGAAAGTTGAGATTGTCTACTCAATAATATGTACACTAGGCCATTTTGTCTGTTGAGTTCTTATCTTTTTGGTCTAATATGTGGCTCTAATATGTGGGTCTAAGATGACAACCATGATTGAAAAAGGAAGCGGGATAGAATTAAAGTGGACTAGTGAACAGGATCTGCGTGAAGGTAATGTCTTTATATTTGGATTCGTTTTAATGAGCCGTTGATTACACCAGCACTCCATCAGGGAGAGTTGCCTTTTTAGATTTATGGATTCTATTTCAGGATCTGAATTGATTAATGGAATGGCAGTCTCATCAGCAAATGTTGCCAGGAAGGTATCGGAATGGACAGGGATATCAGTGATAAAAAGATGATATAAAGGACGAGACCCAAAAGGCTACCTTGAGGAACATTAAAATATGCTCTAAAGTAGAAAAAGGTTGCTAATTCCTGACGTTCATAAATACATAATCAAAACTTTTTCTCTTTTTAAATAGTGATTCGTGTTTTATACCATCGTTAGATAAAATCCTCACGTTACCATATTGCTGATGAGCTTATCGCAGTGCTAGGTCATGCGAAGGTTGTGACGTTCTGCAGAGATAAATCTTTGAAAAATGGATGATAAAATCTGGAACCTCGGCCGCCATAATAGATCTCATTGTGTCTAAGGTTCATTGGTCTAAATAAGCCAAGGAAACAGTCACCTACTCCTATTCAACCACCTATAATTAATTACTATTGTTTGTTTCTTTAGTATTATCTGATAACATAATCACGAAAGTTATCAATGCAGCTTTTTCAAACAAATAGTGCTTAGTGCTAAGATAATCATAAATTCCCAAATGAGTCATTTTTAATTTCAAATTCATCTTCTTGAGGGTTTGAAGGATAAATAAATAATTCAACGCCAAACTAAAATATCAGCATAGTGACGAATAGGAGGTTTTAACAAGGGTCTGAAGCGAAAAAAGAGGTTTATTTTTAAAAAGTTGTGGTAAAATGAAATTTTAATTGTCGTTAGTTTTCAGTTATTTTGGAACTAGAACTTTTTCCCTTGCGAATTTTTGAAGTAAAAGTTTTGCAGGACTTTTACTTTTAGAAAACTTTCATTTAAAATTTCTGTCGATTAACCTAGTAAATATTTCGTCGCTGAAAAATTACTTTTATTCATAGCAACTCAAACAAACGACGCATTAGAATCATGTGTAATTCATTTAAGACAAATTATACCTCTAATCTAAGCCCAATTACTGTTTGTTTTTCATTTAACGGAACTTTTTTAAGAACTTGAATAAATAATATTTCAACTTTTACCATACATCTGGAACTTTATTACAGAAAAAGTTCCTTAGAACTTTTATTTAAAGAACTTTTTTCTTAAAGTTTCAGAGAAACCGTTAAAATGGAACTTTTTAAAAAAGTTCGATAAAAGTTTCAACCCCTGGTTTTAACATTGACTGTTTATGTAATCAATGTTGTTATATTTATAAAACATATAAAATATAACAAAATTCATATTAATAAAATTACTGTGTACCATACATTATAAACATTTTTCATGTTAAAAATTAAAAAGGTTATAGCGAATAATTTATAACGTATTAAAATAAAAGACAGAAACATTATGAAAAAATGAAGTATTTTAAAGAAAGTTAAAAAAATCAAGTTGGCCAATTGATATTATTAATTTTATTTTCTTATTATTCTATATAAATAAAATAAAGTTTTTATCTGTACATTGAATAGAATCAACCCGTTTCATGATATCTTTCCGTTTCATACATTACAGACACCGAATCCACTTTTAAAAAAAAATGTCTATGTATGTCCGCATTGTCCAACGAAATTTTGTTAGCAATAAGGAGGGATAAGCTCAGCAATGGCTAGTGGTACTTTTGAAATTTTAACATTATATTTAGGTTTGCTTGACTTAAAACAAAATATTGCGTAGAACCAAAGTTATGGATTCTTGAGTAATTTGTCTCGAGATCCCGATTAGGCAGTTAGTTTGTTTCTCATCCTAACCTACTCTACCGCGAACCACATTTAAAAGTTGTACTATTCAACTGAAAGAAAACATTATTACAACTCAAATTTACTTATTACCAAATCATATAAAGAAAATAACTGAACTGTCATTCAAATATTTTGCAAGGAAATAAATAAATCAAGTCCTCAAAGTAACTATATTATTTTATGTTTCTAGGTCGGTGCCAGCCCATTCTCGTTTGTTCATTGTCGTATCGTAAGTTGTAAATTTTTATTTCTTTCCAATTTCGTAATAAATATCTTAGAGTCAACCAGTATTATGAATAAGTAATACGTATTCAGGAAAAACGAAAAACCAAGAAGTGATTCACAGAAAATTTCCTTTTTTTCTTTTTTAATTACTCGAAAACTTTACATTTACTTCAGTTATCGAGGTTACAGTGTCATATATTACTTCATAAAAAGTGATATAAATGTTGATATGCAGGCCAATACTAGCAAACAATTTTTATTCTATTTGTTGTGTAAGGAAAGAAGTGTTATATGGCCCAAATTTAATAAATAATTATTTAGAAACAGTAAACCATAGTGTAATAATTATAAGAGCTTAAATTGTATTTAATTTAATTAATTAAGTGCTTAAAGTGTTTTAAATTATTTTATTAGATTGGATTTTAATAGGTTGGTGTTTATTTTCTTTTTAATTAAATTATTTTCGGTAACATTGCTTAGGAATTATAGCTGTGTTGGTATGAGTATAGCTTATTTCTCAATTTTTTTTTTTTTAATTATACATTGACTAAGCTGTTTTACTAACAGAATAATAATAAAATCTCTTCGGGGTGGTATGCGTCATCGCTCTCGGGAAAGAAGGGAGTCACCTCTAAAACACATTAAATGAATGCTATTGTAAACGGCACAGCTCAATTCTAATGCTATGCCACTTTCAATAATTACTAATCTAAAATATACAAATAATATCATAAAATATTTTGACACCGTAAGTTGCATTTACATCTAAAACTTATAACTGTTTTTAAAAAAATTGTATTTTTACCATAAAAAACAAAATTGTAAGAGTTTTGTAAAAAATTACTGTTTCATCTCCGGCTTTCAGGTGACTATCTCAAATACATTAGTTCAGTGTCGTACGAGTTTTTGTGTTTGATTTAGGCTGTTCACAAAAACACAGACTATTTTTTAAACCTAATGTTTGGACTCAGGGCCCCTCAAGACACACAGAAACAATTCTGTGAAATTTGATAATTTGGATTTAGAAAACCTCAAAACGTTATTTCTTTTGAACTTCCTTCTTCTTTAAAACAGTCCAAGCGAAAGTAGAATAAGTAAAATCGTAGATCAAATAATGCTATGGTACATGTTTTTCTCCTTGTTCTCTAGATTGAAACTTTTCATTCCAAAAAATCATAACCCCATTGAAATGTGCCCTCCCCAAAAAATTAAAACCACATCAAAATGTGTTCTCCTCAAAATGCTTGATGGAGCAACTTTCACGAGGAAACCTCCATCAGGGAACCACCACAAACTAAATTGTATCTGCTGTCCCAAAGATACCTACTCAGTTTCAAAGTTAACACATCTTATGGTATTTAAATTATTCACAAGGGCCAATAAGTATTTTTTAATATTTCACTGTCGGTATTTCCATTTGCTCAATCATAGTTTAAATATTTTTAAGTAAAGATATTCATTTATCTCTCCTGAGATACTGAAGTGAATGAAATGTAGAACGCTTTCTTATGCCAAATGGGAAAATATTTAGAAAAAAAATGTGATGAGAAAATATGAATTGATAAAATAAAAAGTTCCAAGTCCATTTAATTTATAATATCTATCTGCATTGAGGATTATATTTGTTGTAAAATGAATGCCATCGGTGGAATTGTAAAAGTATAATTTTTTATTTTATTTTATACACAACAATTCTAATTCTGTGGTACTGGTGAATAGTGTGTTTAGTGATAAAATCATATTTTTGGGAAAACTCTATTGAAAGTTTGGAATTTTCTTAAGTGCAAGTTCAATTTTCAAATGTCATCCCATGATTCATAAAGGAATATTGAAATCTGTAATAGACACATAACTTAAACATAAAAGTGAAAAATTAGTTTTCTGGTGAGATCAATAAAATTTTTCTTAGCACACTATTCAAAGTTTCCACAGAATAGATGGATATTTTGTTCTGCTACACTGTCTAGTACACTGTAGTAGTACTAACCATTAAAAATTAAAAAATCATATGATGAATATTGTTTAATCTTTAAAAATAGTTGTTCCTAAATATTTGGGATTTAATAGTGGTTTCACTTTGAGACCGATGATATATCCCCTTTCATAAAGCTCGGGGGTGTGTAATGGAAATTTACACAGAAAGTGGGGAAGGGAGGGGCCTTTACCAGATTCAGAAAAACCGGAAGTACCAATAGGAGACCTATTAGCTGATTCTCAGCACATTATGGCACCAAGGGAGGACTGAAATGTTTATATTAATACAAGAAGCAACTCTTTTCACATTGCCTAAATGAATGGGCTAAGGCGCGTGCACTGCACTGCCGTTGCCCGGCAACCTGATATATCAAATGATATTAAAATAGTCACGAGTTCGCGTCAGAGGGAGTCTTTTAAATCCCTACCCAAACTCCCTGGCCCAGGAAAATTCCATATAGCCTTAACGGTGAGGAAGGGGAGGACCAACAAAAAATAACATTGTATAAATGAAGTCTTGACTGTTATGCCAAGAGCCCATACCATTCTTAATCATTTGTAGGAAGTTGTTCTAACATTTTAGGCTCCTTAAAGAGGACCTGAAGCAACAGTGTATTGCCAGCAACACTGCAGATCATGGTGCAGCGAGCACCTAGATGAGAATACAAATTGGAATGCTGTTATGTTTACAGACAAGTCGTGTTTTTGTATTTATCATAGGCGCCGGAGTCTACCGAGAACAGGAGATAGGTACACTGCCACAGATTGGCTTTATTTAATGCAGTCTAGAGGTTAAATCTACTCAGGATGATGGACTGTACTCCATATTGTGGAAGGTAATCTCATTGTAGTTCATTACGTTCAAGAAATAATGGAGGAGTACATTCCTCAAACCAGGGCATTAATTGGCACAGATTTGCAACGCATTGACAATAGTACACACCCTCATACTGGAAAAGATATTCATCACTGTCTTGAAAATCTGGACATTTCACATATGCCTCTTCCCGTATTATTTCCACATTTCAATCTCATTGAATGCATGTGGGATATACTGTAGAGAAGGCTTTTTGAACACCATTTGCAGCTTCTGAACCTTCAGCAACTGAGAGCAGTATTAGATTTCCTTTTGAAATCAGTATCAACATTATTAACAATATGCCCCTATAGGTGGAGAGAGGTAGTGCATAACAGAGGATATTATAGAAATTATTAAATTTTACAAAAAGTTTATAATTCGTAATTGTATAAACAAGATCACATAAACCATTAATTTTATTATTTTTTTAAAACGCCTTTAATAAAATTTCTCCAGTTCAAATAGAATCTTATTAATATTAATTTTCAATGTATTTTATGATAAAAATCCACAGGGAAAATAAATCATATATACATAAAAATATCCCTATAAATTTTTGAGCAGTTTACATTGTAATTTAAAAATAGTACACATTGTGCTTTTAAGTATTTTGCTCAGATTATTGTTAAATACAAAAATAGACTATTGAAAAAGACATATGTTTTTCCATTTTCGAGGGTTATCAGACAGACAGTAATCTGTTAAACAATTTTTCACTATTTAGACATTTTTTTCAATCAACTCTTATTGGTTATTGGGGATTCTCTCCTCCTCTCCATCTCCAATAATGCCACTTTATTCTTGTCTGTAAGAAAGGGCCTTAGGCCCTAATACAATAAAAATATCAAACAATCAATCAATCTCCCTCCTTTGCTTCCTACCTGACTACGGCCTTTTAATTTGATAGAACCTACATTTTTTAATTATGATTTTACTTTTTTTCTATTTTATAAAAATTAAACATTTCTAATCAATCTGATTTCTCTGGAAGACGCAATCAACAATCAATAAGCAAATTTCAATAACAAGTATTGGTTTATTTTAACACTATAAAACTAAGGAACATAAATAATTAGTACCTATCGAACAATCATGTTATCAAAAATGACTAATTAGAGAGAAAATAAAAACTGGTTATATTCTTTACATAAGTTTGCAAACATTTTTTTTAACAAGTAAAGAACGAATTATGTTCTGAAAAATTGGAAATAGACTTTTTTTATAAATTTTGAGTTTGTTAAAAATTTTAACTTCATATAGAAAAAACTGTACCACTAATATCAGAAAACTCAGTCTCATTAGACACTGCTGAGCTTCTTCTCAATTTAGGCTATCCCCTCATGATATCATAAATAATTATGGCTATGTTTTTAATAATGTATTCCTAGTAGATTGTAATGATGTTTCAAATTAAAAAAGCTACTTAAAAAACAAAAAAATTACATTTCAATGGAATACTTCCTCTCAGACAGTAATTATTATTGACATGGTTCATTTTGAAACTAGTTTTTTTCAAGTTTATACTTGATACATTTATCCAAAGCCTATTATTATATTTAAAGAAATACTTAAGAATATAAGGAATATAATAATGTTCTTCATTCAACACAGTACCAATTTTTTTTTTCTTTATTATGTCCTCAAAAACTGACTTAAAATTACATAAACTTTTTTTATGTATTTGGACTTATACCTATAAATTATAATTACATATTTACTATATTGAAAATCTGTGATAATAAGTAGAAAATTCCATTCCAATAACAGGATTTGCATAGAAAGGAAATTGTTTCCAAGACTGGAAAATTCAAATACCTCGGATTGAAAATAGACCAAACAAAGCTTTCGATGATAATGGATTTCTCAAATTAAGAATGTACAATGCTATGATAAAGCCAGTTCTGATGTAGGGTTGCAAAACTTGGATGGACACTAACCAGCAACCTAGAAAGAAATATTGAAAGATTTGAGAGGAGAAAAATCCTCTGTATGATAACCAGAGCAAACTGAGATCAGAGTAAACCAGCACTCCAGAAGAAGAAGTATCAACAAATTTCAGGAAAAAAATGAAGAAAAAAACGTTTTATTTATGTTGAATAAAGAACATTGATGTATTTTATCGTTTAAAGAAAATAAAAGTATTATTAAATGAATTTTTCCTCCGGTGGGTAAAGGAAAATAATAAGACAGTGTAATGACAGCTAGCAAAAGAAAAAAATCCCACCTGAAAAATTAATTGAGTTGAGTCTCAGAAAAATTTGTAAATGAGTAATTTGTTTATTAAAAAAAATAAAAGGTAACCCCTATATTCTAGACAGAGTGGAAAGCCCAAGATTCATTCCTGGGTCCACTATTAAATAAATTGCAACCCTTGCTAGAAATTAATTAGTACAAATTTTGACTCCATGTTACTAAGGTAATGCCTTAATATCACAACCTCAGTGCAATGAAATTTATAAACAACCTTTTTAATATTCAATCAGATGTTTTATAGTTCTTAACGAAGTGTTTCAATCAAGCTATTATCTCTTATGTTAAATTAAATGATGAATAAAGCCTCCAGTTGTGTTAAGGTTGTTTCTGTGTAAGTGAAACCTACCACAATTGATTTACCATACAATGGATAAATATTTCAAGCCAGAAAACTTTGAAGCAGATAATAATTCAGAATCAGGTTCATCTTAGTGGAACCATTGGAAAAAAAACTTTTGATGTGTTTCTTGCACCAATTCAAGCAAAGGATGCGGATAAATTACTATCACTAGGTAACCGTATTAGTCACACTATATATGAACTTGTTAGTGATTTTACTTCATATAATGCAGCTATTGATAGATTGAATAGCCTTTATATCAAGCCCAAAAATGAAATTTATGCAAGGCATAAATTAATGATCTGTCAACCATTCACCATGGCATCATCATCTTTGGCAATGCCTATTAACTCATTTTGCTTCATAGATATGTTAATTTCAAATAACGTATATCACAATATAAAACTAGGCGTTCTTAAAGATAGCTGCTCTAATGTCTTACTAGGAAATGATATTTTAAAACAATACTCAAGTTTATCGATTTCATTTGGTGGAAAAAAATCAGTGCTGCAGGTAAGTTCCCTTTCACCTGTAAAAGTGGGCCTGCTTCCCTATTTGAGCATTTGTCAGTCAACTATTGTCCAATTGCTGTAAAGTCTAGACACCATTTGAAAGAAGATGATACTTTCATTCATGTAAAACAACTACATTTTGATGACATCATTGAAGAGAGTGTTTCTCCACGGGGAGCACAGGTTTTAGGTAATCATAGAAAACATATGGTTATGGACTACTCACAAACTATAAACAAATACACCTTGTTGGATGCCTACCAAATTTCTTCTATTGAGAAAATATCCAGTTATAATTTTCAAAGCTTTATAGATCTTAAAAATGCTTACTATCAGATACCCATATGGAAAGAGGACCATGTACTGCTTTTGAAGCTGCCTGAAAGCTTTGGCCATTTAAGCGAATAAATGGGTGTTACTAATGGAGGTGCTGTTTTCCAAAGAAGATGGATGAGATCTTGACTAAAGAAAACGTGTAAGGTGTAAACATTTACCAAGATGACATGACTGTTAGTGGTAAAGATCAAACTGAACATGACAATAACTTACATACATTTTTGGAGATGAGTGAGAATTACAATCTTACTATCAATAGAGAAAAATCTCATTGATATCTCAAATCAATAAATATTCTTGGATCTCACAAATACTCTTCGGCCTGATCCTCACAGACTCAAGCCACTGACGGATTTTCGTCTCCCAACGAACAAGACTTCCCTTCAACGAGCTTTGAGAATGTTTTCCAAATGGGTGCCAAGATTTTCTGATAAATTTCACAGATTATTTAAATGTCATAGATTCCCTTTAGATCCTGAATTGATCAAAGACTTTAATGACCTAAGATCTTGTATCATAAAATCATTCATTACAAACATTGAAGACAATGTTCCTTTCTTTGTAAAAACACATGCGTCAGATGTAGCGATTGCAGCTATTCTAACTCAAAACAAGAGACACATAGCTTTCTTCTCCAGAACATTGTCTAAGAGAGAACAATACCGTTCCGCAATCGAGAAGGAGGTGTACGCTATAATAGAAGCCCTTCGGAAATGGAGAGATTATTTAATTGGTAGAAGATTTCAACTTGTTACTGGCGAACAATCCATTTCATACCTGTTTGATATCAACTACCAAGGAAAAATTAAAAGTGAAAAATTTACCAGAGGTGTTTGTAACTGGCACCATTTAATTATGAAATAATATATCGCCCTGGTAAAGACAATGTACCAGCTGGTGCTTTGTCAAAGCTTTGTAGCTCCAGTCACAGCGTTGATATATTTATACAACATCACAATACTCTTTGTCACCCAGGGAATACAAGGATGGCTCATTGGGTTAAAGGCCAAAACCTTCCAAACTCAGTAGAGGAGATTGGAAAAATGACTTCGTGCAAAATTTGCCCTGAAATCAAACCTCGGTTCTAGAAGACTCAGAGCAATCTCACTAAAGCCACATATCCATTCGAACACCTTAGCAATGATTTTAAATGACCTTTAATCAATGACCCTGTGAAGTATCAGAGAGTAAACCCTCTGATACTCCACAAAAGTTCCTTCTGACCATCATTGATGATCTTTATTTACCTGGCACTACTGCTCTATCATCAACAACTGTCATCAATGCTTTAAGTCACTTTGGTTATCCGGCCTACATTCATTCAGATAGAGGTATATCTTTCATTTCAACAGAACTCCAGGCCTCCCTTCATTCTCACGGAATAGCATTCAGTTGCATGACTCCATACAATCCTTGTATAAATGGACAAGTTGAAAAGTACAATGATATAATTTGGAAAACTATTAACCTAGCATTAAAGTCTGAAGGTCTCATGACACCACAATGGGAAAAAGTTTTATCTGAGGAACTACAGTCAATCTGTTCATTACTCTGTACCTCAACCAATGTTATCCCGCATGAACCTATGTTCTTTCACAACCTAAGATCATCTTCAGGAGTGTCAATCTTTTCTTGGCTAACAAATTCATTCAAAGTGCTTTTGAAAAATCAAGTTGGACCAAGCAAATACGACCCATTCATACAAGAGGTTACTTTACTTGAAGCAAACCCAGACAATTAAGTTCTTATTAAGTTCCCTGGCAGTTAAGAGACTACAGTTAACTTGAGACATCTTTCTTCGACAGAAGAAAGAATCTCACATTTCAAATGATGGAAACTTTCGAGAAAAATGTGTAATGAATGAGGGGATCGGCCATCATTCTACGACTGATATTACTAATTTTCAGAAGGATGCTATCGATTTTATTTCAAAGCCTACAAATACTGATAATGTTTCAGAAGAATCAATTTTAGAAGATGCTCTTGTAGAAGATCCCAATCAAGAGTTTAACCCAAGACCAGATCTTCGAAGATCACCTCAGACTATTCAGCCTCCTCGATTCTTGAAAGACTATACCCTTAAATGACAAAGGGAGAGGTGTGAATGTAATGAAATTTATAATAATTTCCTTTATAACCTTTGTAATATTCAACCAGATGTTTTGTAGTTCTTAACGAAGTGTTTCAATCAAGCCATTTTCTTTCATGTTAAATTGTATGATAAATAAAGTCTTGAGTTGTGTTAAGGTTTATTCTGTTTAAGTAAAACATACTACACTCAGGTTATACCATTGTCCACAAAGCTAAACATAAAAAAATGAATGATAAATTCTTAGACCGAAATTAGCAAACAATTTGACTTTTCCCTAAAGTAGTAAGTAAGTCATAAACGGGGAAAAACAAAATATTATAAATCCACAAATGTTTGGAAATAATAAACCATAATTTCAGCTATTTTTACAGTTGGGATGAAATGTTGGAAATATATATTTAATTCAATAATTAAAGGTTTTGTTTTACACTATTGACTTTAAATGAAGTTTATGTAAAGTAATTCTTTTATTCATGTTTAAAAAATGAACAATTTGATATTTGCTCAAAGGGATTTTTTTCTTTCAGATTTTCATTTTTTTTTTCTTCTTCTTTTTTTAACTTCTTTCCTACATATTGACGACTTATTTTTTAAATTTTCAATGTGAGTAGTCTAAGACTACTCAAGACTGGAATACTACTAGTCTACAATAATTCTTTATTTTAAAATATGTGATGGATAAATTTAATTTCTATTCATCGACTGCTCCATGAATGGAAATTGCAAAATAAATGGTATTAATGACAAAGTAGTCATTAAACAAAAATAAATGAACAAATCAAGAAAAAACATTATATTAATTATGACTTAATTTCTATCGAAAAACATGATTTTACCATTACTCTTTGTCATATGTAACTTCTTCTGTCTAATAATTAAGAAATACAACCAAAGATTTCTCATAGGTTTAATTAAAGACTATTTTTCTATGAATAATATATAAAGTCGGGAGAGGATTAAAGATTTGTGAGGTGATGAAAACTAAAATTTTTCAACAACTTGAGACATTTTATTATGTTCCTCAAAATGAAGTTTTAAAAATATTAAAATTTTTATAAATAACTAGAATTTAACATGGCAAGAATATATATATATATTATATATTTTTAATAATTATCTATATACACATACATGTGGTAACTTAAGCTCCATTTAAAATTCACATAATTTTTTTTAAGAACATTTATTTAATTGTGAAGTTGATTTATAGCTGAAAGTTATCACATTAATGACATGGTGAACATGTACAACTGTCTAAAATATTTAACCAACTAATAGTATACCAACACTAATAGTATACAAAAATTACATTTATTATAACATATAAATAACATTTAATTCTATTCTCAGTATCCATCATACTTTTAAGTACAAAAATAAGCAATTTACAACTATAATATCACCCACGTATGTAAATAAATACTAAATGTTACCAAAAGTTTTGGTCTCACATTAAAAGAATCTAGGAAAAATTGTAAAAATAAAAGTTTCACGAGACCATAATCCTAAGGTATCTAAAAAATAATAGTTCTATAAACAAATTTGGGATACTTATAATAATTATCACAATAAAAACTAAGTTAATAATAATTAGCACCTAGTTCAATGAGTTGGAGATAAAAAAAAATAGTGGTTGGAATAAAACTTCAATGAACTGATATGATATGATATGATACATCAATTACCATTCAACATTTGTTGACAATCATGTCAGTCTTATAAAATGGTTTTCCAACCATGCCAAATTTTATTCGGCCATCAAATTGGTAATATACATAAATTTTAAAATCAACTCTTATTGACAATACTTTACATGTTTTTACATAAAATTAAAGGTAATATACCTTAATTTACAGAATATTATTTTTAAATATTACTCCTTTTGAAGGAAAAATTTCTCAATAATCCCCTCTACACTAGTTGTAACTCCGATAATAAAACCAAACGTAGCTATAAGACAGATAGTTAGATTTTTTAGAAAGAAAAATATAAACTGTAGTCCATTATATTCATTCCAGTAAGTACAAAGCTGTATAATAGCAGGAAATGAGAGTCCCATTGTGGATAGGCAGAAAGCTCCTATTAAGGAAATGAAAAGCTCCAGGTCAGGTATGGCAACTGCAAATGTAACTAAAGCAAAAAGAAAAAAAAATTAAAGCAAAACTAAAAGAAAATTTTAAAAATAAATAAAAGCCATTATATGAATATTTTAGTATTAAAATCGGCACACATAAGAGATGGTTGGACGTGCTAAAAGAAATGACTGAAAGAAGTATTTGAGAGAAAGTTTTATAAGACAAGAAATGGTGGTAGGATGTATGGATTTCAGAATCATAAAGAAAAATAATAATTTAACCAAGGTGAAGAATTAGTAAAAACAGTAAATTATGAGTTAAAAAAAACATACACCAAGTAGGACAGTATAATTCCATTTAATTTCAATTGAGAAAAGTAGGAAAAATTGAATTTGTTGTTTCAATTACTTGTTTTGACATGTTTCAAAAAAATTGTTTCTCTCTTTAAAATCTTTAGCATCACTGATGTTCAACATAAACTGTGTGGAGTATATTTTATACTCCCCTTATTAAGTTTATCCCTTAATTATGTGCATATAAAATATACTCCTAGATATAAAAAAAAAAAAAAAAATATGTACACGAATATCTACATACACTTCACTATGAATATAACTATAACTAAAAATTTGATAGAATATTACAATACAAAAACTAATGATCAATCAGACTAAGTTTAAAACTTATATAATCTCCCATCTGTTCCATGTCTCTCACATTTCACAGCCATTTTACTCTTAGCAATTACATTAATTTGCATTGTTAGGTGGTATTTTGTAAAATTGATAAGTGATCCTTTATATACTATTTCACAACTTGTCTTCAACTTTGGGCCATATTACACAAGCTCTTTTTAAAATAGTATATCAAGGAACATAATTGTGCATCTACAACTAAACATTGAGAATTAATAAAATTGATGCTTTCTCAATTCTATTTTCACCAACCCCAAACTTTTCTTTGACTTTATGTCAAATTGAAAATACTGTTTTCTAAATATGGAGACGTCAAGGAAAATATGTTTGTGTCTATTAAGCAGAAGTCACAGATAGAATTTGACTAATACAGGATAGAGGAACAGGTTCAAACTTTTGGGGAGGAAGGGAGACAAAGGGGTCGATTGCCTCTCCCCAATAAAAATAAAGAAGGCTAGAATATCCTCCCTCCTTTTCCTTCTCCCCAAAATTTCAAGGTACAAAAATTCAAAAAAATATAATCAAAATCAATAACAAATAATCTGCATGAATGAATAAAATATACTAAAAGTAAAATTAGTTAATAAAACAGGACATGGTAAAATATTTAGTTACATATTTCCACTAGCTGATCTAAATAATACTATTATAATTTATATTTTTATAAATAATACTTTTTAGAGATAATTTTTTTCATAAGACACGGATATATTTTACCATTTTTGGTGGTGAGGGGAGAGGAGCTTCAGCCCATCAACTCAATGGCTAGTCTAAGCCCTTGGCAAGGCACAGGCGGATCTATAGAGGAGGAAGGGAGGGAGTTTTCGGGCTGAAGGCACCCCTCCCTCTCAAAAATGGTAAAATATATCCATGTCGTATGAAAAAAATTATCTCTAAAAAGTATTATTTATAAAAATATAAATAATAAAAGTATTATCTGGATCCGCTAGCGGAAATATGTAACTAAATATTTTACCATACCCTAAATGTTCCTATTATTTAATTTTTATTTATATTCATAGATAACTATGGGTAACAACATATCCTAAGATTTTATCATTCAATCCCCTCATCTTTCTTTCCCTTTTTTATGTGGAATATTTATCACATTTTCCATGAAAAAATTTAAGAGCATCAGCAAGTGTTCATTTAACTGCCTCAAGCTTTTTCCAACTTTGAAGGCTTCAGATATGTTTCCTTTTACCAAGCATTTAGAATAATTTTTATAAACCTTTCTCAATCTCACAAACATCCCATGAACTAACTCTGTCATGAGCGTCCAAAGGCAATTTCTCTTTATGGACTCATAAGCTCCTGCATGAATACAAAGCTTCCTCTACCTTTGGTAGTGAGACAAAATAATTATGAAAAATAATGAACTTTGGCGAAAAACTGTTTCAATATTCTCCCTTATAATTTTAAACATTAAAAATCTGATTTATGAAACTTATTTATTTCAATATTTTATATAATTTGGTTTATTAAGTATACCTGTCATATTAAGAATGTAACTATCACTAATACCTTAAAAATCATTATAAATGGAAAGATTCAAGTAAAAACATATTTTTAATTAACTCACATGTTATAATAACCAGGACAGTTCTGACCAGATATTCCCAGAAAACTTTAGCTCTTTCAACTTTTGGTTCAATGTATTCCCTCCAACTTATATCCACAGCTACATAGCAGGCAAGTGCATGAGTGATAAAGATCGCAAAAGCCAACATTAGTCTTGCAGCTTGTGCCAGGCTAAATTGTTAACAAACGGTTAATATTAATTTAAACGATTATAACGAAAATTTGTAAGAATTCCATTAATTCATTAATTGTTGCTTGATAATTGATAGACTCACTATTGATCTGTTGGTAAGTTCAAAGTTATACTTCCTTTGGTTTCATTTCCATACTTCAAATATCCAAAGAATCCAACAAATGTATAGAGAAGGGTGATTGGCAGCATGGCACAATTCAACACACCAAATGCACTACCAAACTTTCGTGGATTTTTCATTTCATTTTCAAGTGGCATAACCTGAAAAAAAATATATTGTCAGTTTTTTTTATAGCACCTGAATTTTAGTAACTGATCTAGTAAATAAAATGTAACACATTATAAAATTAATTTTTTAAATAAATATTATTTAACAACAAATGAAAATATTCATTAATTTTTAGGTGCACTTCGATATTTCAAGAACTATGGAAAACATAAATATTTAAATGTTTTTTCCCTATGCTAGTGTTTTTTGTTTCTAGTTTTAGATGTTTTCCATTAAAACTGCTGTCGGTAACAAGTTGGGCTAAGTACTAATTGTTGGTGTTAGTTAAGTTAGATAATAGGGTTTCCCAAAGTTTGTGAAATGTCTAAACACACCTTAAAAAGTTAATTATGATTTTTTTCATTTAAAACATATTCAGATACTTATATGATTTTGTCGTGTTTAATTCAAAATTTGAAAATTATTACGATTAATTAAAATATACAATGCTTACCACTCCAATGGCTTCCATAGCAAAAAGAACAGTGCCAAAAAATAATGGCAGTCTCTTAAATGGTGCAACTGCCTGTCTTGTCTCAATGTCTGGTACGCTTGCGAACATATAATAAAATATCAAGCCAAATGAAAAGATAGTGACTGCATTGGCGATGCTGGAAAGGGGCGCTAAGTACTTCAAATTTCTAACCCAGTTAATTAGAATGAGGGGAGTCAAGAGGAAAAGGCTGTACCATCTGATATCAATACGATTCTCTGGAGCCTGGTATTGATCAACCACCTTAAAAGTATTCGAAATATTATTTAAAACATAAAGAATTTAAGTAAATTAAAATTTAGACAATAATAATACATTTCAAAACTTACATCCTTAATATTTGAAGAAATGAAAACAACATAAATGCAGCATGACCCAATTTGATAAAGTAACAGAAATACATTACATATGGTTCTGAAAAATAAAATAAAATATAATAATGTATCCATGGTCTTGTATTTTCTTAAACATTTTTTCAAATGGTGCTATAATTTACTATTTAATGTATATATTTTTTAAACTTACGGGACATATTTTGCTACATATCTCAATGGCTTAGGTCCTTCAGAGAAGGCTGCTTCAGCTGTTTCAGGATAAGTCATGCTAGGCTGTTTTTTCCTTTTACACAGTTCGTATTCAGCAGAGATCTGTAGTAAAAGCATAAACGTAAGAACTATACATAATGTTGGATAGTGCCATAAAATAACCAATTTGTATGCTTACCAAAATATGAATAGTATAAGTACAGAGAAAACCAATGACTAGAGTGCCAATCGTTGCCACAAGATACCCAGCATTGTGAAAGGCATCAGGCATAGCAAGAATTCCAGTTCCAAGAGAAGCTTTTAACATGTGAATAAATGTTTCAAAATACCTACAACAAAAAACCATTAAATAATTCAATTGTTTATGGTTATATTTCTTTAATAATTTAACAATGAGATTTAAGAAATAGAAAAAATTCATACGAAAGTCACTTACGTTGTAGGATGTTTAACATCTCTATTATCATATGGTTCATATTCTTTTTCTGACTTAGTTTGCCTAATAGGATTTGGTTGTGAGACATAGACAGCTTTCAGTGACTCCCTGCATTAAGAAAAAAAATCTTACTTGAATAAAAAACAAAATAATAATAATAGTATGCGCGATGAGAAGTAAATTTATAGTTGTTAGTACAATTTTTGAGTGGTTTAAATATAAAATCATGTCACATAAAGTCTACTTACTTCCTATGAGGTACTCCATTATTGGTATTTTTCTCAATCATTTGACTAACAGTCCCTACATTCGAAATTTTTCGGCATTTTACAGCTGGGTTTGATGACATAGCAGGGCTGTTGTCATAAGCCATTGCTGGGTTGTCGTAACCCATCTAATGAAAAATATATAATTGTTATAGTAAATATAATTTATTAAAATGAAAATTCAAGAAATTAAAATTAAAAAGTTATTAATTACTAGAAAGATTAGTATATTTTACACGTTAAGATTATATTAGTATAATTTATAACATTAATATTAACATAATTGAGTTATTATTTCATGAGGCCAATGGTGAAATAAGAAATCTAATTACATAATGTTTGACCCTTTGTCTAGAGGTATTTTAAATAGAAAATATAAGAATAATATGTGTTTACAATACAGTAATCGTGTTTCATAATGTGGTTTATACACGATATTAATTTTTTTATGTTACATTTTTTGTTTGTAAGAGGGAGCGAAGTAGCTCAGTATAGGCACTGTGGCTTTCCTATCCCACTGTGACATTAATTATTTCTTCAGTTCCATAAGTTTTGGATCGACCCTTTAGTTGAGAGACCCTCTTGGAGTAAACCAAGCCTCTATTAAAACCACACTTTTTTTTTTTTTTTTTGTAGGTGCTCCGAGAAACTACTTGAAGTAAGCTTCAAGTAAATCAGGCATTCACAACACAATGCTGGCCACTCAGTCTTAAGAGTTTCATGAGATTAGTTATTTCTTCTGTGAAAATATTACTTATGTTAGTCATTTTTCCATTAACGGTATAAATTATGTTATCATATTATAAATTGTGTAGTACAACCTTGCTGTCCACAGGATCTTAGGGAGGGGGAGGTGCTTTCAGCCTGAAGCTCCCCTCAAAATAATAAAATGTAACCATATTTATGGATATAAATATTAAAAAATTAACTATTAAAGTATTATTGATCGTGTAATTACATTTAATAGGACTTCAAGAATCACTTAAACACAATTTCATATACGTAGGTAGGATCTTTTTTTTCAAAATACTTATAATTTTATATATATGAAAAAAAAAAAGCTTTTGGGCTGAAACCACCCAATAATAAATCCTGGATCTGCTAGTGCTGTCAGCCACGTAAACGCAATGATTCCTATGTTAGCATAGAATGAAAATATTTGTCTGAAGATCAATAATAAAAAAAGAAGCCACATCAAAGAGAGGTTTACCTCGGTGTCAGCCATGATCCCCGCTCCTTCCGGAGTCAACTAATGATATCTTCGCTCAGCTTAAGGGATTAAACTTACAACACATCTTCAACAAGGCTGTTTATTTACTACTCAACTTCGTTTTCATGTAATCGCTAAGTTTACAAGGTTAAATGTATCTCGCTTTCAATCCGCTTTTTATTCTTCTCGTTCTTTATACAACATTTATTGAATAATAATCATAATGAAAAATAAAAATGAAAAAAGGTTCAATATATTTAACTAAATTTTCAAAAATAAATTCATTATAATAACGTTTATAGAGAAAATATTTATGTTTACAATAAACAATTGTAATTAATTATTTATTAAGTACTATCATTAATTATTTGTACATCTATCATTAAATGGCACATTCGCGCTCAAATATTTCATTTTCATCATTATATTTTAAGTTGGTATGTAAGAGTCTTAATGAGAACTACTAGTCAAAATTTAAAAGTAATAGACATTTTCATATCTGAAATATAATTATCAATAACTCTGTGATTTAATGTTATCATTCTTTCATGATTCATTATATAAATATAATGGAATATTCTTCACTATTGAGACAAATAAAAATAACACGAATCTTATAGGTTATTAAATTTAAGCATTGCTAACAATTGGCGTTAAGATACCGTAGGTATTTATCAAAAGGTTTGTGTTGTTTCCGTCAATCTTATAAAAAAACAGAAAAGGATGGTTTCACGCACATTTCAGTATAAAAAAGAATATACATCGGTATCTGTAAACAAAATAGGCGGAAGTTCAAAACTTTTAAAGTTAAGAGAACTGCTCAAAATAAATTAGTGTAGAGAATATAATTAATTGGTATTCTTTCATTATTGTCTCAATAGCTAATAACTGAAGCAAATTGTCCCCCTTCAACAATCACTTTACATCCTTGCATGATTTCTCTTTTGGAGTTCATTCAAATTCCTTGTCAAGACTATCGTAACTCAAAAACTATACACCTTTGAGACATTGCAGATTCTCGTATTAAAGACAGTTAAACTTTTTATAAAGTTAAAGTTTAAAAGGTCGGATCGAATTAAACGAACATACTACCAAACGATGTTGATATTGAACTTCGCACCCAAAGTTGCGAGGAAAGTCTTTTGAACTTCATATTTAAGAATCCATCTTATGAATTTAATATTATTTTTACAAAGTTGTGCTAGTAAATATATAATCACATGTCCATCATCATAAACCTCCACAAACGTACCCTCGCTTATAAGATCACTTACGTTCCGTGTACATTTCCTTAACAGTCCCATAAAGATAGAAACTCTTATCATAATTTGTTAATGCTGATTGTTATTATGATAATAAGAACCATATAAAGCGAGCGAGTCGATTAAGGCTCGTGCACACAGAATGTGATATGTCTCAGCGATAAAATGTTGCTGTCCGCGGCGATTTGGCGATATAGTTGTTTTACTTTCTGTTTATTCTACAATTAGAATCATACAGAGTTCGATAATCCGCAGCATATCGCAGAGACTTATAGAATTATGTTTGCATGAACCTTTAGTGCCATAAGATGAAATTAATTCTGAAGAAATTTTATTGAATGGTGATAGGTTCTAACAAAATAGTTACGAGCATCTAAAAACTTAATTTACTAAGGGTATGAGTTCATTTATTTAACATTATGGTACCTGATACCAATCCATTTGGCTAGAGGCACTATTCCTTTATCACATTAACAGTTCTTTAGGGAGGCTATTATCGGGCTGAAGCTCCCTACCCCCAAAATGGTAAAGTATAACCATGTTTGTGAAAAAAATATTATAAAATTATCTCTTAAAGTATTATTGTTCGTGTAATTACATTTAAATGGACTTTAGGAATCACTTAAACACCATTTCACATTTGTAGTTAGTTTCTTTCTTTTTTTCCAAAGTAATTATTGTTATTTTTATGAAAAAAAATGTTTTCGGGCTGAAGCCTCTCCCTCCCCCCCAAAAAAAATTAAATCCTGGATCCGCTAGTGGGTATAAGGAATAGTGTACAATTTTATTAAGTTTTAATTTTTTTGTAAAATTTAAACTTAAGTACGATCCTTGATAATAATAAACAAAAATTATGTGTATAAAAGGTATATGTAAGTTTTTCCCTCCTACCCAATAATAGTTTACCATGGATTATATCATAAGCATGGGCAATATTAGAAGGCTGAACAAATAAGGACAAAAATGCGTTAATTTGCTCAGTAGTGTTTTAAAAATATATTATAGATTATTTTAAATATAGGAGATATGATTATATTGTACATTTTCTTCCTTGATTGCTTAATTATTCAATTAAGCCAGTAGTTTTTGTTATGATTGTACCGATAAGCCTTGGATTACTAAAATAACGCATTCAAATCCAAACATGATAAAATGTAATACTATGAACATTGCTTGATGCCTCTATATTTTATTTCAGTTTTTTTTTTTTAACCCTTACACTTAATAAATTAATTTTTCAAATCATTTAACTATTTTATCTGAACACCACACCATCCAACAAAAGCCACTACGATTCACTTTCATCTTATCAAACTAAACAACTTCCCCTCAATGGGTGATTCTGCTTATCATGGTAATAATCAACATTAACGAATTATACGATAAGAGTTTCTATCTTTATGAGGCTGTTAAGGAACCGTTAACGAAACTGAGTGGTTTTATAAGCAAAGGTTCGTTTGTCGAGGTTTATGATGTAATTTATGATAAATGATAAACTGTTGGTTCGATATTTACAAACATTAATTGATAAAAATGAAGTTCAATTTATAAGTTAGGTTCTTCCACTCACAAGACTTTCCTCGCACGCAGTTTGTCACATTTTCACTATAATTAGCCGGATTCTTTTAAAACGTAACGTTGTACACAGATAATTTTCAATTTTCCTTAAAATAAGCATCTGCAATGTCCAGAAGATGTATGATTTTCGAGATATTAAAAAAAAAATAAGATTACCAGTACAAAATCTAAAACTCCATATCCTTAGTACTATAATTGGAAGCTAATGCATTAGAATCATATTCAAATAAGTAATATATATAATATTAATTTTTATACCTTATGTAAGATAAAGAAAATATTCAGCGATATATTAAATATACAACGACGGAATATAATAATAATAATAATCTTTATTTATTCTGGGAAAGGTTTAGAATAAAGTACAATGACAGAATTGAAGGCTTTAGTGACTTAGATGTTAATAATAAAAATAATCAGAATAAACCAATAGAAATATTAATTAGATAGTTATAGATAAGATTATAAGTTAGTTTCTAAAATATTAAATTAAAAAAAAAATGGGTTAATTATTATTTGATACATTATTATAAATGTTGTTTTTAAGCAAATAGGATGATAATATTTTACATACATTTTTTCGGGAACAACTAAGTACAGTATTTTGGGAACTGGGTAGATAGGAATAGGTTGAATAGGCAGGATTTAAAGGTGGAGAGGGTACTGGAGGGACGGTTGTAGGAATTGTATGTGAGAGATGCAGGAGTTGATTTTCATAAGATATATAAGCGTGAAATAGATAGGAGGGTATCACACATGGTTTATAAATTTTATGACAGAATTTCCCATATTTCATTATCAAAATAATCACTTTAAATAGGTAGAGCATGGCAGTAATGCAATTATTTTTTAACGAATCGTAATTTCTATACAAATTATATGGTTATAAGCATAAGAGAAAAAACATTATTAGAAAAAAAAATAACGAAATCGCAACAGTAAATATTTAAAATCACCGTAATCAAATTACTGTATTATTTACAGGAGGATATCTTAAATAGTACCTCAGATGACTAAAATGATTTTTTAACGGCTATATATTATTGTCGCTATTCATTTTATAATGTTAAATGATGATTAATATGTTAATTTTTATTAAACAGCTGTTTCTCTACGACAAGCAAATACTAGTTCACCTTTAAATAGTATAACCATTTAGTGACTAGAGCCCTTAATGGCACCAGGGGAGAGATGGAGGATAGGGTACTTAATAATTTGTAATGGTGTCAATAATTAATTACCATGTGGTATTTGCATCGGAGCCAAAGATAAAATTCAAGATAAAGTTTAGCCTTAATTAAATAATTTCATAATCGCCGGAAGTATGTTAATACCAATTATAGGAATTTTCCATTTATTGCAAAAAAATCTCATAATCGTAATTTCTTAAGTTAAATCAATAATTGTATGATCTGATATTTATTACAAATATTTAATTATTTTATCAGCATAACCCTATAACCTTCATCATATTATCATAACTACCTACTAGAAAATGGAATTTACAATAACGATAAAATTTTTATAGGTATTAAGAAAAGAGATTGCCCGGGGTGGCGTTCATAAATAGACTAAATAGTGGCAAAAATATTTTATTAAAAGCCAACGTTTCAACCCGACTTTGCAGATCTTCTTCAGGGCTAGAACGGACAAGATGCAAAAAGATATAGGGAATTGTGGAGGTTACATCATATTTAGATAAACAAATTATAAACTTATTAAAATTATAAACAGAGCAGTCTAAGTATCAAGATTCAAAACTGAAGTAAATAGATGGTAACAATTGTTGTAGTATAATATGAAATATAATATATGCAATTGTGAAGATACTCCTACAGAAATACAGGTGAGATTGGAAGAAAAAGAAAAAGGATATAATATGAAATAATGGACATAAAGGAATGTGGAGAAACGTTTGGTTTTAATAAAATAGTTTTGCCACTATTTAGTCTATTTATGACCTCCACCCCGGACCATCTCATTCCTTAATAATACAACGGCCATCTATTATATATTCTTTTTAGGTATTATTTCAACTAGGAACTTAATGACTTTAATACAGTACTGTTATTTATTTATAAGCAGGATTGTAATGCTATTCCTCTGGAAAGTTTGTTATGTAAATATAAATCTCGAACCGCTTAAGATTAAAATAATTTGTCGTCCATAAATCTGGATCATTTTTCTGTTTTTCACGAATAGTATCAGATTTTGTTATCACTTATTTCCAACGAAAAAAAATTATTCATGGAAGGTGTAACGGTTTCTACCGTACCGCCACAAGAAGTTACCAAACTTGACAGACATTTTAACTTGTCTTGAGAGAGGTCATGATTGACGTCAAAAGAAACAAGATTACAATCTGCATGTTGGCTCCGTTAAATCTGTCCAGGTGTCAAGAACCTTAAAAGAAATACTCGCTGTTAAAAATATTTATGATTTTTTAAGATCAAATATTTTAATTAAAGAGTGTTTGAGGATCTACTAAAACAATTTTTCCTTATGTGAAGAAAATTTATGAACTGTTAAAAACTTTAGTTAGACACTTGGACATTAATTCAAGGATTAATTAAAATATAATTAATTTTTATGACAAAAAAATTGGTCATAAATATACATAAATTTACAAAATTTCTTCAATCGACCTTTGAGTATTATGTTTTAACATAATTAATTAAATTGGGAATTAGGTCGCTTAATAATTATTCAATAAACTACAAAATTTTCATTGATCCTGCTGTTTATTCGACGCTTCGATCAAGTTTTTTTTTTAAGTTAATAATCGGATCCTCTTCAATGTTTTAAAAATGGAACCTCGATACCTCAAGCCAGGCAGAGTAGCTTAATATTTGTGCTAGTGGACAGTGCTGAGGTTGTCGGTGTTTCTTTGGCCAGAGGTATCGATGTTCTATTTTAAAACATTGAAGAGGATTCCATTGTTAACTTATTCCAAAAAAAAAAAGGATCGAAATTTCGAATAAACAGCAGGATCAATGAACATTTTGTAGTTTATTGAATAATATTAATTGACCTAATTTCCAATTTAAATAATTATGTTAATATTTTTTTTTTTTCTTACTCTATTTTTATTTTTCGAATATGTACTTTTCATTTTCAATTAAATGTTTTGATTTAAATTTTAATAAATATAAACGGAGTTTTAATATTAATTGATGAGGTTAATTATCTATCATAGTATTGACAACATAAGCCTGCGTCCATGACAGGTTTCACTGTCACCATTACCTTCCGAAAAAAAAAAATAGTTCCAGCGGAAATAGATCTGGTTGGCCGCTCCTTAGGAAAATGTTAATTACTTCCATAGTTCTAATTAGCAGGTCCGATAGAGAAAGTAATATCGGCAGAGCACGGAGAGGCCACTGAGTTTTCTATATAACGCAGAGGTGGTCAGGTGGTAAGGCGAGACTTCCGATATGGGTAATTTATCAGCTCGAATTTTCTCGTTGGACCCATTTCCGTGTTCATCCAGGAAAAATGTCATTACTAACTCCCTTATCTAATGAATTTCATCGATAAAACTTTTAGGAAGTAAGTAATAGAAGGGATAGAATCAGCGGAGCAATTACTAATGTACATTTAGCAATCTTGTTCTAATTCACACTCCAATATTGTAAGTTTTGGATTATCCCATGAATCAATCTTACATTACTAATAAAGGATGTGTAATATATATACACAAGATGCTTCGTAATTGCACGGCACTATTTTATTAGGCACGTGTTCACTAAAAAAAATTAAACAAAAAAGTTCATATTAACATATATCTCAAACTCATTTATTAAATAGATGTAAAAGGTTAAAGATTTATTATTATTACTATTAATTTATTATTACAACATTTAGAGTAACTGTTCAAAGGGGCCTCCGTTTTGTTTAATGAAACATTCAGCACGACGAATCCATGCTTCTCTGACTCTTCGTGTAGCATCAGGATGGTTCTTGATAGTTACTGTATAGTTGATAACATACCTAAAATAGTGCCGTGAAATTATGAAACACCCTCCCTGTATATGGTCTCCATTCGTGTTGCCCAAAATCGGTTTTGGTCTTGCACTTTGCAAGACCAAGGCCGCCTAACTGTTGCAAGACCAAGACCAGGACTTTATATATTAAAAAAATCGATTTTTTAAATAAAAATTAAGGCAAAATAGTTGCTAATACTTGACAATCTTAGTAGATATATGTTAATAATTGGTACAAGCAATATACTTTTGCATTTAACTCCTCTAAGTTTTCATTCGGGCTTAGTAAGGTTTCTCCTATCTAAAAAAATACAGTAATATCTCTATAGTAATAAGCTAATAAGAAACTGCAAGATTGTTGCGAGACTCTTGAGCAAGGCCAGTATCATGAACAAGACTGAGTTTCCAAGACCAAGACTAGTCTCGGTCTCGCATTTGGGCAACACTAGTCTCCATACTGCAGCGGCAGGCCGCCCGTAGCTCCATTGCCGAACCCTTTAGAGGTAAACTGGCAGTATCCTTCCCACCGATTCACTCGAGTTCAAAGTCAATGACAATTCGGTCTAGATCCATAGAATATGGCTGCTAAGAGTCAGCTGTACGTACGAGGAATCATTTAAGGGTTTACTTTTTTTTTTAACTACCGAATTCTGGTAAAAGTAATTCAAGATGCTCCTCTAGGTATTTCGAGCTTATTGTAATTTGGCTCACAAGGTTTCTTATTTTTAAAGTTATAATAACTTAATATTTTTTTACGTTTTAAGTCACATGGTTTACAAAGATTTTAATTTGGCCTCCATTCTGAAAATGTCAATACCTGTAAATACAATTAGTTTTTGACACTTTCATCTTTAGCAATAATTCAACTTAAAGAACAATTTTCAAATTTCCGTGTATTGATTTATGCTCTATGCAATAAAACTCTAGGAGCTCATACACTTTTTTTTAATTCATCTATTTAATAGAAAATCATCTATTGCCGAAAACTCTGCCTCACAGGCAGACCCTGTAATGTAATCCCTAGGAGCCTAATGAGTGAATAACGTGTTTCCAGATTCATGTTTGAAAAAGTTAGGATTATCCTTCCCAAATCTTTTATAAGACTCTCTCTCATGATAGCGATGTTGGGAACTTTGAGAATACAATAGTGGAAGGATGAACAAGAGGAAGTAATTTTGTAATAAAAAGTAAAAAGTCTGAGAAAATCGAAACTGTAAAGCGGATTACTACATATAATGTACAGAGTGTGATCTCCCACCTGTCTTGCAAACACAAAATAATTCTTGATGAGTCTGTAAGATATCTGTAAGATTGCCCTCTGCAGAAAGTATTTTTAAAATGGTACATGCATAATTTATTTAATTCTATTTGCAGCTGTGTTATTAGATTTTTTAAAATATTGGCTGCCCTCTCATGCACCACGGAATGAAAAAAATAAATAATAAATTCACTCAAAAAATAAATTCATATTGTTTTTAAAAAAATAAATGTTTCCACCAGGGGATTAAATCGGTTGATGATTTAAATATTAAAGATATTTTAATTAAATTTCCTGACCCTCTTAGAAATTTTCCTCATATGTAGAAATTTAAACTGAGACTTGTAAGTAGGTACAAAACATCTATAAGTTTGTTTAAAAAGTAGCTTTATAACGATGCGTTACTATATTTTTTCTGTATTGAGATCTGCAAATCTTTTCGGAAATTTTAAATGTTTGGCTAATAAATAATCATAAATTACATTTCAGTGCCATCTTTGAACTTGTATATAACTTATTAAGACAACTCAGAAATCTGTCACATTTTGGCAAGAACTAAAGATACTTTCTGATAAATATATTCGTTCTCTTTTCAACAAGATTAATGTAATTTATACTATCTTAACTTGTTACATAGAGGAAATAAAATATTTAAGTAGTCCTTGCATCCGTTGGGTCAGCCTGTCCAAGAGGAGACCATGGAAGATATAGGTTATCGCTGATTGCTTTTTGAATTTCATCAGCTCTAGTCTCGTTAAGAAGTAACACTGGAAGTTCTTGACCTCAAGACCGGACCCAGTCCTCATTTCTGCAAAGTTCTATAGCTCGTCGTATTTGCAGTGTCTCCCATCACCTTCAGGAGTATGCAAGTGCTTAATATGATCACCATTTAAATTCTGTCCCAAAGAATAATTTCAGTACATCTATCCATTCACTAACTTTTTAAATTTGTCATGCTCCTTTTAAAGGCGGATTGCATTTCTTATCTGTAATACGAATTGATCATTTTTTAAAATCGCCGTTCCTTAAATTATTTTATAATTAATATTTTCTCGCAATGGTTTCTGTATGATACTTTCAATAAATATTAACGTTTTTAACTATTTTCTTCTCAAATCTGGGTTAAAACTGCCTGTTTTTTTTTTCAGAAAAATTCTCAAAATTAATTCAATGGAGTAATGTCCTGTTAATATATACAAATTAGTTTGACGAACTTAGACGTGATAACATGTTTATGTGCTACAGACAACTATTATGTCGCAGCTAGCTGAGCCCTAACTCAACTTCTTTATTTTTTCTTTTTTTCTTTTTTTTTTTGGCTTTATGAAAAGGAATCTACCTGAGTTTTACTTCTCCTCAAGTGGATTGCAGGAGAAGCTTGTTTCAGGAGTTCCATAATATGAGTGTAAGAATGAATGTCAATACTTATTATGTTTGTTTTACTTTTATTTTTCCCTAATATTGTATCTATCCCTGCTTTATCTTATGTTTGTAAGTAAGGTATGGTTATTTTTTATTACAACTTTCTTGATTATAATTTCATAGTATTTTTTAAATTTAAATCTGCAATTGATATTATTGTCTAAACATTTATATCTTCATTTCAGTTATGACTTGATCCATTAAGCAATTTATGCACTAGAAGCTGGACTACAACTACTCATAAAAAAATCTGGTGCGCGCATCACACGACTTTCACTTACCACCCTGTTCTTAGTAGATATAATTATTTTCAAACAAAGGGGCAGTGAAAGTAAAAATTATAGACGCGATATTTATTTACATTTCATTTTGGGTATTTCTGTTTGTTTAAATACCGTTATAAGGTATATATAAGCGGTATTTTTATATCGCTCAATTCTTCTTCTTCGTCTTCCTCACAATTTTTCACAATTCGTCTCTGCTTAACCGCTTCATTTGGTTGAAGGATTTGCCTCTTCTACCTCCGATCCTCTCCATGAACTCCTGATATGAGACTCTGGGACGCCCTCGTGGCCTCTTCCCTGTGGGTCGAGGGTCTAATATCTTTATAGGGTCCATGTCCTCGTTCATGCGGCAGACATGTCCAAACCACCTTAATTGCCTGTTCTCCAAGGTGGTTTTGAGTTCAAGTACTTCGAGCTGTTCTCTGTTAGTTTCATTTCTAATGCGATCCCTCCTAGTTTTGTCCACCGATCTATGTAGGAATTGCATTTCCGCTACTGTTATGCGATTATAATGTTTGTCCAACATAGTCCAACTTTCTCCGCCGTAGGTGAGAATAGGAAGGTATACAGACTTATAGACGTGCATCTTGGTATTTTTATCCACTTCACGGCAGCTGAGGATACTGCTAGCGATCTGGTGATATGCTTGATTCGCCTTAGATATTCTATGTGAAATCTCAGCATCTATCTTACCAGCGTTAGTAATGATGGCACCTAAGTATGTGTACTTCTTTACTACCTCAAGAATCTCTCCGTTGCAAACCAATTGGACGTCTATCTATCTAGAAATGTATCGCTCTATTCTATACAATTAAACATTAAATAATACCAACGATAGTATTTATGAAGAAAGCATACATAAAAAATAGTAGTAAAAATAGCGTACATAATATTGTCGGAGTCTGTATTTATTATACTCAGGTTTCGTATGGAAACCTGTTGTAATCTTTCGGGTGAGCACTGGTGGGCTCGTATTCCCTTGGTTCTATTACAACTACTATCCGTTACGATCTCTTATTTATCCTTTAGTTAATTATCAAATTCTTTCATAATTTATGTTTAAATATTTTCTATATCAAAGATTAGTGAGAAATGGTTAATTATTTCAAATAAAAAAGTTAAAGATACTTTATAGGCAGCTAATATTTAAAATTATCCATCTAATACCTGTTAGGGCATACCAAAGTAAAAAAAAAATACCGATATTATATTAAAAAATGCTTAATAATACACTGATATAGTACACTGATAGAGTTTAATCAAAATTATACGAGCCGTTTTTGAGAAAAACGTAAAAATGTTTTAAATCGATTATATGAAGTACCACTACCGGTGCCGATTTTGACGAAAATACTGCTATAACATCTAAGGCTTATAAAAAGCTTATAAATGCAATTTCAGTTTCGTACGACTTTTCGTTTTTGAGCTAGGCAGTCGTCCACACACAGACACACTATTTTGTGGGAGTTGGTTATTTGGACCGAGGGAACCTCAAGACGTTAAAAACTCAGATTCCGAAATTTTCACGATCCCAATACTTACACTTACTATATATTACATATAGAAAGTGTAAGAAAAAAACCCGTAATTTACGGGTGCAGTAAAATCATTAAATTTTCAAATTACCTTTTCCTCCTTAATATTGATGGTGAGTTGTTCCCGACTCGCAGCCATTGAATTGGTATCCATTTTGCTCAATGATAACTTCTTAAGCCTGAAAAAAAATGACCAACAATTAATTAAAAGGAATACCTTTTAAAGACATTTTAAGATATTTTATTAAATTTCCACCAGGAAATGACTAAAGAGAGATTGGGTAAGAGATCTCCTTTCCTGAATTAAAGAAGTAAATCCATAAAAAACAGGAAAGTGCTGCTGGGTACTATTCTTTCTCATGCCTAAAATTCCATTTTGTTTACTATGACATCACATCTGCTTATTATCAAGATTATGACAGGTGTGGATAAAAATGTGAAGAGAAAAAAATGGTTATTTTAGCATAATTATTTGATGTAATTGACCACGTAATTAGATTGTTTTAAAATAAGTACATACACAACATAACGTATATGTAGTGTTCAAAATTACTTGACGATTTTTTTTTTTTTTTTGTTGAATTGGTTGTAACTCTGTGTTTTTTTGTTGTTTTTTGCATTTTACCAATAAGTGGTTATACACTTGAGCCACTGGTAAATTTCCTAAGATAATTAAATTATATTCAACACTTATTTTACGTATCTACGCTTCATGTTGAACACTCGAACGGAAATTAATTAAATGTTAATATTACAACAATCCTTATGTAAAAACGATCGAGATGACAAAGCACCTATTGTTAAATTACACGATTGATATACCATTTATCAATTTAATTAAGAATGTTTTACTACATACATTCCATTGCCAACGATATTTTAAATTGAGAACGTTGATAAATCTGTTGAATGAAATTATTTATAGTTTAATAGAAAATAGCATTTAAATTAAATAAATGTCGTAAGCTTATTACTTCTTGTCCTTCGCCATCTTTCAGAGTTATCTCACTTATCCCTATTGAAAAAAACTTATATGTAGAATTGCACTTTGCCGAACGCATAACTTGAAATCCGCATATAAGACTAAAGCGACATGCAACTGTTCCATGTTTCCAGCAGCTTCGACATTTACTAAACAAACGTTCTAAGCTTTTAATTAATTATAGAAAGCTTCATAACATGACTATAATAAGACCTATATTGACATACGGGGTCGCCATTTATTTCTCCATTAAACCATCGAATTCCGTATTTAATTCTTATAATCCTAAACCCAGCGTAAAAGGCTCCATCTATCGTCACAAATATGGAAATATGTCGTCACAACGGAAACTTTGCCAGAGATTAAACATATCCAAATAACCATGTAGTAATGAAGTATACCATGTAGTAATATCTGGAATAGACGCTGCATATTTATAATTTTAAAAATTAACTTATTTCATAACTACTTAAGAATTATTGTGGATGTGCTGAAAACACTAATATACTTCATACATTAAACACTCGCCTATTTTTTTTTTTCAAAGATGCTAATAAATGTTAATAAGAGTATTTTTGCTATGTGAGAAAATCTCTATTATATAATATATAATGTAATATATATTATATCTTCAATTAAACATCATCAATAGACCTGATGTTAAAAAAATACATGAATATTTTGGGAACTTTGGAAACAATTTCCCATTTATTATTTCTGTTATAGATTACTCAAAAAATCTTTATATATAAACCAGGGCTTACTCACTTATTATGTTGCCCCACCATTTTGGTATGATCTAAAAATCAGTCGGACAACCTTTTACAATAGAAGACTGGATATCAACTGACGCAAATCCACTCAAATTCTACCTTGTCAGTTCCGATCATGAGATTCCATTATCTTTTTGAAGTTGATTATCTCACCTTTTAATTTACTCTTGATTTCAATATTAATAATTCAGCAGAAACTTCAGGGTAATTACACAAAGCATGATCAACAAGAAATAATTGACATTTTATTAATAAATCAGTTCGAGTAAGAGATAAGATGGACTTTTGAAGTCGTTGCTTTGCTTAATATTTGTACTGATATTAGTGAAAGTGAAGTACAAAAGTTTTTGAATTAAAAGAAGAACTATAGTGATTATGAATTATGGTACTATTCAAAATTTAATTCATGTTAAAAACAAGTAGTAAAAATGAAATACGAACGTATCTCTAATATCTATATTCAAGTTTGTGACCTCTATGTATTTTTAGTCGAATGGCTTCACTCCGGTCACACTTTACTATTAGACATTTTCCTAATGTTTTGTTATATGCCCGCGCGCGATATAGCCCAGTCAAAGAATGCTACAAAAGGGGATATAGAAGGAAATGGCGGTGACACAATTTTGGACTTTGGAAGATTGGTTGAACTAATAAGAAGGTAAACATACTAAAAGTCCCCACTCTTTACTTGTGAGCAAGATGTGGGAGGGGGCACCTAGAAGGGCACTTTTTTTGTTTACATCAGGAAAACTATCCATCGCATCGACAAAAAGGTTCTATACAGAATGAAAGCTGATAAAATTTTCAATATGATTGATTACATAGCATTTTTGCTACCTCGCATAGAATTTCCATGATTTTCGTCCTTAAATATGGGTAATATTGAAAAAAAAAAGTTTTGCCTCATGTTCATTGCTATTTTTCGGGTTTTTGCTTATATCAGGAAAGCTATCCATCGCATCGAAAACAAAATTATAAAAAATTAAAGCTCATAAAATTTGCAATATCATTGATTATATATATATTTTTTGGTTATCTCGCTTATTGTCCGAGATATCCGTCCTGCACTATCGCTAATGTGAAAAAACAAAATTGTACCTCATGCTTTTTTTTTTCTGTATTTGACTAACTAACTCTTGATGCTTTCGTTCTACTACTGAGTCATGAGAAAGAAAGTTTTTAATATTTAAATCTTCTTCAATAATGTATATTATTTTACTAGTTTATAATCAAAGGTTCAATTATAATACTAGTCAGATCAATTATAACTTGACATGTCAATTCCGAGAATTTGTAGGAAAAAAATAATTTTTATAATGTATGAGGTGAAATTTTTTATTTGCAATAGCGATAGCTGAGGGCGGATATTTTGTACACTAAGTGAGATAGCGAAAAAAAAAATACGTAATCAATCATATTGCAAATTTTATCAGCTTTAATTTTTGCACTTATTATAAGATTTGTCGATGCGATAGATACAAAAAAAAATTTTTAATTGGTTGGCTTTATAAATTTTCTATATCTTTGTTGATAAGATCTTATGGAGAAATTTAAACATGTTGTTTTTGTAATTAAATGGTAATTGATTTGGTTCTGTATTTATATATAGAAATTCAGTGAAACCAAAAATTTATTTTAAGACGTAAATAGAAAGTAAACCTGAAATATATGCATATTTTAACTAATGGTTTTTATTATTATAAGGTTTTTATTTACTTTTTGGAATACGTATTTGGTAATAAATTGGTTTTCCTGTTTTTTTGAAAAATAACACCTAGGTTTTAACTGACAAAAACGAGATTTTGTCTAAAGAGAGAAAAAGAATTGAAAAGGATTTTAAAAATAAGACAAAAACAAGTATAATATAGATGATAACGGTTTATAAAGATATGTTTGAAATAGCCACAAAGGACGAAACGTTACATATATGGATGTGTGATATAACCATACAAAATTTTCATAATGTTAAAAAGAAGTTTTTAAAATGAAAAATGGGTCCCTGTTTGTCGATTATCAGTTAATTAACTTCTTATAAAAAATCGATTATTTTAGTTTTTTTAGGAAGGCTAATAGATGATTTAAAAAAAATATTTTTCAATGAAGTGCTCCGTAACGTCCACAACTTAAAGGAAACAACTGCTAAAGATATTTTTGAAGGAGTTGAAAATTCTGCATAGAAGAACAATATTAAAAACTTTAAGTTTGCCTTAGCCCTTGTGAATGCAAAAACGTGTTGAAAAAGTAAAGAAGTTTATTATCTTTTATAAATAAATTTCGAGCCAGTATTTTTACATAGCATCATCCATCATTAGTGTTTTGCTTTAAATGCTTGGATATATAATTTTGGAAGGGTTTCAGAAACAGTTATTATTGTTCTAAAAGCTTTTCCAAGAACACTAGCTAACCTTGGCTTGATAATTTATGCGGATACATTATAACTGAATAGGAAAAAAAAAGGGCTTGTGGTTTGATTTGTTTTCCTTGTTTATATGCTTGCTACAAAATGTTTCCTTGCTTTATTGTTCCGGCTATCGTTTATAAATGGTAAGTCTGTGGTTAATAGTGAATAATTTGCAGTTAAATTAGATATATATAAAAAAATAGAATAATAAGGCACATTAAATACGAGGTTTGTATGACAATGTCGTTAGATACAACTAACCACGGTGAATTCGATGATTTTCCGAGTATTTATTTTATAATTTATTTATATATTAAATAATATAACATTCTGTCACTTGGACGATGATTACAGAGAGTTAAGGCCACATTCACAATATATGTACAAAATTTAAGGATGTTTGTTTACTGTTCTATATATCATGGCTGATAAATAGTCAGGACGCAATCATTTATAAGGTTTTCTTTAATGATTATTTGAACATCATCAGTGCTCGAAACACGGCTTGATGATGACCAACATTCTCGGGTTGAATGTGTCCTTATGATTTATCACACATTATATGCACAAAACAAATATAAAATAAACAGAAGCAACCTAACAACTAAATAATAATTAATGAAGAGAAGAATAGTTTGGGGTGCTCAGTCAAAAAAGGAAGGCAAAAAATAAATTATAATATTTATTTTTTACATATGTAAAAAATAAATATTATAATTTATTTTTTGCCTTCCTTTTTTGACTGAGTACCCCAACTATTCCTCTCTTCATTATCCACGACAGTCAACCAATTACCAATTATAAATAATAATTAAAAATTATATAAAATAAATATCAATCTAATATGATGAAGATGAGTAAATAAAAAAAAAAAACGCATACTTTCCTATATACATTATTTACAATCAGTAAACAATAATAATCAAAATAATATAATTTAAATAAAATCTTCTAAATACAAATAATGACAGTAGATTGATGATTGCCCGTAGTAAATAATCGAAGAGAAGTTTTTTTGTGGTTTTCAATCAAAATACAAATTAAAAACAAAAATTATATTTATTTTTCTTTTGGAATTTGCAGCACAAAGGCAATAACAATAAATACAATTGATTTATTTTTACTTTGTCTGGGCACAAAGGGAGAAACAATAAATACAATTGATTTATTTTTACTTTGTATTGGCACAAAGGGAATACAAATAGAAATAACTTATTTATTTTCACTTTGTATTTTGAGAACAACGGGAATAAAGGTAAAAATAATTTATTTATTTTTACTTTGTATTTTGAACACAAGGGCAATAAAAATGAAAATATTTTATTGACTGACGACCCAAACAAACCTCTCTACAAAATACTACTTAATATTTATAAATACTAATACTAAATACAAATTAATATATCATAGCGACTGAATCTTTTCGATCCAAGAGCGTTCTCGTCCTGCTAATCTTCGAGATCCGCTTTGTATAATCTGACTTCATCTAAAGCCCTTATACAATAACAAATCCTATACTGAGATCATTGTTTTATAAGTAATGTTTTAATCTCTTCGAAGTAACGGGCTTTGGAAAAGCTCCAAAATATACCATTAATGAAATCAGTGTTCCGAAAATCTATGATAAAATTAGTTGATAACTCAGGTAATGGGATGTTCACTGATTGGAAGGGCGAAAAACAGCCAATAAAATCGGTGTAAACTCCGAGCACCTCCAGAAATAGCACAAGAAGACTTGCTGGAGCCTGTCGATAGAACTCCTCTCGATAGACATAAAATATTGTTAAACCTGTCCTCGAATTGTCAAAATAACCAAAATCATCGTTAACCTATTTTTTATTATCAAGAAATGAGATAATAATATGTAATTTACTTTTTGTCCGATTCGTTTTCTGTTTCGAGAGATCATTTGAAATTATTCGAAATATTCATACCCTTTCACTAACTGTCAATAAGGTAGCTAGATGATGTCAAGAACTAATTAAAACTTAGGACTTGAGTTATTAAGAGGTCTTGATGACTGGTGAAAATTTCTATCTAGAACAAAGGAAGGCATCAATTCTTAGGTTCCCATCATTTCCTCTTCAAATCCTTTGACAGGTTAAACAAATTAGATTAACACCGAGATCTTTCTTGGATAACATAAATTAAGTATCTGCTATCGAACCACTAGTGAATCCAAAATTGGGATGTTTTCGGCCCGAAACGTATTTTTTTTTTTTAAATAGTGAGTACGACTTTGGAAGAAAACGAATGAATCTAACTAATTATCTATATTAAATGGTTTTAATGGTTTAAATGATTTTTAGTTTCTGAAATATTTTAATCCGCATGCAAAAACACTTCAATTAGTCGAATGGAGCCGACTGTACTCGAATCAGCGTTACATATTCGAGCGTGATGGCTCATTCACATTCAGTACCCGCAAAAAAAAAAAAAGTACAAAACGATAGAAGTAAAAAGAAGTTTCACTTGAATAAAAAAAAAAACTTTTTTTGTTTGCATACTTTTGTCAAAAATCCGAATCAGGTCATACTACATCGAGTGCCACTCAGTAATATTAATAATATATTTTCAGTGATAATGTTATGTCAAATTTTATATAGAGATAAAATGAACAGATAACGATGAAGACTGCACTTGAATATATACTGCACTCTCAGCGACTTATTTTGCAAAATAAGAAAAAGTCCAAAACTGTATTTAGTTAGAATAAAGTTTTCAAATTCGTGAATATTCGCTTTTCGGTGGGTAAACTACACATTTAATTTGATATTTTCACATTCGTGATGACGAAAATGCTCAAGTGGAAAAGTGGGACATATTATTACGTATACAGTAATCACGTGCTGAGGAAAATAAGAAGGATGTGGAACCTTGAATTACTACTAATTATTTACTACTTTGAAAATTCCAATGTATACACTCAACATAAATAATTGACCATGTGATGAAACAAATACGTACATGACGAGCCACCATCTTGTCTAACCTTTGTAGTCTTAGAAGAAATCCGAAGAACACAATTTGTGTATACACGTAGGTCTACTCAGTTAAAAAAACTATACTAAAAAAATATACTAGTCTTATTTTCTTTTTTAATTTAAAGTCTAGATCGTAGAGTTTATTGTGAATGTGTAAAGTCAGCTGCAGATTAAGACGACAGATAAAAAAAGAACAGTTAATTGTTATTCTAAATTCCTAAAATAATCTATCATAACAGATTTGACAAACACTTATTTTTTAAATCGGATAAAAAAATAGAATAGGTATAAGGAGATATACTGTTTTCTCCATCGATTGTAAAGCATATTAATTATACTTTCAACTTGGATGAATGATTATACTGTATTTAAATGTAATAAATATTTTATCTACCAATCAACAAGATAAAATTCCTGATATGATTTAAATAGACTGTATTTCATCTTCAACTAGATTAAACCAGTTGAGCCACATCTTTGTTCCCGACCTACCTCTCAGAGCTAGAGAAAGTTTGATGCATTTGTTTGCTAACAAACCCACGCTCTACTAAGAAGAAATCAACAAACCGTTTGAAGAAATCATAACGAATCCTTTAAAAAAAAGTTTTTTTCTTTGACTCGTTTTTTTCCGATATATATTAAACCATTAGAAGAAATTTCCGAGCCATAGTGCGATTTTTTTACTGATTTGGTCAAAGCCCAACTATAACGTGGACAGCTGCACATAAGTAAAAAATACAGATAAGTGGCTTCTTATTTTGCTGACTTGAATTGATACTTGTTTTTGCCATGTTTACATCGTTGGTGCCTTTAAGTTACTGCATGTATAGTACTTTATATAACTGCAATCCTAAGTGAACTAACGTCACAATGTACCACAAGAAATAAATAAGTGGATTATTTTTTTTATTGTTTGATCAATGTACGATCAATGTTCAGTTGTGCCATCACCTGACACACACTTCCAATACTCTTACAGACCCTCACAGAAGGCAGTGGATCAGCTGATGAGAAGGTTGTCTCCTCAACTCCTCTCTCAGTTTTTACCAATTTTATAGCGGAATCTCTCTGATTATTCACGTGATACAGTTAAGTGTATATCAGAGCAGTTGATATTTACTGTTGGCATCTTTTTTTTTTTTATTTTAAGAAAAAAAAAAAAAAAAAAAAATTTTTTTTTTTTTTTTTTTTATTTATTTATTTATTTTTCTCTTATGATATGCGGTATGATCAGCAAGTGATGGCCAGTAAGGTGCCCAAGAGGTCTCGGTCAGACGGAGTTAGCTCACCAGCCAAACAAAGGACTCGTCGCTGCCTACGAGAAATACCTCCAGTGACCAAAATAAACACTTCAGAACCAGAACCTCAGCCCCAACCAGGTACGTCTGCACAAGAAACGATTGAAGAATCACCTTTCTTTACTCCAAACCCCTACCAAGTGCTTCAAAATGACAGAGAAGTAATGGAGTCTGCAGCAATACCCAGAGAACCAAAGCCTCCTCCGATATTTGTGAAAAATATAAAAAATTTCCAGATGTTCTGCACCCAACTAAATAAAATCTGCTCTGGCAGTTATTCATGCCTTAACAGGACCAATGACACCAAAATAACACCTGATTCTGCAGAAGCCTACCGAAAAATAGTGAAGTACTTATCAGAAACAAATGCGAATTTTCACACTTACCAGCTGAGGCAGGAAAGAGCTTTACGAGTAGTGATAAGAAATTTACATTCCTCAACCCCCACTGAAGTTATTAAAGAAGAACTAACGACGCTTGGTTTCAATGTACGCCAGGTAACAAACGTTTTGAAGGAGGACAGGGAGCAGCCAGGATTACGAAATAGGATCCCACTACCATTGTTTTTCGTGGACTTGGAGCCATCACCAGGTATCGAAAAAATATATGATATCACAAGAATATACTACACAATGGTGAAAGTTGAGAAGCCATATCCCAAGAGAGACATCGTGCAGTGCCATAATTGTCAGACCTATGGCCACACGAAGACATATTGCCACCATCTGCCGCGTTGCGTGAAGTGCGGTGAACAGCACAAATCTGTAGAGTGCACCAAACCTATACAAGATCCAGCAGTATGTGCCCTATGCTTGGAGGGACACCCGGCCAACTACAAAGGCTGCCAAATTTACAAGAATCTCAAAACCAGACACCAGAAAAACCGGATTCAAGATGAAGCACTAAGAACAAGAAGAGAGAGAGAGCCTTCCAGAATTGTAAACAATGATGTATCATTCTCCCAACTACTTAGAGGTAAGACTTTAACCGATAAATGTCAAGCCCTGCCACAACAACCTCAAACCCAACCTCAAAATCCTCTTCATCCTAATATACCTAACCACCAACAACAAATTCCTCATATTCCTCCTCCTTCAAATGCAACAGATCTCACAAGTTTGTTAGCATCTTTCCTCACCGATTTCAAATCCCTTGTTACTCCACTCATATCACTCCTCACGAATCTCGTATCTCACCTCATCCCTCCTCTGAAAAATCCTTAAATGACTCACATCCCTAAACCCATATCCATTCTCCTTTGGAATGCGAATGGTGTTAGAAATCATACAGACGAACTATCTACTTTACTACTTGACAAGAACATTGATGTGGCACTAATTACTGAAACTCGACTAACCACTAAACAGCACTTCAATATACCACAATACCTGACATATCGTACTGACCACCCTGACGGAAAAGCACATGCCGGTACTGCTGTAATTGTACACCAATCCCTCTCCCATCACGTACTCCCATTACCAATACATGATTTCCTACAGTCCACCGGTATCGTGATAAAAACCTTCTCCTTTCCGGTCACTCTTGCATCAGCGTATTGCCCTCCTAACCGATCCATATCCAATGCCCAATTCAGTTCTCTCCTCGACTCCTTAGGACATCACTTCATCTTGGGTGCAGACCTAAATGCCAAGCACCAACAATGGGGTTCCAGAACCACGAATTCTCGTGGCCGAACCCTGCTGTCTGCACTCAATTCCCAACGTTTTCACCTCCTTTCCCCCAACTCTCCTACCTACTGGCCCACAGATCCCAACCGTAATCCTGATCTTCTTGATTTCTTTATTCACAGCGGCTTAAGTCCCCTCAATTGTTCCATTACACGTCTAAATGAACTTTCCTCTGACCATAGTCCTCTAATCCTTAATGTTTCACTTCAACCTGTTCCCAAACCTTCTCCACCGTCATTCATTAGGGGCCCAGTAAACTGGGACCTTTTCCGCCAAATAATCTCCGATAATATTGATCTCAACATATCCCTCAAAACTCCCGATGACCTTGATAGTGCCGTAAATTCCTTTACTACCACAATCCAACAAGCCGCCTGGACTGCCTCCTTCCCTAAAGACTCCTCCAGAATTCCTAAAAAGACCATTCTACCCCAACACCTCCTTGACCTAATCCACACCAAACGCCGTGCCAGATTATTATGGCAACGTACCCGACATCCTACCGACCGCTGCTCCTATAATTACTACTGCAAACAATTAAAACTGGAATTAGCCACCTTCAGATCACAATCCTTCAACTCCTACCTATCCTCCCTCTCTTCTCGCGACAATTCCCTTTGGAAAACCACAACAAAAATCCTAAATCCTCACCGCATTTCCCATCCTCTCCGACGAGGTGATGGCTCCTGGGCAGCATCTGACGAAGATAAAGCTGAGGAGTTCGCCATTCACCTATCCAATACATTTATTTCACATCCGGAATCCCATCCTGCCCACACCGTAACAGTAGAAGAACTCCTTACATCACCAATCCCACTTTCCTTGCCCCCAAAAGCTATTCATCCTTCCGAAGTAAAATTTCAATTAAAAAAACTAACCCTCCGTAAATCTCCTGGACATGATCTCCTTACACCTCAAATCCTTCGACAACTTCCATCCAAAGCAGTCATATTCCTTACATATATCTACAATTGTATCCTACGCACCACCTACTTCCCTCTGCTATGGAAACACTCCACTATTATCCTTTTCCCAAAACCAGGCAAACCTCCCAATATCTCAACATCCTATAGACCAATTAGCCTACTCCCAATCCTTTCAAAAATTTTTGAAAAGATCCTGTTGAAACGAATCCTACCCATTATAGAATCCCAAAATATTCCTTCCCATCAGTTTGGTTTTCGCTCCCAACATTCTACTGTTCAACAAGGACTCCGAGTTGTTGATCATATTTCCTCAGCTCTAGAAAACAAGGAATACTGTTCGGGTGCCTTTCTGGACATTGCACAGGCATTTGACCGGGTATGGCACTCCGGACTGCTCTTCAAGCTTAAAATCCATTTACCTCAGTCCTTGTACCTAGTCCTCCGATCCTACCTCTCTGACCGCTCCTTCCGAGTCCGCTGTGGAACAGAATTTTCCAATATCTACTCCGTTAAAGCCGGTGTTCCCCAAGGCAGCGTCTTGGGTCCCGTGCTTTACATCCTCTTTACTGCTGACATCCCTGTTCATCCCGATACTTTTCTTGCAACATTCGCTGACGACACCGCAATCTTATCATCCAACTCTGATCCCAACATAGCATCCTTAAATCTCCAAAACCACCTCACCTTGATTGAGCACTGGTGTAATAACTGGCGCATTAAAGTTAATGAATCTAAATGCCAACATATTACCTTCACACTCCGACGCAGCTCCTGTCCACCAGTACACTTTAATTCCATCCTGCTTCCTTACTCAGACACAGTCCGGTATCTTGGTTTTCATTTAGACCGAAGACTAACGTGGAACCCACATACTAGACTCAAAAGACAAGAACTCAACCGACGATACGGCCAGCTATACAGACTACTAAACAGAAAATCCAAACTTTCTATTGAAAACAAATTACTTATCTACAAGACAATACTGAAACCTATATGGACATACGGACTTGAACTGTGGGGGACAGCAAAAGCTTCTAACATCAAACGTATTCAATCCTTTCAATCTAAAGTCCTTCGAACAATAGTTGATGCTCCGTTCTATGTAAATAACAAAATCCTACACCATGACCTTAATATCCCATTTGTCCTAGACCTTATTCCAGAAAAATTCTCCAAATTTCACCAGAACCTTACCTATCATCCAAATCCCCTTGCACAATCTCTATCCAGCACCACCCATCCTTACAATCCTCCTCGAAGGTTGAAGCGGCAGTGGCCCAGAGACCTTCTGTAAATAAGCATCTATTGGAGTTTTGGCAATGGCCAGATCCTCCACTCAAGCCCGAGTGTGTATGATTAGGTTAGTTCTTTTGTTTATATACATTTATTTTATTTTATTGTATTTATTTTTATTTTATTTTATTGTATTTATTATTATTAAGTTTCTGTATTATTATTATTTTTTTTTATTTATTGTAAATAGAGTGTGAGTGTGTTCTCTGAACACTATTACAAATGTCCTTGATGTGACAGAATGTAATATTTCTAAATAAACAAATAAAAAAAAAAAAAAAAATTGTTTGATAAATTTGATATCATTATTTTTTGTCCAGTTTTTAGTAATATTTGTTTTAATTCTTTTTATGATTTTTAAAATCGATGATTTTTTTTTTAACATAAACCCTTTAACAAAATATTTATTTGTTATCACAAACCTAAAAATTAATACTAACTGGCTTCACCTTCTGATGATATTGGTTGGTTGTTGTACAGTAAAGGACTAAAACCTGTTAGTCATCATCGCCGATAATTAAAATTATATATTATTATATCTTCTGGTTGTGAATAATAATAATAAAATTAAATTAAAAACACATAAAATGCACGTTAAGTTTAAAGTTGTTTACGGTTATTGAAGGTTAGTTATTTAAAGTTAGGTTCAAAGGTATGACGTTAAGTTAGAGAAAAAAAAAAAAGAAAGTAAATGAAAAAAAGGTAAAAGGAAAAAAAAGAGGTGGGGAGTGTTGCGTGAGAAGTTCAGATATTTTTAAAGATACCTTCTTCAGATAGAAAACATATCATTTTGCCCAAGATTTTTTCATCATTACCCAAGGCAGCCGATATATTTGCTGGTATTCCTATTTTTTTTTAATTATCTGTTGTAAAAGACACTACTCTCGAAGATATGGACCATTTTCATTATCTCTCCACACTTCCGAGAAATGGGCGGGTTTCAATTGTAATTAAGTGAAGATGTGTAAGCCTAGAATGACCTATTTTTAACATCATCTCTGCGTTTACTACGACTGGAACTGCTCCATGGATTCACTTCATTTTTATCACCATTCATTTATTTGGACGGCTGTTGTCCTATAGTGTCTGCCAACCTAGGTGTATGGGCCTCCTTCAGGGCTCTCGTCAAAATATCTTTTAACGACATTTTGACTTTTATTTGATATTAACATCCTTAATCTTTTCAAATATTACAAATAGGCAGACTCGATATATCGATATTGTGTAGTTTATGTGGCCCTAAATTCCTGCTAAATTTAGGTAGGTAGCTAAAATCCTATTGAAGTTTAACATTTTTTGTGATTTTAGAAAATAAAAAAAAATCATGTGGGAGACCTAACATTAAGCCTGGAAACATAGCCGAAATTGTTCAAATGATTTTCTTTTAATTGTGTGCCACACTTTTAGGACCATAGAAAGATATTGCACTGATTGGGTGGCGACCAGATCATTGACCATCATTGATGCAAACATTTTCTGAATTAAATTTGACAAATCAATTTTGACAGGTGCGTTCGGTTAAGGCATCATCCCCATAAACACTGGAAATTTTTCTAGGAGTTTCTGCATCACTCTGACCTTTTTAAAAATAGCGCAACAAAATATGCCGATAATGAACGATATTTCTTACTTATTCACAGGGCAATAGTAAACACAATACTGAGCTAGTTTCAACAAGACTTAATAGATATAGTTGTTGACATATTACAAACAGGCTAAACAATTCACCTTAGGGATTAATTCATCAGATAAGAAGTGTATCATTGCGACATCAAAATAAATTGAAAAACCGAAAGGACTTATTTGCGAAACCAATATCTATAAAGTTATAGAAAAAAATCGTTATTTACTTGGGATCAGTGTTTTTAAAGATTTAATAAACATTAAATTTTCTCGTAAATCACTAGTGTTCGTTATAAAATTTTGCCCCAAAAAAACATATTTAATTATTTTATCAGTTCAATAATTCAATTAATTCAAAGTGTATTATGTATTAATAAAGTTAATACGGAAAAATATCAAGAAGTTGTCATGAACAGATGATAAAGACATATGCTCTCGACGGAAATTTCCGCCGGACGGTGTCGGTGCAGTGACCCAAAAACTAGACCAGTTCTACTGCAACTCTCCAAATGCGCGGTTCGGCCGCTAGACACATTAGTAAAGAAATTGACCTCAAATCGCTAAGTTTTAATTTATTTGTTATTCAAAAACTATCACTTTTAACCCAACTATCCCTTACTTCATTTCTAACGTAAAAGGCGTGGATCATAATATTTCAATAAGCATATAAAAAGATATATTTATTCATGAATTGTTATTGCAAAATATGTTTAGGTTAGTAAGCGAATTTTGTCGTCCTTAGAAAAAGCACACTTAACTGACGATTAATATAAATCATTTTGACTAAAAAAAAAAAAAAATATCAAATTGGGTTATATTTTTACTGAGCTATTAAAAATCAAATGTGTTGTGTATAGTTATGATTTTAATTATTTAAAATAAGTCCACTATGAAAGAAAAAGAGGTAACAAATTTTTTTTTTTTTTTATTTATTTATTTAGACATATAATATTCTGTCACAGGGACAATAATTATGTTGATAAATGAACACATTCACACCGTATATACAAAAAAGAAACAAAATTAACAAAAGTAAAATAATAACTAAATAATAATAAATAAAAATTATATACAATAAAAAAAATAAAATAACCTAAATATAAGTAAATTAAAAACATAAAGATACAGTCATACCTATATACAATATATACAATCAGGCGGGGAACCCAAATCCCTGCGCTACTCTCTCAACCGCCTCACCGGTGCTAAAGCCGGTGGAGTTTGAGCGAGAGCGCTTTAGCCACATACACTCATGTCTTGAGTGAAGAATCTGGCCATTGCCAGAACTCCAAAATAAATACTATAAAAGATCTCTGGGCCACTGCCGCTTCAACCTTCGAGGAGGGTTTTGGGATTGGGTGGGTATTGAGTGGAACTAGATAAGGATTGGGGTAGGGAATTTGGATGATTGATAAGGTTCTGATGGAATTTTGAAATATTTTCAGGGATAAGGTCAAGGACAAATGGGATATTAACGTCATGATGTAGGGTTTTGTTGGTTACATAGAACGGAGCATCGACTATTGTTCGGAGGATTTTGGATTGAAAGGATTGGATGCGTTTGATGTTAGAGAATTTTAAACAAATTATTAAAACATAAAATTGATCTCGGTCGCATTTATCATTGTTGGATTACTTTTTTTTTTATTCTGACCCAACTACCGTGTTATTTTATTATTACTCGCGCATTTAATCATATCCCAACGGTTTATTCAGTATTTTCTTGATTTTTTTTGGTTTTTTTTGTTTCACGAAAACGGATGAAACATCAAATTATCAACAGAAAACACTTCTAAATTTCGTGTCATCCCAAAATATTCTTGGGTATCATCCAGCCTTTATGGAATTTCTTTGATATCATTATGCTGGTTTGATAAAAAAGTATAGAGTAAACTTATCGTAGCGTCAAACTACGATAAGTAGTGTAGCGTCTTTTGATAACTAAATTAGTCGGGAGTTTTATAATTTGTTGTTTAATAATATGAAAAAGGCATAAATTTTCATTTTATATCTCAAAAAATACAAAACACTTAATAAAATAGTTAAATTTCTGAGAGATGGTATGTGGGCGGTTAAAATAAAACAAAAATTAATATACAACTATTTAACACGTTACTATCCAACTTACATGCCTTTTCCAGGACTACTAATACATTTAAAAAAACAAAATTAAGACAACCGTAATAGAATGGCTTATAATAAAAAAAAAATTGAACTGTCATGAAATTATGTCAAAATTACGAATGATGAAAATTATTGTTGAAAAATTAAGTGCTAATATCATTCTAAGTGATTACAGCCAACTAAATAATTTTCAAGAAAAGAAATATTGAGACAGTATAATCTCGACGGAACAAATAATAATAAATCCCGATCGCTGGATACAACATAGTAATGATAAATATATCTATAAAGATTATTGATGGATTCGAATAATGAAAATTAACTTGACAAAAGTATTTTCCCATTCTAGATGAAACTCTTTATTAAATTTATCATACTCAAATTCAAATATTTCAGTCTCCTCCTAATCCCGACGATTAATTAAGGGAGATCAAAATTCTGTGTGCATACCTGACACAGTACATACTCTTCGAACTAGTCAGTGGATTTCCTTTAAATATTATTAGACACTTGAGTGTAGGATTGCACTCAAACATGTTTACTTTGAACTTTTCAGTTCCTTCCAGTCATCAATCACTTTAAGGAAAGTACAACTATAAAATTCCGATAAGTAATGATTTCCGAATATATATTCTGAAACATTATTATGCAATTTTTACTCCAAAGATCATGTGACCTTAATATAAATGAAATTCGGAGAATGGCCAGGTATGCCCGCAAGTAGACGGAAGGGTTTGTTTATCTCAGTTAAGCGAGCGTTGCAAACGGAAGTCGAAGTAAGCGATGTAATTAAAGCCAATAAAGGACCCGATTGTTACTGAAAGGACTATTTGGAAATTTGCGGAAGTCGTAAATCACTATCTAAATAAAGTTAGAATTCCATTTACAATGCGGCCATGAGGTCTAGGTTCACACGTCAAAGTAAAGCAGCACTTGTAAAGTTGTATCTCAACTTGAATTACATTTTACTTATTTACTGTAAATACTATAACAAATTTTAAAATCTAGATAATCGAGTGACATGGAGAACAAGATATTTTATTTGACATACTTATCTTGATGGAATATCCATTAAATATATCACAATATAAAATACATAAAAGAAGAATATTTATATATACATAACCCTGTATCACTACAATCTTTTGTTCAGCACTTTTTGAGAAAGTTATGCAGGGAGGAGATTGGGGCTCAGTAGTAAGATTTTTCTCCATAATTTATTAGTTAATTAAGGATATCCACTTTATAGATGCTAAGTTTGTCCCAGAATGGTCTCCCAACCATAGGATCGATCCACGGCTGGTTAAGTTTAATAAATAATTATCTGCCTCAGCCGTACTCGAACTTGCTTTCCAGAGAATTTTAGCACGGTTCCTTACTCATTCGTACTTAAAGAATGTAAAAATATTTAAATTTGAAACATGAATAATTCAGAACTTTATTTGTTAGTTGTTGTTCAAAGGCGTATAAGCCTTAGGTCATCAACACCTATTCAGAAATTTGAATTAGACAGTCTGTCAACTGTAAGGATCACTCAATATAATTACAATCCTGCTTTAATTAAATCTATTTTGGACGCAAATTTTTAATCTGAGAGATTAAAAATTAAATTTCTGTGTAAAATTAAAAGAAAAATTGACAAACTGAACTCTTAACTTAAAAATAGCCATATATGAATTTTAAAATAAAATTATTATACAGTCACATAAATAGCCAGCCAAATTAACAAATATCAATATTATAAAAAAGTAACATAACTTCACAAATTAAATTGATAAGCAACTATATACCATGTTCATTTACGGCATACATGTCCTTAAGCACTCAAAAAAACTAGGAACTTAATCTCAGAGATTGGTGCATAGTGAAATTAACTAAACGAATGAAGTGAAGTTGCCCACAAGTGTCACTAACCTCAAATACCCAGTCACCAATCACAGCTCCGTCTTAGATATCTTCGCTCTAAGCTCAAGTTGCAAAGGCTGCGGTGAAAGGGAACCAGGGCCTAAGTCAAAGAGTCTAGCATAGGCCGGCACTTTCTATAACCGGTTGTGCCTATATCGGCTATCTATCTCAGCTTCTCTCTATTCACTGTCTGGGTCGATGTGTCGTAGGGATAGCAGAGAAAAATATTAAATAAAAAACAACTACAAAAGTCTTTACAGACTTTAGAGACGCTCATCATTCAATAAACAACCAAAGAGGGTGTAGCGAATCTACATCAAAGATCGTGATACAGCTCAAGAAATTTTCATTCCAACTTTCTCCGAGTTACTAATTGCCTTATTAAGGTATAATAAACTATACCTAAGAACTTAAATGAACTTCGACCAGCTTCAAGCATTGAAAATCTTATTCCATCACAACATTATCGATTTATCTTTGTTATTTTATTTTTATTTATTGTATATAATTTTTTATTTCTATTTAATCATTATTTCATGTTTTCTGTATATTTTGGAATTCCCTCCCGATCAAAATTCAACATGCCCCTTCCCTATACACATTCAAAAACCTCCTATTCCAATTCCTGTTCCAAAAACAGTCAGATACCAGCTAACTTTTAATATTATATATGTATTTTGTAGCAACCATATAATCATAATACTTGGTAAGAGATAATACATGCATTTCCAACTATCGACGTAGGAATTGCAATACATACTTTTTTTTTTTTTATTCAATTATAATTAACTGTTTATTTTTATATATAAATTCAAGTAAAGTTTTTTTTTTTATGAAATGAGCTCACTGTATCTCTTTTTCGTTCTTCATTTCTCAAAGTATATGTTTATGTTGTTCAACCCTTATATATAATTTTGTTCATAGTTCAAGTGATACGTTCATAATCGTTTTAATTGTTTTGTTCATAATTTTAAATGCTCTGTACATAGTTTTATCTGTATTGTATATAGCTTGTGCACCTAAGGTTTTCTTTACTTTTTATTTTATTTTATCAATTTTATTTATTGTTTCAAACGTTTTTAGGCCAGTAATATTCTATTATTTTGTACATTATTGTTATTCTGAAGGGACTTAGTCCCAGAATAAAGTTCTTTTTTTCTGTCTATCTATCTATCTATCTATCTATCAATATGATGTGAATGTGTTCTTACCTCACTGAAATTATTGTCCGTATGACAGAATGTTATGTTACTGAATAAATAAATGAAAACAAAAAAAAAATATCTAATTTATTTATGGACTCTGCCTGAAATTAAGGTTCAGAAGTTTCAGATGTTAAGTAGGGACTGGATTTATTATTTTTTTTCTAAGCCTTGTATACACTTCTTCAAAGTTTTACGTTTTACAATTAGTTATACAATTTAAAAGTATTTTTTATTTTACATATTTGGAAATGTCACATTTCTACTGTTTTTTAGTGCATCCACATATTTTCGTCCATATTTAGTTAATATTGAAAATACACATACACAAAAAAAATGTAAGAACTTTAATGAATCATGGTAGGGAATTGTCCTAGAAGAACTTAGTATGTAGAGATATGTTCCCAAGAACTGTACATGACAGAAGTCAAATCAACCTCAAAAACAGTATTGTCGAAATATATTCGCCAATTTGACAATGAAACACCGGATATATTTCCAAATTGCGTAAATCAGAGATTTTATAAACTAATAAAAACAACGAAAGTTGTGTTATAACATTTTATTCAAAGAGTTACTAAAATTTAAAACCAATATCAGATGCCTTTAAACAAACAAATTGGATTTTTATTGATACGATATTGTGTGAGTAGAAAAAAAAAAGTGTCAACATTCGCAAGTATAAAATTGAAATCCAAACGGGATTAGAAAACTCAAATATTTCTAAATAAGTACAGCGTATATTTAAAAATTAATCAATCAGGAAATTTTGTTTTAACTTTTAAAATTCTTGGGAAACTTGTTCCAATTACAAACATCATTGGGATAATTTATTTCAAACATAGGGATTGTTGAGAAATTTTAGGTTGCTAAAATTCTAGCCAAGTCTCTGTAATCATATAATTACTTCTTCTATTATTCTATGAACTTATCAAAACGAAAATACATATTATTTTCTTCAATTTACTTATAGACTAGTAAAATATTACGTGATTTTCGATGTTGTTTTATATGCACTTTTTATTCATTTTATTTTATTTTTTCTAATAAATATTTCAATATTTTTTTTATCAAAAAATTCGGACTGTAGTTTTTAATAACAATGCATTAGGCATAATTATGGCAGAGGGCTATAGATAACTAATCGATAAAGTCTCACTGTTATTGCCTCTTCATATATATTTTAATGGAATGTTAAAAAAAAATTCAGCTAAAACAAAATTTAATGCAAATTTCATAATGTTATTATTTGAAGTAGCTAGCTAAATTGTTAACACTCAACACTGATGCACTACTCAATAATTTGAACCGCCTAAAAGTCACAAAAACGTCTTGAAAATAAAATTTAAAAATTCATATTTAGAATTCTAACGTTAAACATGCGCTCCAGTTTTCCTTGACAATACACAGATACCACAGACAGACCGTTCACTACCTTGGTCTGACATTTGACCGAAAAATGACGTTGGGCCCACGAATGACAAAAAAAAAAAAAGAAAACGCTGAATCAAAGACTCAAAATTCTGCTGAACTCACTTCTTTCAAAACAATCAAAACTAAAACTTAGGCAGAAATTGAACACACGCAATTACTTACTAAAACCCATTTAGACTTACGCATCACAGATATCTGGAGCTGCTAAAAAGACTCACATAAACAAAATTCTATCTTTCAAGTAAAAACATTCAGGACAATCACAAAAACCCCTGGTATGTTAGCAACATAACCTTACATACTGATCACCGTATGCCGACTGTTAAAGAACTCATTACAAACTATTCCACGACAATTTACAAGGACATCAAAACACAATCATCAATGATATGGCCACTATAAATGCCAGGTAACGTCCGTAAGAGGCTGAAGAGGAGCTGGATGAGGGACCTCCTCGCCTAATGTAGATATCATGCCAGGTGGTTATGCAGCTAAGGATGCAGCTAGTTCTTGCACTCTCTCATGCCTTGCATGCCATTATGTTTTTTTTCCCACTATCATCACATTCACTGGTTGTCATTACCATTATGACAGGAGTGAATAGAAAAACAAAAGTTAAAAAAAAAATTCTAATATTAATGTTTAAAATGAAATTGTAATTATGGATAATTTGGCGATTTTTCTATTTATAAATTGTGATGAAATACCACCAATTAAAGATAATTGTATGCATTAAGAACGAGAAAATAACGCCGTGATTTGTAGGTAAACAATTTAAGGATGGAATTTTTAGTGCACGTGCGCTAGTTTGAGGAGCAGGATTATCGTATATATAAAACCTACAGATATGTTAAGTGTCAAATGTTAAACCTGTCGAGGAGAAGTATTTTAAACTTAATCTTACCAATCAATTTCAGCCGTTTCTGGATTACGACAGTTTTTGTTATTAATTGTTTGTATTACGATTAAAGCTCAATACTTTTAAGTTTTATTTTATTTATTTATTAAATTTTTAACGAAACTATAAACTTAGGAATAAATGTAAAACCATTTATTTTTTTAAAACTCAATGTGGTAAGTATAGGTAGCAAGTCTTCGAAAGTTTTTATATGAGGAACGCTTTCCTTTCATTTACGAGTTGGTGGCTTAAGCTCAATTTACTAGTTCTTTTTGTAAATCGTTTATCTAGTAATAAAATATATAAAATTAATGAAATCTAATAAAGTAGTAATAAAATATAGTAAAAGTAAAAGAAAAATTTGTGTCTATATTTTTAACTAATGTAAAATAACAAATAGTACTAGTCCATGGTACAGACCTCTTTTTATCAAATTATAACTAACATCCGCCAATACTTCGTAAATAGTTCCATCTTATCGTAACCTATAAATATTTTACAATTCTCGGAAATGGGGCGTTTTTAAACCGGAGATTGCAAAACATTGTCTATTTAATTGGGTACTAAAAACTCAAGAATAATCATTTGCTTTCCAATTCAATCTTAAGATAATATGACCATAAAATCGAAAAAAATGGTATCCTACAAAAATATTTATCCATTTGTCCTGACCTCCATTCCGAAAAAGTTAAAATATATGCCAAACGTCCCAATTCTGAGAATTTTAATAAATAGAATAAATGAGATGAAGTTATTTACAAAGTTTCAAGCCTGTACAACGGCGTATACCATTATTACTACAATTATATGTAATATCGTCGCCGTTGAAATAAAGGTGAATATTACAACAACTATTTTTTTAGAAAGGCATATTTGACAAGACGTTTTAGAAAGTGATGTAGTTCTCGGCTTTGTTACCTGAGAGAGTGCACACCATTAAAATCAGAAATTCACAGTTTATACATCGGTGACCTATTCCTGCCATGAGTCTTAAAAAATCGTAAAACTTAATAAATTGATTTTGTCTATTTTTTTTTTACAGAAATCAACAAAAATTTCACACTCCCAGTCAGCAATCAAAACGAATAAATATACTTTTTATAAAGAAATATAGGTTTTAAATATTAGGAAAACGCATTTCTGCGTTCTTTCTAAAATAAAAAATAAATAATGATGAAGAAATATCTGACGGTATACAAAATTTATGAGAAGTTAGAAGTAATTTAAAAATAAATAAATATATTAAAAAAATTACTAGGGCACACGACAGATTTTTTTATGATTATTTTCTCACCGACTGCAACTCAAAAAAATAATATTAATATCTAAAATAATATCAGATTATACACCACACGTTTTTATCTTAGATAAAACAAGATCTGCTATATGATTAAATAATAAGTAACTTCATATTTTGAAACTCAATATTCCTAAGCGGAAAGATGTAAGAATCTCACATGACCTGAGAAAATAGTTCCGAATTGTACCATTTCATTTCGTTGCCCAAGGTTCAGATTCCAGGTAAAACAATAGGATTTTTGTTTCCGTTGCCCTCGGTAATTATAATACAATAGAGCCTTTTAAGTGTTTTATTACGTTAAAAAATGAAGGTAGAATGATAAAAATCTACAAGTTCTGTAAAAGTAACAGAAAAAAATGTGTGTGTGTGTGTGTGTGTGTGTATAAATATATATACATAGGGTGTTTCTTAATTGCACTATTTCAGGCAAGTGTTCACTAACACAAAATAAACAAACAAATTTATATTAACATATATCTCATTTATTAAACAGATATCAAATGTTAAAGATTTATTATTTATTTACTAAATTAAGACTGACTGCACAATGTTTAACATGTTTAATACTAAATGACAGGTTTTAATCACCTGATAAACAAATGAACGATAGTAGTAGCTCATCTGTTTGTCTAGTTCTGTGTGTTTTAGTGTGAGTGAATAAGGTGACAAAGTTCAATTTATGATTATCATGGTTGACACCATTTATTCACTTTTGCAGAACAAACACAGATGCTTTTAACTTATGTCGAGGTACATAGAAACGGTATCTCCACTAAAATTTATGGTGTCTTCCATGATAATCATAAATTGACCTGAGTCACAGCTAACTAAAACTAAAACTCAAAGAACTAGACAAACAGATGAGCAGCTACTATCATTATTTAGTTATGTCATTAGTTATCGTTCATTTGTTCATCAGGTGCTTAAATCCTGTTATTTAGTATGAAACAAGTTAAACTTTCAACAGTCAGTATTGATGTAGTAAATAAATAATAAATCTTTAACCTATGATCTCTATTTAATAAATTAGTTTGTGATATATGTTAATATGAACTTTTTTGTTTATTTTGTGTTGGTGAACACATATCTAAAATAGTGCCGTGCAATTACGAAACACCTTATATATGTTCTCAACAAGTGGTTTCAAACTTTTTAATTTAATCATAATTTGTAGCGTAATATTTTGTATGGATTGTAAACAATTAGAAAACATTTATTAAAGATGTTCAACAATTCATTTTTGAGGCATTGAAAGAAATTCAATTGAATTAAAAGTGTGAGTAAAATGTACATACAAATTTTCTATACTGTTTCAGTTTTTATCGTCTATATTATTTTTAAAATTACAACGTCTTGAACGCAACGCTATTCACAGATAAGTTTTATTTAATTGTAGGTTTACCATATATTGTTGTACAACATCACTATGAGCAATATATAAGTTGATGTTGCACTGAAATTCAAATAAGCCAGAGGATGGAGTTCTTTCAAGATACACAAAACAAATCTTTTAGTAACTCTTTTATGTTTTATACTGCTGTTGTCTGAACATTTGAGGTATTGCTGTAATTCAGACCTTCTGAGGAGAAAATTGAGTAATGTAATTAGAAGGGGAAAAAAAAAAACAGGAATGGTGTTGTTTTGATTAATAAAATTATATTCATTCATCTATACAGACCGATAAATCGATACTTATCATTTCATTTCGATATTTGCCATTTCGTCTCACTGACTACTCGGTGGCAGGGTGTAATGACCGTGTTGCCGTGAACTTCCCATTCAGTGTGCCTCTAGAAGTATCCCCTTATCAACGGCCTCAGTCCGTGCTTTATCAGCGAGGGTTTCCAATCTGCCTCATCATTATCTTTTACAAGTCCGAAACTCGTGGTTTTAGACATTCCAAACCTGTAGTTGATTTATAAATAAAAGCAGGATGGAAAGACCTTGATACAGGAACTGTGCCCGTTCGTAACCTTAAATAATTTATTTAGCTAAATGATTACTATTCGGCCTTGTCTTAGAAAACCTCTTTCTAAAATAGTTGAGATATTCAAATAATTTTATGTTGAAGCCGATATTATTTATATTTGGCCTTGATGAATTCTTGCCTATTTCCCAAATGGTTTGGCATAATGCATTAAAAGACAATTAATGACACTTTAAAGTTTAAATATCAAACTATAAAATTATACAAGGAAATAATTATTTCCTAGATTGATGCGACTAAACCGAATTTAAATATTTTGTACGATTATACGAAATAATAATGTTTTAAAACTTTAATACAACATTAATTAAAGGTTGACGTGTTGTAAATTTAATAAATGATACAATAAAGTAGTTAATAAGTATACATTCGATCTAATACCAAAAAAATATTTTAATTCGCTCGAGCCAATATATAAATAAATGTTTATATATTAAAAATACAAGAAATGTTAGTCATTGAAGAATAGAACACCATCAACTAAGGCCATTTTCAAAACACAGACTTCACTATTTTTTTCTGTTTTTGTTTATTTGATCTTTGTTCACAATAAACTGATGGAAAATTTGAATACATATAGTTAATGAAAATTGTCATTTTAATTAGTTTAATTAGTTGGCTTTTAAGATGTATTAAAAAAAAATACATGAACCATATTTAAAGTTGTTAATACATAATTGGGAGCGGGGTAGCTCAGTTGTAGGGCACTAAGCTTCCAATGCTGAAGGCCCCAGATTCGAATCTCGGCTTATGGCAGACAAATTATTTATTTTGTTTCATTGGTCGTGGAACGACCCTGGAGCAGGGAGATCCTCGTGGGGCACACCCAGCCTCCATAAATTGGATACCTTGAATTGAATAATTGATTCAGGGGCGAAACCTGATGGTTGAGCGTGATTCTGGCCCGATCCTCTCCTTGCACAACCGTTGGCTTTAAAACGGTACTTTCCCTGAAGAGTACTGAACCCAAGACCCTTCATGGGTTGTAGTGGTACAGGTTTTTTTTTTTTTTTTTTTTTAATTTATAATTAAGTAACTAAAACTATATTTTTTAAAAACATAAACATAATAAAAATATAAATTTTCAAATGTGAAAATTGAGTCTTGTTCAATTATTTATTGGAACAGCTTCTGTGATTAGTATTATATTTCCTTCGCTAATAATATCGTTGGTTAAATTATTAACAACTTTTTAAAACTGAAACTTGTATTTATTTATTATGATGTATAATATTAAAAACAAAAAATAATATCCGAAAGCATTAGTATTTTATTACAGCATACAAAATTAAAGATATTATATTTTTAATCTTTCTCTTCAGAAGACATAATGTAAAGACAATAAAATTACTTATTTATTTGATTTTATGATATAGTGAAGATATTTTTTCACTTAAATAAGGACAGAGTTTATAAGAAAAATAATAATTAGGCAATCTTAGACAGCTTTATGTTCTTATATGATTAGGATTTTTCACCAATGACAGTCTCTCTATAATTTATATTTATTTATTTCATATCTTATACCCAGAGAAGCATTAAAGCTTTAAAGTGACCTGCTCCACATTTATCTCTACAATTACAACACATTATAATCAAGGAAATTAACACTTAACAATATATAATCCTGTACCTTTTCTATTTAAAAACACAGAAGATTGGAACAGCGTTTGTACTACAGTTTCTGTTTGTAGTTAGAGTGAGATTGGATTTATCAAAAACTCACCAAGTCCGTTTGAAAATTGTTTTATAATTTTAACTCAATTTATTCTGTATGGATCATTATACGGTAACTTATCGTTAGTAAAAAGAGCCAATTCCAGATAGCAGTTATTTCCGTTGTAATCAACAAATAAATTTATCTGTGTTTAATAAATTATTATAGAAGTGAAAATTAGGATATTGTTGGATGATTTCAAAATCAAGTCTTCCAACATCATCTCCTGCGTCATTGATCTTAAATTGGTTTTCGGAACCTCTGATAATACAAAACACCAACCGGTTCAAACCAGTTTTCCTCATAAAGGTCATAAAAGTCGAGATCATATTTCCTTGCCTTAACGGGTCGAATTGAGTTCAAGTCAAATTTTAATGGGTACTTATAACACCTGTTTTTCCCAGCACGTTTATATCCAAGGCCTTAACTCTTTTAGAAAGTTTTTATTTTGTCTTCCCATTATTTTTTTTTTTGATACACTGATCAATGCCTAATGCTTTCAAACATCAACGAACAGTATGAAAAACTGGTTATTCAGAAGTGCAAACCCTAGGATTTCATTATCGTGAAAAAGAAATAATATTGGTAATTTTATAAAGCTGAAAAACTGACTAAATTGTATTATGAAGCATAAACAAAAGTACTAAGACGGTGGACCAAATAATAATAAATAAACACAACTGTAACTTGTTTAAAGAAAATATAATATGTATATAGGTTAAAGTTCACGGCAATCAAGAAAGAAAAACAAATATGGTATTTTACTCAATATTAATATTTGCTTATCATAATTTCTAATTAATTTTATTATCACAGCATCTAATCATAATATTGTATTTCTGTATCTAATTTTGATCTCGGTGTAAAGGATAATATCAGTGTCACTCCTTATCTAAATGTTTTTTGTTGTATTTTTTTATCTTACTTATATGAAATCTATTTATAAAAAATATTTAAAACTGAATGATAAGTAGAAAATAATAATAAATGAAATAAACTTATTCTAGAATATTTCTTTTCACTCAACTTCTGTATATCTTTATTTTTTGTATCAAGATCCTCCTCTTAAAAAAATACCATTTGATAAAATTGTTTCCCTGAATGAATTGAAAAGCGATGTAATGGCAGATGACATAAACAATTAGATGTTATTTTTAAAATAAATTGAAGGTATCTAAATAGCTTCTGTAGAAAGCTGTAGGATCTCCTGATTATCAGATAGGTGAATTTATAAAATGATTGAAAACAGTTTAATTAACTTTTAAATTTAACACTTTTTTCACGATTACACTTATATAAAGGATTTAAGCTATTTTTATGCCTTTGGGACTATAAATATAAGAAGTTTTTATTTAAATTATGCTACAAACCAATATTCGCAAATAAATAAATTACGAGGATGTCATCTAATATTCTAATGATATATATATGATCATATGATATAAGGGCACAACATCTTTACATGATTTAATGATTTTTTGAACAAAATTGAAGGATATGATACGAAATGGTTTCAAATACGTGCTTATCGCGTCTAGACGAGATTACTTGCCCACATCTTTACCTAAACACAACCTGAGCATATTAATATTGACAAATATTGTATTAACAGATATTAAAAAAAACATGTCAACAGTACTTCATTTTTCAATGAATTACAAAAATAAATAAACAAATGATGATCAAGATTGAATCGAAAATATTTTTACAATTCTATGCTACCAAAAAATGACTATAATTTTCAAAGAAATGCGATTAAATTTGTAATTAATTATTTATTTAATATTAAATGAAATAAGTAATTTATTACCAAATTGATCAACAACATTTTGTAGTAATTCTGTTACTTGCTGGCATGGTCACACGTAATGTGGGGGAAAAAGCCTGGCTCGGAGATTCCTGGGCGAATGTATATATTGTATACAGGTATGATTGTGTTTAGAAGTTTCTATTTTATGTTATTGATTACTTTTTTTTCTTTTATTTACTTTCTTCATCAGTATTATTTATTTACTTTTTATATTTATATTTATTTTTCTATTATTTGTATATATTGTTTGAATGAGAACTCTTAGCTCTAATACTTATAGTCCTCCAGTGGCTGATTGTATTATTATTCAATAAATAGATTTAAAAAAAAAATGATTGTACCAAGCATCTAAACAGTAATAAGTGCTGTTATTTAGTTGATCGGGGGCTTATGACCTGGATGTTTTGCGCCTAGACATCGAAACAAACAAACAAAGAAATAACCAAGGTGGAAATCACCATATTAATAATATGAAATATAAATTTTGAATAATAGTCCATTACAGGGAGGATGAATTCTGAACAATTCCCTCCCTTACAGTATGCAGGTCCGATATTTTAATCCATAACACTTCAATTAGTCGACCCCAGCCGACTTTATCCAAGAGTTGCACATAGGAAATCTAACGGCTCAATCTGATTCGCTCTCTACAAAAGAAGTGCAAAACGTGCCTAAAGAAGTTTTCACTTCAATAAAAAAATGTAAATAAGATAAAAGAAGAAAGAAATGTACCATCACAGCTAATGAAGAGTCTTTTCATTAGTTTTTAAGGTTTTTGGTTCAGTTTTTTGTAAGAAAGTTGTGTTTATTAGTCAAAGACTATGTAAGTTAATTTTACCGAAATCACTGTAATAATCAATTATTTAATTAAGATTGCCCTTTTTCTAGAGACTGGTGTGCCCTAGGGAGGTCTCCCAAGACCAAGGTCGATCGATCAATGGCTGATTCTACAGAATAAGCAATTATACGGGATTCAGAGTACAGAGGCAAAGTTTGCTACTCACTGAGCTACTTCAATCTTCTCATTTTATTTAAACTTATTATAAATATCTTTAAATATATATCTCGCTACTGTATAGGGTTTTATTTATTTATCCATCACATTTTAGAACACGTTAATAAAATTATGAAGAGAAGAATAGTTAGGGTGGTCAGTCAAAAAAGAAGGGAAAAATAAATGACAATATTTATTTTTACATATGCCGACGTTTCGACCTTAGAATGGCTCTGAAACGAGTAGGGAGTAAACATAGCACAAAAAGAAATAATATTAGGTATTCACTAAATACCTTCAGACTTCATGTTTATAAATTATACAATCCTTAAATAACTGATCTATTTCATGTCAAGAATCCAGTACGATGTATTGTTAGAATAAAAGACCCGTAAGGACTACAACTCATGAAGGGCCTTGAGTTCAATACTTTGTAAGGAAGTAATGCTTTAAGACCGACTGTTGTGCATGGAGGTCATGGCCCGAGATCACCCTCAACCGACAGGTTTTCCCTCTTAATTAATTATTTAATCAATAATATCCACTTCACAAAGGCTGGGTGTCCCAAGGAGGGTCTCCCGACCACAGGGTCGATCCACTGTAGATGAAACAGAATAAATAATTACTTGCTATCAACCGGATTCAAATCGACTGAGCTACCTTAATCTCTTGTTATTGTAAGGATAAGATAGAACGTTAAAAAAAAAAAAAGATACAATTGATTAATTTTAAAAGTGTGTCTTAGAAGCTCATCGTGAAAAAAAATAGACATCAATTTCAATTAAATAGATACTGGTCAGTATTTTATTTTTTTTGTAGCAGTAATTAGTTTTATACTTAACTTAAAAAAAAAAATGTAATACATGGGAGATATTGAAACTATATTTATTGTTTTTCAAATATTTTTTAATTAGAAGTTAAATTTCAAGTGGCTTACGCATTCCTTCAGAACTAATTGTCTTAGAGGCGAGGACAATTATCACAATTTCAAATAGCTCAAGGCAAGAGCACAAGTACGGAAGATTCCTAAACTTTTGGTATTTTATTTATTATTACTTTTTTTATAGCCGGACAAAGATCAATTACTTTTTTAAATATAAATTAAAAATTTATTCAACAGTATTAGTCCGTGGTACAATCCTTATTTATATATCTTATTTACGAAAATTCTCAGAATTGGGGCGTTTTCAATCTGGAGGGGGATGGGCAAACTTTGTCTATTTCATTAGATACTGAAAACGTGTAAATAGTAATTTGCTTTTCACCTGAATCATAAGATAATGTGAGGACAAAATCAAGAAAAATGGTGGCCTTCAAAAATGTTGAGCAGTTTGGTGTGACATACACCCCCAAATTTTCAAAATAATTACGCTATATAGGGTAAACGGCCCAATATTTTTGTAGACTATCTATTTTATCGATTTTAAGCTCAAATTATCTTATTGTCCAAGTTGAAAACAAATGGTTATTTGCGAGTTTTTAGTACCTAATTAATTAAATAGACAGTGTTTGCCCTCGTCCAGATCGAAAATGTTCCAATTCCAAGAGTTTTCGTAAATAAAATAGTTTTAGGTTACGATGAGATGAAACTATTTACGAAGTTTCAGACGGATGTTAATAATGCGATAAAAAGGACTATATCGTTAGCTCAAAATGTTTGGAAAATCACAAATATCATTAATTGAATGGGACAGATGTTTTGAATAATTCCAGCAGATACTTTGAGTGAAAGTTAATGGTACGAATTTGACGATAGATTTACTGAAAATCAATTAAGCCAAACAGATAAAAAATAAATAAATATATCAAATAATATATATTACTTTTGGTACAGTATAACTAAAGATATTTTAGAGGTCTTTTAAGGGCTCTTATTCAATATTTGGAATGGCCGACCACATATATAATCCCTTATATTTAAGGAATTCGGAACTGTCAATTTTGATAAATCGACTAAAGGTTTTCATTTAACAGCCACCGAAAATACGGTATATGGTCATTTTTTTTAAAAATTACTTGTTATGATTGCATAAATTGATAACCTTTCTTTATTATTTACGCGGTTCGATTAACAATTTTTTTTCAGTATTTAACATCCAATCATTTAACTAGATTTTTAGAAACACATTTCCTTTTTTTTTTTTTTTGTAACCTCTAGTCAGAAAAGCTATTTGCATCATAAAAATAAAATAAAACCTTCTTAGACATAATGATATACTTTTTAAGACTATCTACAACATTTTTACAAATAAAAGAATTGACAAATAAAAGAAGGCTTTATTTTTACTTCAAAAATTTATTTAAATGAGTTAATCTCTTCTTGTTATTTAAAAAGAAATAAATCATCACCTTGAAAAAAAAATAATACAAATCTGTTATAGCTATGAAAAAATTAGCATGCCTACATAAATTCCCAGCTCAAAAGCAAAACTTTTTTCGGTTAAGAACGTGGTTATCGAATTCTTTTAAAAAAGTTCCTGTGTAAAATATACTTAATTTGGAGAACATTAGGAGGTCAGGGATGTAAACTAAGGAACGTAAAACACTGATAAGAGAAAGGCATCAGTACCGCAAAAAAAAATTGAAAATTTGACACGTTTGAAATTGGATACTACGAACTTTAATTTCAATACTTTAACTTCCAAAGGTATATATCTAGAAGGGGTTGTGTGACTAAATATGTAAATTGTATGAAAAGAAGAATAGAAATAACGAAATTGTTGCAATTCTATTTAGTATTGTAAATTGTAGATACCGGGGAAAACTGAAAAACAATTTTTGATTATAATATTCAGATTTACAATTATAGCCGATCTCTATCCGAGGCAGCGAAGCAAAACACTTTTTCCATGTAATACTTTTTAAATGGATTTGGTTGTCTTTTGATTATTAATACTAAATATAAGTCAGGTAAATCCATCGAAAATGTAATTCAACCTTAAAATCCGTGCTTAGTTAATCAAAGAGGCTGTTTTTTTTTTTTAATTAATTGTTAATTCTGTTTCTTTCTTTTTTTAAATTAATTATATTTTGTTCATTTACTTTCACTGTAGATATATAAATTTTCAAATACAATTCAGTAGTGGTTAATAACGATTGCTAAAAGGAGACGAAGATAATATCATTTAAATATAAATTTAATAATACAATTAAACATATTGATTAATTAAAATATAAAATCTATATATTATACTTCATTTATAGATTTACAGTTGTTGAGTGGTTATTAATTATGTAAAATGTTCTGATTTTTTTTTTAAATAATTCATCGTTTTGTTTTATCATGACAGTTTTGACATCTAATCAGTGAATGCGTGTTTGCATGTTTTAAGTTGATTTAGTTTATTTTTGTTTACGTCAAATTGGAGTGTTTATTGCTCTTAGCAAGATCCGGATTTTTATACTAGACACACAATGGCGTAAAAAAAAAAATTAAAAAAAATAGATTGTAAAAATGTTTGCAAAAAATTAAGAAAAGTCTTTATTTATAATTCTTTTTTATTGTTTCTTGGTTTACATTATGATTAGATTTTTTATTCAGGAAAATCGTCTTAAATGGTAAAAATTGAGAGGCAAAATCTATTGAGTATATGATCGTACAAATTTAAAACACGGTCCTGCTCTCAAAGCTAATTAATATACATGATTTATTTACTTTTTTTGTTATGTAATAGAGGGGACGGCGATATACTTTCTGTTAGTAAACTAAAATTTATCTCTATTATAAATTTAAAATTATTGTACTAGCGCTTCTTACTCACAGTGGGGATACGAGAAAATTACTGAGGTGGTGTGTGATGTCGGGAGCAGAGTTGTGACGACGGATATTTACCACTTCCATTTTCCTCGAGGTAACTTATATACCTATCAAACCATACAGCAACGAAACGTTAGACAAATACGACTGAAGTATATTGCCCTGTTTACACTAGTTAATCCACAAGGTCTGTATCTCTATTATTGTCCTGTAATGTTTGGCAGGTTCTACAAGATAAGGAAACATGCATTAAGCGATATTTACAAGAGTAATGGTTTAGTAACAATTCCGATAATTTAACTTTACTTCCAGAAACCGAGAAATGTGAAAACGAACCGATTCGTTTATATTTAACTATGAAAACATTAAACGATATAGGACACTCTTCATTTTATTTCAAGTATTCCTTTATCAGATATAGTAATATTCAATATTTAAGAAAGAAATCTCTTCGAGTCGAAGAAGGTGAAGAAGGCTCCTTGTCCACCGATAATTCGGTTTTGATAAAACTATCTGGGATTCTGAGGGTTGGTACCTAGATGGTCCTATATCAAATTCCTTCCACTTCCTCCGCTTCTGGCTTATCAAATACCATTCTCTATTTTTTTTTTTTATGGACGGTCTAACGCGTTTCTCCCCTTTCCGCCTATATTTTGCGGCTTTAAAAGGCTCATACGATTTGGTCCAATGCTGGAGGAAATTTGAGGAATAGTGCAAAAAAGGTTTGGTATTAATTTCCACATAAGAATTCAAATTAACTAAATTGTTGAGAATGGTTCTGAAATGAGTAGGGAGTAAACATAGCGCAAAGAGATATATTAACCTAATAATATTAGTTTCAATGTTAATATAATTTATTAGATTTGTTTTATATGACTATTATATATTTTTTAAATTATAACCTTAGTGAAGTTCATGCTTATATGCATATTTTCTCATGTATGCTATAAAAATGGTGAAGAAGCTATCCTTAATTTGGCAATTTTTTTTTTTTTTAATAATTCCGCTTTGATTTTTGAACAAATTAAATTAAAATCATAAAGTTTGTATAAAAACTAGATAGTATAAAACTAATAGAGGTTTTATAATTTTTCAAATAATACTAGCTCATAATTAATTTAAGTATTTAAAGTTTCGATTTAAATCAACATGATATATAAATATTGTATATAAATAAAAACATTATTCAAAAACTGATATTGAATAAACCGCTTAAAGTTTGGAGACATGATATTTATTATTTAATGTTTACAACCGATAAATTATTGCCATATCATCAATAATTGTATTTAATTAATTTATATTAATTAAATTAAAGTTATGATATATCCTATCTCCTGGTTGAAGAATTTTTATATATTATTGTTATTTTTTTTTGCTAATCTAATTAATTAATTTGCCGGAATGTATTTCTAAACTTAAACACGTAAATAGGTAATGATAGGGACATGATATAAGTGAATTTTCAATTAAAACCGATAACGCGTATCAACAATCCAGTTATAATCTTCATTAACTATTATTCGAGCAAACAAAGGGAAAAAAAATTGAACTGTTGAAGATACTTAACCCTGGACGATATGTTGAATGTAAACAAGAATTAACTTTAATATTGTAGTTAAAATTTTCAAGTAGTTTGTTGATAGCTAAGAGGAGAGAAAAAAAAGGAGAAATTCGAAATATCCGATAAAATCCATTACGATATAGATAAGTTCCAGATTAAAGAATGTTTAACTGCCGTATGTAGTCTAGCGTGATAATGACGTTTTCTTCAAAAATACTTTAGAAACTGAATCATGCGTATTAATCTCACTTGACAATTCGGCATATGAATTGTGTAATACGAAAATTAATCAGCATTTCGTACTCTAGATTCAGAAAAAACTATCAAACTAAATTAATAGTCTTACAAAAAAGTATTTTTCTTAAAGTTAAATAAATGGGATACATCTCAGATTTAGTATACATATCATTTAGGAATTAAGAAAGCTAATGAAACTTAAATTTTAGATTTGTATAATTGCTATTATCACTTTTATGAACAACAATCAAATTATGTTAAGCTAATTTATACGTTAGAAATTATAATTTCGTGTTTCTTAATCCCGACAAATTAAAATCTAAATTCATCTATAATTTATAAATAGTATTTTCAATTTATTTTGCAATTTAAATTAATCAAGAAAGCATTTATGAGTATTATAAATTCGTTGGATACACATAGGCATGTCATGTATGAGAAAATTTCTCATGATGATTTTATACTTTTTAGAATGAAGTTTTTATTGTTATTTTATTACATAACGCAATATAAAAGGAAAAATTAAGTAATATAAATATTATTACTACCAAATGTTTAAAATAAACAGATATAAAGGCACAAGACGTTCAATTTCGTCAATTTTACAGTGCAAATCGGAAAGAAAGATTTATTTTTGGGATTTGAAATTATAAATGTTTCGTATAGTTACAAAATTGTGACTATTGGCTAGTAATGAAATGAACCAAGCAAAAGTAATGATGATGACCCACATGTTTGGGTTGAAATGTCGGCACCAATAAAAACTTTATTATGACTGCATCCTGAATATTTATCACCCATGATAAATTTTTTAAAATCATTTTTTTTTTTAATAACTTGAAATATAAATAAAAAATTTTCTGTTAATATTTTTATTTCAAAAAGGACTGCAATTGAAAAGATATTTTGTGATATTTGATTTCAGTTAATGTAAAAGGAAATATAATCTCAACTTATTTTGTTAACTAAGTTTTTTTAAATTTACCTAGACTATAAAAGAAAAATATTTTTTCTTTTAAATTAAAGGCTTCAACCTCTAGGGTCATTATCGCCTTATTTCATTGAGAATTAGATTCTTCAAGTTTCGAAAATTTCAGAAAAGAAAATAATTTGTCGATTTCATTTGTATTTTCCTGTAAAATGATGTGAAAATCATTTGTCAAGTCACAAGATAGTCTAAATGTTTCGTAAGCTCTGCATTCTGTTAAAATATGTTTCACTGTCAGAGGAGTCCCACAGGTTTGGCATGTTGGCGAAGAATCACGGGCTTTCAGGTATCCATGGGTAAAGAGTGCATGACCTATACGCAGGCGCGTAAGAATTGCTTCCTCTCTGCGGTTATTTCTATTTGACGATGCCCAAGAGGAAACGTCACACTTAATCTTCCTCAATTTATTTTCAGTTACATTCAACTATATCTGTTTCCATTTTGTCTTCATTTTCTCTTTGATGATGGTTATAAAATCCTCAACAGGTACTCCGGATAAGGTATTCCATCAGTATGGCTTTTTTGGGGGCGTGATCAACCAGTTCATTACCGGCTATTCCGCAATGGCCAGGGATCCAGACGAAAATTGCTGATTAGATTTGCGGACTTTATTGAGTGCATAATGTTTAGTATGATGATATAAGATGAGAAAACATTTCCTAGACTAATTAAGTCGGATAAAAAATCTGTGCATATGACCATTTTTGTATGCATGTGCATATGTACCATAACAAATAAAGTATTTTAAATATTCCGATTAGTCTAGAATAATTTTCGTCATACTTTTATTTCAAACAAAATCCACAACCATGTTAGACTCAAACGATTATATAAAAATGGATACAGCTAGTTTGTTTGTGAACAGTTATTAATATTTAATTTATACCAGTGATTATATTAACTTATTCATTTATTATAACAACAACACTAAGATTCTAAGAATCAAAGGATGCTCTTTTAAAAATAATAAGCAATGAATAATTTAAAATATCATTATATGTAAATATGTACTTACTATGCAAATAAAAATTTAAGTTGAGTGTTATGCGAATATCTTTAAAAGTAACTTCTTTGAGGAGACGTATCTGCCAGTCTCATCTGCTGATGTTCTGGTTTTTCCAACCACAATGTAATTCAGTTTCACCCTGTTCGCCTGAAACATAAAAGGTAAAAATTATAATCATAAAAAAAAAAAAATAAGGTAAGGTTAATATCCGCTTGTAAGATTGCATGATATTAGAGATGCAAACATGCGTCTTATATAAAACCCCACATGAATCATTAATGTTGTTTACATTTCTAATCAAATTATAAGGTAATAAAATAGTAAAAAAAAAGATATCACAAAGCATATTGACGAACGAAAAGCATATTAACATAATATACCAAACTGTCTTCCTATTTTTAAACATGATCATAGTGACATACTGTGTATATAGCTTACTCGTATTTACTTCAACCCGCATAACTCAGTTATCGACTACGGCTTCTTCCCTAATCCCGGCTTAAGTACCCGCTAACAAACATTTGCTATAGGTAAAAAGACAAGCCTTCAAAAATACAAACCTTTTAATCTAAAATAGGATACGTATATCTAAATTTTAAATTTCATCTACAATTTTTTTTTTGTTTATTTTTTAGTGGTTACATACTATTTTTTAAATAATGTTTATGATGTTAGAATTTTTATAAGTTAGTTGTTGGCCAGATTTGTACTTTCTTTTGTAAATTATTGTTATTCTAAGGGGACTTAATCCCAGAATAAAGTTCAATTTTCTGTTCTATTGTACAATCTTTAAATTATAATAAGAAGCTGACTGAAGGACCTTTATGAACAATAAAACAATTTAAGGTTGATCAAGGCATCATGGTTTGTTCACCATTATAAATAAAAAGATAAAATGAAAAAAAGTTATATTACTTAAAATAGTCGGTGGTATATTTTAAAAACAGTGATAAAAATATATGAGCCGTTGAGTTGACAGAATGACTAACTCCAATTTCAACATTTTTATTATTAATTTTAGTGGGAAAAGGTATTCCTTTATTAACAGTCCTATGTTTCAACACTGCGATCACCTATTCTGGTATCAATTTACTCACTGTCAGTACAGTTATAAATTTTCCAATTAGAAATATCACTAAAATGACTTTATTAAAAAATATTGAAATTGGAGTTAGTCATTCTGTCAACTGAAATACTTATTTAAGCGATTTAGACAAAAATAAATAAACCGGAAATAAATTATTTTAAAAAATGTGTAACTTCATGAAGTCCATAGTAAACAAATTGTTTCGTAACCAATTCACCGCCACTTGTGAACCTATCATTTCCGATGGTAAATTGAAATATAAGCTACCCGCTGAATCTTGTAAGGATATGTGAAAAGCTACTTACATACAATTAAAAAGACGAAAGTTCATAATAAAATATAATGAAGTCGTATAAAAATACACCGAAAAAATAATGTATCTATTGTTGACAATTGCTGGGAATACAACTAGGAATATATGGTGATTTAAAAATAACCGAGAAGTTCTACCTAATCAATCAATATTTTGTTTAATTAAATGAAATATATTTTTTAAAATGTATTTTCCTGTTAAACACTTCAATAACTTGATTTAAAATGATTATTATTTTTATATTAAACTTATTGTATTTTATCTTATTTTTCTTTACCAATATGCATTTGTTGGAAATATTTTAGATAACCTAGACGGAAATTAATTTATTAAGGAATTTTGAGAATTGAGACCGTATTCATTAATGTTTCTAAGGAAAGCTCCTTAGGAACTCTCTACTAAGGATTATTGTAAGTCTTAAGTTGTTAAGGATTATAAGTCTGCATTCTAAGTCTTATAAAAATGCTTCATGAAGTTGGAACAACGACACATTTTATCTGGTCCCCTGACCATATACACGTTAAAGGAAACGAAATGGCTGATAGAGCAGCAAAAGGAGCTGTTACACTTCCAGGGCGCGGTAAAGCTTTTTCGACACCATCTGAACTTGCACGATCTCTAAGAGAAGCCATATCCCAAGAATGGCAAAGACCGAGGGACAACAGCGCAACTAGCAAATTGAAGACAATAAAGGAAGAGGTGCTACCGTGGACCAGCTCCAAACGCAGCATTCGTAGAGAAGAGGTCGTCCTCACGCGGCTGAGGATCGGACATACATACTGACACACTTCCACCTCATAACAAAAGATCCTACCCCCAGATGCCAAACGTGTGACCAGTCATTAACTACAAAACATGTTTTGAAAGAGTGCCCTTTTTATACCGTCAAACCTACAGTTAAAAGATATCGGAATACCTCAAAATATATCAGCATCATTAGGAAATTTCAAAAATAACGCCTAAAAGATAAGTATTTCGATTTAATCTTAAGGTGCCCTCTTTGAGAGTCTTTCTCATGATCATAAATATGAATTGAAATATATTATTAAGAAATCCTTATAAATGCCAACATTATGATAAGTATTTACGAGTAATTATATATTTTTTAAATTATTTCATTTTAAATTTACCATAGAAAGTATATTATATAAATCTTTGCTATGGTTGATTGATATTTTATTGATGAATGATTTTATTTTTATGAGTACCACTGATCATACGAATTCAGTAGCTGATTCTTTAGAGCTCAAAATAACTATTCAGCGTTATATTCTTTAGGGATATTTTCTCTGTTTTTGGAATATCTCTAGAAATCTAACTGCATTGGATTGGACAGTCTCAAGAATGCTGTAGCTATTACCTGAGACTGGTCACACCCTTTCATTAGAAAGTATGGAACGTCAGTCCTTTTGCGAACTTAAAGGTTGCATAAGGATAAGTTCTATTTGAAATGATAGTGAAGATATCATCTGTTTATGATGAAATAAAAAGAACTATTAAGGCTAAATGGATATAAGAAAAGTTTTATAAACGCATGAAATGTTTCTATATACCACTAAAACATTAAAACATTTTATTTAGCACTACATTTTATGAAAACTTGTAACAAAATACGGATAGAGTAAAATTAAAACTTTATCTTTATCTCGAGGTCAAAATTTTGATGAATAAAAACTATTTCCTAGTAAATATAAATTATATCAATATTAATAAAATAAATCAATATTTTTTTTATTTCTTGAAAGAATGACATGTAACAGTTAAAGTAATCATTCGACCTTTTTAATAACTTTTCGCGGTTTCTTTTATTTTTTATGTCCATCATCATCTTCAAGGTTAAATTATTTCATTTATCGCTATAGATCGCACAAATAATTACTTACTTGAACATAAGAAATTAAAACAACTTTACATCTTATTTGTTGATGGTATTTTTTTGTTACAAAGCCATATCTTCGTAACCAACCAAACCCTACATCATGACGTTAATATCCCATTTGTCCTAAACCTTTTCCCTCAAAAATTTTCCAAATTCCACCAAAACCTTACATATCATCCAAATCCAATTGCACAATCCCTATGTAGCTCCAGCCATCCCTACAATCCTCCTCGAAGGTTGAAGCGGCAGTAGCCCAGAGAATTGTATGAATATATAGGAGTTATGGCAATGGTCAGATTCTCCACTCAAGCCATGTATGTCTGATTTATTTATTTTGTTAAATTGGTTTATTTTTATTTAGTTTAATATCTTTTAGTTTATATACAATTTACTTTAGCGTTATTATATTGCCGTTTATTATTTTTATTTATTGTATGGTATGAATGAGCTACTCTATATCACTATCACTATTGTCCTTGAATGTGGCAGATTGTAATATCTCAATAAAGAAGTTAAAAAAAAAAAAATTCATCACAAAATACAATGATTGAGCCAGAACTTTTAAGAGTATATTTTACCATCTAATTTTACCATCTCTCGTAACTTTTTTCCAGTTTCTTTTCATTGAAGTATGTTCTATAGATAAACTTAAAGAACATCGAGAAGAAGAGATTAGCTAAATTTCATTGAAATCGGGACATTCGCTTAGGCACTACATTTTTTAACAACGCAGGTTTTTCGGTCGCCATCATAAAAGAAAAAGGTAGGAAGTAATGCCGATAAAGAAGGATTATCCTCGGGTGAACTCTCACTTTAAATCCAAATTTGAAAAATATAGGTTCATTAGTTTCGGAGAAAATGCGCGGACGGCAATACTTTTTTTTCGTTTTTCGAATTCTTTTAAGATTTTGAATTAATTTGTTCCATCATTGTAAATAATAAACCAAAATCAATAATTTATGATTGTTTTTTTAACAGAACTTAACTGTTTCGTTAAAAAAAACAGTTAAGTTAAAAACAGACTTTGTTCGCTCAAAAGTCCTCTTTAAATAGTTTAAACAATAACAAACTCTACTTTCGTTTAAAATAAATCGTATCTAGTTTACTATGGAGCTATTTTTAATTAATTTAATCAAATATTTTTATGTTATCGCTTCATATTCAACAAAAAACGTGACTCACTTTAAAAAAACACAAATTTTAAATTTCCTAAGTTTCTGCTGGAAATTGGGCAATTGTTTATATGAACTTTTTTGTAGATCTTTATGTCTACTATCAACCTTTTAAATATTCCCCTCTACTTAAAGGACATCCTGTATAATGAACGTACCCATCAAAGAAACATTTATAAATTTTTATAAGTTATTCATGAGTACTTAAACGGAATCTTCGAACTTATTTCTTAAATGACGTGAGAACTTCGAACTAAGAATATATATGACGGATAACCAGTAGCTATTTTCCGAAGGGAAACAAAGTAGGAGTGTATCCCCCGACCTTGGCATAAGGTCGCACTTACAAAACTGGCGAATGCTGCCTTCAGGTCTATCAATAAACTGCCCTCAAGTGATGCCAGTCTACGTAGGTTAGCGGCGTCCGACAGCTATTTAGGAACTAACCATCACCCAGGTGGCTCGTGATCTTATCATTGCATCTTTCGTTTCGCTTTGATTAATTAATTTATTCCATTATTTTATTGTTACAGCTCCGGCGAATAATACTGTTTTACTGCTCCGTAAAAAGTAAACAATAACTTCATAGCTTTTAAAAATAACGTTTTGATAGGAACCTATTAAATGGGTTATCGTCAGCAACCTTTTTACTGCATTAAAACCAATAATATATAAATTGAACAGTAGTGTGAAAATCTGATTTAATATAAAAAGTTTTGTGAATCAGTTACATGCTTACTCAAATGAATTTTGAATTCTCATGAGAAATAATTTATTCTAATCTATATTTTTAAGTATATTGTTTGCTTGAGGTTCACATATTCCTGTCTAATTTGATGAATATAAAAAAAACAGATAACAAATTTCTAAATATCAATTTTTTTGTCAATTTAAGCGATGTTGTTGATACCAATCCTTCAACAATTTTCGTCGAAAACTGAAAAAAATAATAATATATCATATGAAACGGTAATCTTCGTTACCTATATTATTATTTATTTTATTTATTTATTTTTTTTTTGTTCATTCCTACCTCAACTTTTAGGCAATACGGCTATTTTTCTGGAGAGAGGGTGGGGAATTAATGCCAGAGTTGAAGTATCTCGGTGTCGGGATCCAAACTCGTAAATACTTTACATTTTGTAAAATAAATGAGTTATAAATCACGTTGTTGCCGACGCGTGTTTTGCACACGTGTTATCCCGCTCAGACAACCCGCCCCAAAATAATGCTCGTTACCTATTCGTTACCTGATCTCTCGATGATTTGGGACTGGTATCTCCGAGCTACTAAAATAACAGACTTCGTGTATTGACGTCACTAATATCATAAAAACAAAATCCATCGCCATGTGAAATCTCCTACCATCAGACGAAGCCGAAGAAATGTTTCAGCTTTAAAACATACTTTTATTATTATTATATTATTAAAACATAGTATTATTGTTTTGTCAAAATAAGTAAGTTTTCATTTGTTTTATTTATGTAAGATGAAATTTAGAATCTCTAGCAAACATTTACAAACAACTATCGCTGCCGCGAGTACAATTTCTCTCCTTATGTCATTTGTCAGTAAGCGGTGTTTGATTCTTGACAAATACTCAGTGGTATGTTACTATTCGTACTCTATGCTACTATTCGCGTTCTCTGTTTGTTTCGATTACCCACTCCTATTATTTTTTTACTATTGTTATTATTGCGTATTAGCAAGCATATAGACCATATACCGAAGTTCTAATCTAATAAATATAATTTGCACCAAACAGATATTTGTTTGCTCAGGATGAGAAATCTATGTAAGATTTTGGTGTCTAGTTATGAGAGGTGAGCCGTCTGGACAATTTTTTTTTTTATGTATTGTTTCTAAATAACGATCGCGTATTTAATTTACAATGCACACCGTGATCGATCAAGTTAGTATAAAAAGGTCAACCAACACGTTATCTTAACTTCAGATTCACTTCAAGAAGTTTTCTAGGAGACAAAAGGTGCTCTTAGATTTATTCGTTAACAGAATGATTAGAAAGAACCCTTCGTGAAAGGGAATATGAGCCCTCAAGGTTCTTGATGTGCACCCCATAATGAGAATTATTCAATTTCACAAATATTACAACAAAAAAAAAGGATCCTACAGCGAGATCAACTTAATCCGGTACCAATAGCTAAAAAAAAAAAAAATGCGAAAAAGAATCCATTCTGAAAAAAAGTAATAAAAAGGATGTGGGGAAAATAAAACAAGAAGTTCCTGAAAATAGACTGGAAAACCTTGAAGCCAGTTTGCCCGGTACTCTTGCCTGGGATTAATAAGAAATTTTATTCAAGTCTCTTTAGTAACAGTGGATGTTGTTTTCTTCCCTTTGGAAAGTAATTGGCTAATTTTTTCTTATTCAAAGATTGCTTAGGTTTGTGATGTACATCGTAATAGGCTCTGCATTGGTTCCGAATCATTAGATTTTGTACCATTTTATTGTACATTTTCTTTCTATGAGCGATTCAATTCCCACTCTATCAATTCCCGGTAGTACTGAATTAAGAACTTCTTTTTTGGTGTAAGTGTATGAGTGGTATCGTGTTAGATCCGCTGTTTCTGCCCGTTCTTACAAGGCCCTTTCAGCTGTAGTGTGTCTGTAGTTATCGGAAAATAGAACAAAATTGGTTTGGCCTTGCCCAACGAAACTGGTCCAATTGGCTTTTTTTTATTATATTATTTTAAAAAATTATAATCCGTCTTATTCACATCAGATTAAATTGTAAGTTTCATATACCTGATCAGCTTATATTAATGATTTTTTTATGTTAGGAAATCTTATATAAAAATAAAATTAGACTTTGATTATATATTACAAAAGAATACATGCCCTCCAGTTTTCCTTGACAATACACAGATTCCACAGACAGACACCGTTCACTACCTTGGTCTAACATTTGACAGAAAAATGACGTGGGACCCACATATAATCAAGAGACGAAAAACGCTAAATCAAAGATTAAGAATTCTGAACTCACTTCTTTCGAAAAATTCAAAATTAAAACTTAGACAGAAATTGAACACATATAATTACTTACTATAACCTATTTGGACTTAGGCATCACAAATATTTGGAACTGCTAAAAAGACTCACTTAAACAAACTTCAAATCTTTCAAGCAAAAACATTCAGGACAATCACAAAAGCACCTTGGTACGTTAGCAACATAACCTTACATGCTGACCTCCATATGCCGACTGTTAACGAACACATACGAACTCATTACAAACGATTCCACGACAACTTACAAGGACATCATAATACACTTATAAATGAAATGGCCACTACGAATATGTCAGGTAACGTCTGTAGGAGACTGAAGAGGAGCCGGATGAGGCACCTCCTCGCCTAACGTAGATATCACGCTGAGTGAGGTACCGCTGGGCACTGATCCTCGTAATGAATTTCATGACATTATTTTTTCCAATCAACCTCACATTCACTGGTTGTCATTACCATTATGACAGGTGTGAATAAAAAAAATAAACCAAAAAATAAAATTAATATTTTGTTTTTTAAATTCTAAGAAATGAAATATTTTATTCAATTATATTCCTCTGATTTACAAATAAGCTATTGCATGCATTTTTTTTGCGGTAAAATTAATTGCATTTGAATTCATGAATTATAAAATCCATCATTATTCAAATAAGAAATCGAAAAAAAAAATCATTGTATTTTTACATAAAATTGTTAATTTTAATGAATAGGTCCATAACACAAAAAGGTCGCCACAAAGAAAATTTACATTGCAAAATAGCTACAATTTAATGAAAGAAAAATGTTGTAATAAAAATTGAATAGTATTTTTTTTTTTTCTTTGTGAATGATCCTTTAACAACCAACGATTTTTTTCTGATGCAGTTGCAATAAAACGAGAATTCCTTTTAAAATTTATTGATTGTACATGAAATAAACGGTAATAATGTCAATATTGCCGGAAACATTTTTTATTAATGATAAAATTTGAAACGGAGAAGTACAATAAAATTGTAAGGGTGCTCAACCGGGTTAAATTGATAAACAATAGAAGGTACTGATCCGTCTAATTGATAATACTAAGGAAAATAACAGGAAAACGATGAAGTTTTTCTATAGTATAGAAAAAAAAAATTCTCGGTAACAAGTTTATTTTTGAAGAAAAATAAAGTTATTATTAAGTTGCTTGGCAATAATAACTTCCAATTATTAACAAACGAGTATATTTTTTTTAACATTACATGTTACAGTCTAGTTGACGTTTCGGGACCTTTTATTCCCATCTTCAGAACTGCAACTACAATACTCTTGTGGATGCAAGGCTTAATTCCAATGATTATAATAATGTGCTCCATCGTCAATTTTCTAATTTATGTTCTAAATTTTACCATCTAGAGCAACATTCTCCTTTTGACCAATAATTGGGTTTCTGCCATAGTCAAAAGGAGAATGTTGCTCTAGATGGTAAAATTTAGAACATAAATTAGAAAATTGACGATGGAGCACATTATTATAATCATTAGAATTAAGCCTTGCATCCACAAGAGTATTGGAGTTACAGTTCTGAAGATGGGAATAAAAGGTCCCGAAACGTCAACTAGACTGTAACATGTAATGTTAAAAAAAATATACTCGTTTGTTAATAATTGGAAGTTATTATTGCCAAGCAACTTAATAAATTGATAACTTCCCAGGAAAAAAGAAAAAAAAAAAAAAAAGTTATTATATTTTGATAAATTATTTTTATATCAATACTTATTAATGTAAAAAATATTATTTAATGGTGGTCCATGTTTACCGAAAACTATACCCTTATAAATTTGGCATATCTCACTACTGTCTAACAATTTTTATTGTTTATCAGACAGAAGTAGAAACTATTATAATTTAACAGAAATAACCATTCGTCAAATAAATATTATCGATGCCTAAGAAAATTTTGTGGAAAAATGTATTAATAAATCAATAGCCTCTCTGCGAAAACCTGTAAGTGCAGAAACAAATTAGTTGTAAAATGAAATAATGAATTTATAAATTAGATTTCTATTCAATTTTAGATGTTCAATAGGAAGTTATTGTACGTTTTGTATTTGTATTATGCGAGAAACCAAGATTGGCCAGAATAGCAAATACTGAACTTTTTTATAAATTTGTGCTAGAAAACTTTTGCAGTGTTGGTATCTAAATAATTTTTCTTATTATGAGCGTCTGTGGCTCTAGTGTCTTCTCTTGTTTGTTTGTTTTGTCAGTTATTCATTAGTCTTTATTTTTTTTTCTAAGAAGTTGTGTATTATTTTGTTTCACTTACAAATTACATTGCCTTTTTTTTTTTATTACAGTTTTTGCCTTTGTTAAAAATCTTTTTATTTTATGGATTTATCTTTTTTATTATTTTTGTTGTCGTATTGTATATAAGGTATGAATGTTTGTTTGTCGGAGTCTTAAGGCGTAAAACATCAGGTTCATCAACGAATACAAATTAACTTTATTTAGCTCTGAATTAATTTTTTTTTAATCGTTTTGCAAATCGTTTGATTTTAATAAACCTAACACTAACTATTCTTATGTCCAACATAAAACATTAAGATGATGAAGTAGCGCCAAATTAAATGATAAATTATAATTAAAAAGGACATTATGGTATGGATGTGCATCACTCAGCTATAATATTTAGTGCCCTTAAGTGTGGTAAAATGTATTATTTTCTAATAAATAAAAAAAATTATTATCCTGCTATATTTTAAATAATAAGTATTTTTAGACTTAAGGGATGATTTAATTATCTACGTTTTATAGGCTTTTTACAGTATAAAATTTTAGATATCTTTAATTATATGTATATATAGTGTATAAAATTATATACCGTGTGTTAAACAATTAAAGTTTTTCATATGAACGAAATTCTTCGCCGCTGGTTTCGTAAGAGAATTCCATTACACGAATTCCAGAGGTGATTTTTCTGGTGCATTAATTATTCGAAGGATCTTGTGGTCAACGGTTGGCCAACGGTGCGATACATATCTTACGAAGTGCTGAAGTGCTTTCTCTTGTGTCATCACATCTGACGAAAGATCGCCCTTAGATACTAAGGCAGAGTATGGAGAAATGGAAAAATCACATAATTTATAAAAATCTTTAAAAAATAATAATAATTTAATTATTTCAGTACCGCTACAAAGTAAGAAAAATACTTAGTCAGTGGCACAGACCCCTTTTTATCATATTATCTATTACTACTATCCACTTGAAACTTCGTAAATAACTTCATCTCGTCGTAACCTACAAATGTATTATTTACGAAAATTCTCAGAATCGGTGCGTTTTTAAACCGGAGATCGGAAAACTTTGTCTATTTAATTATTTTCAAAAAAACTCACGAATACCCATTTGCTTTCCACTTGAATCATTAACAAAATAAAAAATAAAAAATGTGCCTTCGAAAATATTGTAACGTTTGGTCTAGCTTCGTTATTTTAACTTTTTCGGGGTGGAAGTCACGCCAAGCGAATCAATGTTTTTGTAAGCCACCATTTTTTCAACTTTTTTTGATCATATTACTTAACGATTCAAGTTAAAAGTAAATGTTTATTTACGAATTTTTAGTACCTAATTAAATAGACAAAGTTTGCCGATCTCGAGATTGAAAACGCCCCAATTCTGAGATTTTTCATAAATAAAAATGTTATAGCTTGCGATGAGATAAAACTATTCACGAAGTTCAGGCGGATGTTATTAATTTGATAAAAAGGGGGTCTGTACCGTGGACTAGTTGTAATCGAGTCAAATAGTAGATGAGCAGTTTTCAACAGATAACGATTACGTTTCAGAAGCTCTGCCCAGAGAAAAAAAAGATTATTCGGCCATTGGTCTGCCATTGGATCTTAACCATGATCATACCTTGAACGTGCGGGCAGATTTTTTATTTATTTTTTTTTTTTGGCACGATTTTGACCTGAAATATAAATCGAGCGAACAATAGTAAAAATTGGCATAATAGGAAAGAAGATGGCCTCGGGACCTTCTAATATAGAAATATAATTGGAGTGCTACCAATGGGTAGTTTCTCTTCATGTTGTACATGTCATATTACTTGTTCATATTTACTTGTTGTATTTATTATTAATTACAGTTGTAAATTTCGTTAATAAAAAATAAATAAATAAAAGGCATAATAGGCGGACAACGAGATCTCTTTACATTTTTAAGCTACGTAAAACCAAAAAACGTTGATAAGAGTGAGAAGAGACTCAATAAATCAATAGATTTAGAAGTTGAATCCATTCAGGCAATAGAGTTTCTAAATTTATAGTGAATTAGGAATTATAAATTATCAAATAGTTATTAAAACAGACACTCAATAACTTCCTGAAAGATAATGACTAATTCATTGGATCGGAAATTAGTGAAAAGAATTTAGAATTCTACATTTTCACTATAAAATGTATTAAAACGATTAAAATTATCACATTTCTCCAAGCCAAGCTACGAGTATTATCCTATAAAATTTAAGGATAAAACATTTAATTTAAATAAAGAGCTATTGGTACCTTATTCTTTTACTGAATCATTGGTAAATTAAATATTTAGTTTTCCGAAAGTTCATAAATGATTTCCGAAAGATATATATCAGATCATATAACTTGCTGTAAGTACACAGCTTAAAATATATTTTTAAGAAATGAACTGACGAAAATGAGCAGCATGTTATAAACATTCACATCAATTCACTATACACTAATTAAATTAAAACTTTGCAATTGTCTGCTTCAATTGAAAAATAAAATAAAGTAGATATAAGACACTTAGATTTATTTAATAATTCCTCAAATTGTCACCTCCCAGTCATAAAAACCTATCGCTGAAAACTTTGAAAGTGTTTTAAAATTCGAATACTTCTTCGATTCGAATATATCCTATATTAAAGTTTTTTTTTCTGATTATAAATGTTATATCAATTAATTATTAAGTGAAATTTATTAATTTTGAGTTAACTAGTTTTCCGCATATTATGGACCACTTTTTTAAAATCATGTTTATTATCAAAATTTATACCGTCAAATAATTATTGTAAGTCAGATTCGATCAAAAGTAAATGTAGGCGTTTTTTTATTTTTATTTTTTTTATCAAATTTGGACCCCAAGATCGAAAAAAAAAATATTATTGTCCAATATGTTGAAATCTCAAACTTTTAAATACAAACTTGAAGTTTTAGAATGATTATTAATTACGAAATTCGTCTATTTATTTCAAAAAGCCATTAAGTGATATTCCATCTCAAATCATTACAAATTTCAATGAATTTTCTCTTTATGGCATGAGAAAGTAGTGCGCTTGATATACAGATAAGGCTTTTAATTGATCTGTAAAAAGGTTGGTGTCATTTTGGTACATTTACTATGTTTGTTTGATTTTTCGATAAATAATATCTAAATTCACAAAACGTTTTTAAAAGTTCAGCTCCATCAAAAATGTACTAGTGACTTATTGAATTACACCGAAGGTACATATAATATAATATATATTATTATTATTAAAAATATTAATAAATTAAAATACATTAGAAATTATGAGTAATGAATACTCAAGACAGATATATATATATATATATTTTTTTTTTCTTTTTCTTTTTCTAGTTCTCAATGGATAAGCTGGAGAGGTAGACCATTGTAAATTACGTGATTGTTTTAATATTACTTCAGTGTATAATATTTCTTTATTGTATTCAATTATTAATCGGCTATTTAATTATTAAGGTTTTATATACTTTCAGTGGTTATTTCATAAACTATAGAAAATGGTTTATTAGTTTTTTTCTGAATTGATTTATGGTTATTTTTCGTATTTGGTTAAATCTGGAGAAGGTCTACAAAATATACAGGAATTCAGTGTATTTTTATTTGAATTAATTTAGTATTTTTAAAAATTTAGATAAAAAATTAAATAATGATTCATGAGGAATTAAGATTAATTGAGTTAATACTAATTTCGGACAGCTGTGTTTTTATTATTATCAATAATGAACATTGTGATCGACCAAAAAATTGAAAAACATAACCCCCTCTTTAAATTTGAGGTTTCACGTTTCAAGACGCGTAGAATTTGAAAAACGAATAAAAAGTGTTTTGTCCGTCCGCCGTCCGCGCATTTTCTCCGAAACTACTGGACCGATTTTTTTTCAAATTTTGATATAAAATCAGAGGTCACCCGAGGATGATCCTCCTTCATCGACATTACTCCCCGCCTTTAACTTTCAAAATGGCGGCCGAAAAACCTGCATTGCTATTGACTGTAACTCCTAAATGAATGAACAGATTTCAATGAAACTTCGCTAAAGTCATTTTCTCGACGCCCTTTAAATTTATCTATATAACATACTTCAACGAAAAGAAGCTGGAAAAAAAGTTACGAGGGATGGTAAAATTAAATTCCGAATAACTCGAAAAGTTTTTACTTTTTTGTAGATATTGTGAGATGTTTCAAAGGTATTTAAATTTCCTAAAAAATGAAGGAAGTTTCAACGAAATCAAAGCACTATTAGTAGAGATATCGCGGTTTTTTTTTTTTTAATAACAATGGAATAAAAAAAATAATAATTAACAATTAGTCAAAAATTAATAATAATTTCATAAGCAAATAAACATTAGCACTGTTTATGATCCGCTAAAAAAAATACTGATATAAAAATGTCTACCCTGTGACGAGGTGCAGTATTCAGACTATTATGGAGCTACGTCAGTAGTCACAATGCGTTTTCGAATTTCCTCCCTCCTGTTTGCAATTTCCGCTGGCTCTATACCGTGGAAGCCACCGGCAGATAAGTGATAAAACAGCATTGGTGTCTTTTCATGAGGAAAAGATACTGGGCTGCTACAAGTCACTCTCGAAGGATCAACTACACACTGGTAGGCGCCTCCAGTTTATCTCGTCTTGTATTATCTGAGAAGTAGGTAAGGATCGTCGACGTTGTTTTCACTTTTGGTTTGATATACATTTTTTTTTTTTTTTTTTTTTTGAGCACATAATCTCAAAATTGTTATCAGGTAACCAATATGATTGATCGGCCGTTGGATATGAAACATTGGACCACCTGAATTAATGATGATGCCATTTTACATCACGAAGAATGGCAGAAATGAATAATTGATGTTTCAATTTGAGATAATTTACATCTATACAACCTTGTTGAACGTGAGTTGTGTTAGCGGTCAATTATCGATTGGAAAGGTAGGGTAAGTATTCGGCTGTGTAATAGTTGCATAAGGTGCATAGCACTTACCTAAAAGGAAAGTTGAAATTTTGTTGTATTACATCAAGATAGATTTCGTTGATTAAATCAAAAATTTCATTTTAATATGGATACCAAATATGTAATTTAAGGTTAACTGAAGGTTTATTTTTATTGTTATATCATTTTATAATTTTTAATATGTAGAATTACGGACTGGTAATGCCGGCGACGCGGTTGAGAGAAAAGCGCTGGGATCTCTTAGAGTCTCGCTTTGTCCTTCACACGTGGAGGAAAGGGCTGGACTCGGAGATCTCTTGCCTAATTGTAAATATTGTATTTAAGTATGAATGTTTTTCTATTTATTTCTATTACTTATAATTTATTTAATATTGCTACGAATTTCTGTATTTCATTTAATTTTAACTCTAAGTTACATTTCCTTGGTTTATTATAGTTTTTGCCTTTTTTATATATATTTTTATATTTTTTTTTATTTATTTATTTTTTATGGTATTGTATATATGGTATGAATGTGCCTCATTCAGCCTTAGTACTCAGTGCCCTTAAGTGTGGCAAAATGTATTATTTCTCAATAAACAGATACAAAAAAAAAAAAAAAATATGTAGAAATCGGGAACATTATTGCACATTACATATTTTTTATAATTAAAAGGGAATACTGAGTTTAAGAATAAGAAGAAGCCAAGTTAAAAACTGACTAATTAAATAATTGAATTGTTAATAGAAAAAAAAAGGTTAGAATAATGCAAACGTTTAATTATCTATTGCAACACATGAAAACATTATCTCTTTTTACAGTCGTTGACGTTTTATTGTGAGAAATGTCTAACTTTTAAAACTATTGTTTTTTACTGTCGTCTTTAAGATTATTTTATTAATTTTTTTAATCCAAATAATTTATATGAATCAATTTTCTTACTCGTGGACTGTAAACATTATGAGGCCGCAAGGAAAAACCTCACCCTGCACAGAACTGTTCAGGAATTGTTATAGGATTAGAAGAGAGACTTGGAAATCCTGATGAGTCTCTTGATAAAACGGAATTCTACAATAGAATATAGAAAATCTGAACCAAAAAAGAATTGCCAATGCCCTATCGAGAAGAGGTGAATTTAATAAATAAATTTATAACCATTTATATAAATTTTCTTTTTCAAGAGAACTGTGACGATCAAGGAACACATTACAAACCTGATTTGTGCAATTTCAATATTACACACGCTTTCATATAACATGTGAATGTCACTATGTCGGACCAATGTCGCCTTGTATCAAAACCTCAATACCTGATTTAAAAAACATAACAATAAAAAAAGGAAAAAATAATTAAGTTATGTATTACGTTCAAGAATTGATTTTTAAATAATGAAAATTTCATGGCATCAATAATTATTTTATGGAGTTCCTAGGTTTGTTTCTGCACGTCAGAGTTCGCTTGATTATGGAAATATTTCAAATGAATTTGAAGATTGTTTTGTTGAGATTGATAACATCAATTCCAAAGTTTATCATCGGTTACGAATAGTTCAACACGAAAATAATCATTGATTGTTTTTTTTTTTCTAATTTATTAATTTCTATAATGGGCTATAATATTTTTAAAGGAAGGAGATGGTCCGGGGTGGCGGTCATAAATAGGCTAAATAGTGGTAAAACTATTTTTGTTAAAAGCCGACGTTTCGAGCCGACTTTGCAGGTCTTCTTCAGGGCAAGAACGGACAAGATATAAAAAGATAGAGAATTGTGGAAGTTACATAATATTTAGACAAAAAATTATAAACAATGTGAATAAGCTTACTAAAATATGTAAATAAATACATTAAAATATGAATAGATTAAGCTAAGTAACAAGATCCTAAACTAAAGTAAATAGATGCTGACAATTGTTGTTCTGTAATATATAATAAATGCAAATGTGAATATACTTCTACAGATCTACAGGAGGGATTAAATGAAAAGGAAAAAGGATATAATATGAAATAATAGACATAAAGGAATGTGGAGGAAAAAAAAAAAAAGTAAGTAAATAAAATTGGAAGAATAAAATTAGAGACTTACAGATGTGTTCAGCTAGTAGTTACACTTAGAACTGAAAAACCAGGGTAAGAGCAGGTATAGGGAAAGATGACTTGTTTGAGTAATGGGGAAAAACATAGAAAACTACAGTATCTAAAATTTGAAGCTATGGATGGATACAATGGAAAAGTACTATTTCTACGATGTAATAAATCATAAATATATACATATACATATAAATAGAATTAAGAGATTATAGATAAGAGTACAATGTGAATAAAAACAAAAATGGAAGAAGTTATATATAAATATAGAAATAACTTCATTTACATACATACATTGCAGAACTAACCTAAAAGTATAGAGAGGGAAACATTAATAATTACAATTATATTTGGTTGTACATATGTAAGAAAATTACATTTGAATATTTGATAATATTGAGACATGGTTAAAAAGTCGGGTAGAAGAAGACCGGCAAAGTCGGGTCGAAACATCGGCTTTTAATAAAAATGGATTTACCACTATTTAGCCTATTTATGACCACCACCCCGGACCATCTCCTTCCTTTATAATGCAACGGTCAACTATTAAATATTCAATATGATATTTTTGTGTTTCGATTATTGAGTTATTTTTAAGCATTTATTTACCTCCCTCAAAGATACTATCCTAAAATACCATTTTCGATTGATTTCCTAATCATTCCACACTTTGAAACGTGCGCAAAAGCTACAAGTAAATTTGGCAACCTGACGTGTCGAAGCCCGAGTCAGCCCGGACCGGTATCTGCATGTACAGGTTCTGGCGCTTGGCACGGGCTGGGCGCCAAGATTTTTTTCTTCAATCTGATAGCAATGCATCATGGCAGCACTGCCTGGTTTCTCAATCTTTTAACCTTATTGAAGGAAAAGTTGCCTTTAAAGCTAACTGGATATCTTATATATTTACCCGGCAATGGCGAGTTGAACGGAGTGTTATGTGTTTGGATTGTCCGCTGAAAGGTCAAAACGGTAACGATTTATTTTATGAAATATGTTTAATACATAAAAGATATGTAACGTTTTTTTTTTTTGGGTGAATTGCTGGATCGATGTTTAAGTTCAACACCGCTCGACGTTTCCAACTACTCCAGCACTTACTAGACAAACGCTCTAAACTTTCATTCGATTACAAACGACTCATATATATGAGTATAATAAGACCTATTTGGAGTTACGGAATAGAGCTTTGGGGCTCCACTGAACCATCGAATTCCTCTCGTATCCAATCCCTGCAATCCAAAATCCTTCGTAAAGTCCTCAACGCTCCTTACTTTGTCACATATAAAAGCATCCATAATGACCATAATGTTCCATATATTATGGATTTGGCCCAATCCAGATACCTATCCTTTCATTACAAACTTCAGAACCCTCTCGTTTCAAACCTTGCTCTTCGATCCCTGACAACCCTGATCTTCTTGTGTAAGTTTATTATTTGAGTGCTACCAGTGGGTAGTTTCTCAACAAACAATTTCATTTTTTTATATTCCTGAATGCATATTTAGTAGATGTATTCCTTTTTTTTTTTTTTTTTTTTTATAATACAGTTGTAAATATCATATTGAATAAAAAAATAAAATTCTACACTCGTAAAATCTCGTGGATGTTTTGAAACTATTTAATCTATATAAAGTGCTAAAAGTATTTTATTGTATTTTAAGTATTCCAAAACTGTTATTGAATTCATATTTTATCATGTGTAATTGTGATCATATGTGTCAATATAACTTGTTAATATTATAAAAACAAAGAACTACAAAAAAAAATCGAATACAGAAATTGGGAGATCCTATCTATCCAAAGGAAGTGCACTTCCATATCTACTAAATGAGCTTGGTAGATATTTAGAGAAATTGGTATTGATGAATATTTATTGTTTGATTTCATAGTAGTCTGGCTTATACTACACATTAAGGCTTCTGGAATGATAGACCTTTTCTCTTGTATTGGTACAAGTCAACATTTAAAAGAGTATTGAGTTTCTTTCGAAGGACATGGGAAGGTGGAAAGCATCCGACAATTGAACCAATTTTAAATTTTCTTTTTTATGTCGATATCTCTAACAATCCATCAATGTGTTTAAAGTATATATGCAAATACATTTTCTAAGAATAGATAAGGTTTTTTCTATTTATATAGTCGAATTTTTTTTTAATGAAATCATTTTAATATATTAATTTCATTATTTCAATATAATTTCTCAAATAATAAAGAAAATTCTTAAGGATATGGATGAATTAACAAGAACGCTATGAGTTTCTAAATAGATAGATAGATAGATAGAAAATAACTTTATTCTGGGACATAGTCCCTTGAGAATAACAAAATAGAACAAAATCAAAAGATTACATCTAATACTAGTAAATGACTATTCAGACAATTTTTTCCAATTTAATTATGAAGAGCTTAAAAAAATGATGATCATTAAAAGCAGATCAGAAAGTGTATGTATCTTAAATCAGTCTAAAATGGGCTAAAAATATAACATGTAGGATTGGTTAGACTCGATATCAGAAAACCCAACAGTCCTTTCCAAAAACCCTGCCTCAACTGCACTCAAACAAATCCCAGAACCTCAAATATAACATATCCTCCCACCTGCGTTTCAGTCCAAGCATTAGACTCTCGGATCAGCGATTGTTATCATTTTGTATTCGTTGTTCAATCCGAAAAGACTTACAGGTCGCAATGTTATGCACATTATGCTCGTTTTTCTTTCATTTGGATTTTAATTAAAAAATATATACATAAGGGTACCGATAAGCCTTGGAAATTTCTTTACAGACTAATTTAAAGTGAGACAAAAATTACAGAAGCCAATAACAGTTCTATAACTTTAACCGGAACAGCATGTAGCCTTCAAATTTTGTTTATGTCAGTTTTTCTGTAATTACATATACCTGTATACAGAAAAACTGATCAGAGAAAAACTGACACATAAACTTATATGTATATAGTACATATATAGGTAATTGAAAGTAAACATGAAACACACCTTAGCAAAAAGGTTATGTACGGGTCACGTATGTGGAAAACCTACTCCAATATGTGTACTGTTCGTTTGACTCATAACCCTGGAGCAATGTGTCTTATTATCTTACTACAATGTGTCTGAACAAATATTTTACAATTTAAACACTAAAATATAATTTTATGCTTTGGCATAAAACTTAAGTTTATTAATAAGGTAAAAAATTAAATCGTATGAAACACTTTAAGCGGATATGATTTGAAACCTTATTAAAAGTAACGATCAAAGAGTTTTAGTAACGGCTTCGTCATGCATTCCGGGTAACGCATTTCCCTATCTAAATCGGATTCAAGGCACTCTAGAAGCTTTGGAAACTTTGTAAAAAGTCAAGGTAAGAATAGAAAGGTAAATTTGGTAGGTTGAAAACAATACGTTTCAACGATTATTCATCTCCCAATTTTCGTTAGAACGGAACAAAGTCAAATATACAAAGCTGGTGAGTTTTTTTTTAGTTCAATATATTCAAAAAACATATATATATATTAAATGGTGATATGTTAAAGTCCACCTTTAATGGTTGCGAAAGATTTCATTTTTGATTTCTTTGCCCTCTACCAAGAAGTGTATTGCTAACTTATTATTATTATTGCTTTTGATTAAATATTAAGATTACAAAATACACTTTAAGAGATTTCTCATATAAAGGATCAATCCGACTGCATTTTTTTTTATATTGATAAAATTCTAAATCAGGAATTACTAATTGACCTATCGTGTTACATTTTGGTTGCTGGTTGTTCAAGAATATATGTTTGGTGAAATAAAAAAAAAATTAACGGGTGTGAAACTAAATAGAGAATTAAATCATACATTTAATGTTAATTAATTCTTTGGAAAAAAAAATATTACATACTTAATTCTTTTTCAAAGCGATCAAAAATGATATGTTTATTGAGGTATTAATAATGAAAGTTATTGAGACGATGAGTGACATCCTAATATCATGTAATGGATCTTAGGTTAGAATAAAGGCAACACACTTTAATATAACTTGGAATAACAATTGATGGACTAATGACAACCCTCATGTTTTTCTCATTTTTTCACAGAACGTGTTCGTATTTATAAAATGAAGATGCACTAACATTTTAAGAACACAGCATGTTTAATATGGACCATTTTAAAACTGAAGTATTATTAATCTTACTTGCTTGATACTGCTCTATGAATGACAAATCATAAATATACGCGTCGGATTATCAGATGTTTTCTTACATTGACAACCAAGATTTGAATGGATAGATATGGCAGGTTTCAGAATAAATGAACTAATAATACCATTAGCTAATAAGGAAAAAAGATTAGTTGGCAATTGGTGGGAAAGAGAATCCAACGAAAGATAGCAGAACAAGTCAAGTGAAAGGAAAAGTGAAGAAATGAACGAGTAACACAAACTCTCCAGGCACACCCTTCTCCAATTCCTAAGTTTATTCAATTTTTATTTATAAGTTATTCCTAAGTTTATTTATTTATTTTCCGCGTGACCTTCGGAGAGAGAGTTCACAGTGAGAGGCCTCTTGTTTAGGTCTCGCGGAATGATTCCTAAAAGAGCAGGGATGTGTTAATGTCGGGGAGCTTGCAGTGTTGGCCGAGGGTATTATTCTGAACTCCCTTGGTATCATTCATCACATATATGGTAATTAGGGGTTGATTATCGTTATTTATTTATTTATTAATTTATTTAAGAGACCATATCTTTCTGTCTATGTCCATAGGATTATGTTACTTGCTGTGTGTGCGTTCTAATTTTCTGGTGTTAAAACTTTGGCATTCAAATACCCTATTTTTTTCCACTATAAATTTCAGAAATTGTCTTGTATCGGTTTCACCCGAATATATATATATATATATATATATATATATATATAATGTACTGTATAATTGTTATTGTATGTATTAGTATATTATTGTATTGATATTTGTTTTGCTGTATAATATGAAAAATAATTTGTATATAATTTGCATGTCCAAAAAAAAAAAGGATTGATGAGTATGCTGTGTATCGAGCAACCCTATATAGTAGGGCAGCACTGCTTTAAATAAAGTATTTCTCTATCTTTGGTATAAGCCAAGGGTTATTTTAGAGATCTTATGTAGTTGAATAAATGGTAGTCTCAAATTATTAATGGGAGTTGTGATAACTGATAGAGATTTGTAAAGTCGGAAAGGTTAGATTCAGACGATGATATTATGATATAGTAAGATAAAGTAATCTATAAGTTAAGTATATAATAGTAAGACAAGATGGAACATTGAGTTATGAGCGACATAATAAAATACAAATGAGCTACATGAAAAAATTATGAAAAATCAAATATATTTGATAGCAGACCTGATGACAACCTGATGACCGAAGTTGTAAATGAAAAAAATAATTAGGAGTTCGCGCCCAGATGCCGAAAGGTCTTTTAACTCTGGTATTATTCCTCCGCCCTCATATTATTCCTCAGGTATAGCCTAAAAGGCGGGGAAGAGGAGACAAAAAAAAAAAAAAGATATAAATAAAGAGAAATTAAGATAAAGTAATCTGCACGGAATTAAATTTGATATGTAAGTAATAATAATATATAAGAAATTATAAAGTGAAGATAACACTATAAAGACATAAAATATAAAGTTATACAACTAAAATAATGAGTAATAAAACATAATTAGGCTGTTTTTTCACTGATTATTATCTCGTTGTTTATTTAGCTCTGATAAAGGACCAAAACTTAGGCCAAATCGTCGGCAAACAAGAACATAATGAAATTTTATTTGTATGTATCTTTATTTTTTACCGCGCTCTTTCCCTCCCCCAACTTCTCCTTTTATTCTAATAATTTTACTTAAATTATTTCATTTTGGAATTAAACACAATGAATTTGTTGAATACGAACATATTAATATATCGGTACAATATTGAAATATAAGCACGCTGCATAATATAATAGCCAATTAGGTCTAATGAAAATGAACTCAGTATTCAACTATATTACTTATGTGTGTCCGAAGTTCCTATGTTTCCATGAATGGCTGGTCAATGCAAACATTAGCATTCAACCCAACAATTGCAGGGCTCCATTGTTATGGAACAACCTCTCGCCAACGTTTGTTTGCAACAAATTATACAAAATAGCAAGTTTCCCACTCCTGCATAATTACTCTTATTACACTATGCATCATAACAATGCCACAGCGAGATTCTCCTTCATTGTTCTTTCAATCAGAATTTTAATGTAATTATTCCACAAAAGTGGCGACTCGTGTGTTTAAATAAAGCAGAGATTCCTCTTAAATAAGCATATATAGAAACATCTTTAATGTTCCCGGAACATGGTTCTCTGCTGGAAGTTATGTAATCCTGACAATCACTAATGTTTACAATAACCGTCGACGATTGAACCAAGGTGAACTAGTTGTCTATAAGAGATTTGCTTCCCGTTCATTTATTGGTTGGGTTCTCCTCTAGTACAATAACAAGAAAACCTTACCTCATGTAATATAATAGGAGAGTAATACGACATAGAGCCTTCATTGATCTGATTTGGTTAACTGTGTTAATAATCATTTTACAAATAATGGGCTGACGGAATTTCTTAAAGTCATATGTTTGCAAAGATATTTGAGAAAATGGAAATAGGCCTAAGGATTGTTTTGAACAAACACCAATAATATCATTAAACACAAGGAAAAAGTAAATATATTTTTTATTCTCTGTATTTCGTAATATTATCTTGATTTATCCTACGTTACCCTGATTTATCTTTTGTTTTCGTAATGAATTAGAACTAATCTACATATACTGTAACTGTCTATAATTAATATATATTAGTTATATATAATTAAATAACTAATATATATTGTTTGTATCTTCTATAGCTCTGAAAAAGACCTACAACGTTATTCGAAACTTCGGAAAAAAAATTAATATAATATAGTGTTTTTTGACCGCACACTCTGACTAACTTCTTCTGAAATTGGAATTCACGGTCAAGCGTCTCTATAACTTCATAAATAATGATTGAAAAATAACTCCAATCTTCTCATCAGTTCATAATAAGGTAAATAATATGGTACTTGTATAGTTTTTGGAACTGATAAAGTATTAAAGTATTAACAAGTCACTGCTTGTTATTGGTGGAGTGAACTTATCCAAACGTGGGCATATTGGTCTTTTTCCCTAATCCAGGTAGTTTGTTACCTGGAGGTTGTTGACCTACCAAAACCATGGTAAAAGTGTCAGATTTATTTTAAAGGTTATTCACAGCATACATTTAACTAATGTTGTAAGTGAAACTTAAGTTTTAATATTGAGTGAACGTATGATAAATAAGGTACAAGGGTACTGATAGTATGGAGGGGGTGAACTAGCCTAGTAGTGTTGCGGTAATTTTTGCCACCACCCGAGGTTTTCCTAGTGGTTGCCTCCTCATACCAAATTGGAAGTGTCGAGAATCATTACTTGGAGCAGCCAAAAAAAAAAAAATAAAATAAAAATAAAAATTTAGCAAAACAGGTTGAAATTGAAACAACAGCGTTATCGGCCTCAAGACTGCTGGATACTTGCAGTAATAAACAAAAAGACAATTTTCCCGAAAGTGGGCATATTGATCTTTTTCCCTAATCCAGGTAGTTTGTTACCTGGAGGTTGTTGACCTACCAAAACCATGGTAAAAGTGTCAGATTTATTTTAAAGGTTATTCACAGCATACATTTAACTAATTCCAGTTGTACGTGAAACTTAAGTTTTAATATTGAGTGAACGTATGATAAATAACGTAGAAGGGTACTGATAGTATAGAGGGGGAGAACTAGCCTGGTTGTGTTGCGGTAATTTTTGCCACCACCCGAGGTTTTCCTGGTGTTTACCTCCTCATACCAAATTGGAAGTGTCGAGAATCATTACTTGGAGCAGCCAAAAAAAAAAATAAATAAATAAAAATAAAAATTTAGCAAAACAGGTTGAAATTGAAACAACAGCGTTATCGGCCTCAAGACTGCTGGATACTTGCAGTAATAAACAAAAAGACAATTTTCCCGAAAGTGGGCATATTGATCTTTTTCCCTAATCCAGGTAGTTTGTTACCTGGAGGTTGTTGACCTACCAAAACCATGGTAAAAGTGTCAGATTTATTTTAAAGGTTATTCACAGCATACATTTAACTAATTCCAGTTGTACGTGAAACTTAAGTTTTAATATTGAGTGAACGTATGATAAATAACGTAGAAGGGTACTGATAGTATAGAGGGGGAGAACTAGCCTGGTTGTGTTGCGGTAATTTTTGCCACCACCCGAGGTTTTCCTGGTGTTTACCTCCTCATACCAAATTGGAAGTGTCGAGAATCATTACTTGGAGCAGCCAAAAAAAAAAAATAAATAAATAAAAATAAAAATTTAGCAAAACAGGTTGAAATTGAAACAACAGCGTTATCGGCCTCAAGACTGCTGGATACTTGCAGTAATAAACAAAAAGACAATTTTCCCGAAAGTGGGCATATTGATCTTTTTCCCTAATCCAGGTAGTTTGTTACCTGGAGGTTGTTGACCTACCAAAACCATGGTAAAAGTGTCAGATTTATTTTAAAGGTTATTCACAGCATACATTTAACTAATTCCAGTTGTACGTGAAACTTAAGTTTTAATATTGAGTGAACGTATGATAAATAACGTAGAAGGGTACTGATAGTATAGAGGGGGAGAACTAGCCTGGTTGTGTTGCGGTAATTTTTGCCACCACCCGAGGTTTTCCTGGTGTTTACCTCCTCATACCAAATTGGAAGTGTCGAGAATCATTACTTGGAGCAGCCAAAAAAAAAAATAAATAAATAAAAATAAAAATTTAGCAAAACAGGTTGAAATTGAAACAACAGCGTTATCGGCCTCAAGACTGCTGGATACTTGCAGTAATAAACAAAAAGACAATTTTCCCGAAAGTGGGCATATTGATCTTTTTCCCTAATCCAGGTAGTTTGTTACCTGGAGGTTGTTGACCTACCAAAACCATGGTAAAAGTGTCAGATTTATTTTAAAGGTTATTCACAGCATACATTTAACTAATTCCAGTTGTACGTGAAACTTAAGTTTTAATATTGAGTGAACGTATGATAAATAACGTAGAAGGGTACTGATAGTATAGAGGGGGAGAACTAGCCTGGTTGTGTTGCGGTAATTTTTGCCACCACCCGAGGTTTTCCTGGTGTTTACCTCCTCATACCAAATTGGAAGTGTCGAGAATCATTACTTGGAGCAGCCAAAAAAAAAAAAAATAAAATAAAAATAAAAATTTAGCAAAACAGGTTGAAATTGAAACAACAGCGTTATCGGCCTCAAGACTGCTGGATACTTGCAGTAATAAACAAAAAGACAATTTTCCCGAAAGTGGGCATATTGATCTTTTTCCCTAATCCAGGTAGTTTGTTACCTGGAGGTTGTTGACCTACCAAAACCATGGTAAAAGTGTCAGATTTATTTTAAAGGTTATTCACAGCATACATTTAACTAATTCCAGTTGTACGTGAAACTTAAGTTTTAATATTGAGTGAACGTATGATAAATAACGTAGAAGGGTACTGATAGTATAGAGGGGGAGAACTAGCCTGGTTGTGTTGCGGTAATTTTTGCCACCACCCGAGGTTTTCCTGGTGTTTACCTCCTCATACCAAATTGGAAGTGTCGAGAATCATTACTTGGAGCAGCCAAAAAAAAAAAAAATAAAATAAAAATAAAAATTTAGCAAAACAGGTTGAAATTGAAACAACAGCGTTATCGGCCTCAAGACTGCTGGATACTTGCAGTAATAAACAAAAAGACAATTTTCCCGAAAGTGGGCATATTGATCTTTTTCCCTAATCCAGGTAGTTTGTTACCTGGAGGTTGTTGACCTACCAAAACCATGGTAAAAGTGTCAGATTTATTTTAAAGGTTATTCACAGCATACATTTAACTAATTCCAGTTGTACGTGAAACTTAAGTTTTAATATTGAGTGAACGTATGATAAATAACGTAGAAGGGTACTGATAGTATAGAGGGGGAGAACTAGCCTGGTTGTGTTGCGGTAATTTTTGCCACCACCCGAGGTTTTCCTGGTGTTTACCTCCTCATACCAAATTGGAAGTGTCGAGAATCATTACTTGGAGCAGCCAAAAAAAAAAATAAATAAATAAAAATAAAAATTTAGCAAAACAGGTGGAAATTGAACCAACAGCGTTATCGGCCATTACATCCTCAAGACTGCTGGATACTTGCAGTAATAAACAAAAAGACAATTTTTCATATCTTTGACTTAAGCTAAGGAGTATAAGTTTCCTTTTTACATTGTAAAGTTACATAAGTGTTTCAAATAATTATTAATTTCCCAATCTGTATTTCAATATGAATTTATTTATAATTGTGAAAAGAAAACTTTTCATTAATTTTTTACTTTCACTTACCTATATATGAAACATATAGTAATTACTTTCACTTACATATATATGAAATATATGGTAAAGGAAAGTATTGCGATCGTGAAAATGTTTCACTCTCAGTTTTGGTCTGTGTGTTAACAGTCTAGCTCAACAACGAAAAGTCGTAAGAAAGCGAAATGGTATATTTAAGTTTTTTTATATGTTAGGGATGTTACAGTAATCTTTTTCGTCAAAATAGACTGACCAGAAGTACCACTTTATATCATGGGCTAAACGCATTTTTACAATTTCCTCGAAAATGGCTCGGTAACGATTTTGATTAAATTCATTACATCAGTGATAAATTAAACAATTTTAAATAAGATGTAGTTTTTATTCTGATTCATGTTCTCTAACAGGGCTTAAATGGCTACTTACTTAAATGGCTAATTTTCAATATTAACTCCTTCTAAAGTACATTTTTTTTTTTTTTTTTTATTTGAAACAATTGACTATTTCACATTGATCTCTAATATAAAAGATAGTTAAATATAAATTTTGAAAGAATTTGATAATTAACTAAATTATAAATAAAAAATCGTAACGAAGAAGAACGGTTGTAAATGATCGCAACCGAGCTCGCCACAAAGATTATAACCATTCTAACTTGTCTTCCATACGTAACTTGAGCTTAAAATAATACTTACTCCGATAATATATTAATATAAATATGCGGTTTTCATAAATTCTATTGTTGGTATTATTTAATATTTAATTGTATAAATTACACCGATATAAATATTAAATTTTGTATATATAAGGGTATTTATGCAATTAAAAATACCCACAATGAAATAGAAATAATTATAGCTTCTATAATTTTTAATTTCACTTCTCCTTTGTATGAAAATACTTATCTCTGCTAAGAAGAGGGGTGGTGAGTGAAAGTTGTGTGATGTGCGCAGCGCACCAGATTTTTTTACTGTTTGTACATGATTCGGAAAATAAGTAATTTTTTATTCAATCGATACATTTAATAAAAATATCTATTTAATGAGAAATGAAAGAACTACAAATAAAGAATATATCCTGACCAAGTTGACGAGACGACCATGAATTGAACGGAACCTACTCGGCTGATCTGCGACTCTTATCACGCTCCTGCCGGCGGAAGTGGATCAAGAGCTTCCTTATTCCAGGTAGGTCTGTATAACAGTACGCACGCCCGTAATGTTGACACCACCGCCACTGGAATACCTAACAATAACTGTCGTAGAAAGAAGTCTTATGGATCTGATAATGAATACTAGGATTTACAAGTTACTACTAGAGCTTATAATTTATAGAATTAATTTATATTAAATTATATAATGAATGCAATTTAAAAAAAAAAAGTGTAACACGTAATGCCTAATTCTCAAGAAACCAGTTGCGAAATATTTCATAAGTATCTGCGGTATCTGTCCTTGCACCACAATGCTCACCTATTGACAATAGCATTAGAGAAAGCAGTGAACGATTGAACAGTATGCAAAAGTAATTGATTGTAAGATTAATTATCAACATCCATTGCCAAATAACTTGGTATCACTCTCCGTACTTGTCCCCATTCATTTCCAAGGTCTTTAAAACTTTCTATTATCTTGAATAGATAAGAAAATTATCAAAGTAACTAAATGAATAATCTATCTAATTGCCTTACGCACTTTAAAATAATTCAACGGACGTGTGGTATTTTAATTTGAACAGTTATTATTGCAAACAAACCATATTATATCCATGAGTGAAAATGAAGATTACCTGAAAAAGATGTTTCAGGCAAAAAAAAACTTATTATCCATAGTTTTCAAACCCAATTTATCGATAAATCATTATGCAGAAAGTTATTGAATAGATTGGTTCATTTTTTTTTCACCTTTGTGAATTTAGAATCATGTTTGGAAGTTCGAAAATGGTGGTTTCAATATTTTCGATTTTATTTGTATTTTTATGTCAGTATGATACAATTTTTATATGATGAATTAATCCCTCAGGTGGGTTGTTTTTCCTGTTTGTAATATGTCAACAAATATATCTGTTACCTCTTGTTGAAACTAGATTAGTATTGTGCTTGCTATTGCACTGTGAATATGGAAGAAAATATCATTCATTATAGGCATATTACGTTGTATTATTTTTAAAAAGATTAGTATGCTGCGGAAACTCATTGAAAATTTGCAGTGTTTATGGGGATAATGACTTAACCGAACGCACACGTCAAAATTGGTTTCCCAAATTTCATTCAGAAAACTTTGCCATCAATTGTCTCAACGGTCTGGTCGCCCAGATGAAATTAAAACGAGCAATGTTAAGACCTTTGTTGATCAAAATCCCACCCAATCAGTGCGAGAGATTGCGATGGCCCTAAATGTGTGGAACACAAGCGTAGACAATCATTCGAACAAAGTCGGCTGTTTCCAGGCTTAATGTTTGGGTCCCTCACATGATTTTTTTTTGAAAACCACAAAAATGTTATAACTTCAATACGACGTTAGCTACCTACAAGAAATTTAGCAGGAATTTGGAGCCACATAAACAACACAAAATGACATCAACTGGACACTCGTAAACAATCTACAAATGGAGATAAAAAATGAAAACCTATAAAGAGTTTTTATTTATTTATTCCTTATGTAGGTAATAAGTCAAAAAAACTATTTATAAGTCTTCGAAGAGTAATAATTCAGCCAACGGATATAGTAACACCGAATTCGGAGAACATCCTGAAGAGTTAAGAATGATCGGAAGGGTGTTACGTTCCACCAATACAACGCTAAGCCGCACAGCTCATTGATCACTCGCAAAAAAGTATTGAACCTTGAATGTGACCATTTGAACAACCCTCCCTATTCATCAGACCTAGCTCCAAGTGACTGCACCTTACTCCAGTCTCTGCAGAACTCCAAGAATGGAAAGAAATTGCAAAAGGAAGAGGATATCAAAAACCACTTGGATCAGTTTTTTAACAATTAACTCCAGACATTCTATGAACATGGCTTTATGCAGTTAGTGGAAAGTCATATTAAATAATGATCAATATGTTGTAGATTAAAATAAATTTTATATCTATAATACATTGTGTTTTATTTCAGCCTGAAACCCGAAAGGACTTATTTGCCATCCCAATATGTTCTCTATCTGAATTACATTGCTTATCGAGCTACTAAATGTAATCATGTATAAGAAAAAAATGGAAAAAAAAATCTGTAAAATGCGTTTTTATTTATACTTTTTTTTGCCTTCACTTAATATAACTTCATACAGTTAGTTTTTTTTTTTTCTTTTTTTATTATTACCTTATTTATTTTAAAAAATAAATATCAGCAAAATAAAAATCGCTTTCTCCCAAAATTCTGAAAATTTTCTCCAAAACTTCTGAATCCACAACTCGCGCTTTTTATTATTTTTTTTTTTATTGGTGATATTTACAACTGTATTACAAGTAAAAATACATTCAGTAAATGTGAACAAAGGAATAAAATAGCATGAAGTCACATGTTGAGAAACTACCTATTGGTAGCACTCTAAAAATGTATTTACAAAAGGAGATCTCGACGCCATCTTCTTTTCAGACGCCTCTGAGGGTTGTCAGGGATCGAAGAGGAAGCAAGGTTAGAAACGAGAGGGTTTGGATGGTTCTGAAGTTTGTTATGGAAGGATAGGTATCTGGATTGGGCCAAGTCAGAAACATAATGAACATTAAGGTCGTTATGGATGATTTTGTTTGTGACAAAGTAAGGAGCAGTGAGGATTTTACGAAGGATTTTGGATTGTAAGGATTGAATACGAGAGGAATTCGATGGCTTAGTGGAGCCCCAGAGCTCAACTCCGTAAGTCCAAATAGGTCTTATTGTAGTCATGTATATGAGTCTTTTGTAATTGACTGGGAGGTTAGAGCGTTTATCTAGTAAGTGCTGGAGTAGTCGGAAACGTCGAGCTGTTTCTTGTCGTTTCAGTCTGGTATGAGGATTCCAAGTTAGACGTTTGTCTAAATGGAGTCCTAGAACTCGCGCTTAGGTAAAAAAAAAAAAAAAAAAGTAATGGATGGACGTCAATATGATTTATAAGGTATTACTTTTACTATTCTACTTTTGATTTTATACTTTGAGCCAAATCGAACTAGTTGTTTTGTTTTATTGGAGTGTCCAAGCAAATATAATAAATGCGATTTAATGGAATTAATAAAGAACCATCTAGGTATCAATAGAACCACACTCTCTAACATTTTTACAAATATCGGATTCACGATAGTAGGTGATATGCCCATCGCACAAATTTCATTATTGACAGACATGGAACCAAATTTGTTCCTTGATATCTTCAACATAAGATGCTATTGGAAATTTTCGATTATGAGGATTAAAGGTAATGAAGGTATGAATTAAGGTATTGAAGAATCAGAATAAAATTCTACCTTATTTAAACTGTAACTGTAATGCAGTTTTTTTTTTTATTTGAAAAAAATTAATTGTCATCAGAAATTTCTCTTTAAAGAATCTAGTACATTTTCTTAAAAGTGTTACGCAATAAGGAAACCACTATATAATTGAATTGCCTGATCTGAGAGTCCTTTGATTGATCGGTAAACAAGAATGCAAGTTATGTATTTTGTTTGTTCGTGGTAAACATTTGAATGCTGTAAAAAATTTAAATATTTATTCTTTCTTAATAGAATAAGAGTTTTTTATTTTCAAGAACAAAACCTATTTACCAAAGTTTCTAGTTATGTCTAGATCCTCTTAATAGTATATGTAATTAATATCGGAACGTAAAACTGGAACTCCACATCAAGTGAACCTTACATACTACTATTTATATCAAGAAGTATAAAATTCTCTAATAAAATAATCTATCAAATAATAATAATACTTAAAAAATCTGACAAACCTCAAATCAAACGTATGTTGAACAAGAAACTAAATTATTACAATCATTAAATTTCTTTATTTATATTTAATCTCTTGGCAAACGTTTCATTATGATGAATTTGTCACCTTGACTGAGGAAATATCAAGTATTATTATTTACGATTACTGAGTTTGGTTCTAATTATTTAATTACTAATTTTATCAGAAAACAACAATAAAGAATTAAATTAATAAAGTTGTTTTTTTCATTAAGTGTTAATAGTTTTAGCTATCTTCAGGAGTAAAATTTTGTATTCATAAACCATATTATTTATTTATTAATTCACTAAGCTATTAGTCATTTTTAATACTTTATTATAGCAATTAAATGGATTTACGATGCTGTTCGTTTTAATTTTATAATTAAAACTTTTAAAAAATAACACAAGAGGGAACAAACAAACTTAAGACTTTAAGCCTGAAATTTTCTTGAAAACTGATATATCCCACACATTAATTTATCATTATAGCGATACTTAAAAAAAAAAAAAAAATGTGTTTACGAGGCTTCCAACAAAATATTTTTTAAAGTCCACAGTGTAGTCGCATACGGTGACTAAACTTCGAATTTATTTATGATATTTATATATTTTATATGTTTACCAAGCAAATTATCTAACTTGCATTTAGGGAATTATATGAAATGTATCCAACAATAAATGTGATATAGTAGGAATCTCCATTTAGAATAATGCAGATAAAGAAAGACATAATTTTGCAGATTAACAAGTTTTCTTCCACTGACCCCATGCTTTTATAAAAATTGAAAAATCAACAAACAGGTTTTCGACACAGAATTTCGCACTGTAATTTCAGTTTGATGTTTTTTTCATACATCCATGCAGGCTACTCAAACGTTACTATTTAATTATTACTATTTATCTTTGAACTTACAACTTCTTTATTGTTGAAAATAAGCAAAATATATATATTTTTAAAATTTATATTACACAATATGCATTTTAAAATCTTCCCCAACCTCGAAATTAATATTAAGCTATTAATTAAACCAAATCATAAAAACATTATTTTATAAAATGCTACAGACCAAGAAAGACCGTTAACTATAAAGTTTTATCTATTACTACTGCTATCATAATACAAAACTTTATGGACGCAATAAAAGGCATTTAACTACCCGACTCCAAATTTATAGGTCATGTAAAGAGAATTAAAATCTTTAGATTCCTTTATTGGAATAGATAGTAAAAACTCTTATCAGAATTGAGAGTCCTAAGAGAGTTGAGTATTAAATTAAATTGAAAAATAATAATTAATTTTAAACTTATAATATATTAACTAAAATAAAACAGAACGGAAATTGACAAAGTAATTAGATATTTAAACTGAAAATGTTATGAAAGGCTAATTTTATTTTCATTTTTTTAATAGATAAGTTACCAGAAGAATTTCTTTCCAAAACACTTTAATTAAAAATTATTTAACTTTTTTTGATCGAATCTGTTTATCTCACGACAATCTACAACCAAATTAAAAAAAAAAAAAGACCGCCAAGAAAGGCCAGTATAGCTAGCTATCTCGGTGGCCGTTTTCATTAGCTGGACTACATCTATATATCAAATTCTATAATTTTTTGTAGGAGAATAAAATCTCCGGGAGAAGTCATTTTGGGAAATACAGTAATTCCTTAACATCCGCGGGTTTGATATCCAACAATTTTGTTTATCAGCGAATACTAAAATGCGAAAGAATTCTACTTGCAAATCCCGTATTTGATGAATCGTGATTAAATAAAAAAGAATCCCAGTACATAGTGAAGATGTAAACCGCTAATGTTAATGCAAAAAGTCGTATGTAAAAAAATTGAGTGTTTTAGAGGAGAGCATAAAAACTAATTATTTCTTTATAACTTATTAGTGTAATTTCATATTTTATTTTCTATAGTATCAGGCTACCTATATCAGTTGCATAATAGGAAATTTCACCTTAAGCACCAATAGAACAAAAAGGGAAAATTGTAACATACGATATTTTACACTAACAGTAGCCATTTATGCGTATAAGCATGTTTTCATTAGTATAATGGATGGAACTAAAAGTCCATTGGAAAAATTCAATTTTTTGTTAGTTCGTTGTTAACGAGACCAGTATTTTCCCTCAGTCAGAACAAATTTAAGCTGGAATATAAAAATATAATTGAAGTTCTCACAACTTTGATGATTAAGGAGGAATTATAGACCAAGACGAGCTGGTTGAATTTCAATAGAATCAAACAAAATCACAAATAAGACTTTGTTTTTTACAAACCCAGAGTAAAAATTAATTTAAATTTGAGGAAGGATATGGTCCGGGGTTTCGGTCATAACTATTTTATTTAACAAGTGGCAAAACTATTTAATAACAGAACGGACAAGATACAAAAAGATATAGAGAATTGTGGAGTTACATAATATTTAGATAAAAAATTATAAAAAATGTGAATAAACTTATTAAAATTAGAAACAGTAAGCACATTAAAATATGAAGAACGATAAGTTATATAAACAGAGTAAGCTAAGTAAGAAGATCCTAAACTGAAGTAAATATCTGGTAACAATTGTTATAGTATAATATATGCAATTGTAAATATACTCCTACAGATCAACAGGAGAGATTGGAAGAAAAGTAAAAAGGATATAATATGAAATAATGGACATAAAGGGACATGGAGAAAGAAAATGAAAATGAAAAATAAATAAATAAGTAAATAAAATTAGAGACTTACAGGTGTGTTCAGCAAGGAGTTTCACTTAGAACTGTAAAATCTAGGTAAGTACCCTTGGGGAAATTTGCTGGGGAACCTGCTTGGGGAATGGTGAGGGGATAAGTATTAAAGGTAAAACAAAACCTAAGGTATTAAAGTATCTAAAATTTGAAGATGTGGATGGATACAAGGGAAAATATTATATCTATGAACTACTAAATTATAAATATATACATATACATATAAAATAAAATTAAGAAATTATAGATAGAAGTACAATATGAAGAAAAACAAAAATGAAAGAAGTAAAATGTAAATATAAAAATAAGAGACCATACATTGCAGAACTAATTTAGCATTATAGAGAGGAAACAAATATGAATAATTATAATTATACTTAATTGTACACTAGTAACATAATTACATTTAAATATCAGATAAATTGAGATATAATGAATACAAAGTAAAAACTGATAATCGTACATTGATGTAGAATGTAAATATAAAATTTAAAACAAAAAATAAAAGAGAGGTCATATAAAGTTGAAATATTTAAAAATAATGAACGATTAAATTTATTATTAGTCTTATTACTTAGCTTATTCTGTTTATATAACTTATTGTTCTTAATATTTTAATGTACTTATAATTTTAATGTATGTTTATAATTTTAATAAGTTTATTCACATTGTGTATAAATTTTTATCTAAATATTATGTAACTTCCGCAGTTCTCTATATATCTTTTTGTACCTTGTCCGTTCTAGCCGTAAAGAAGACCTGTAAAGTCGGGTCGAAACATTGACTTTTAATAAATTAGTTTTGCCACTATTTAGTCTATTTATGACCGCCACACTGGAACCTCTTCTTCCTTAATAATACAATGGCCAATTATTAAGTATTCAATAATTTAAATTTGCTGAAAATTTAAATTATCGACCAAACGATACAGTATAAATTAACTTTTTGAATAAAACTTAAAATGTTATAACCTCATAAAAATATTGTGTTAAACTAATCCTCATTGCATGTGACCAATGTCTTCTACATTTCACAGCCAATATGTTATTACTAGTTATTTATGTTAATTTTAATTATTGAATGGAATTGAATGAAATTGGTACTAGGCAAGTTCTAAATTATTCCCCAAATTTCCTCTAACTATGGTCAAATTGAACGAGCCTTTTTCAAACTATATCAATAATACGTTTACTGATCCGAAATCAGAATTCTTTTTTTAGAGAGCAGTGGTTAGATTTTAATGAAATTGATACTTACCCAATTATTTGTTAATCAATCCCTAACTTCCATCCAAATTTAAACCAAATCGATCTAGTGGTTTCAGATGCATCAAGGAAAACGCGTTTACTCATATATACGCCAGAAAGTAGATGATGTAATTCCATAAAATCGATATAGAATCATTATTATTTTACCAAAACCCACCTTTTTTTCAACTTTGAGCCAAATCTAATTAGCCGTTTATGAAATATTGGCATATCTTTGAAAACACATTTACACGTGCGAAAGCGGAAGTATTAGTCGGTATTTAATAAAATTGATATGGGACCATCTAGGCACCAACCCACACAATTCCTGAAAATTTCTTGAAAATCGGATGAATAGTATTAGGTGATATGCCCGTCACATTGATTAGGCAACATACAGACCGACAAACAGACACCGAACCAGATTTGATCCTTGATGTCTCAAACGTAAAACGCTAGTGGATATTTTCGATTCTGAGAACAATTTTTTATAAAAACAACTCGCTCGAATACAAAGCTTTCCTACCTTCGGTAGTTAGGAAGCAAAATTAAATTAAAACTTTGATAATAGCTGTTGTTCATATAACTAGTAATCATAAATATTTTATAAGTGTTGCTGAAAATGAATGCATAATTTTTAGGGGTATACTTTTTCATACTTTTGATATTTCAGGTGACGAACGAAGCAAGCAATAAATTAATTTTTATGGGTTTTGAAAATATTTCAAAACGTTTCTTTTAATTGACTATTTTATTGACGAGGAATTCTCATTCCATAAGTCATTTTCCGACAGGCATTAAAAGGTTTATTGTCCCATTTCCTAAAGTAATAACATTTCTGAGGCTTAATGAGTAAAGAGGCGATTCAATTAGTTTTCCTCCGAGAACAGACAAATCTGCAAATAGGACTTCACGATGATTTTCCGTTTCTTTCAAAGTGATATATCATGAATTAACGCCTGCGATGATAAATGTCAAATAATATAATACAATTTAATCACTTTCCTAGTCATATAATTGTTAAATTGATTACAAACAGTATCATGAATGACAATCGGTTTAGTTAAGATTTCAAGACGATCTATAGCAATCTTTCATTATTGAAGAGGGTTGGAACGATAGTAAAGTCAGTTTGCTTTTTGTTGAGAAAGTGGATATTTTGAAATTTACATAAATTATATGTGTGCGTTACACAAATAGGGTCTTTTTAAATTAAGTATCGCCAATTACTTTTAATAACAGTTACTTTTAGCAAAACAACATTAATACTAAGAAATAATACGTTATAAAAGAGTAAATTTTTTATATAGAATTAATATTAAACAATAGATTCTACAAAATATGTTAACTTTAGGAATAACAATTATTCTAAATATTCAACAATATTAATGTTCAGGAGGCCAAAAGTTTCTCATTGCCTGAAATATTTTATCAAATAAAACTAAACCTTCAAATCTTTTCCAAACAAACTCATAAATATATGAGTCAAACATATTTTTTCTAAATTTAAAATATTAATTTTTTTTTAAAATTGAGATCTCTTAATAAAACATCACTATCATGATTCATTTTTTAACCTCATTAGAACAATCGTAATAATTTATTAAATCATGTGTATTTGATAAATCTGCTCTAAATAAGTGACAAAAAGTAACTGGCGATACTTCAGTAAGTAAAAAAGACCCCAAAAATATCATAAGTGCATACTTTTTACTTTCCTACCTATACTAGATAAGGAAAGTATTGGAATCAGGTCAAATTTCCAACATGTGGTTTTCGACGGATCTATACCTTTCAGAGCATCCTGATTCCGAAAAATTAATTTTTAGCCATTGGTCTGTCGGTCTGTCTGTGCCAAGATTATCTCGAGAACTATTGGATTTTTTATTTTTTAGGGTTTTGGCTACTAATGCCTGACACAAATTGGGTGCTCCATGCGCAATAGCGGCTGTGCCATAAGTGAAAAACATATTTTTCTCTAGACTGTAGCGCTAACATGGCTTTAACGATTTTGATGAAACTTTGTTATAATTCTCTCATTAATGCCCTTTCAATTTTTGTGCTTGTATTAAATTCTCAGAAAAATACAGGGAAAAAGTTACAGTTCATTAATTTTGATATACTTAATAATTTTTTCATCTTTAAAGATATTTCATTTACTATTTTACTACATTTTTTTTCTAGCTGAGATATATGAACTTTATTATTTGTTAAAGACATTTGTTTGTTATATTTTTTAATAATTTAGAAAATCTCCTGATCGAGGCTTTATTGTATTTGTTATCTTTCAAGTCAGCATTTAAAAATAGTCCCTGGCAAAGCAATTGTACAAATATTGTAGTCTATTATGTTAAATGGAATATTGTAATCGACCAAGAAAAAACAAATAATTTCTCCCTCACATAATATATAGGATCTACTTATTTCCAAATTGTTTTGCTATTCCTTCACTAAACAAAATTTTCTGCGAATTATTCGCACGGGACAACTACATAATTATTATTTTTAATAGAATAGTTATTTAATAAGAAAAGCAATAGTATAGTATCAGTTTATTTATATTATATAATGTTTTATGTGTAATATATTTTATTATCCCTCGGCATAACAGTTATTTATTTTTAGAAACTTATTTCATTAATTCATTGTCGATCTTTTCCTAACAGTTTCTAGTTAAAAAAATAAAATAAAGTTACATTAATTTTAACTGCACGATAATGTAAATTTATTTATAACCATTAGGTGACATCATATATAAGAGAAAATTTAAAGACATAAACCTAATAAAATGAAGGAAGGGAAAGGTAAGAAGGAGATGGAGAAGATAAAAAAAGCCATGAGAGATACAAAATGTCGATTCCATATTTTTTGGGTAGAAGTGCCTAAAAAGTCACATATATTCCACCTTCACAACGAAAAAAGACAAAAATGTTATTAATACTTATCTATAATACAACTACGGTAACGATATCTTCACCATTAGCAATATCTTTATTATTTAGAGCTTGTTACACTGTGATTGAAGTATATATTCGTTTAAGAGATAATTAAATTATATATGTTCAGATTCAACTCAAAATATCTTTATATTGATAGAAAAGAGTTTGAAAAAGTTAATCCTCAAAATTGTTTTTGCTTTTAATAATTGTTAACCCAATTGTAACAAACTGTAATATCATAAAATGAACTCATATAATGAAATATGAATGAAAAATTATCCAAATTAAAAAATAATATAATAATTTAAATTGTTCAAATTTGGACTAAAAACGGATAAGTGTAGCTTAGCTATTCATATAATTATTTATTCAGATTCTATAGGTATTTAAAAAAAACAAAAAACAAATGCATTAACATTGAAAACAAACAAGAAATTATAATGAAGGTCCATACATTTTTTTTTTATTTTCTCGAAAATCATTGTTCGCTTTCATGATGAATTAACAACAATAAAACTGCATTCTTCCAAGTGTAGATTCCCAAATTTCTATATTAATTTTTAAAAGGATTTCAATAGCAGAAGTTCATTTCATTGCAGCCATTGACAGGTGTTCAGGGGTAATCAAGATTCTGAAGAAACGGGGACATGTTCGTTAGCGAAAACAGGTTTCGTTTTTGAGGAGTCGAAAACTGGCCTCGTGTGTGAAGGTTGAATTGTCGAAAACTGCTTACCGTCGAGAAATCGGAAACATAAAAAAACAATGGCATTTCTTATCGCGTAGAAATTTTAGGATCAAAATAATAAAAAGAAACATGCTCTTAAACTACATCCATTTTTCCTTGATTAAATGATATGTCAATAAAACTTTCTTTATTGAAAGATTAATTCAATTGAGAACAAGATTGTTTACAAAAAAAAAAACATATTTTTTTTTCATAATATTTTCTTTTTAAAAGGCAGTTGATAAATTCTTTTTTTGTTTTAATAGTATTCTTTTGAAATGACGTTGCTCATTTAAAATTAAACATAAAACAGGTGAGCTAGAACTCATCATTTTTTAGAACCACAATAGTGCCTAAAAATAACTCGTTTTCCAGTGTTTATTATTTATTTATTTCCACCCTACCGGGCTTTAAGATACCCGTGACTCTGACACGTGAACTATTTGTTTTTCAATTACTATTGTTATTTACGTGATTACTAATAAAACCTGAAATTGCTCTCTTGTCAGTTATCAGGTTTTTCCCATCCTCGATATTTCGTTCGATTGAATTGGAACAATACAAACTATTAACGATAATAATTTCTACGAAACGAAAGAAAGATTGTTACAAACATCGTTCACGGAGTAACCATTGTCAGACACCGTTTCGAAGAAAATAAGCACAGTGTCCCAAATTAGATATGAGTATACAAATCGACGTTTAAATTGATTGTGTAAAAAATGTAAATCAAACAATCATTACAATACATTTGCATTTGTTGAAGGTAAAATCAGCAGAGCGTAAATGAAGATTCGTAATTGCGTCTTTAAAGTTACTAATTTGGGTTTTGTTGCAAGTTTCTGACAACCTTTTTCATAAGCCCATACCTAACCTTCGGACCTAAGAGCAGATGTAACCTTCAGGAGTCTATGAAATGGCTAAAGTTAAAAATATGTAATAAAAAATTATAGAACTTGAATTTGACATGGTTCAATGAACGAGGATAGATACTTGGTTTTACGTAATGGTTGTTTTCGGAATCTCTATTCTCCTCTATCCAGTCGATATTTTTCTTCATTTTGTTGTCATTATAGTTTTTTTGTTATATTTATAATATTTTGCAATTACATAGATGTTTTGTGATCATTTCGAAGTTTCCTGCTACATTTAGATTGAAAGAAACAACCGCAATATTTATCTTAAAAGGGTATTTCCTTGTTTCGACAGTAAACGTTTTCGTGTTCAAATCATCAAAGATTTTATAAGCTATCAGTTGAAGTATGTATTATATGAAATAACATACGCCTAAATTCCTCTTTTTGAAATAAAATAAAATAATCAAAATTTTATATATATATTAGTGGTATTAAAATACAAATAGCCATAGATTTTAGACAAATATATTTTTTAAATTTTCCAATTAGCAATTTTTGCGGATAAAAAAAGTAGAGAGAGAGAGGGAGAGAATAATTAGTTTTTAAATTAAATTTTTCTAACAATACTTAATTTTTAAATGTAGGCAAAGTAATATTTCTCAAACTAAATTTAACAAATCACAAATTGTAATTCTAAAATATTTGTTTAGATATATTTTTAAAGTGAAACCTATAAAAACATGTATATTTGTATTTTAATATCACTAATATAAATATAGAATTTTCTTTTTTATTTCAATAAGAGGTATTTTAGCTTATGTCATTTCTTTTATTGTATATAACTAATTCTTATGCCTTCAAGTTAAACATTTAAAAATAGAGGGATAATATATATATCTTTTATGAAAATAGAAGGCAAAATACATTTTTTTTTAACCTCTAATTACATACATGCATACTTATTCCGATGGCGTTCTTTGTTTACCATTTGTCAAGCACTCAAAGAGAAATTGCAGGTTAGTTGATACGTTGAAAATATAATGCATTTACGTTTTTAACATTGAAGTGTTTATATTTTGAAGCTACCACAAAAATCGAGAACTTCCAACCGATTTCGGACACAGGCGTGTAGTACCGGAGTGGAAAATTTCCACAAAGAACCAGTGGCATTCCACATTCAGATGTAATGCTACTAACGCAGCTACTTTCTTTTTGCGACAATCAAATATTAAATTTCCCGTCGGCTAGAGACTAAAGTTATTTTATAATTGATGATACATTCATTGAAAACCGTTTAATATATTTTATTCATATTAGCCAACAGAGAATAGATCTACTTTTCATTTGATATATTACGAAATGACCAAATTGTTTTCAGTTAAAATATATGTAATAATATAAAAAAAAAACAACTGAAAACAATCACCTGATGGACATTTACTAATGGAAGTTGTGTTTTCAATGCCATGACATCCACTTTCCTCAATTATTTTTCAATTGATGGAATTACAAACCCAAACATGCAATGCCAAAGAAATTTAATATACTATTTACAAAGTTTTATTTTCTTCGTACAACACATCATCGAATCACAAAAATAACACTTTACTGATACATTTCACACAGCCAAAAAAAAAAAAAAAAATACATACAAATCTGTCATATCCAACGTTTTATGCATTGAAAACGGTCAGAAACGTTAGAACAAAACATCAAAGGAAGCGTTTACTCTTGATTGCATAACATACACAAGGAGTGTTTTTTCTGCAGTTTTGACAAGAGAGGTAAAGAGGGAATGTTTTCTCAGTAACTTCAGGAAAGTCAACAAATCATAAAATATGGATTGGATATTGGAAAATTCAAAATCAACAAAATATTTTTTTTCTTTTACCTTATGCGGAGGGAACCACCAAGAGTGGCAAGTCGTATCCTGTAGGACGGCAACCACCTACAAGAACTGGAGTACACTAGCCGATAGCTGTGTTGAGATAGCTCACTTATACAGCGAACATTTGGAGAATCACTATTTTCTAGAAGACAGTTTGGATCACTATAGTATATTTTGGTGTGTTACCTTGTGCATAGATACCAGGAGAGCAACTGTTGGGTTAGGCTGCAGAGACGGACTGGCTGGCCGCCGGCACCTGTCGCCAATATCTACTTCTCCTACCTCCGTAGTGGGGAGAGTTCTCTTCAGGACCCTTCAATTCGGCGGCCAGGGTATCGCTCCTAATCCTCGTGTCATCCACCGGGTGATGTCCCATCTGCAACAGGCTTCCCAGATTTGTTGAATGCGCTGATCCCCTCATGAGGCGTCCTCTGAGAGATCAACAATAGAGCTTCCTGCTAAATTATAAAATAAATAACGTCATGTAGTGGTTCCTCATTTACGTCTATCCATCAATCACTAGAACAAATAATGCTCTAAGTAGCTATACGTATTACATTCACAGTCAAAACTAAAAATATAATGAAATAAATAATTGTATGCCTTATGGAGATTTATGTTTGATGTTTATCCATATCAGCCTATAAGGCAAGGAAGGTTATTGTCTCTTTATAATTATCATATCACAATCCAATTAAAAACAAAGCAACAAACGTTGAAAATCATCGCACAATGGTTTATTATTTCCAAATAGTTATATATTGAATAATCTATATGTATATAAATGAATGTATGTCCGTTTGTCCTTTATGCATTACTAAACCATTCAACCGATCTCTACGAAAATTGGTGCGTACACTCTCGCGAAGGTTTCTGGCATAGTACATCCGTCCTAAGATAATTATATATAAGTAAAAAAAATATCCTTATAGACTATCGCGCCAAAACAGCTAGAAGGATTTTAAAGAAAGTTGGCTAAAGTCTTCCCTTGAAACTCTTTTAATTTATGTATATAACATACGTTTCCAAAAACAAGGATAATACCCACATTTATCCGAAGACTTCCTGAATTCCCAACAAAATAAAAAAAAAATCATCGAAATTGGATGATACGTTGCAGAGTTATAGAGTTTTAAACATTTACTACTTTCTCTTCAGCAAAGGCCATTTTCCTTCTTTTTTTTTGTTACTTATTATTTCAAAATTGTATAATTACTGCAGTAATTGAAATTATCATTTGAAGAAGTAATATAATTCTCCGTACATAGGTCAATACTATTATACGCTCTTTTTATTCATTTGTTTTCTCCCAATGTAGTATGATACATCTCAAATATTTGATTTTCTATTATTTAAAAATATTTAACTCTTGAATAATAATTATTACCATTTATGATCCTTTTAGAAATTATTTTTTTATTTATTTCAGTTTAGTTTATTTTTTTATAAATTATTTTCTTTAACATAGCGTTTGGATAAGGTTGAGCCGTTCACCGCAGAGTTTCTTTCATGATTAAGTTTTATTTTTCCATTACAATTTATATCTCTCTATCTTTTTATATATTTAATCAAGTTGTTATTAAGGAGAAGCAAGCAATCAAATATCTTGGGAGGGGTATGCAAAATCTTTTGAGGGAGGAAGAAGGCAGCTCTAATGTTTACGAAATGAACTCTATGATAAATTGTATAGCGCAATTTCAATGCATTGCCACGTTTGATATTTGAAAATCTTAAACAATGAAACAGTATCATGAAATATTTTAAACCGCATGTGTTGCTTTTACATCCAACTGATGCTGCGTTTTTAATAAATATGTATAGTTTCACCTTATATTTTATAATAGTAGGTATATTAAGCCACGCGCGAAATTTAAATGCAACATTAGGCCAACATTTCAAGGCAATGTGTGAAGAACTTTTCGAGATTTAAGAGTTTGGACAAACAAACATTTTTATTTTCCATAAAATAATCAACACAAAGTTGAACATTAAACAGTACATTAAATATAAAAAATAATAATAATAAAATTAAACATGAAAATATATAAACGGCTTTATATCAAAGACGAATCTCTGTCATTTTCAGAAAGCGGGGATAAAGTCAATTTTACTTTAGTAAGTTCAACTCAGACTGATTCTGATGATCAAGAATGTTCAAGTTGAATCATGAAAAAAAAATCATTAGAATTAGTTTAAATTTAAGCTATTTTACAGACAAATTCGTTATTCAACTTTTTAAAAACGATAGATACTCTTTGGTATTAATCCACTCATATGTGCTTTCTATTTTCTTTCTTTTCCATTTTGCCAGACTGAGCCGAAGAAGCGCGTGGTCGGGTAAAGCTAGTGCTAAATATTTAAAACGCTATATATCTGCACCAAATCGTGCAATAATTCTTCTTTTACCTGCTAGGAATTTTCGTAAAATTTCATTCGGGATTCTACTTTTTTCAGCTTTGGAGAACCATGTAATGTAGAAAAAGACTTTAAGCAAGTTTCATTAAAATCGTTACATTCGTTTAGATTCTACAGCATAGAGTACAAAGATTCATTATTGATAATAATAAATCAATATCAAGCAAAATATCTGGTTTGAAAACTGGTTTCAAGCCTTAGATTTGAGGACATTGTATAATTCAGAGAAGCTTACAGATTGAAATAAGGAATGAGGATGATGAACAAGGATCTAATGAAATCAGAATGGAATAGAGTAAAGAAGAAATAGTGTATTAAGGTCATGAATATGGAGTATTATTCATTACTTAAACTGAATGAATTGGATAGGTTTAATGTTCGAGCATTGAACTCTACAGCTTGAGAGTCTCAAGCTCTACTTATCTATACCTTTACAATTAGGTAATACTATGACATATTCCATTCTTTTGTGGAAGTTTTATTACTTTGAATGTATAAGAATTTGATAGGGACTTTAGCTATTCGAACATTTAAAATTTGGTTTTTGTATCAAATCTAGATTTTTCTCATTATAATTCTAAATAGACCCACAGGGTAAATCTAGAATATGCTTTACATATAACAGGAGCAGTATAATCCGCCTTTTTTTCACATGTTGGTGTAAATGAGCTTGTAAAATATCAAAAAATAACAGCAAAGTAACAAAATATTATCCGAAAAATACAAACTTTTTTAATGCCTAATCATAAAACATTTAACAGACATCAAAGCCTGTAAACATTTATCTGTGAATACTGAATCTAGTTTTATAGAACGATAAACTTAACCAAGAATTATAAATGAGTATATACGAATTCAAATCATTAAATAATATTAGTACAGAATGTGATAGTATTGTATTGGTGTCATGCACATTATAGAAAAACTGTGTATATAGAGAAACGGGAACGTTTGTTTTTCCTCTTCTCTAATTCTGAGACATCCACACCATATACTACTGTGAACACCATAGTCCATGGTACAGACTCCCTTTTATCGAATTATTAACATCCGTCTGAAAGTTCGTAAATAGTTTCTTCTCATCCTAACCTACAACTATTTTGTTTACGAAAACTCTTGGAATTGGGGTGTTTTCAATCTGGAGGGGGGACAAACTTTGTCTATTTAATTAGGTACTAAAAACTCGTGAATACCCAATTGTTTTCTACTTGGATCGTGAGATAATTTGATCACAAAGTCGAGAAAAAAGGTGGACTTCAAGAATATTGAGCCGCTTGGCGTGACCTACACCCCAAAATTTTCAAAATAACGAGGTTATATAGGAAAAACGGCCAAATATTTTTGTAGGCCACCTTTTTTCTGTGATTCTGTGATCAATTTATTTTACGATGCGAGTAGAAAGTAAATGGATATTTACGAGTTTTTAGTACCTAATTAAATAGTCAAAGTTTGCCCTCCTCGTGATTGAAATCGCCTCAATTCCAAGAGTTTTCGTAAATAAAATAAATGTACGTTACGATGAGATGGAACTATTTACGAAGTTTCTAAGTTAATAATTCGATAAAAAGAGGTCTGTACCACGGACTATCGGTGATTCCATTTCGAACATAAATTCCCATATCAGGTTCTCGTTTTCACATATTCCTAAGTAATTTCGAAGCTAATCATTAATAAGCAAACAATATATATTTGACAGAAATTATTTATTATTCGTCAACTGTTTTTACAGGTTAAGTTGCACATACTTACAAACACGTTACTATTTTTGAAGAGAAGGATGGTTGCAATGATCAGTCAAAATAAAAAATAGTAAAAATAAATAATTATAATAATGTTTGCCGATGTTTCGGTCCGAAGTTCAGGTCTTCATCAGGGCTATTCGGTCGAAGAGGCGTGAAAAGACCAAACTATTTTACTTACTATTACTATTCTGTTACTATTTTTGATTTCCTTGTATTTAAAAAATTGCCTAGCATAAATTAATAAGTGTTTATTTGGGTTATACTCAATCCTCAAGTCGGAAGCGGTTCCAGTTCAAATAGGAATTTAATATACAGGGTGTATCATTTCTTAATAGGCAAACTCTGGTTTGGAATGTTTCTAGACAAAATTTCGAACAAAAAAGTTTATTTGATGCATCGACCGATTTTGTTCGGAAAAGGAGTTACCTAATACCAATTTTGTGTCTCCCTTAAGATGGTCACGGTTTTTATTGAATAAGAAGAAATATCTCAAAAACTATTTAAATAATTACATTTTAAGTACACCATCGTAAAGAAGACAACATTTTCTTTGGCAAAACAATGATTAAATTGACCAAAGGCGATGATAAAAGATGCTTTCATGAATTCTATGATCGCTTTACTGTTGGGAACGAATCGGGAATACCGAGATATGCTGTTGTTGTATGGGTACTGTAATAGCAGTGCAGCAATCGTATTCAACCTCCTGAAAGTTCTTTTTATTATCGTCCTTAGTAAATTTAATCACTGTTTTCTCAAAGCAAATTTTATCTACTTTACGATGGCTTACTTAAAATTTAATTATCTTGAATAGTATAATTAAGTAATTAATTTAATTATTCAATAAAAATCGTGATCACCTTGAGAGAGATACTTAATTAGCCTTAACTCCTTTTCCATTTGGAAACGGCCCATATACCAAAGGAACTTTTTTGTTGGACATTTTGTCTAAAATGACAAGCCAGAGTTTGGTCATTAAGAACTAAGATACCCTGTATATATGTATATATATATATATATATATATATATATATATATATATATATATATATATATATATATATATATATATATGTATATATATATATTAAAGTAAATATACTTTTTTTTTTTTAAACTTATTTATTGAAAATTTTACAATCTGTCTCTAGGGCATTTATAATAGAGTTCACAGATCACATTCACACTCTATGTACAATAAATAAAATAAATTATACAGAAAAATAATATATATACAATAAATAATAATAAAATAACCTAAAAATAAATAAATAAAAAGAACACATACACACCTATATACAATATATACTTTAAATTTTTCGATCGACCTATAAAATAAATGTAGACCTTCCTATCTAGCTGAATTCGATTGATAACCTATCCTTTCTGTACCAGATGAGGTATGTAAGAAAAGTTAAACAAAGTAAATAAATTAACAAATAAGTGGCTAAATTTAAAATATTAATTCTTCAGAGGAGCAGTTGGAGATCATGTTATTGTTAATTCCTCCTTCTGGTTATCAATTATGTTATTGACGTAGCTATAAAAGTTTTATAAGCCAACTTGTAAAACACTGATGAGCCTAATTCCTCATTACCGTAAGTTGGTTCAACATATTATCCAGTGGCGTTATAGAGATGTTCTTATTCATCTGAATCGGTTAATACATGTATAAAGATTTTAAAATCATCGATTCCAATAATATTGAATAACAAATTAGAAAACTTAATTTCATAATAACAATTATAAGCTAGAGGCGTTAATAGTAAGAATAAAACTTATGAACTTATTTTAAACACATATTTTATTATATATGTATTTCATACAGTATATACAATTACAAAAATAATATAAATTATAACAAAAATAAGAAAAAGAAAGCTTAGAAAAAGAGATGAAATAAAATATGATACGACACAAATGAAAAAAAAACTTTCATGCTTATTTAAAATATTTACAGTCAGGCGAGGGAGTTCCAAGTCGGACCCTTTCCCCCACGTGTGGAATATAAGACAAGACTCAAAGAGATCCCAACGCTTCTCTCTCAGTCGAATCACTGAGATGGGGATCCATATTTTATATTAACACCTAAGATATGTATATATTGGTGTAGTGGGGAGATAAACTAATTTCATATTTTTTAGATTTGAATCATGGGTGTTTAAGAAGTTGTCATAATTAGGTACTATCGCTGGTAGGCATAAGATATAATTTATTTATTTCACAACTATGTTACATCAATCGAAATAGTGAATCATAATCAATAGTTGTAGTTATTCTTGGAAGTATATCGATTTTTAGTATCTATAGCAAATGCAATCTTGTTAGTGCTAAATTTTTAAACTTATTTATTTATTTATTGTTACATTCCGCATCTACCTGATCGGGTCATTAGCGGCTTCAGATGTAATCAAAGTAGGTGTACAAATTTAATGTCTTTTATAAATTCAAACACTTTTTGTATCTTTTCTTCGTCATCTGAAAGTGCTTCAGATATGTTAGAAGGTATATTATGTTTTGTTCTGGTGTCAGAGTATAGTCTGTAAGTTGTTACAATGTATTTCAGTGTAAGTGATGTGTTGCATGTTTTACAAAATGGTGGTTCCAGGCCTCTCATTAGGTAGCCATGGGTAAAGGCTGCATGTCCAATTCTAAGCCGAGTTAAAATTGTTTCTTCTTTCCTGTTCTTTCTGAAAGAGGTCGTCAACGGTTTGGTATCTTTTTTATTTCTCGCAATTTATTCGTAGATTGGTTCCACTTGAATTGCCATTTTTCATTTCGGATTTTTTTGGATTCCAATCTCCAGTCAGCAGTGGTCGTTAAATTGATCATTGTGGTAATTTTTAAACTTAATTCGTCCTCAACTGAACTATATTTATTTTTAATATATCAGAGCTCTGTTTTGCAACCATAAATTATATTATGTAATGATGGTATTTTAATTGAGAATACAGGTGAAAGGAAAAATGTATACTGACGGAGGAGTAAGACAATTGCGAATAACCACGTCATCATTTGGTTTAATCCAACAGATTCCGATGACGTTCTAAACATTATTACTTCTTGGTAAGTTGAGAGAAAACGACTATGATCGAATCCAATTTAACGAAATTTCATTACTAAGATCAATGGCAAATTTTACGTATTTGTAAAAAAAAAAAAAAATGTAGCGAATTCGTTATTCAGTCGCATTAAACCTTCGGCACCAATAATGAAATAACAGAAATCATTATAACAACACGAACCTCCTCAAATGCGAGAATGAAGAAAAAGGAGAAATTTTAAAACTTTAATAAAAGAATGTTAAGAGCTAAGAAAAAAAAATTGTAGTTTTCTCATTCTCAATTAGAGTGCTACCATTGGGTGTTTTCACTTCATTATATACTTATGTTCAAATTTAATAAATGTATTTCTTTAATACAGTTGTAATATCATTATTAATTTTAAAAAAGTCATTCTCTTGTTCTTTGTTTTGAAATTCCGCAATAAAAACCCGTAAAAACATGGTTCCCTAAAAAATATAACCAATTAAATATGAGTCTTCAAAAATTCCCAAAAAAATAAACAAATAAAAAACGTTCCCTCTTTTACAAGAATTGTGATTACGAAACTTGCGCCTCATGTCCCACTTCGGTACACCTCTGATTGGTATTTTTTCTTCACTTCTTTCCTGAATATGGATTATTGAACACCATTTACGCGTAGCTAACTTTTACTTCATGAAAAAATATTCAGATTATTTACATACTATGTCAAATTAGAAGAAGCTCGTACTTGAGGAGACCGAAGTACCATCAATAATAACTGCAGTAAATCCTATTCCTTAATGTAAGTAAATGTGTTCTAGAGAAGCTATATTCAAACTGGATGCCAAAAGCATAAGTATGGAGTACTACAGCAATAGTATTTAGTTGTAATATTCAATATATACGATCAAAATTGTCAGTTTGGTGAATAGAGATATAGCAAAATTCATAAACTAATACTTATTAGCAACAGAATTAAAATCAACTATTTACTGCTATTATTTCGGACTCACCAGGAACTCTACACCATCACATTCTGGCCAATTCGTCATTGAGTTCTGCGGGAAAAAGCGGGAATGAGAAAAATAAGGAGAGAATTATAACAATGAATGAATCAGTTTGGATGAATGAATATTAGGCACTTTGGATGATAGTCCCGCCAAACTTTATCCTTTTTTGTTCTCTCTTATAAATATTATCGATTAAGACTGATCAGGATGGTGGGTCATTTAGCAGCTCAACATAGATTTAAAGTTTTATAGTACTTCTACTTGTAGTTACATACTAGTAATATAATTATCTGCTAAAATATCTATTAAAAAATATCTGCTCGCCTAAAGTCCTAAAAAAATTCATAATTTTAATTCTGTGCTTGCCAATAGAACATGTTCGATTTATTATTAGATATTATTATTAGTAAAAACAACTTTGGTAAAGCTTATTCAAAATCATTGAAATATAAAGGGTAAAAAAAAATTAGAAATGTATGACTAATATAATATTTATTACCTAGGTAATATTACAACAACAATGTACACAATGTCAATAACAATATAGTAAAACCTTTATGATATGTATGCAAAGGTGACCTTAGAAATATGGCGTCCCCCGTTCATAAAGTCATGAGTGTCCTCAACACTTCCTCGTAATATCTTGAATGCAATTAAGGGAGAGAAATGAGACACATATGAAGGCATTCAATGCTATTTGGCTCCATATTAGAGTTGCGTTTATTCAATATTTCTCCAATTTAATTCCTTTATTAATAGGCTCAAACTAATTTGTATCATATGCTTTGTAATATTTTAAGTAAATGATATACTTCTAAATATATTTTTTACTTTATATATACATTGATTCACAGTTAATTTTAAACACCCCGTAGAAAAATAGAATAAAGACTTAAATAATTTAAGTAAACAAATAAAACCAGAAGTTCTTCAACAGATTTTTAACAAAAAAAAAAAAAATCAACCGGGATTATTTAAAACAATCATTAAAAAAAACGGGATAATTTTTCCTCACAGTCGAAATGATACACTTCACTTCTTTTTAATTTTCAATTACTATTAATTTAGTTCAATATTTTGCAGGCAAGCCATTTTTTTCTACCACTTCGTTCAGACTGTATGTAATTGAGTCGAACAGTTTTTTGTTGAATTCTGGGATTATCCTGTTTCACTCTTCGAGGAGGTATTTCTTTAAAGTATTCTTTACAATACATTGTTTACTATAGTGTTTTATAATTTCTATCTCCAATTTTACCCACAGTTGTTCTATCACATTAGGTTCCATGGAGACTGTAGTGGAGTTTTTATGACGTTGGGGCAGTTATAAATTAGCCATTTCCTTAACTAACATGGCAGGGTGTTTAGGATCATTACCTTGCATAAGGATGGTCCTGATAAAAACTAAATTCATTTTGTCAATTTATTCATATTTATTCATTATTACATGTGAATATTTCCACTTTAAATGGAAGATTTCCTACGCCAGAATCCTCCGTACACTCACACACCAAGAAACAGAGCATCCGAAAATAATATAAAACATGACATAATATAAGAACAAGATCATAAAAAAAGACCATATTCATTACAAAAATTATTTGTTGTTTTCAATGTAATGTATGTTGAACTATTTATCTAATAATATTTATCAATATATAATAATAATGCTTTATTTATTCTGGGACGAGTTCCTTTGGAATAATACAGAAAGACAAAGATGTGGGCTAAGGAGCCTCAAAAATACATGAACAAGAATATGGTTCAATTAATTAGTCAAAATAAAAAAAATAAAAGAAATTATAAGTTGCTTTCTAATTTAAATCAGTAAATAATAAATAATAAAAAATAGATGTATCATTTTGACTATGTGCCATTGCATATATGTTTGCTACCGTGAAAGACTGAATTGGAGAATGTCGTGGTTCACCGGTGAATGTCAATACAAATCAGATGCTTCGGTGAAAGATTGAATATTTCATTACATTCTTGTACATTCGAATCCTCACCAGTGTATGTCGACAACCACAGACGTGCTCTGGTGGAGGTTCAAAAGAATGGAGGCGACTGGCTCTCTCCCGCCAAATACTTTGTTCAGCTGGGAGTCAACTCTGTCGTCTTATAAGCTTTAGTAATGCGAGCAACGTTTTTTAAATTTTTTTTTTTCTGATTCCGTAATTTATACTGAATGGATACTGCAATAAATCTTGATCATTTTCTTGAAAAGTTAAATGCATTAATTGTGGGTAAACGAGAAGACAATTGTTTTTATTTTTCTCAAAAGAAGTACTCTAAAATACTTTCTGTAGTGGTAAAACTAAGTGCAATACACCTTTGTATTACAGACGATTAAAAAGTTTTGACGTTTTCAAAATTAATGATGGCGAGAAATCAATTGTACCAATTGTACCAATAAAACGAGGGGAAACGAATATACAGTATTATGTTACCAATGAAATTCACACCAGGATATGCCACGGAGGAAGACATCGTATGCTTAAAGAGTTACAAGTTAAATACAAAAATATTACATATGAAGTTGTAATGGTGTATTTAAATGTATCCTAATAGTGTCAAATAAGACACAGTGCATCTAAGAAAAGTATTGTTGTGAAACTAATGGTCAGTTCTGAGTTAAACTCAAGATGACAAGTTGATCTGATAGACCTGCAGTCAAACAGAGATGGCAAATATAAGTTCATAATGGTTTTTTATTACCATTATTTTATTTCCTCATTTAGAGTGTACTGTGTGAGTTTTAAATTCTTAGTCCCTCCTCTCAGAAAGAGAGTCGACAAAGTTACGTCTCCCATGTGACGTTTTATAGCCACTGAATTACGGAGAAGAAAATATACACCTCCCATGTTACACATTCATCATTAGTGCATAGTGTTGACATTTAACTGTCAGAAATAAGGGTATATATATATATATATATGGAGGGAAAGGGGGGGAAGCTGGCGTAGCCGAGCCGGCTAAGGCGCTTGCAATAGGGAACCAAGTTAAGCAGCTCCGAGCGTGGTTAGCACTTGGATGGCCGTCCACCATCTTATTATTATTATCTTAGGTATTAGTATTATCCTTTAGCTTTAGTTTCTCAAATATTCTTATATGTAATATTTTTTCAAATGTTTTGGAAAGAATGGTAACCAATCTGATTGGATGATAGGATGAGGGGGTGTTATTTATCTTTGTTGGATTTGTTAATCAAAGAGATCTATGAATATTTCCACTACAAGAGGAATTCAATAGCCCTAAGTATTGCGAAATGCCAGCTTACAATTCTAAATCGAACTGCAACTCAATCTGTTAGTTTATATAGGGCGATTTCGAAATTTTGAGAATTTATTTGCATTTAAGTATTGACGGTGTTAGCAGTGGTTTGAAAATAGCCACTCCTAGTCAAACCTTTATGCATATTGAATAAATAAGTTTTTTCCTTTTCATTATCTTCCTACTTTATATTCAGATTGCTTTGTATTAATCTGTAGCTAAATGTCAAACTGGACTTTCGCTGACTGTTAAACTTAGCCGCGGAGAAGATATTAAGAATAACATCACGCGAAAGTTAATGTATGCACGTCAGAACAAATCATATAATCCCGGGATATGCATACGATATAGCTCTCCACGGAAGCAATCAAGAGGAAATTGAGATACTCACTAATACTCTGATAAGAGAAGCAGAGCAAATAGGCCTTAAGTAAACGAAGATAAGACAAAATATACGATAGTACGACGGAAAAATCCTCAACATCAATATCTGCGTTAATAGAAAGTTGTTCCGAAAATAGAGAGATTCATATAAATCCGTACCATATTAATCACAAATAACATCAATAAATCACCAACTATACCAGCAGATAACAAACACATAATAAAGTTTTGTTCTCTCACACACTGAAATCCGAAAAAATTCAAGAGATTTCAAATTATGGGAGTAAACTGCAATGATAAATCCAGTGGTAGAAAGTTGGAGGTTCGGAATTCTTTCTTACCACATCACAATCCAGGATGAGAGATCTAACGCATAGAGAAGAAACAAAGAGCTGCTAACATAATCTGGTGAATCTATATCCAATCATGTGCAGAAGAGGAGGTAAGGATGCAGTTTTAGAAAAATACAGCTCGAAGCAGTCTATCAGGAAGACTCTACACAACGAAAGTAACAGCAGTTGGCTAGAGAGCACGTGGGTAGGCGAAGAGCATATGGACAGATTGCATTAATTAATCGTAAGATGCTACAGAGCTGTATGCAGTAAAATGTCAGTCTTTTGCCCAAAATTGTCAGCGTTTGAGAAGGACAGTTCAAGGACTGCAAAACATTTATCTATAAGACCTTTGAACAATACCATATCCTTATCTTAGATTTAGAAAAAATAGGGCAAAAGCTTAAATTAATTTTCATTGCCAAACCGCTCTTATAAAATTGTAGAGAGTTTTTTTACCAATTGTATATCAAAGTAATTAATATTTTTTTAAATAATTAAAATATCGATTCCGGTTGGTAGGGAAATGCCTTATTTTATAACTTTTTGGTTATAAATAATTAACCCATTGTTATTAGGTTAATTAATAACCTTTGTTAGGGATTAGCTGCTATTGGATTAAAAGAAAGGTGGGAAACATTTTTGTCATTAGAGGCCGCCGTAAGGTTAAGCTGTGGTAATTGAGGGCGTAATAATTTTGTATATTTTACTTCTGCTGTTTTTATTTTTCACAGAATACACCCATATTCATACATTCAACTTGATTCTATTAATTTTTAAATACTGGTAATCTAAATAACTAAATATTAATTATGATGTATAGATGGTTGTCCGTGACATAATATGAGAAGTAATTGGTCGGAAGAGCGGTCACATAAATACTAAATTTTAAAATAGGCGTAATAATTAAAATTACTATTTTTTTTGAAATTTAATACTTATTTGACCTCACCCCACGACCAACTCCTTATCATAAATATTAATTAATTCTAGTGTGAGATTAATAAATAACGTGCAAGAACCTTTGGAGGCCGCAGCTAGTTCACAAGCGGCCTAGCTAAAGAATTTAAGATTTAAGCGAATCAAAGAAATAGATTAATTAGTATTTAGGATAGAGCTTTCAGTTTAAATTCTTTCTCGGCGGTTGAAAATTTACAATTTCAGAATCAATAATGTAAATTACCAAACCTCATAAAATATTATTTATTATTTTTCAATATTATTTTATGTGGAATTTTTCTTCATTAAAAACTTTCGTAAAATTAACTTCTATTCATTATCTAATTATTTTATATTAATAAAAATAAGATAATTATATTAAAAAATACATATATTATATTTTATGATAGTGAACTACCTACCTACCTATATAAAGTGAACGAATAAGTTTCCAATTACCTTTATTTTAGTTCATTGACTATTTTTTGGTAAAGCAGTGTTTAAGATGGTGATGCGATTAAAATTGACCAATTAATTGAATTTTAGAATGCAATATTTCACGAAGAATTATAAAATTCTCTCAACTGTTTACTTAAAATAATTCCGTAGAAAACACTCAGTTTTTTTTTTTTTTTTTTATTATTCTATAACTTTTTTAGAATCTAAATCATACCAGTATGAAGAATTTCTGATACAAGTATGAGGAAAGTATCTATAAATTTGTACATACATTTCGCAACCTCCTTTGACCCCCTTTGCATCAAATGAGATGAATATCAGTACGTAGGATTATTTCCAGACAGTAAAAGGTCATTATTTCCAAACGTGTTTCTTTCTTTTTTTCCTACTCTTAAAAGTTTTAAACATCTCATTTCTCATCTCTTTTAAATACTCCCAAATTGCGCGAGAGGGTTGCAATTTCCTGGCTTATGGGTGGCGTCTTTTGAGGATTCAGCATTTGTTCTTAACAATGTTTTTTAATATTTGCTTTTTTGTTATTCTAAGATTTTATGTACGTCTACAGACCCTCCATATTGAGATGAAGGGTTGAGTTTGGGTTAGTGAATTGAGATCAGGTCAGAGTAATGCCTATTATGGTTTTCAAATATTTTCTCAAATTCATCACAAAAAAAAAAAAGAAATTCAATATATGAATTGTTTTTTAATTTCCATACTAATTGTCTACGGTCAGCATTAGTGAAACAATTATATCACTTTTAACCTTTATCTCAGAAAAAATAAGACGAAAATCCAGCCTCAATGACATATCTCTCTCCTCACACTTTTTAAAAAAATGTTATATTAATGCAATCCAAAAATCCTCTTAATGCAATGAATAGATACTGAATTTTAATTTTTTAATAAATATAAATATATATTCAATATAAAAATCATGACCTTTCATTAATCGATCGTCATATTGTTGTTTACTATTGGCATCTGGTTGCTTTCCAGAGCTTATCTATTGCAAATTAAGTAGCTAACTAAATACTGGTTGTGAAAGTAGATAAATTGGCTAACATATATTTATGCATATGGGTTGCGAAGCCACGACTTCCACCAGCAAACGGAGGCCTTCCATTCTTGCAGATTGACGTCATTTCTGAGAACAGTGGAAATCTTGCTTACGGAGGTCGGGGAACTTCTAGCAGGTGAGCCAACTGGACTTGGTTGGCACCTGGCCCAGCCAGCTTGGTGGCTCTTTTCCTCTTCAGTTGGGGAATTTCGAAAGGATGTTAAGGAAAGAAATGCCTAAAGTCTTTTACCCTACAAAAAAAAAATTATTCATTGGCTGAGGTCGCAGTAAGTTTGCAATAACATTTGAAAATAGCAATAATTAAGTGCAATTACAGAAAATAAAATCTTATAAACAAATCAAAAACGAAAATTGTAAAAATTTTCAAGTTATGACAAAACTAATATGTTAACTAAATTTAGATTTTATAAAGAAATATAATCAGTACTACTGATTTTATTTTATACTCCATCTTTATTCTGATTTTTAAAACTCTGCAATATCGATCATCTGTTCCATTCATCTGCATACACATAGGACTCTTTCAGGACGTACTCTTAAGACACGGGCGGATCTACGGAGTTGGGAGAGAGCTTTTGGGCTGAAGTCTCTCCCAAACATGGAAAAATAATTTTGTTTTATCATTGTTGCATATTTTTGTTATATGACTGATGTAGCAAATAACTACTTGAACAATCCCAATTGATATATTTCTTTTGAAAAGAAAAAGAAAATACATCTACTAAATATAAGCTCGTGTCAAGAAAAATAATCCTGTAATTCAGTTACTTTTTTAACTTTAAGGAACACTTAAACATCATTTCATATAGATTGACTTTTTTTTTTACCTTCTGAGTAATCATCAGATTATTTATTAATTTATAAAAACAATATTACTGTATTATATTATAATTTATTTAATAAAATAATAATAAATTAAATCCTAGACACGCTATAGTCATAAGATATAAGTTGTTGGGGCATTTTCCAAACACATGTGCTGGTGTTTCTGGGCTCTCTATTGCATTTGCGACAAAGGAACCCAACTTATCTTACCCGTCCGCTGACACCTGGGACTCCACGCAGAGGTGCATAATTAATATTCAGCTTCAGGGTATTTGACCATTCAGAACCAGAAAGTACTCGCTTTTCGTATATGTATTTCCTTCGCTTTTGGGGTCTTTTTAAAATGGCGAACTCCAATCCATGCCACCTGCAATTGGCCCATTCCTCAAACGAATTTTCCCGTACCGACTATCATAGAGCTCTCGTATTTCAATTATCCTGATCAACCCCCAATCTATCGGCACATTCAGCAACTTCAGCCGACTAATGAAAAATCGAATGGAAAAGGGCATTGGGCACATTAGACATTCGCTGAGTAATGGACCAATGTTGTAGAGGAGCCTCATATTGGCAGCGGATTAATCATAATCCTTGGTACCTCCTAGGAGCTTATAAGATAGCCGTGGAGGTGTTCGCAGGGAGTCCAATAATGTCCATGACACTTCTGCGAATCTTGGTGTCGATGCCCTCAAGTATGGCAGGTCTCAGGTTTGTGAGGAGCGCTGTTTGAAGAGGGTAAGAAAGACCCGGAAACAGATACTGATTGACAATGCTTATCTTATGTTCTGGTTTAAGCAGATAAAAGGTTACCAGTTTATTCAGGTATAAAATATATCAAACTTAAAAATTGGTCCAGCCGTTTGTTCAAAACTGTACTACACAGCTTTTCGTTAATTGATTAAATACATCTAATTTAATAACGTATTTTAAGCTCAAATTGTTTCAAGACACTTAGTGGAATAATTTGATCCATCAAAATTAAAAACGAACCGTCAAAAGAGCGTTACATAGCTTTTAGCAGTCGACGCAAACACCCCCTTAAACAGCCACATAACCCTTGTTTCGTTTAGCTTAGTAGAGTAAAAAGGATTTAGTTACCTGAGCGACTGAGGAAGACAAAGTGTTGTATTTGATTAAAAAAAAACTAAGTCTCGCAAATAAAAAATACAATTTTGGCGTTGTATTTGCATCTTAATCATAATGATTCTCATATTCCATTACAACATTTATTGGTTTTCGATTAAACTTCAGAGCCCTTAAAAACAAAAGTATTATTGTACAAAAATCATTCGGAAAGAAGATTTAAAATAAATTTGTAAACAATTTAAAATCATATCAACAAATTATGTAATCCGAAACAATCGTATTCGAATTTTGTTATATTTTCATAAATTGTTTAGTTCCCTTACTTCATTCCTTTTTCATTCAAATAATGTATGCAAATGAAAATAAACTATTTTATTTGTGCTGAGTTGTGACATAAAATCTCTTCATCACTAATCATTTGTCATGGACAGATCCAACTATGGTAGATCTTTCAGTAGTTAGAAAATATGACACTATTTATATTCATAATATTTTAGAAATTAATATTTTATTTTTAATTTACGGTTTCGGTTGCCAAAATTCTCCTAAAGTTTCATTGCTTTTATTCAAAACTACTAAAATATGTTTCATTAACGTATATGTATTTTACAGAAAAATAATTTATTATATATATTTTATTAATAATTCAGGTGAGTAAAGAATTTTTTTTAAATATTTGCAAACACTTTGGAGTCATTACAGATTATTTTCGGTTGAATTTATTTGTTTACTTTTTTTAAAAAATTTATTGTACTATTTAGGAAAGGAAAAATTATCAAGATTCATCGTGCTATTGGTTTTAAATAATAAATTATGAATTGTTTTTTTTTTTGTTTTTTTTTTGATTTGTCAAAGATATTCAGAAGAAACAGAGAAAAAAAAATCCGAACGTTTTAAATTGTGCATAATGATTTGAAAAATAAAAACAATTTATATTAGAAACCAAAAGATAAAAAAAAATTGTTATTAGGACATGGAAATGTTAATGAAATTTTGACAATTTATTTAAAAAATAAATATTAAATCCATTATGATATAAAAGAGTAAAAAAACTTGACAAGAGACTGAAATTGCATCTTGGATTCCAAAATCAAATCACAATGTTTCTAAATTATTAGAAAAAAACAAGCTAGTCCGTCAAAGTTTCTTCATTTCTGGCATCGTCAGGAGAGAAGTCACACCAAGATCTACAACCCTCTGTCATCCGAATACCAATAAGAATGATCTATAGTTTTCACATATACATAATTTTGTATAACTTCATTAATAGTGTGATATGATTTTGTTTCTGGCCTGATGATTTATGAATCAGCCACACTTTTGCGGTTCATTTTTTATTCAATTTTTATTTTTTTAAATATCTATAAAACATTCGAAAAATCAGGCAATAATATTCGAATGGTTTTACGGCTCCAGAAAAGTAATAAATTTATGTAGGGCATAAGCACCTGAAGACGAAACATGAACTACAACCCTCCAGTACTCCAGGTACAAACCTTACAAATCCTTTGTTCTTGGAATCCGTAAACATTATTCAACGGAGGTGGGCTGGAGGACGAGCGGAAGACACCGGGTTTGGACGTATATGGACTCAGGAACTTCAATCGCCCCAAATCTCTCCTTGGCCCCCGGGGTATTCCCACTACATGTGACCCCTCAAGTGTTTAACTCTGGAATACCAAACAGAATGTTCCGGATTATTTACATAAAAGTACTTCTGTTGAACGACATTAATATATCTCTGTTAGAATAGTTAATGGGAAAATCAATGATGTACTTTTTTCGGGAATTATCTTTAGGTAGTTTATTCAGGAAAATGAAAAAAAATAATTGAATAATGTTTTAATAAATAATTTATTACAAAAGAAATTTCGCCATTTAACTAAAATTTAACATTTTATATTAACGTTTTTGTTTACTCCTTCCTAAATCAAGTTAAAAAAAAAAAAAATTGGTGCGGTCTTATACGTTTACGCCTGAAAATAGTGAAGAAAAACAATTTTTATCTACTTCAAAGATGATTTTTTAAATTTATTTGTAAGATAAATATTTCTGGCAATATAGATTTGCTATCTACAGCGTAACGAACAAACGTGATATTAAGAAATTCATATAATACCAAGGAGAAGAGAACAAAATAAAAAAAAATGAAAAAACAAGCAAATGAATAAATAATAATACGGGAAAAATTAGTGAAAAATAAAATACTAGTAAGTTGAAAAACTAAACCAAAATTAAATAACATAATAAAATAACGGTATAATATAAAAATAATAAGATAGCAAGTAGTCTCTTGGCCATAGCCTCAGCAGTCTTTTGTATTATATGGATTTGTATTGTAGCAGTCGATAGAGCCTGAGTCAGTGGATTTGAATTTAGACTCAATCTGTCATGAAAAATTATTAAAACGATCTGTAACAGTTACTGTGAGGAATGTCAAAGCCAGTATGTAACACAAGATTATAAACAATATTCCCGAGAACTTTTGACTAGAATTATTTTTAGATTGTTGTTCCCCATAACTCGATACCATATGTCCATCAAAGATAAAGTTAATATGGTGCTATGAAGGTGAAAATCAATGAAGTATAAAAAAAATAATACATTGATATGACAGAACCGGAGTTATAACGAGCGAATGACATAAACTGAATAATTAAATTGAACTCGCAAAAAATAAACAAAGATAGGAAAAATAAAAAAGTGAGGATAGAAATAAACATATTAAGTTAAATAAACAGGAAATAATCGTAAATAATCAAGTAGTGATCTAGTTGTTTATGTAGTTTTAGTTCGTTTATTAATATTTTAATTTGGTTGTTTAATTACTGCATTAAATAGTTTATAAATATTGGAATATTAGGTTGGGTTAGATATGTAATTAGAATGGAATAAGAAATCTCTATAAAGATAATAAGATAGAATAGAAACCAAAAGCAGATGTGGCAGTCCAATCCTAACATGGTTTTGGAACTCTATGGGTTTTGAAGCAGACTGAGTATTAAAAAAGATTATAATTATTGAATATAATCTGACATCTGCAATAATAATAATAAATTTATTTATTGAGCAATTTTACAAATAAATTTTCGCACATTTTGTAAATTGGAAAAACCTCAGTGAAGGCAATGTGACTCTTCTTATTGCAGCAGATCCCTGCTCCAGAGGCGTTTGAGTCTCCTTGGTGGATTATGTGGTAATATGTCTGTCAGTAATGTCTATACAATTGGATTAGGATGTATAGCTAAGGAGTCATTAAAATGTTTGTAATATTTCTAAATTACGTCAGTCACATGTGGTATTTGTAGGTCTTTATGAAGTGATTTATTGGTAATGTAGAAGGGACAATGAGTGACATACCGGAGAAATTTAGATTGGAAGATTTGAACAGTCTGTAAGTGTATTTTTTTGTATGAACCCCACACCTGATAGGCACACGTCTATTTTGGTCTGCTTAATATGTTGTATGTAATAATTTTGTTGGAAAGTGATAGCATGGTTTTATGGTGTAGGCATTCGTCTTAGTAGTTACAATTGATGGTTCAATCTCTTTTTTAATACATATCCAATGGCATTTAAAACTAGAGGGAATAACAAACAAATAAAATTTTTTTTTCTAAAATCTTGAAGAAAAATTCCGGAGAAAAAGAGCTTTCAGGCATCTAGTTTTTTGTATCAATGATAAAATAAATAAGATGCAATGAAGATGAAAATCATTGAAGTATTCAACCTAAGAGGATGGAATGACGAAGGAAAAACATATATATATTTATTTCTTAATGATATTTACGGACACATGGTGGATCAGCTGATGCGAAAGGTCGTGTTTCTACATCGTCTCTCAGAATTTGTTTATTTTCCAGTGAAATCTTTGAGATTATCTATTCAAAACAGGCCAAGAGTACATAACAACAATTGATATTTATTGTTTGTTATAAATTATAGGGTTATTTTTATTTTTTTATTTTTTTTTATTTTTTTTCCCTTATATGCGATATCACCATCAGGCCATGTCTAGTAGAGCGTCTATCAAGAGAATTCGGCCGTTAGGCTCAACACCTTGTTCTTCGCCAGTCAAACAAAAGCCTCGTCAATGTCGTCAAACACCTGCAGTAACACCTATTAGCTCCAGAGAAAATGAAACCCAGCCAGGAACATCATCAAAACCAACAATTGAAGAACTTCAGCAACAACCAGGTACATCTTCACAAGAGATAACCAAACAATCTCCGTTTTTCACCCCTAGCCCCTATCAGGTGCTTCAGAATGATAAAGAAGTGATGGAATCCGCTTCAATACCAAGAGATCCCCGACCTCCACCCATATTCGTTAAAAACATAAAAAATTTTCAGTTACTATGCTCACAACTGAACAAAATAACAGGCTCTGGAAGCTATTCATGTCTAAGCAGAACAAAGGACACGAAGATATCACCAGATACAGCTGAAACCTACAGAAAAATTGTGAAGTATCTAATGGAAACCAACGCGGATTTTCATACGTACCAATTACGGCAAGCAAGGCGGATCGAGCTTTGAGGGTAGTCATAAGAAATCTACAGCCATCAACACCAACCGAAGCAATAGAAGAAGAATTGAAAAATTTAGGTTTCATAGTGCGCCAGATTACAAATGTACAGAAGGAGAGTAAAGAACAGCCAGGAGTAAAAGTTCCTCTACCCATATTTTTCGTAGATTTGGAGCCAAATCAAGGGATCGAAAAAATATATGAAATTAGAAGAATATACTACACAAGTGTTATAGTAGAGAAGCCATATCCTAAGAGGGAAATCGTACAGTGTCACAATTGCCAGGCATATGGCCATACCAGGACTTACTGCCATCATCTTCCGCGCTGTGTGAAGTGTGGAGAGCAGCACAAATCCGGGGAGTGCACAAAACCGAAACGGGATCCTACAGTTTGTGCTTTGTGCCTTGAAGGACATCCAGCGAACTACAAAAGGCTGTCAGATCTACAAGAATATCAAATCAAGATATCAAAAATCCCGGACCCAAGAAGAAGCAGAGGCATCAAGAAGAGAACCTAACGCATCAAGAAGAGGACCTTCAAAAATAATTGACCCAACGGTGTATTTTGCACACTTATTAGGAGGTAAGAATGATGTTACTTATTGTGAGACCCTGCCGCAACAACAACACATGCCTCAAAATTCTCAACCCCACCCTCAACATCTTAATCAAACTTCACCTAATCAACAGTTTTATCAACACCAAATTCCCCACATTCCTCCTCCCTCAAATACCACAGATCTTACCAGTTTATTTACATCTTTCCTCTCCGAATTCAGATCCCTTGTTACTCCTTTGATATCTCTTCTCACCAATCTTGTATCACATTTTATCCCTCCCGCTAAAAATCCTTAAATGACTTCCAATAAACCTTTATCCATTCTCCTTTGGAATGCGAATGGTGTTAGGAATCATACAAACGAACTAACTACATTATTACTTGACAAAAATATTGACGTGGCACTAATTACTGAAACTCGACTAACCACTAAACAGCACTTCAAAATACCACAATACCTGACATATCGTACTGACCACCCTGACGGAAAAGCACATGCCGGTACTGCTGTCATTGTACACCAATCCCTCTCCCATCACATACTCCCGTTAGCTACACATGATTTCCTACAGTTCACCGCTATCGTGATAAAAACCTTTTCCTTTCCGGTTACCCTTGCATCAGCGTATTGCCCTCCTAACCGACCCATATCCAATGCCCAATTCCGTTCTCTCCTCGACTCCTTAGGACATCACTTCATCTTGGGTGCAGACCTAAATGCCAAACATCAACAATGGGGTTCCAGAACCACGAATACTCGTGGCCGAACCCTGCTGTCTGCACTCAATTCCCAACGTTTTCACCTCCTTTCCCCCAACTCTCCTACCTACTGGCCTACAGATCCCAACCGTAATCCTGATCTTCTTGATTTCTTTATCCACAGCGGCTTAAGTCCCCTCAATTGTTCCATTACACGTCTAAATGAACTTTCCTCTGACCATAGTCCTCTAATCCTTAATGTTTCACTTGAACCCGTTCCCAAACCTTCTCCACCGTCATTTATTAGGGGTCCAGTTAACTGGGACCTTTTCCGCCAAATCATCTCCGATAAAATTGATCTTAACATAACCCTCAAAACTCCCGATGACCTTGATAGTGCCGTAAATTCCTTTACTACCACAATCCAACAAGCTGCCTGGACTGCCTCCTTCCCTAAAGACTCCTCCAGAATTCCTAAAAAGACCATTCTACCCCAACACCTCCTTGACCTAATCCACACCAAACGCCGTGCCAGATTATTGTGGCAACGTACCCGACATCCTACCGACCGCTGCTCCTATAATTATTACTGCAAAAAATTAAAACTGGAATTAGCCACCTTCAGATCACATTCCTTCAACTCCTACCTATCCTCCTCTCTTCTCGCGACAATTCCCTTTGGAAAGCCACAACAAAAATCCTAAATCCTCACCGCATTTCCCATCCCCTCCGACGAGATGATGGCTCCTGGGCAGCATCTGATGAAGATAAGGCTGAGGAGTTCGCCATTCACCTATCCAATACATTTATTTCACATCCGGAATCCCATCCTGCCCACACCGTAACAGTAGAAGAACTCCTTACATCACCAATCCCACTTTCCTTGCCCCCAAAAGCTATTCATCCTTCCGAAGTGAAATTTCAATTAAAAAAACTAATCCCCCGTAAAGCTCCTGGACATGAATCTCCTTACCCCTCAAATCCTTCGACAACTTCCATCCAAAGCAGTCATATTCCTTACATATATCTACAATTGTATCCTACGCACCACCCACTTCCCTCTGCTATGGAAACACTCCACTATTATCCTTTTCCCAAAACCAGGCAAACCTCCCAATATCTCAACATCCTATAGACCAATTAGCCTACTCCCAATCCTTTCAAAAATTTTTGAAAAGATCCTTTTGAAACGAATCCTACCCATTATAGAATCCCAAAATATTCCTTCCCATCAGTTTGGTTTTCGCTCCCAACATTCTACTGTTCAACAAGGACTCCGAGTTGTTGATCATATTTCCTCAGCTCTAGAAAACAAGGAATACTGTTCGGGTGCATTTCTGGACATTGCACAGGCATTTGACCGGGTATGGCACTCCGGACTGCTCGTCAAGCTTAAAATCCATTTACCTCAGTCCTTGTACCTAGTCCTCCGATCCTACCTCTCTGACCGCTCCTTCCGAGTTCGCTGTGGAACAGAATTTTCCAATATCTACTCCGTTAAAGCCGGTGTTCCCCAAGGCAGCGTCTTGGGTCCTGTGCTTTACATCCTCTTTACTGCTGACATCCCTGTTCATCCCGATACTTTTCTTGCAACATTCGCTGACGACACCGCAATCTTATCATCCAACTCTGATCCCAACATAGCATCCTTAAATCTCCAAAACCACCTCACCTTGATTGAGCACTGGTGTAATAACTGGCGCATTAAAGTTAATGAATCTAAATGCCAACATATTACCTTTACACTCCGACGCAGTTCCTATCCACCAGTACACTTTAATTCCATCCAGCTTTCTTACTCAGACACAGTCCGGTATCTTGGCTTTCATTTAGACCGAAGACTAACGTGGAACCCACATACTAGACTCAAAAGACAAGAACTCAACCGACGATACGGCCAGCTATACAGACTACTAAACAGAAAATCCAAACTTTCTATTGAAAACAAATTACTTATCTACAAGACAATACTGAAACCTATATGGACATACGGACTTGAACTGTGGGGGACAGCAAAAGCTTCTAACATCAAACGTATTCAATCCTTTCAATCTAAAGTCCTTCGAACAATAGTTGATGCTCCGTTCTATGTAAATAACAAAATCCTACACCATGACCTTAATATCCCATTTGTCCTAGACCTTATTCCAGAAAAATTCTCCAAATTTCACCAGAACCTTACCTATCATCCAAATCCCCTTGCACAATCTCTATCCAGCACCACCCATCCTTACAATCCTCCTCGAAGGTTGAAGCGGCAGTGGCCCAGAGACCTTCTGTAAATAAGCATCTATTGGAGTTTTGGCAATGGCCAGATCCTCCATTCAAGCCCGAGTGTGTATGATTAGGTTAGTTCTTTTGTTTATATACATTTATTTTATTTTATTGTATTTATTTTAATTTTATTTTATTGTATTTATTTTTATTTTATTTTATTGTATTTATTATTATTAAGTTTCTGTATTATTATTATTTTTTTTATTTATTGTAAATAGAGTGTGAGTGTGTTCTCTGAACACTATTACAAATGTCCTTGATGTGACAGAATGTGATATTTCTAAATAAACAAATATAAATAATGATATTTACAACTGCATTAAAGAAATACATTTAGTAAATTTGAACATATGGATATAATGGCATGAAAACACTTGTTGAGTAACTATTTAATGGCAAACTCTAATGATATGTCTATATTAGGAGGTCATCTTCTTTTCAGACGCCTCGGAGGGTTATCAGGAATTTAAGAGGAAGCACGGTTAGAAACGAGAGCGTTGGGATGATTCTGAAATTTATTATCTGGATTTGGCCAGATCTGAAGCATAAGAAACATTAAGGTCATTATGGATGGTTTTATATGTAACAAAGTAGCGAGCATTGAGGGTTTTACAAAAGATTTTGGATTGTAATGATTGGATACGAGAGGAATTTGATGGCTTAGTCCAAATATTCCTTATAATAGTCATGTATATGAGTCTTTTGTAATTAATAGGAAGTTTAGAGCATTTGTCTACTAATCGGAAACGTTGAGGGATTTCTTGTCGTTTCAGTCTGGTTTGAAGAAAAAAATATTTAAAAAAAAAAATTATTTAACTTATATATTGAAAAATATTACACTCTGTCTCAAAGGACATTTATAATAGTGTTCAGAGATCACTTTCACACTCTATGTACAATAAATAAAATAAATTATACAGAAAAATAATATATACAATAAATAAGAATAAAATAACCTAAAAATAAATAAATAAAAGGAAAACATACATATACGAAGAAAAAAATAAGTTCAAAACATTGTCATGGAAGAAATTGATTTCTAAAGTTTATTAACCTCGTCTATCTAATAAACAAAATATTATAAAAGAGCTTGAAAAATATAACCAAATGTAGGAGAAAAAAAGTAATGTATGAAGTAATGATGTCAACTTAAGAAAAAATCATAAATAAGACAAAGGGCGTCTCATTGGTAGGTAATTTTAGTACGTTTAATTAGTATTCAAATTATTTTTATTGGTTCATTTAATTATTATATTCTATATTATACAAAGATGGTGAGATTGATTGGGTCGGAAATGTAATAAGAATGGAAGTGGAAAAACCCTAGGGAGTACTTGAAGATCGACTAGACGGAACCAGAAAATGTTTAGCAACTCGATTGCCGAGCGCCTTTTCACCAGTTTTCGGAGCACATTAAATTAAATTAAGACTTAAAAATTATGACTCAGACAGCATAATGACAATGAGCCTTTACGGGAAGAGGGGAAGATAAAATAAATAAATAATCTGACTTCGCCAATGATCTCTAGAAGTAGAAATAGAAAAAAAGAGATTAAAGAGTTTTCCGAGAAATTTATAAAATCCATTGTTCGTTAGATTATGTTAATGAAAGAGAACGAAATGATATTTTATCTTTTGGATTTCTTTGTAACTCTTTCACAATAATCTTAATTGAATTATTGGTTAGCTTTCTTTCTTTATGAATACATTTTTTAAATATAATTTTACAAGCCACATAATAAATAAATAAAATAACAAGAAATACTTTCATTTGTTTGTCACATTTCCAAAACGTAAATGTTTTATTGAAGGATGTTATTCGACTGTTCTACATATCATGGGTGATAAATATTCAGGAAGCAGTATTTTTAAATTTTTTATTTATGCCAACGATTGAGCACGCCCTGAAGATTACCCACATGTTTGGGTTGAAATGTTGGCATTAATAAAAAAATTAAAAATACAGCGTCCTGAATATTTATCACCATAAATGATTTAATTAAAATAAAATACATGTATGAAGGAACTTTAGCATAATGTATTGAAGTTACAATAATTTTCCAAAAATCCTGATTATTAGAAATATTTATGTTTATTAGCCATTATTTTTAAATCAAAATAGTTGTCTTATCAGCATCCAGTGTTAAAAATAAAAATTTTTCGGGAAAGTTTTCTACAAGAATATATCCATAATCTAACAAAGAAAAAAGGCTTAATGTCTGGTAAGTTATTAAAAATGGTCAACGAACGACAAACCGGCTATTTCAGGTTCTGGGCCTTCCCGAGTTTGTGCTTTCTAATGGAATCCAAGTATATACAAAAGATGAGGTACAGAAATATTAATGAAACGTTTATTTCCTTGAAATATATTTTTCATAATTAAATCTAGAACTTTCGAAAGTATATGTATTAACTTAGTAATATTGTTTTTACAACCAATATGAAGTCAGAGCACTAAGGTTCACTACAATGGTTACAAATGTACGGCCATAAACCACGGATCAGCGTAAATTTCGGTGTCGAGTAATTTTCCATTTTATCAGGAGTTTAATCTTAACTAAATCATCTTTTGGCAATAAGCTTGACTGGACTATACGTGATGTATAATAGTAACTGCGCAAGTATTGAACTCCAGATTTTCAAGGACGCATAAGGAAAACTGAGGATCTTGCCTGCTGAAGCAACACATTTTTAACGATGTTGCTTACGCCCTGCTGGAAAGTGTAATTCGTTCATCGAGGTTGTTTTTGGACTTGGACCGGTTCTTGCATCAAAGCATATATTTTTTTTTATCCAGATACTGCCTATATATAATGATAATCTCATACATATAAAAGCAAAAATAATGTTTGTTCGAAAGAAGAACTAATTGGATTCCCTAACTCAAATATACTCAGATTTCAGAGAACTATTAGGTTAGGTCCATCTTCTAACTTGACCTGGCCCATATAATAGTCATATAATATTTATGTACTCAAACAAGGGGCACGAAGTTGGAAAAATTTAGTTGCTGCAGATACAAAAAACAGTAATCTTTTATAAAATTTTTAAATAACACTAACACAAACCCTATTTACCATATCGACAGTAGGCAATAAAAACCTCATAACTGCATCTGTTTCTATAAACTACTTCGATTTATGAGCTATATATGTCTAGAGAGATTTGAAAGTTCATATATATACTTAACCGTGAAATAATTATGGATTTTACTACTATTAGATATTATAATCTTATTTTTCCATTGCAAATTTTACTAAAATGGAGTTACTTCTATGAATAGGGCAAAAGTCACAAGAATTGAATGTGGACAATGTTGTGACTTTACAAAAGGTAAAATTCGTCAAATTATTCACTAATTTAATTTTCTAAAATGTTACATGATGAAATTTCGGAATAAACCATCGATATATATTTAATTATGTATATATAATATTTATTATATATATTTTTTATTTATTTAGTAATATAATATTCTCTCATTTGGAAAATGATTATTGGAAGGCAAGATCACATTCATACTATATATACAAAAAAGATAAAATAAACAGAAGGAAAATAACAACTTAATAAAAAAGCAAATATAACATAAAATCAAGAGTTATTAAAATAGTGTAAATATATTTAAGGTTATAAATATATAATTAACAGATCCACAAAATATTTTTGTATTTCACTTCTTCTTTCACACAGGTACAATGAAATATTTTTATTTAACAATGTCATTGCCTTTATTCGGTGGATTATATAATACTTTTTTTTTTAATTTGAACATAATTTTAAAAGTTTACATTTCGTTAGGAAATTTCATTTAATTTTCTTGGAAACATGCGGTTTACGCTAAATAATTTTAGTTTTCAGATATTATTATTTATAATTTTTCCGTCATTCTTCTATTGTCTTCTACGACTTTTTATACTTGATAATGTTTTTTTTCTAAAATTCTCAGCTTTCCAACCATACATATTACACGTAAATTTTTTGATTAATATTTTCGAAGAATAACATTAGAACTAAACTAAATTTTTTTCCTTTGTTCAATTATCAAATTATTTTAAAGGTTATATTTACCCTTTTTTTTGTTACTGCGGATAATGCGAGATGGTTAATTATTGAAAATAAACCAAATTGAAGACACTTCAGAAAAAACGTTTTTGAACATTGGGCATTTAAGTCCTAATAAGTGACATAAATAGGGTAATGACCTCGTAAATATGTGTAAAATAGATGACTTAAAGTGGCACTTACACATAATCGATTTTAAAGAAAAAGTTGCTGTAACATTCCAGGCCATCCAATATATCTAACTTAAATATGTATTTGCAGTTTCGCCTGACTTTTCTTTTTTGAGCTGGACTGTTAAAATACTGACACACAGATACATACGTTATGGGCCTTAAAACGTATAATTTCTTTAGAAAACTTAAATTAGAAAATTTTCACGATCGTAATACTTTCCTTTAGTATATATTATATATATAGATAAGTTTTTTTTTTTTTTTTTTTTTTTTTTTTTTTTTTTTTTTTTTTTTTTTTTTTTTTTTTTTTTTTTTTTTTTTTTTTTAAATAAAATAAAAATAAATACAATAAAATAAAATAAATGTATATAAACAAAAGAACTAACCTAATCATACACACTCGGGCTTGAGTGGAGGATCTGGCCATTGCCAAAACTCCAATAGATGCTTATTTACAAAAGGTCTCTGGGCCACTGCCGCTTCAACCTTCGAGGAGAATTGTAAGGATGGGTGGTGCTGGATAGAGATTGTGCAAGGGGATTTGGATGATAGGTAAGGTTCTGGTGAAATTTAGAGAATTTTTCTGGAATAAGGTCTAGGACAAATGGGATATTAAGGTCATGGTGTAGGATTTTGTTATTTACATAGAACGGAGCATCAACTATTGTTCGAAGGACTTTAGATTGAAAGGATTGAATACGTTTGATGTTAGAAGCTTTTGCTGTCCCCCACAGTTCAAGTCCGTATGTCCATATAGGTTTCAGTATTGTCTTGTAGATAAGTAATTTGTTTTCAATAGAAAGTTTGGATTTTCTGTTTAGTAGTCTGTATAGCTGGCCGTATCGTCGGTTGAGTTCTTGTCTTTTGAGTCTAGTATGTGGGTTCCACGTTAGTCTTCGGTCTAAATGAAAGCCAAGATACCGGACTGTGTCTGAGTAAGGAAGCTGGATGGAATTAAAGTGTACTGGTGGACAGGAACTGCGTCGGAGTGTAAAGGTAATATGTTGGCATTTAGATTCATTAACTTTAATGCGCCAGTTATTACACCAGTGCTCAATCAAGGTGAGGTGGTTTTGGAGATTTAAGGATGCTATGTTGGGATCTGAGTCGGATGATAGAATGGCGGTGTCATCAGCAAAAGTTGCCAGGAAGGTATCGGGATGGACAGGGATATCGGCGGTAAAGAGGATGTAAAGGACGGGACCCAATACGCTACCTTGAGGAACACCTGCCTCAATTGGATAGCAATGCGAAAATTCAGTACCGCAACGAACTCGGAAGGTACGATCTGAGAGGTAGGAACGGAGAACAAGGTACAAGGACTGAGGAAGATAGTTTTTCAGCTTGGAAAGAAGCCCGGCGTGCCATACCCGGTCGAAAGCTTGAGCTATGTCCAGAAATGCACCCGAGCAATATTGCTTGCTTTCCAATGCTGCGGAAATATGATCAACCACTCGGAGTCCTTGTTGGACTGTAGAGTGTTGTGAACGAAATCCGAACTGATGGGAAGGAAGAGTTTGGGATTCTATAAAGGGTAGGATGCGTTTCAGGAGGATCTTTTCAAAGATTTTTGAGAGAATCGGAAGAAGGCTAATTGGTCTGTAGGACGTTGAGGTGTTGGGAGGTTTGCCTGGTTTCGGAAACAGGATAATAGTGGAATGTTTCCACAAAAGAGGAAAGTGGGTGGTTCGTAGGATGCTATTGTATATGTATGTAAGGAATATGACAGCTTTAGGAGGGAGTTGTCTAAGGATCTGAGAGGTAAGGAGGTCGTATCCAGGTGATTTACGGGTAGGTAGTTTTTGTAAGAGGAATTTGACCTCAGAAGGATTAACTGCTTTAGGCGGTAAGGAGAGTGGGATGGGTGAATTAAGGAATTCCTCTACTGCTGACGTGTGGGTGGGATTGGATTCTGGATGAGAGGTGAATGTAAGGGAAAGGTGTTTGGAGAATTCTTCGGCTGTATCTTCGTCAGATGCTGCCCAAGAGCCATCACCTCGACGGAGAGGATGTGATATATGATGGGGTTTTAGGATATGTTTGGTGGTCTTCCATAGGGAATTGTCATGAGAAGAGAGGGAAGTGAGGTAGGAGTTGAAGGATTGGGATCTGAAGGTGGCCAATTCTATCTTTAGTTTTTTGCAAAAATAATTATAGGATTGGCGATCGGTGGGGTGTCTAGTACGTTGCCATAATAATCTGGCACGGCGTTTGGTATGGATTAGGTCTATGAGGTGTTGAGGTAACTTATTTTTCTTAGGAGTTCTTGAGGAGTGGTTTGGAGAGGAAGCAGTCCAGATTGCTTGTTGGATAGTGGTGGTAAAAAAGTGTACGGTATTGTCAAGGTCATCTGGGGTTTTCAGGGTCATTCTGAGGTCAATTTTATCGGTAAGGATTTGGTGAAAGAGTTTCCAGTTAACTGGGCCTCTGATGAAGGACGGTGGAGAAGACTTAGGAATAGGAGCTAGAGATAATTGGAGTAATAATGGACTATGATCTGAGGATAGTTCGGCAAGAGGGGTAAGGGAATGATTGAGGGGACCTAAGCCACTGTGGATGAAAAAATCAAGGATATCGGGATTGCGGTTAGGATCTGTGGGCCAGTAGGTAGGTGAGTTGGGTGGAAGGAGACTGAAACGTTGGGTATTGAGTGCAGACAGAAATGTTCTGCCACGAGAATTCGTGGTTCTTGAACCCCAAACTTGATGCTTGGCATTTAAGTCTGCACCCAGGATGAAATGATGACCTAAGGAGTTGAGGAGAGAACTGAACTGGACTTTGGATATGGATCTGTTAGGAGGGCAATATGCTGATGCAAGGGTGACTGGAAAGGAGAAGGCTTTGATTACAATAGCGGTTGACTGTAGGAAATCTTGAGTAGGTAATGGGAGTAAGTGATGGGAGAGGGATTGGTGTACGATGACAGCAGTGCCGGCATGTGCTCTGCCATCAGGGTGGTCAGTACGGTATGTTAAATACTGTGGGATTTTTAAATGCTGTTTTATGGTCAGTCGAGTTTCTGTAATTAGGGCTACGTCAATGTTCTTGTCTTGTAGTAAAGCTGTTAGTTCGTCAACGTGATTTCTAACACCATTCGCATTCCAAAGGAGAATGGACATGGGTTTTGGGATGTGGGTCATTAAGGATTTTTCAAAGGAGGGATGAGGTGAGATACGAGATTTGTAAGGAGTGATATGAGTGGAGTGACTAGGGATTTGAAATCGGTTAGGAAAGATGCTAACAAACTAGTGAGATCTGTTGCATTTGAAGGAGGAGGAATATGAGGAATTTGAGGTTGTTGATGATTATGTGTGTTAGGATGAACAGAATATTGAGATTGGGGCTGAGGTAGTTGCTGCGGCAGGGCTTCACATGTATTATTGGGGTTCTTACCTCCAAGTAGTTCGGAGTATGATAAATTATTGTTAACAATTCTAGAAGGTTCTCTTCTTGGTCTGGTTGTCTCATCTTGAATCCGGTTCTTCTGGTATCTGGATTTGAGGCTCTTATAGGTTTGGCAGCCTTTGTAGTTGGCCGGGTGTCCCTCCTGGCATAGTGCACACACTGCAGGATCTTGTATTGGTTTGGTGCACTCCACAGATTTGTGCTGTTCACCGCATTTCACGCAACGCGGCAGATGGTGACAATAAGTTTTCGTGTGGCCATACGCCTGGCAATTGTGGCACTGCACAATTTCCTTCTTGGGGTATGGCTTCTCTATCTTCACGATAGTGTAGTACAATCTCTTGATATCATATATTTTTTCAATGCCAGGTGATGGCTCTAGATCCACGAAAAATAAAGGTAGTGGAACTTTATTACTCACTCCTGGCTGCTCCTTATTCTCCTTCAGAACGTTGGTTACCTGACGCACTTTGAAACCAAGCGTCGCTAGTTCTTCTTTTATCACTTCAGTTGGGGTTGAGGAGTGTAAATTTCTTACCACCACTCGTAGCGATCTCTCCTGTTTCAGCTGGTACGTGTGGAAATTTGCATTCGTTTCTGACAGGTACTTCACAATTTTTCGGTAGGCTTCTGCAGTATCAGGTGTTATTTTTGTGTCGTTAGTCCTGTTGAGGCAAGAATAACTGCCGGAGCAGATTTCGTTTAGCTGTGTACACAGTAGTTGAAAATTTTTGATATTTTTTACAAATATCGGAGGAGGCCTTGGTTCCCTGGGTACTGCTGCTGACTCCATTACTTCTCTGTCATTATGAAGCACTTGGAACGGGTTTGGAGTGAAGAAAGGAGATTCTTCAACCATTTCTTGCGAAGAGGTACCTGGTTGAGGCTGAGGTTCTGTATCTGAAGTTTTCACTGTGGTTATTGGAGCTATTTCTCGCAGGCAGCGACGAGTTTTTTGTTTCACTGGTGAATCACGAGGGGTGCTAACGCCGTCTGACCGAGTCCTCTTAGTGGGCACCTTACTGGACATCACTGGCTGACAATGCCGCATATCATAAGAGAAGAAAAAAAAATAAAAAAAAAAATAAAAAATAAAAAAAAAATAAAAAAAAAATGTAGCAAACTGTAAATAACAACTGCTCTGGTGTACACTTCAACTGTATTCAGTAAATAATCAAAGAGATTCCGCTGAAAAATAGGCAACAACTGAGAGAAGATTTCAGAACACGTCCTTCGCATCAGCTGATCCACTGCCTTCTATATAGATAAGTAAAAGAAAAAAAATGAAATAGAATTGATCTGTTTTACAATTTTTATTTATTCATTTTTTTAATCGAAATATCTGTGTTTTATCTAACTGGGGAATAACAAAAATACCTAACAATGATAAAGTTACATGGGTAATAAATATTGAGTACGCAGTCATTATAAAGTTTTTATTCTTGCTGATATTTCTACGCAAACATAGGGTCATCATCACGGTTTGTTTCGAGGACTGAAAATATTCAAGTACAAGGTTAATGGTGTAACGATAAAGTTTTAATAATGTCAGTCGTCATCTAGCCAATAGGATAGATTAAAGGAACTTTTTAGTGAAAATATTTTTCTAGGATAAATTATTTAGAATGAATCATTAAAAAGAAACATGTATGGATTTTTTATTATGAGAGGTCAACAGAGAGAAAGATTTTGACCTCTGGGATTTTCCGTAGAGGTACTTTCCAGTCGTTCTAAACAGGTATAAAATGAGAGGCAGAGGATTATTTCAAAGCTTGAACCTTCTAAATATACCTTATTTTAAGTATACTATAGAATATACTATTTTTTTTTAAAAGGACACAAGTATTTCAGACCTTGTGAATTATATTTATTTATGAATAATTTAGAACTCATTCATTCCATTAAATAGGATTATCGTTGATTAAATGAAAGTTGCTTTCTTAATTATATATCAATTAAACAAATAGTAAATCCCAACTCAGTGAAGATAAGAATGGTTTTTAATCCTCGGCAATAAATGTTCAATACTTTAGACAAAAAACTCTGAACTCATCTTTGCTGATACAGTAGCAAGATTAATTTATTGAATAAAGAAAGTTTATTTAATCAAACAAGAGATTTATTGAGGTATGTTTAAAAAAAAAATGAATTCTATATGCACATAAAAAAAACTGAAAAAAATAGAATTTTAACATTTAGCACATTAATATTACCTATTAATATTTGTATTCCATATGATTGGTTGAAAATCTATTTCACGAATTGAATTATTTTATAGATTCAATTAAATATTTAATCTTTTGTTTGTTTTAAGGAAAGAACCCTACATAATGTAGTCTATCACAAAATAACAAGTATTATTATCCTTATGGAAATACAAATTCCATTTTATACTACATAACAGACATTAAAATATTACAATTCTCAATTCTTAAGCATAAATTTAAAATCATATTTGGTAAAGGTCAGACAGTTGAAATAGTTCCAGTTATCAAATTAATATAAAATCTGAAATTGTCAACAATATACATAAATAAATACACATAAAGCAATAAATACACATTTTTTTAAAAATATTAATATTAAACTATGTTTTAAAATTAAATTAAAAGATTATCTCTATATCTAAGAGAACAAACAAGAAAAATATTCGGCCAGATTACATGCCGATGTACTGTATGGAATTTATGCCATAATAAGCAGAGGACAATATTCCAGATTACTCTACTAATGCTCTATAATTTGATATAATTGCGATATATAATTTCTTAATTCTCTGCACTGATTGGCTTAAATATTTCTATCCTATCAAGATTTTCCATACCCTAGTAAATTCTTAACCTTAAACTATTGTAAATTGGGTATTTAAATAATAAATGATGAAGTATTTCAGTTTCTTTAGCGTTGCGCATTTTGCTCTCAAGTAATTTTTACAATTTTATTATTAAAAGAAATCTTGATCATATATTTTTCCGACAGTCGGATCTGTATTAATAGTTTCGAATATTTGAAAATAGTCGGTATCAATAAATTCTGGGGATCTGATCATTATTAAGAAAAAGGTTTAAATGTTCACTATAAGATGAGCTATGCAATGTTATCCTGTATCCACCCTGCAAATGTTATTTATATTTGTTTAATCTCCTGTTTAATATTTGTTCTAATTATGGCTGAGTTGGTTTCATAAACTAGATTTCCTTCATCAATAGTATCTAACAGTTCTTTTAGCTGAGAACACAATTATATTTCGATAGAGCAGGATTAGCGAAGTAACATTTATTTCTTAGGTTTTTGAAACATATTTTTGGATATCTACATTCCTCGATTTCCATAAGCTTAACCAACCAATTTAATGAACACTTCATAATATTGAAACTAACATGAGTAGACTCTGTTTCTAAACGTACTTAAAAGTCTGGGATTGTTTTACATAGTGAATATGCCTTTCTATAGAAATTTTTGTTCTTTTCTAGGAGTTCTATGTATCGGAGACTCCATACTTGGGCACAATACAGCAGCGATGTATTGATGATAGCTTTTTTCAACTTCAATCTCTCGCCTTCCAGGAGTTTGTTTTTGCTTTATAACAAATATTTATTACACTAACTATTGTCGAGTTTGACTTTAAGATTGTCATCTTACCTGCTTGTGAAAACAAACCAGAACCACAAAAATGAACACCTGAAGAATTGTATGTACTGACTGTATCAATCAGTTCTCCATCCAAATATATAGTATTATATTTCTTTGGGTGGCTCATTGCGAAATTCAAAATTTCCGTTTTATCAATGTTTACAATTAGTTTATTGTCTCTACATTTGGAGCATTAATTTTTTTTTTACAAGATCGGTACAAGAATCAGCAAAAATATTCATGTCGTCTTCAAACAAGAGCAACAGAATGTCAACATATCCATCAATATCTGACAGGTTATGCTTGCGAAAGTATTCCTCAATATCAGATAAGAAAGGATTAAACAACATGAGACGAAGTGTCTCTCCTTGTAGCACACCTGCCATAATTTTAAACTTTTGCGACAGTTATCCTGCGGTTCCTTTCATTTATGTGTACGCATTATCATACGTGTTTTCCATTAATCGATTTATTTTCCCACTCAAATCTATAGAAAAAAAGTTTGTGCCTTTTACGGATACTGCTCAGCTTTTCCGAAGTTTTCTAATGAAGTTAGTAAAAATTACATGTATCTTTCATATATAATATCTTTCCATTAGTTTTTATTTTATCAAAGTTAAATTTAGAGAAATATATTACTAATCTGGTTTTTGAAAATGGATAAAAATCAGTAGCACATATAATATTCAATGTTTCCATTCCAAACCTAGAATTATTCTTTAATTGGGTTATGTTCAATCAAATAATAAAAAAATGTAATGGAGATCAGTATTCCATATTTGATTGTAGCTTGAGCACACAAAATGCAATCTGTGCCGGCGATCTACAATCTCTATTTGAGGTGATCTGGTAGTTTTACCAATGGTATTAAAAATGTAAAAAAAATTTCGCTCTTTCGGGACACTATTTTTTGTTAATGTAGATAGTAAATGTATGAAATGCGTGCTTTTATACTATTCTTTCCTGAAATTCAAGGTATGGTAAAACGGGATATGATCTACCATAACCATTTATACAAAGATATCACAGATCGCTTTCCAAAGCCTTAAAGACTCGAAAACCCCACGGAATTTAATCTGAGATGAATTGGTAAAATATGGATCGGTCAAACACACACAGATATCTATGTGAGATCGAGGTCCCAATTCTTCAAAGCAGTTCATGACTTTTTTCCATTTAGTTATACATTTAGCGCTCTTACTCATTCTCATCGAAAATATATATATGTATATACATATTTTTTTTTCTTCTGTTCTTTTCTTTTCTTATTCTTTTCTTATTACTTCTTTTATTTATGTTTCTGTATATACGGTGTGAATGTGCTCTCTGAACTCTATTATAAGTGTTCTTAACTGAGACAGATTGTAATATTTCTCAATAAAAAAGTTTTAAAAAAGTTATAGATTGTAGACAAAATCATTTTTTTTCTGACTAGCAGATACCTTCTCCTATTTTAACACTTCAATATTATGGATATTAAAAAAAATATATATAGCAATAATTTCATAAAACATTAAATTGCTATTTTCCACAGTTATAAAAATTAACAGCTACTTTCATTAAGTTGATGGAATAAATAGAATGAAAATACTACGCAGAACGCGATGTCTCAGTGATTTGAAATTGCTTGATCTTAGATCGTCAGATTGTCGATCTTCTGGCGATGCGACAGAGCGAGAGATATGTTTGTGACCGATTTAATTCCGTGATGGATTTGTTGGGAGCAGTTCATTACTTTATTCTACAATTTTAAATAGATTTTGAGTAATCAATTTGAAGAATTCATTTAACTACAAACATATTAATTTTAATAGAAATTCTGGCGTTATTTATGAAAATTTTACATTTATATAATTTTAATTAATATAATTATGTTAGATACTTAATAACGTATTTTTTCTTGTGAAAACAACTAGAAGCGATTTGAGCGGGTATCTTATCGCGAAAAGTCAATGAAAACTCTACTGAAAACTACAGAGCACCGGTAAAAGCGTGTGGAAGTGGCTTGATACGATCAGAACAGCAGGTGCTTTCTAACCATTTGTAAAGTTTTCCATCACTCCTAACTATTTTATTTATTATAAAAAAACGCTCTTCAGGATAGAGTTTCCGTTATTAATAAACTTCGAACGTTACGGAATCTTGTTATTGGGAATATGATATAGTAAAATTATTCAACGAAAATATTTGGATGAAATGAATAACAAGTTATGACACCAACTTTTTTTTTTTACATATTAATAAAGCAATAATTACTACTGATTATATACTGCTCAAAAATGAATGGGGATAATCATATTTGATCTTTGTTTTATATGTTTTAATTAAAATACCATATTTAATTTTGGTTAGTTGGATACTCTCATATTTTTTCCGTAAACATAAAAAGTAAATAACTATTATTTTTTATTTAAAATAAATTAATAACTAAAGTATAGTCAATATAGAGAATACTCATTTTGGAAACCAACAGTTGTTTTCTAATTTTCTCAATTTTAATCCTGTAATATTAACAAATGAAACATAAAAACAGTAATACATTTTCTTAAAACCGATAGGTTATTAAATAAAATATAGAAATAAATATAATTTATTTTTATTGTATATTTAGTCTTATCTGTTTATTTAAATTTATTTCATTTTTTTCATCTATTTATTATTAGTTTTGGATTATTATTTATTTTATTTTTCTTAAAGTCCAAACAAACAAAGTGCAAACATTATGATCAATAGGTGTAGAGGTTGTTACAGATGATATAACACAGATTATTAAATTTTACAAACTGTTTACAATTCGCAATCATATAAACAAGTTCACATAAACCTTTAATTATATGAACTTTCTAAAACACCTTTTATAAATTTTTTCGAGGTCAAATACAGTCTTATTTATATTAATTTTAAATGTCGCTACATATGATAAAAATTCTATGGAAAATAAATCATACCTAACTAACAATAGCCCTATTCATTTTTTGAGCAGTATAATTAAATTTGACTGATTTATCACTAATAATAATCAATAATCGATTAATATACTTTTTCAACAACTTTTTTTTGGAGTGGTAGAGACATGGTTTGTAGTTCATTCCCTTACTAAGAATATAAAAGCCATACATGCATTTTTTTATCTATTAAACATTTCAACCTGTTCTTTTTGTTATAATGAAATTTCCTTTCATTTGATACCTCATTTAACAAGTCACCAATCCTGAGAGGCAAGCAAATAATATTACCGCATTATGTATAGTGTATATGCTTTGTTATTTCCAAATAATGATATAGAAAATATGTGTGAAAAATCACTTTCCTAACCACCCCTAACCGAAATGTGTAAACCTTTTTAGTTATTCGCAAATCAATTTATGCATCATCGAAAACTTTTTAGGTTCTTTTCAGAAAAGTATGTTATAAACGAAAAATTCAAGGACTTCTAAGAGAAGACTAGGCATGTTTTATTAAAATCAGTAGGACCGTTCAGTAGTGTTAAAGTCAAGAGTAATATAAGTTTTTCGGTCACCATAAAAAATCGGTCGAATTGTCGCGTAGAAAAGCTGCGCGGTGTGCGGCGGATTACAGATATCTTTCTTCGGCGAAAAACGATCTTCTTGAGCAACATTCTTCAAACTAGTATTCCTGAGTCAGATATGATAATTACAAAAATGGAAATGACCATGCTAAGCGGCTAAGTTTTTACCCTAATGGGGTTACCATCTGAGTGGGCCCATGAAAGGTCTCTGTTTTCCAGACTTGACCCACGTCTGATGGAATAGAATAAATAATTATCTTCTTGAACCTAAATCTGGATGAATAGGAGCACAATGCCTTACTCAATGATCTGCGATGCTCCCCTTACACTAATAAAATAAAAAATAAAATTTAAAAATTGTTATCATCGATCTTTTTATACCTTACTCAGGCATTTAATTAGTTGCATTAATTAATACAATATATCATTAAAATCCATAAATATATACGATGATGTTTAAATCAACAGATTATATTGAGAGAAAGAGGATTGTATAAATTTCAGACAAACAAAACTATCTAGAACAGCCTAATATTATAATCCTAAGCACACTATATTTCTTGACACAATGATAAGAAAACAATTATCACGTTGGGAATTATTCATATCGAAGATAAAACAATAATTATTTACATTTATTTTCAAATTTAAGACATTTTTTTTTTAATTCTTTTCGACGCCTCAAGGCTATATTGAGCTCTTTTAAAGGATGTTTGTTTATGGTCATAATCAGCTGCTTTGAGTAAATTATACAATCCTTCTCGAGACGAAACAAATCGTTAACTCCAGAAATTTTTTTATTATATTTGTTAATTTAGAAATATTACATTCTGTCACATCAAGGACATTTTTAATAGTGTTCAGAGAGCACACTCTATTTACAAAAGCTCCAGAAATTGATGACACATTTTTGAAATATATAGAATGTCGATGCATTCACAGATATCTGTGATTTTTATTTAGCAAAGTTTTAAAAGATCCGTCATATCCAAAATTCAAATTCATAATTAAACCACTGGATCTAAAATTTTCCTTTTTTTCGTAAAAATCTTTCAGGACTTGATCGATTAATCAAGAAATTTCTACTTTGTTTTTATCATCAGAAAGAACAAATAAACGACAAATCCTTCTAATAAAAGGAAATAATTAGAATTTGGTCAAATTATGAAAATGTAATATAGGTTTGACTTTGATTGATGGAAATATACAAGCAAAATATGATAAACGTCTTGTTGTCTGGTAAGTGATAATATTTCAAGGTTTGGCTGTTGTTAGATCTATATGTAATTAATTATATGTTAATTTAAATTTTATTTCTTTTCTCCATTTTTATAAAAAAAATTTATCCTACGTATTATATGATTTTTTTACGGACTGACTGTTGATCCAGAGTTTGTACAGCAAACCTGCATGACAGAATCGATCAAAGGTTTTCATCAAATATTTCAGTATTTTCTTCATCGGATCTTGACCAAGTCTTGGATTCAATGAGGACAGGATGGTTAAAGGTTTTGAAATTGAGTAACTTTTTTGGTGTTTGCCCATAATTTGTCATTGGTAGTTACATTTTCTGTAAAATTCTGAAAATTTTGTGTTTTCTGATTTCAATTTTAAGTTTGTTTATCAATTTATTGTAAAGAATTTTAGATATATGGGTTTATACCACTTGGCTCTTGCCCGCCGTTTTTATGTTAGCAGTATGGTAAGATGATAAAGCAAATTGGTGTCTCGATGATTTCTAATTGTGGGTTGTGATGTGTAGTTATTAATAGTCGTTTATACAGTTCTTCTGAATTCTTCAATACCTGAATCAATTTGCGTTTTATTTTTTAACGAAATATTTAAATCCAGGTTGTAGGTAATGACGAAAGTTGTTCCAGTTCACTTGTCTTGTAATCAGTGATGTAGGAGAGGGTTAAGGAAAAGGATTTGAATGCGTGAGAAGCAAAACCGGAGAGTAGTCTGATAAAAGATCGTTGAAAGGAAGATATTTCTGAAGTAACGAATATATCAAGGAGGTCGGGAGAATATTTCTGTTTCTGGAGAGATGTAGGCCACTAAGTAGGGTTCTTTGGAGGCAGAATGCAATAACTGTGTGTGACACATGAAAGTATATTTCCACGAGTATTGGACGTTCGGCATCAGCACCATTGTTCTTTGGCGATGTAATCACAACAAGAAACGAAGCGCGGACCAAAGGATCGGAATAAGGAATAAGGATCAATAATGAAAAGGGAGTTACCAGACGGCCAGTACACAGCTGATAATGTTATATTCACTGGACGAGAGGATAATATTATAGAGGTGGATTGGATATTGTCTGTTGGAGTGGAAGGGATCAGGGAATGAGGTATGGCATTCCACAACAGGATAACTATTGTCTTACTGCTATGGAACGGATACTAAGGAATTGAACGGTATTTCTGAATGGAGTCGGATAAGGATTGTGATGAGAGATTTGATGGTATCTTGAAGATCATGGAGGAAGGATGTATAACTAATACTATGTCAGTTGGATTATGGGTGGGATAGGAATAGAAAATGTCTTGTGGTGGAGGAATATACCTAGGTGGGGGTATGATTCTCTTTTGGAATCTTTGACTATGTTCCACATTTAACGGAGTTTCTCATGAAAGATTGTTCTACGAAAAAGATTGGGATGAGTCAGGATTTTTGGGATTGATCTGCGGTGAAGCCTGTGCAGGTAACTTGACCCTTAAGATTGCATTCTTGGAGGATGTGTTATTTTTTGTGTTTTAAATTGAGGATGGGAGGTCTGAGGCTGAGGATGGAGAATTCGGGCCTGAGGATAAGAGGTCTTAGTTTGAGGATGGGAGGACTAAGGTAAGGAAGCTTGAGGCGCCTGATGTTGTGGTAGTTGTTTTACGGCGACTGATGAATATGCTGTCGTGTTGCTTTTAGAGTTCATATGTTGTTGAATTGTATTCGTAAAAAAGATAGAGGATACTTTACCCGTGGATGAAGCACGTTCGAGATGTGTCTCACATTGTGCCCCAGTTCTTCTTAGTCTATCTTGATGGCGGAGGTGGGGATAGTGAAGTGATGTCCTCTCAAGACAACTCTGTAGGGTTTTCCTTCTCTTATCTGATAACAATGAAAATCATAATTGTTCTTTGTTAAATGATGAATTTTTTTTCATAATTCTCCTTGTCATTCGTACTAATTTCTATGTCTCTTATTCTTGAAAGGCTTTTAAAGTTCGTTTGCTCCATTAAATTTGATATTTCAATTCCGAACGCCATAAAGCGGAAGATTCTTCAATACAGGCGAGTATTAGCGAGGGCTGTACACTTGTTGCTGGTTGGTTTGGCTGGTACAGTGTTTTATTGCTGATTTATTGAATGTAGTTTTATTGCGAGTTGTATGAGGTGATTGATCTTTAGCTTCACATTTTTTATTTTTGATCTTACTTGGTCAGTTTCCTACCGACCCTCGAGCAGCAGAATGTTCTCGCTTTTGGAGCTCTCATCTTTTTAGATATTGCGAATCAGTTTCACTTACTTCGTAAAAGGTCTAGTCATCCGTCTCCATAGAGGCTAATTTATCCGAAGAAAATTTAAAAGAAAATAAATTAATAAAATCTATATAGTCACTCACCTCAGTCGATATTCATAAACACACAACTGTTCACTTCTACATGTACTCAATGTTTACAATTTTTCACTGTAATACGTGAGCTAATTCCACTTATATTCGAGAATAACATGGAGCTAAAAGAGAAGTACATATCACTTGCGGGCTCGACACTTTATCTCTACACTTAATATTAAAAAAAATAAATAGTCTGCCTTAGATACGTGTTGTATATTAAACGATTAAGCGGTCGCATGGTCTTAATGCCAAGACTAGTCTTGCTTTTGTCCTCATCAAGAACCATTTCTAGAGCTCTGTCGCTTTTAAATGAAGTGGTTTGAGTGAATCTTATTTTATTTTTACCCACATTTGCGACATTGTTAACCTCTAAGAGGACCCTGTAAACTCACGGCGAAGTTAAAAAAGACCAATATGACCGATCAGCTGGAGGTAAATTGTTACATTTTAATTATCAGTAGTGTTGCCCAAAATCGGTCTTGGTCTTACCCTTTTGCAAGAACAAGACCAAGACCACAAAAATTGTTGCAAGACCAAGAACAAATCCAACAAGACTTGCAGGTCTTGCACTAGTCTGTAATGACAATTTTTTTGGGACATCCGTCAAATATTTAATTCATATCTGCAACACAACGCATTCGTATATTATATATGTAATCAAAGTATTACAAATAAAAATGTAACATAATTATTAAATTATATGGTTAATATTACTAAAAAGAGCATAAAGCTAGAAAAATACTTAAGGTTATATGTTATAAATTGACAAATCCAAAATACAAATCCAGGAGCCTCCAACATACGGGTGAATTGTTAACTTGCCAACGTTTCACCAATTCAGGCATCATCAGACAAAAAAACCAAGATCACTTATAGGCAGGAAGAAAAAAAATTAAATTTGTATTGCTGTAGAGATCTCACGAAGATCTATAGCTTTGAATGGTCATTGGTGGCTTTAGTCCAGAGAAGAACGTCAAAAATATGATAATGTCCACTTTTTCGTCACCTGCGACCACTGCACAAAGACGAAATAAAAAAAAATATATATATATATATATATCAATTAAGATGGGACAGTTTCCAATGTAGAGAATAGAAATGATGAGGAAATTACACCGAACTATATGACACCCTATTTTTTTAAGTATCCTGCCAAAGTTTTAAAATGTGATTGATCCGGTTTTGGAACTAATTGCAACTTGTATACACTAATTAATTAGGGTCGAGCGTGTTTTTATTTGATTTTTAGACGTTGTTACCTGTGAAACTCATGTTTTACACTCTCTTCAGTGAATTGGATATGTCACATGGGTCGATGGGCCTCGGTTCCCCTTTAGCCACATCCATAATTGACTAAATTCTGTCAGATGCGATGTGTCCGGACAAGTTTACATTTCCACGTCAACAGCACAATGTCAGGGCCGACGTTTTTGGTGTTCTGCTTCGACCTATACAAACTTTGTTTATTCAGGTTGTAAATTATTGTCGGATTTCGTAAAATTTAAAGAAATTCTTTTCATAAAACATCATACTCTTTTTAAAAGCTGTTTTAACATGAATATATATAAAACAAAAAAAAAATAAAAACAACCTTTTACTGTTGGGGCTCATTAGATACCAGATGGTGGGTACAGAAATCCAAAAAGACGTTCAAGAAAACGGATTATTTTTTGGTATAGATTTGTTTTAAATGCTATTTTGAGTTAGCTTGCAAGATATTAGCTTTCAAAGATGCATTTAAACCTTTTTGTTTGCCTTTTAGTAAACGATACATATGCCTTCCCGGCCGCACATGGAAACGAAAAATTAAATCAATAAACATCGTTATTTTAAATGAATATAAACCACGTGATTCTAATTTCTTTAGGTCGTACTCACATATTATTGAGTAAAGTTGTACAACATGAAAGGTACAAAGTAGACATAAAACCAGATGTACTCTTATCACCTTACCTGAGAGAGAAGTTAACCTTCAGGCAGCGTTCTTGGACCATATTAGGTCAGAGCTCTTCATGGATTCAATATTTTTATTATTTCATAGAGTAAGTTATGATTATAATACGTCAATTTAACATTTATAGATGAGTTTACAGCATACATGGCACAGTAAACGTTTTAATATTGTTTATGAATAACAAGTGTCCATTTAAGATCAGAATACTCACTTGTTTGGACAATCTTTTATCTGTTTTGGGTAAATTACAAATAATGGATTTCATATCTATTTTTTTTAAAAGAAGTAATCTATTTTCTGTGAAATAGTCCTATTGGGCCAGAATCCACAAATTACTAATGTAACATTGCATATTAATATAGAACCTTCAGTCAATTATGTCTTTAACTTTTGAATAAATAAAGATTGTTATTAAGTGGTACCAATACCAATACCAAATGCGTAAGCAGGGAATACATATAAGTCGAGAAAGATTGAAGAATTCCTCAGGGAAGCTGGAGAACTAAGTTTGGAAATAAATACAGACAAGAGCCTGTACATGCGGACCTCAAGAACAGACCAGGTGGAAGGAGAGGATAGGGAAACGAGGATACGGAATTAGAGATTCAAGGGCTGTGACGAATTTAAGAACCTAGGAAGCACGATCACTTGTAAGAACCAAGCAGAAAAAGATATTAAAACCCGTATGGCTGCAGGGAATATACAGTGTACAGAAGCTGCTGGAAATATGTCAATATCTTATGGAACAAGATAAGGGTTGCAAAGATATGTCAAGAAAGGCAAAAAAAAAAAGTATATATATATATCAGTGTAATATATAAAACAATTATGAAATCCGTTGTTACGTATGGAAGCGTGACAAGGTCTATGACTAAAGAAAGCAGAATGAAGTCCCATGTATGGGAAAGAAAAGCCCGAAAAATGTATGGGCCAAATGGAGGCTTAATGGAGAATTAGGTCTGTATAGAGATAAATCGGATATGCGGAAGAAGACTTACAGAGGCTCTGGTTCTTCAAGGACTTTAGAGTCCAGCAATAAGTGAATCAATGAGAAACTTTTAAAAAAGTAAAAATATAGTTAGGAAATTTATTTATTGAATATTTAATAGTTGACCGTTGCATTATAAAGGAAGGAGATGGTCCGGGGTTGCGGCCATAAATAGACTAAATAGTGGTAAAACTATTTTATTGAAAGCCCAAAGCCCTGGGCTTTCAATAAAACAGTTTTATCACTATTTAGCCTATTTATGACAGCAACCCCGGACCATCTCCTTCCTTTGAAATTTATTTATCTATGTATTGCTGGTCATCTGCCTGATTTGTTTAATATGAAAATAATTATAAATATTTTTTAATACCTATTTGGGAATATGAATTCAGACATCAATTCCTAGCTTATTGTTTATTAATTATCATCTCAAGTGGTGGAACTACTCTCCCAGTTCTTTTATCATAAATAATTCACTTGTGTCAAACAAGAATGTAATTAATTTTTCAAATTCTTAATAAACGTATTTAGACCGTGATAGAATTTTTTTAAAGGGAGATGTGTGGATTTATTAAATTATTTAATACAATAATTATAAATTGTGAAGATTCGGACAATTATTCCAACAAAAGCTATATTACTACTGTTATTACAAAAAGTCTTCTGCAAAAATAGAGTTTGCATCATTTCTCTATAATTTATTAGTATAATTTCATATTTTATTTCCTTCTATTATTTTCGTATTTGGCACACTGCTTATAACAGTTGCAGATTACGAAATATCAACATTGGCCCAACGAGAATAACATGTCAAATTGTTACATATGAACTTTTTCACTAACAGTAGCGATATGGAAAAGTTTAATTCCATCCAATAAGTTTGATTAGACACGTGTTGATGCAATTTTTTATGTGTCTATATTTCAGAAAAGGCAGGTTCGATTTGTCACAAAGTTGAAGAAAATTGGGTATTGATGTAAAAGATAAATCTGTTGTAGTTTTATTGAATTCCATCCACTACTTTCTTTTATATATGCGCAAACATATTTTGTATGAAATGTATGAGTCTTGAAAGTCGTACGTTCAGTTTGGCCCAAATTCGGAGTAAAAAATTTGGTATCAATTTCATATTCCATTTTGATTCCATCCACCGCTTTCAGAAAATACTTTCGCTTTCAGGTCTACACACGCATTGTTTTTGACACGTCTTCAGTTTGAAAACGGCACGTCCGATTTGAACCAAACTTGGAGGAAATGTGGATAACAGTGTTTAACTTGCATACACCCAACCAACCCAACATAAATCCACAACCCCACCAACACACAACCCAAAACACACACACAACCACATATATCCAATAATACTTCCTATCCCCAACATTCCACATTATTAACACATAACTCTCTCCATTAAACAAATTTCAACAAAAACTCACACACCACATAACTTCTTCTAACTCATCTCTCCACCAAACCTCAACACCCCAACTCAAAAAACCCATCCCTCCCCTATCACATCTCCACCCCCACACACAACACCAAAAATCCACCTTAACCTCCACCATTCCCCCCACACAAAAACCAACCCCCAACCACCCCAAAACCAACATCACTTTACATCTTTCCCTACAAACAACAATCATAACCAAAAAACCCAAACTCAAAAAACACCATCCCTACTCAACACTATCACACATTAATCCACCCTACCACACTCTCACTACCCCCCACAACTTCCCACCTCCTTACCATCATCCTCATCCAACCCTAACGTATATCCCTAAAATCCCATCATTCCAACACCTTTACCTATACAACCACACCACTTAAAATACAACCCACACTACTCAATCCTCATACAAATCACCACTATACTTCCCAACACTTTCCAAAACTCCTCAATAATTCACTCAAAACTACACTGACATACCCCAATCAACACCCTACCCAAATAAACTACAATCTCTTTCCACTATAAAACCCACCCCAAAACACAAATCCCTCTTACACAACTCCACAACATATACCACATGTACTCATTTAACACACTCACATAATAACACAAAAAACACTAACATTAATTAATATATCCTATACTATATGAAAAAATATTTATTTACAATAATGAATCCTCAATATTACTAAACACCAAACCATCTCATCCAACACCAATATTAACTTCTACCCTCATATTATCAAACTTCAAACACACATCAAACAAAAACCCCCCTAACTCTACTCAAAATAAAACACTTAACAAACTAACAATCTACCCAAACCCAAACAACTTTCATCACCTCAACTTACCAATCATAACTCACCTCTTCTTTCACTTTTAATAACAACATCTACCCACCTCATCACACGAAATTACCAACTTTTTTCCCACATATCTTCAACTTCAACCATAACTCATACTAACCCCAACTCACCTCCTTTACAAAATTAATAATTTCCCAATTCTCTACTAAACAACAGCATCGCAATCCTAACTCAAATGCATTAACAATATAACCTCCAAAACCACTCACAACCAGACTACCCATCATAATAACTATAAAAACCCCCATACATACACAACAAAGCCCATCCCCCAAACAATACAACAAAACAAAAAAAACACCAAAAAACAATAAAACCTCCCAAACAAACCACAACTACACATCACACACAACAAAAACACAATTACCAACAACTCTAAATCAAACCACACCAATCACCCACCACATCCCAAAACACTATACACCTATCACACATACCAAAAACCCCCACCAAAACCAGCAACCCACACACCACACCTTTTTCTTCTATTAATCATACCACTAAAAATTCAATACCCACTCACAATTAACCCCTTCATATACACCATCACCAATTAAAGTAAACATCACTAAAACATACCCCCAATTAAAATATTTCAACACACCTAACCCAAAAAACAAACTCTAAAAATACACATACTAATTTCCTCTCCCAACTACCCTAACCACCACCTACCCCCTATCATCCCCACCCCATACACATAAACACACATAACTCCCCCAACACCCACAACTACTATACCTATATACAAACAATACCAACAACCCCCTATTCCAACCTACCAAACATAAATGTTCACACAACACCACAACCCCAACTCCCAAAACACCCCCACTACAAACTAAACATCCCCTCTCAAACACTCTAACTCCAATAATCCCTTCTCAAAACACTTACCCACACACCCAACAAAATTTCTCCAATCATCACTACACCACATCCACCCAACAACACTCCCACATAACAACACCCCATAACACACACACATCTAAACACACATCAAAAAACAACTCCCCCTCCATCAAAATCCATTTATACATCTCCCCCCAAACCATCCCAAACACCCCCAACAAAACACACAAAACCACCCAACAAAAAAAAAAAAAACACACAATCATCCACAACAACCCACCCAACCCCCTCCCTCCTTTCACCACCCTATATCCATCAATATACCCCCCATCACTTCAACAACCCAATCCCCCACACCACACAACTAACCTAACCTAAAAATAATCAATACCATCCACCATTACTCCACTCCTAATTAATAACTTAAATAACTACCCCCCAACCCCCTACCCCCAAAATACAAACAACCCTCCTCCCATTACCCCACCCCCCCCCCCCCCTACCCCCTCATACCAACACTATCCCATCCTCTACACCCCATACATCATAAATACAATCCCCCACACACAAATTTCCTCCATCAAAACACAAATAAACAGCCCCCCCTATAACACACCACAAACAAATCCTACACAACACATAACCCTATTCCCACACAACACATTCACATCCCCCCATCCCCCCACACACACCTCCCACACCCCAACCCCCCCTACCCCACCACCACCCCCCCACATACCCACCCCCACCCACTCACCTCACTACCCAACCCCCCAACCCCCCATACCACCCACACACCCCACATCCTCTCCCCCTCTCCCTCAAAACCCATCCCACACTCTTCCCCTCATTCCAACCCCTCACCATCCTACCATACCCATTATCACCCTCCATATTATCAAAACTCCTTCTCCTAACTACCAATCCCACCACACCCCTCAAAATCAAAATACAAATTCCTCCTAAACACCTAAACCTACCAAACATCTTTCAACCTCCCCCCACTTCATTCACAATCCATCAATCACCCCCACAACCCTACCCCCTCCCCCCCACAAAATTCTACCTACTCCCTACCACAACTCAAATCTAACCACCTTCTTCATCAACCACATCCCCACACCCCAACACCCACACACTCATACCACACCTCTCCATCCCATAATAACCAAACACACCCAACCATCCATTCATAACCCCAAAAACTAAACATCACACAAACCACCCATACAACCACAACACCACTCACACAAAATCAAACTCCCCACAAAACCCAAATACACCAACACCCTACAATTTTATACCTCACCCCAAAATCCACCAAAAACCTTACCCCCTTCATCAAATCATAACACAACCCACTCATAACCCTACCCCCAACCTCAAACACTCACATCTCATTAAAAAACACCAACACACACAACACCCCCCCCCCAATCCAACTTAAAAACCCCCTAAAAAACAAACCTCCAACACCCCTTCTACTCCAACCTTACCCAAAAATTCCACCACTCACCAACCCACCACCTTACCTTCAACATCCACACACAAAACACCAACCCCACCCAACTAACTTACCTCAAAACTAAAAACCTCAAAAACACCCCCCAATCACCCAACTATCTCCACCCTATCATCCAAAACAATTAACCTCACAATTTTCAACATCCTTCCAACCACACCAACCCACACCCCCCCCCCATTTCAACCTCTCCTCAATAATTAAACCAAAACAACAAACCATATTTAAACTTACACTAACCACCCCAACTTCATAAACCACCTAACCCAACAACACCACCTATTCTATTATACCAAATAAACAAACCAAAATTCAAACAACTACCAATAAATCCATACTTCCAAGAATGTAGCGGAAGCAAAGTTAGGATCTATAACATAGCGGTTACATAAAAAGTCGAGGAAAGTCACTGAGAGTGATCAGAAGTTAAAGGATTTCTGAAAGCTATTATTTGAAAGAAAATGATCGTTTCCAAAGGAACCTCCAAACTTCCAAATCTTGAAAAAACAAAAATATATATTGCATCTACTTGTCTTTCTGGAACGGTTTAAAAACTATTATAATATATTAGTAAGACATCTCATTAATAAGTATTTATTTATAATCATTGATAAATTTAGCCTCAATAGTAGATTTAAATAATTAATTATTAAATGGTGATCGGTAAAATAATGGTTTTAAGGTAATCGATCTAGATCATATGCAAACTTGAACAGAGATGGCTTTGAATGTGACAAGTCCTTATTAATTCTTTATTACAAAAAAAAAAAAAAGAAGAAGAACCAAACTGCTGTTGAATTAATTGTCTGTGACAGCAACATGTTACGTTCGTATTTAAGGATGGGTGGTCGGCATGTAGCCGGCAGCATTATACCATACAACGCTATGTGAAGTCAGTCCTCGCGAAAAACCTTCCCTTCGCTGTGGATGGAAGGACTCGGTGGATACGGACCTGAAGATGACATCCAGGCGAAGAGGTGATTGTAAAAAGGTAGCCAAAAGAGCCTCCATGAGCTTGCCTAGCCAATAAATAAATATACTAATTTTGGAATTGATAAAATGTTAAATAGAATTAGGATAGTGACAAAAATTAAATATACTTATTTGGCAAGAAATTAAATTTTTAGCTGAGTTTACTTAACACATGTGTAAAGTGGATTTATTTATTTCTTCTAAATATTATACAACTAGCACGATAAGTAATTGTCGTGTGTTGCACAAATCATGCCAACATTGTCTTAAATTTTAATAAATATGTTTATTGATTTAAAACATTAAAAATTAATATCTATTGATATGATTGATCTGTACTCACTGTCATCGAAATTGATCGAATCCTGCCGTCAGAGATATTCCATCGGAATTTCCTCAATCAAAAGTTTAGGAATATAAATTTAAAAAAACTTGATTATATATTTTGTAAAAATTAATATGACCATTCAGAATCGTATTTATAATTTATTGCATCAGTACAACATAAAAAAAAAATGAAAATTTTCAAATTGTTTTAACAAAAAAATGGTCAATACCTTAAATCTTTTAAATTTTTTAGAAAAAAAGCTATTTTAGTTTATACTTCTAACATCATAGATATTCCTATTTATTCTTCCTATTTAATAGTTAATAAAAATATAATAACTTGCCTAGTTTTTTCCTTGATGTCTTTGTAAAAACACAGAATCTAAGGAATCTAGAGGAGACCATTACTACGAAAAAAGAATACTTATTTGATTCTAGATCAAAATAAAAAAATCCTTTAAACTAGTGCCAGTACCACACAAAGCTCGTCCTTTGTGTCAACATGTATTTAGACATTCGAGAGCTTCTGTTAGTATATTTAATTAATGATACATTCAAATAACATGATATATATGATGAATAACACACTCGAAGAATATAAGAGTTGTTTTATCTTTCCGAGAAGTCTGCTTTAAGTAATCCATAGCATACTGTGTGATCTTGAAGCTACTGTCCGGGAGCATCTTCAATCCGGTCTGCCAAAGTTATTTTTACTGTTTATTTTTTATGTTGATTGAGTGGCGAGACATCTAAATGGCGACTCTTTGATTGCTCAGAAATATCCCTTTCGGGAAGACAGAAGTACTAACTATTATTAAATTTAATTAATTGATATATTTATGGACATTTTATTTCTATCAATTAACTTCAAACTAAAAAAAAATTTGAGTACTAGAACAAGTTGCGGAAAATGAATCTTTAATTCTTCCATTAAATAGTAATAATGATAATAATACTTTTTTTATTCTGGGACGAGTCCCTTTAGAATAATACATAAAGACATATAAATATGGGCTAAGGAGCCTCAGAGATACATAAATAAAGATACAGAATAATTAAACAGTCATAGTAATAAAATTAAAAATTATAAGTTACTTTCTAATTTTAATCAGATAATAATTAAAAATTAAAAAAATAAATAAAAAGGATGAAGTAAAAATAATAAAGAACGAGCTAATAATTTATATAAATAGTTACATTATTATCTATTTACAATTTCATAGGGACTGGATGGATAAGAAATGATTGAACAGACGGGATTTAAAGGTAGGAAGGGTATTAGATTGTCGAAAGTGAGAAGGGATGGAGTTGCAAAGGGATGAGATGAGGATCGGATAATGAAAGATCTGTCGAAAGCAGAGGTTCGGAGGGCCCTTATACATATATAAGTCAGAAGACAGCTAACGAGTATTAAGGGAACGAACAGAGGATTTGAATTGAAGGAGCTCAGAGATCTATGATGGACGGTGTGATTGAATAACTTGAAAGAGGAAGGATACCAGGAAATATTTACGACGGTAGGAAGGATAAAGCCATTTCAACTCTGCATAAAAATGGGAAACAGAGGCGTCCCTTGGTATCCCGAAGATGAATCTTACAAAGCAATTTATTAAACGTTTTAGTTTCGCCTCGAGACCCCCCGAGAGACGCCCCCAAATTATATAGTAGTGACAAATATATCAAAGATTCTTACAAAACAATTAATTAAAAAATACATATTATACAAGAAGTTTCGAATGAACTTTACGTGAAAGAATTTCATGAATTTTGTTTGGTTTGGTAAATAATTTGTAGAAGTAGTGTTATTAAAAATAAAATAAAAATAGTCATGATTTTTCTTTAGCCTAGTTTAAGAAAACGGTAAGCAATATTCTTTAATTTAAGAAAAGAATGATAGTTGGATTAACGAAAAATATCTTTATTTTTAAATATACAAACGTTTTATTAAGATTAAATCTTACCCATAAATCTCACAGCAACAACAAAACCTGGAGTATTAATAGGCCAAAAACTTGATATATTATTATATTTAATTCATGTTACAAAAAAAATAACAAGAAACATATACCATGCTGGAAATATACTTGGAAGGAAATTGATCAAACCACATATCCGATGTGAATGCTACCCAATCGACACTATGATTATTGCCTAAATTACTGCAGAGTTTATTACATTTCTATGAAAAAGATCGATCTTTTCTTCTTTTCTTGTAATGTTTATAGAATAGTTTTCTATCAAAGAATGATTTCAATAGTTTATAGGTTACGTCATAAAACGAGATGACACCGCTTTGCGACTAGACGTGAATAGAGAGACGTAAACAATGACCAAGTCGGTGAGTGAACTATTGTCTTCTTGTGATAAGGTGAATTAGTGAAAGCTAAGGCAGATAACTGCTTTTGTTAAAAGGAAAAGTGTCCATCTGTTAACGTATTTATAACACCGTCTCCTACGTAACATCACAAGGCTAAAAGGTGAAGAGTTATTTTTAATCGCGTAACACTTCACATTTAAAACACTGTATCGATACAGATATATGTGTGTGTGTCTATGTATATACAGGCTGTCCAGTTAGTAGAGAGGAATGTTTATACGAGTGATAGCAGACCTCAACAGCAACAAAAAGTTTTTATAAATATTGTTCCAATTTTAAACGGAAATTTTAAAGTCGGAAATTTAAGTTGTTTTTGTAGTGAAAACTTCTTTAGGCGCGCTTTGCACGTTTTTGTGGATATTGGAGATCCGTCAGTTTTCCAAGTGTTAACGCTCGGGTAAAGTCAGCTAGAGTCGACTAATTGAAATGTTTTACATATGGATTGAATATCTTAAAACACTCAAAATCTGACCTCCATATTGCAATTCAGGAAATTGTTCAGCATTTCATTCTCTCTGTAATAGGCTATAATTCGAAATTCTATCTTAACCCAAGAGAGGCGAAAAGGGAAAAATGGTGTCGAAAACCAAATTATAACGAATTTTATTGAAGGTATGGATTAAAATATCGCAGAAACTAAAAATCAGACCTGCATATTGTAAGCGAGGGAAATGTTCAGCATTGCATTTTCTTTATAATGAGGTATTATTTATAATTTATATTTCATGTTATTAATCACGCCTTGTGAATGTTTTCACTTTTATCGTGTGGTCTAAAGCACACACCTTAGTTTTTTATGTAATTCATGTTTTCTAGTGTGTAGGAAGCGGTAACAAAAGAAATGTTTGATTTTAGTAGCTAACAATTGCTTCATTGTAAACAAGCCAAAAATGACTTGAAACAAGAATAGATTTTGTTACTATTAAAACTATTTAAAGAAGAATTTTGAGCGGCTAAACTAAGCTAAGTTCTCTTTAAAAACAAAAAATTATAAATTATTATTATTATTTTTTTATCATTATCCGACTATGATACAGATACCCCACTAATATGTTAATTATGTTGATGTTTATTAGCAAAATTTTGAGATTCACCTCAATTATGTGATTTTTATTCGATCCCCTGAAAGTACCAGTACTTTTCAGCAAAAATAACTACAGCTACCTATTGCCTGAAATGATGAAGATTTTCCTTGCTAACAATATGCAGGTCCTATTTTTAGTTTTTAATATAAATATCTCAATGGATTAAAATTAATCCATATGCAAAAACACTTCAATGCAGTCGACTTTACCCGAGCGTTACTTATCGAAAATCTTACGGCTCAACCTAATTCACTTTTCACAATAAAGTGCGGAAAGCAAAGTTTTCACTTCAAAAAAGTGTTACAATTTATCATAGTCTTCGACAAAATAAAAATTAATTGAAAAGGTATATGGAATAAAATAACTCAAGAAAGTGATACCTTGGGCACTTTAGCTAATATAGAGAGAAACTTCTTGATATATTTAATAAAAAAAAACTAAAGTGTCTGCTTTAGACCACGTGATATAGCGAAGACATCAACAAGGCGAGATTAATATTATGAAATATAACTTATAAATAATAGCTCATTACAAAGAAGGTGAAATGCTAAACATTTTTCTGGCTTACAGCATACAGATCGATTTCGGTTTGTCCGTTACGATTACGGTCGGTTCATCAATAATGAATGATTGTAATCAAACAAAAATTCAAAAACTTAACCTCCTCTCAAAATTCGAGGTTTTGTGTTTCAGAATACATAGAATTCGAAAAACGAAAAAAAAAATTATCGTCTGCTGTCCGCACAGTTTCTCCGAAATAACTAGACCGATTTATTTAAAATTTGGATATAAAATCAGAGGTTATCCGTGGATGATCCTCCTTCATCGACATTACTATCATTTTTTTACATTCGAAATGGCGGCCGAAAAACCTGTGTTGCTATAGACTGTAGCGCCTAAACGAACGTACCGATTTCAATGAAACTTGGCTAAAGTGTTCTTCTTTATGCCCTTTAAATTTATCTAAATAATGTACTTCAACGAAAAGAAGCTGGAAAAAAAGTTATGAGGGATGATAAAATTAGATTCCGAATAACTCGAAAAGTATGCACTTTTTACACTTGATATTGTATATGTTTGTGTTATAAGTTATAAAATTTTTATTGTATATGTTTTTTAAAAGTTTAAGAAATTTCCTTTAAAAAAAACAGACAATTAGGAGCAAAGATATGGTCCCTAGATGTTTTTTATGTTCTACTGCATATGCTTTGTTTTGGTTTTTGAATGTGTTACTGAAGTAAAGCTATTTTTTTTTTTTTAGAAAATTACTAATGATAAAAAAAAATGTTTAGGCAAATAATTTGAATTAACTTTTTATTTCTTTTAATTTGTCACTAGAAAGGTAAGGTTAGTTTAGATGCATAATTGATGGGGGAAATAATAAACCATTGTGAAATATTTTGCAGCCTTTAGTATCTGTTTAGTATCTGTGTTTAGTATCTGAACTATTTTAATCCATATGTTCAATTAACCTAATGATTTTGTTTTTAGCACTATTTGTTTTTCCTTTTCACGTTCGTCGCGTTAAGATACAATTTTGAATTATAGCCTATTACAGAGAGAATGAAATGCTGAACAATTTCCTCGCTTACAGTATGCAGGCCCGATTTATGGTTTCTGATATATTTTAATCCATATGTAAAAATATTTTAAATATTCTGCTCCAGCCGAATTTACCCGAGCGTTAATGCCGAACGAAAACCGACGGATCAATCTAACTCACTCTCCACAAAAAAGGGCAAAACGTTCCTAAAGAAGTTTTCACTTCAAAAAAATATGCAGTTATGGCTCCTATACTCTCATTAATAGAAGATAATTACATACTATTAATAGACTAGAGAACTACAAAACAAGTTTCTTCTGCACCAGACAAATAGTTCTTAAGCTAGTACAATAATGGATTAGTATAAGTTCAGGGAAATTTATCTGTGTCTCATTGCTCAACTACTAAACTGGAGTGATACTTTCAAGTGGAACAAGCTAATCACTTATTAAATAAATTGTAATTTTAGTGGCTGCATGAAGTTTCACAATTGTGTGATTTTAATATACTGTCTTGATAATAATGTATTATGTATACGAACAAACATGTTTCTCTGATATCGCTTTTTACTACTGCTTTAGGGAAAATAAAACTGACATTTAGTGTTGCCCAAAAGCGACACCAGTGCGAGTCTTGGTCTTGCAAACTCAGTCTTGGTTTTGGAGTTGGTCTTGCGCAAAAGTCTCGCAACAGTTACCTATTAGCTTATTACTATGTTGGTTATACCAATTCTTTACATATAATAACTAAAATTGTCGAGTATTAGTAACTATTTTACCTTAATTTTTATTCGAAAAATCGATTTTTTTACCAGTCTTGGTCTTGGTCTCGCAACATTTAGGCGGTCTTGATCTTGGTCTTGCAAAGTGCAAGACCAATACCGATTTTGTGCAACAATACTAACCTTAGGTGATAGTTCTACCAGCGTCCATTACTTGTTATGTATCGATAATGACTCAGATAGATATTTATTTGTTATTTACTTATGAATTTACAACTGTATCATAACCGAAATACAATAAATAGGCAATTAAATAAATAAAATAAATAAAACAATAACCACAAAATTTGCTATTATTTTAAACATAAATTAATTACTTAATTTTAGAAGGGACCCTAGAGCCCACCTTTGGAGAAAGCTTGTGAAATTTTCATATACATCATTACAAAATAATCTCCCTTAGGACTTAACAACGTAATTAAAATTATTCTAACTCGAAAACAAATCCTAGAAACTCATTGTGACCGATTGATGCATGAAAGGGACCTGCAAGCAGAGAAAAAGACCCATTTGCATTCATAAAGGCTACATCATTGGTGAAGGGATCTTAGCATTCCAGTTACAGCATATTATGTCGAATCATTGAGAATTCGTAGTATATTTTTAAGTACTCTCACGAAAAAATAATAAAATAATGTAAACGAATCTGGAAAAGGAAATGAAAGGAAAGATCTTTGTTAATAATAAAAGGAAAGACAGTTGAGATGCTAAACTGGATTGAGTATCTCATAAAAATCAGGAAGATACCTTATTTCCCTATATAAATAAAACATAATATTAGTATTGATAATGTGTTTACGAATTTTAGTATTATGTAAAGCCAAATCTTTTAACCCACGGGCCAAATTGAGACTTCCACGAGTGAGCCACGTCTTGGAACGACAAAAATATGGATATATTGATGTTTAAAAGCATTGAATATTCAAACATCGACGTTATGGATAAATTGGAGTAATTGGATACACATAGACTTTTTTTATTTATTTCCTGTAATGGTAATTTAAAAATATTTTGATTGATAAAATCATATAATAAATTGATTTTTTAAAATCGAAGTATAAAGATATTTTTTGTTCCTTTCACTAATCTCTATTTTCAATTTAAATCCAAAAAAATATCATATTATACCATGACCTTTATTTAAAATGAACAAAAAACAGATCAAAACCTAAAGACAGGCCTTGAAAATCAAAAGTTGCCTTAGCAGAAGAAGGTTTAAATGTGTATGTTATTGGAAGTGCAATGAATATTGTTTTCCATTCCGAAGGCGATAATTTAAAAAATAATAGCACAGAAAGTTGAATATCGAAATAGGATTAATATTGCAAAAAATTTTAAAGTATTCATTTTTCAAACATTTAAATGAGTGCATAGACTTGTAGAAACCAAAAACTAACACGGACATCTTTAGAAGAACTTATAGCAATTTAAATAACTGTTTTTAAACTTTTTTTTTTTCGTCTATAACTCGTGATCGGAGCATCCAACTGAAAAAATCATTCTTAAAAAAGTAAATAATGTTAAATTTTGTGTCAAATAAGTTCCACATGTTACGCTTTGGTTAAGCGACAATACTTTGGTTAAGCGAAGTGTTCGAAAACCTCAGTCAACTAACAAACATTTTTATCTACTTTATTGAAAACCAATATATACGAATAATATAATAATTAAAATGATACATTTCTATAAATAAGCTTTCGGTTATAAAATGAGCTCAGTTGAGAAAAAAAAAAACTTACGCAACAAAAGTTGCAATAACCTTGTGTTTGAGTGATTTACTTAATTTCATATTTTGCAAACTATTAAAAAAAAAAAAAAAAGTGATCAAAGAATCTTTCAGAGGTCGTAGATTAGAGACCCCATAACCTATGGTCCACGAAGTTTAGTAGAATTAGTAACAATTTTAAATTATTTACAAAATACGAAATTTAGTGATTTATTCAAACAGAGATTTACTACAAATGAGTGACACCGACATTTCTATTTGAAGTCTTTCAAGGAAGATAAACAACGTCATTAGCAGTTTACATTTTAGTTATTAATTGTATTATTAAAATCTATTAAGATTTTATTAAATTTTATTTATTTATTTGTCTGTATGCCTCTACCCGCTAGGGTCATTGGCAATCGTCAATTCACTCACACGTTTCATATTCTATTATAAAATCCAATATTTTTCAATGCACTTGGTGGAAGTATTTCATGTTAACGGATTAAGAGAAAAAGATACATTTTATTTTATATTTTCTAACAACATTGAAAGTGCATTTGATTTTTCAAAATGGTAGTTACATTGTAAGAGTTCAAAATTGCTAAAATACCTCAAAAATGATTGTATCCGACGAGATTATTTGGTGGCTTCATGACATCGTTGTATTTCAGCTTGCCTCTTGCATGGCAGTTGCGGAGAATCCCTACACAAAGACCAACTGTAATCCACAAGCGTTGCTTCATTCCAATGACCCTGAAATCTTTGTACCAACAAAAATGTCGTTTCGAACCAACAAAAATGTCGAAATCTTTGTACCAACAAAAATGTCGAATCTTTCTTTACGTTCATCACTAACAGCTCCACAACTAGGAGGGAAAATTCTGGGTAGGAGTGGAGAAAATGGATTTTAAGGGACATGTTGCATCCAAGATTATGGTACTTCTGCAGGAGCACCACACCAAATGCGTTTATTTGTCGTCTCTTTTGTTGCCTAAAAATACATGAACAATTCCCTTGAAGGTTTCCCAAGCTTCATTTTCTTTTCCTTCCAAAATTTGGTCAAATGCAGGATCCTCCACAAGTAGCCGAATTCGTAGCCCAACATAAATACCTTCCTTAACGTTTGCATCACTTAATTTCGAAACTTTGCCCCTTAAGTACTTAAAATCCCGTCCGAAAAGTGCATTTGTACTCGGTGTTGCCGCGCTCTCTGTGACAAAACCTCGTACTGAAGCCTCGGACATTCTCGTACGCTTGCTCATTCATAACTCGTACTATTGTAACCTCAGATTTATTGTTTTTTTTATAGTAATTTTTTTTTTTTTTTAATCTGTTTATTGAATAATAATACAATTAGCCACTGCTGGAGGGCTATAAACAATAATAACGAATACACACAAATAATAAAGAAATAAATATAAATATAATAAGTAAATAAATAATACTGGTGAAGAAGTTAAATGAAAATAAAATAAACAAATAAAATAAAATAAAACTTCTAAACACAATCATACCTATATACAATATATACATTCGCCCAAGAATCTCCGAGCCAGACTTTTTCCCCCACACGTGGAAGGCGAAGCAAGACTCCGGAAGATCCCAGCGCCACTTTTCCAGCCGCATCACTAGTATTAGAAGCCAATGGAGACTGAAAGAGGGCACTAGAGCCACAGACGCTCAGGACATGAATGGAGAAGTTGGCCATTGCCAGGACTCCAAAGGCATATTTACAAAAGATCTCGAGGCCACTGCCGTTTCAACCTTCGAGGGGGATGGTATGGATGTTCGGAGCTGGATAGAGATTGCGCTAGAGGATTGGGATGATGAATGAGGTTCTGGTGAAAGTTGGAGAATCTGGATGGGATGATGTCATGGACATATGGGATGTTAAGGTCATGGTGTAGGGTCTTGTTCGTGACATAATATGGAGCATTGACTATTGTTCGAAGGACTTTGGACTGGAAGGATTGGATGCGTTTGATATTCGATGATTTAGTTGTCCCCCACAGTTCGAGTCCGTAGGTCCAGATAGGTTTCAGTATGGTCTTGTAGATTAATAATTTGTTTTCTGTTGAGAGATGAGATGTTCTGTTTAGTAGTCTATATAGCTGACCAAATCGTCGGTTAAGCTCTTGTCTTTTAAGTCTGGTATGTGGGTTCCAAGTCAGTCTTTTGTCCAAAAGGAAGCCAAGGTATCGGACTGTGTCTGAGTAGGGAAGAGGAATTGAATTAAAAAGGATTGGCGGACAGGATCTGCGTCGAAGAGTGAAAGTTACATGCTTGCATTTTGATTCATTAACTTTGATGCGCCAGTTGTTGCACCACTGCTCAATGAAGGAAAGGTGTCTTTGCAGGTTCTGAGAAGCTATTAGAGGATCCGAGTGAGAGGATAGGATGGCAGTATCATCAGCAAATGTTGCTAGGAAGGTATCAGGACTTGAAGGGATGTCAGCGGTGAAAAGGATGTAGAGAACTGGGCCCAAGACACTGCCTTGTGGAACACCAGCCTCAATTGGATAATGTTTGGAGAGTTCAGTGCCCCAGCGGACTTGAAAGGAGCGATTTGAAACGTAGGATTTGAGCACTAGGTACAAGGGTTGAGGTAAATGGGTTTTGAGCTTGAAAAGCAAGCCATCGGGCCACACCCGGTCGAAAGCTTGAGCTACGTCCAGAAAGGCACCAGTGCAATATTGCTTGTTTTCAAGTGCAGAGGATATGTGGTCGACAACGCGAAGGCCTTGTTGGACAGTGGAGTGTCTTGAGCGGAATCCAAACTGATGGGGAGGGATATTGTGGGATTCGAGTATGGGTAGGATGCGTTTGAGAAGGATTTTCTCAAAGATTTTGGAAAGGATCGGAAGTATGCTTATCGGTCTATAGGATGATGTATAATTTACAGATTTACCTGGTTTAGGAAAGAGGATAATTATGGAGTGTTTCCACACCAGAGGAAAGTGGCTTGTGTGGAGGATACAGTTGAATAGGTATGTAAGGAATATAATTGCTTTTTTGGGAAGTTGTCTGAGGATCTGGGAAGTAAGGAGATCGTGTCCTGAAGATTTGCGAGGTTTTAGGTTCTTTAAAAGGAATTTGACCTCAGAGGGGTTGACGGCTGTAGGAGGTAAGGATAGAGGAATCGGTGAAGAGAGGAACTCTCTAACTTCAGCAATGTGGATGGGAAAGAGTTCAGGTTGAGGAGTGAATGTTTTGGATTGTTGTTTGGCAAATTCTTCAGCTCTAGTCTCATCTGACAAAGTCCAGGCTTCATCATCGCATCGGAGGGGGAGGAAATAGAGTAGTATTTAATGATTTTATTGGTTACATTCCAGATGGAGTTATCACTTGCAGATAGTGAGGAAAGATAGGAAATATAGGATTGGGATCTAAACGTGGCCAGTTTTTGTTTTACTTGCTTGGAATAATAGTTATATGATTTCCGATCATCAGGATGCCTGGTTCTTTGCCAGATAGCCCTAGAGCATCGTTTTCTATTAATAAGGTCCAGTAGGTCTTGAGGTAGAGGATTTGTTTTGCAGTATTTTTTAGAAGGATCACGTGAAGAAGCAGTCCAAACTGCTTGTTGGATCAAGGTGGTCATGGAATGTACTGCTTCATCTAGGTCTGTAGGTGTTATTAAGGAAACTCTGAGGTCAATATTATCATCCAGCATTTGACGGAAGAGGTTCCAATTAACTGGCCCCCTGATAAATGAAGGTGGAGGTGGTTTGGGAATTGGTGATGTGGAAACCGTTAGGATTAGGGGACTATGGTCTGATGAAAGATCTTCAAGTCTTGAGATGCAATAATTAAGGGACCCTAGACCTTTGTGGATGAAAAAATCTAGGAGATCGGGATTGCGGTTAGGATCTGTTGGCCAGTATGTGGGAGAATTGAGTGAGAGGATATTGCTGTAATGGAAATTAAGTGCAGCTAGCAATGTTCGTCCTCGGGAATTTGTGGTTCTGGCTCCCCATTGCTGGTGTTTAGCATTTAAGTCTGCACCTAGAAGGAAGTGGTGTCCTAAGGAGTTAAGGAAGGAAGTTAATTGGGATTCTGAGATGGGTATTTTAGGCGGGGAGTATGCTGCGACTACTGCTATTGGGTAAAGGGAAGTTTGGATTATCACGGCAGTGGATTGTAGGAAATTATGGGTTGGCAAAGGGAATAGATGATGGGAAACGGATCTATGGATAATTATGGCAGTGCCACCATGTGCTGATCCATCAGGATGGTCGGTTCGATAAATATTGTAGCCGGGAACGTTGATTTGTCGTTTGTTGGTTAGTCGAGTTTCAGTTATTAGTGCTATGTCGATGTTTTTGTCATGTAATACGATTGTCAGTTCGTTGATGTGGTTCCGAATACCATTCGCATTCCAAAGAAGAATGGAGAGGAATTTGGTTGAGGACATTTATGGATTTCTTGGCAGTGGAATGAGGTTGGATATAACATTGGTAAGTAGCGAAATAAGAGGGGTAATGAGAGATCTAAATTCGGAAAGGAAAGATGTCAGTAGGCTTGTGAGGTCAGTGGAATTGGAAGGAGGAGGAATGAATGTATGAGTATTTAACCTACGTTCGAGGATGGAGGGATATGGGTCTTGAGGTTGATGTGTGAATTCTTGAGGTTTAGGTTCTTGAGGCAGGGCCTGAGATTGAGAGTTTACAGTGTCTCCTTTGAACATATGAGCATAGGACACTCTTCCGTTCACTATTCTAGAGGGTTGTCTTGGTGGCCTGGATGTCCCTTCTTGTCTAGGCGTTGCGTACGTTCGTATTTTTAAATTTTTGTATGTTTGACAACCCTTGTAGTTGGCTGGGTGTCCTTGGTGGCATAAAGCGCATACTGCAGGTGAAGTTCTTGACTTCCTACAGTCCTCTGTTTTGTGTTGCTCACCACACCTCACACATCTAGGAATGTGATGACAATACCGTTTCGTATGGCCGGCCATAAGCCTGGCAGTTATGGCATTGAACGATGTCGCGCTTGCTGTAGGGCTTTTCTACAACAACGCTTGTATAATAAAGACGTGTGACCTTGTAGATGTTTTCGACATCGGGTGTTCGGTCAAGGTCAACGAAGAATAGTGGAAGAGGTATTTTATTTTTTATTCCAGGCTGTTCTTTATCCTCCTTGAATATGTTCACTATCTGGCGAACATGGAATCCCATACCCATGAGTTCTTCTTTTATAGCATCTGTTGGCGTAGATGGGTGCAGTCTTCTGATAACGACCCTGAGCTCCCTCTCTTGACGCAGTTGATACGTGTCAGATAAATATTTTATCATTTTTCTGTAAGTTTCTGGCGTGTCGGGCATTAATTTAGTGTCATTGGTGCGGCTTTGGTATAAATATTTTCCTGAACCTACTAGATTATTCAATTGATGACACATCAATTGAAAATTTTTAATATTTCTAACAAATATTGGTGGGGGTTTAGGTTCTCTGGGGGTTGATGCTGCTTCCATTTGTTCGTTATTTATATTTGAAAGCACTTCAAATGGATTCGAAGTGAAAAACGGCGATTCTTCGCCCATAGCTTGAGTTGTCTCATAATTGTTAGGTTGTTGTGAGGAGCCAGGTTGGGGTTCAACTTCTTCTGTGGAGCTCCCTGGTGTGGCTGGTGGAGTGTTTCTTTTTGAATGCCTTGTCTTTTTTTTAATGGGAGAACTAATTGTAGTATCGAGGCTCCTGGACCTAGTGTTTTTGCCCTTACTCGACATTAGCATGTGATAATATCGCATTTCATATTAATTTTTTAAAAGAAAAATTGATAAAAGTGAGGCGATGAAAAAAATATATTTTTATTGAAGACGAAAATATAGACGCGCGCTTGGAGAGCGCAGGTCTGCTTCCGACGAAGGGCTCCAGCCCACTAGTCAGATTAACGATGTGTATTATGGCTGGCCGTTATCTAACTAACCTAAGGTCTATTTACACTGTTCACTCTTGTGTTGTAAATAAGTGATTACTCACCTTATTTTTTTGTCCAGTATTAAACGTAATTGTTAATGTAACTGATAACACTAATTGTTCACATTAAGCTTGTATACTGCCACTGATAATTGAAATTTTTTAACAAACGACCTGACGTATGTTTAACTAGGGCTAACGCATGCGCAGAACTCGATAGTAAAATTAGATCAGAGCTTTTTATTTTTACCTCTATTCATATAGTATAAAGCTACTTTTTTTTAAGTTAATGGGTCAAGAAGTAAAATTCGCTTAATAAAATATATAAAAAAGTTAATATATTGAAATAGCAAAATAAACTTCTTAAAGTACTCTTCATCAGTATCCATTAGTAGATCCAAGATTTAATTTGGGGGAGGACTAATTTTTCTTCTTTTTTGTAAAAACAAAACAACTACCTTTATGAAACGACGTTAGTGGTTCTGGAAGGCCAATAAAAATTAATTTTGGGGCATTAATGCTTTTAGAGATATCCATTATGATATAAAAAATGAATAGATCGTGGTTGTTTCAGTATTTAGCTTACAATGAGATCTCGGACAAAACAAATGTGGAAAAATACTTTTTTCCCATTATTTAAGATGGGTTCATTATAAATGCTAGTTTATTTTTCAATTAATAATTTATTCGATTAAAAATCGAAAATATTTTTTTTTAATTACAGTAATAATTTTTTTTTTAATTTAATTTATCTAGAATATATTTACAATTGCAGTTTTATGAAGGAAATAATAATTAAGGAGGAAATAATGGTTATACTTTCTCGTATTTTATTTTATGCACGATAAAAATGTCTTTTTAATTTTTCTTTACAACAAATTTTAAAAAATATATATTTAGAAAAAAAGTTTTATGAAGAAAATAATGTATATAGTTTCTTATATTTTATTTCGTGCTGGATAAAATCTAAAAAAAAATGTTTAATTTTATTTTCTAGAAAATAAAAAAAAAACATATATATATACAATCATGGTTATATGAATGAAATAATAATCATACTCTAATTAAAGAAGATATAATTGTAATTTATTCTATTTATTAATCTAGAAAGCAACATAAGTTCAGTATTTCATATTAATATAAATATTAATACAGTAAAAATAATTACAAAACAATTCTAAACTTCATTCATAAAAATATAACCTTGCATTGCATACGTCAGCAAAAGTTATGTACGAGGTACGAGGGTGGTCTATACTCATGCCTCATACATTACGACGAAACTCGTACAAATACGAGGATCCTCGTACAAACGGCAACACTGTTTGTACTTTGTTATTTGACAGGTGTGCCAACTCTAAAAAAAGAAAAGTCCCCTAAATTGAAAATGTTGACTCTAAAAAATGAAATGTTAGTTTATCTCCAAAGCAATAGCTAATCTGTCATTTTTATGGTGATTTTTTCAGCAGATGGAAATACCTATGATTTCACTATTTTTGAGCAGGAATCATTTCCATTGTTTACCAGTGTACTTATTAGCCAATTGTAATTTGTAGCAGTTATTAAAAATAGCTATTTTAAGTAATTTCTTACTAGACGAAAATAAAAAAAATACCTATAGTTATGATAAAAAAACATCAGTTTCAAGGCTGGCTGTCTGAAATCTTAAAAACAAGTGGCAATTTGACAAGCGAATTTGTTCAAGATTTCAGTCAAGCAGCTTCGAATTGATAGATTTAAAAATTGAGTGGAACCATCGTTATTAAGAAAATCATTTTTGTGTACATTAACCTTCAACTGCACCCCCAACCAACTTCTTTTATTAAATGATATGCAGTCAACTATCTCTGCACTATTATAAATAGATAACGCTGTTATTTTTTCTATGTTTTTAATTTGTAGAGGTCAGTCAGTAAATAGGAGGATTCACATTAAAGACAATAGCGATAAGTTAGGAGAAGAGTGTACCCATGATAAAAAAAGGAAACCCTGTTCGTAGTTCGAGAAGTTTAATCCCGAAAAGCCTCCGTCTTATTTTTTAATGATCCTAATTTTAATTCTCATCCTCTTATAAATCATGGTAGGCATCAACTGCGAACCCTACCTGGTAATTCGTTCTAAAAGCCTATAGAAGAAGAGATTGGAAAGGCAGGTAGAGTTTGTATATCTTTGCTAGTATATATTTTAATCATTATAGCAATGCTTACACTTAGTTTTTCATTTATATCGTTGGCAAGTAATCATATTCAAATAATAAAATGGAGGTATAATTTAGCATGGCAGGATTCAAAGTAGCCTGAGCAAAAAATTTAATTAAATTCGGAATTTAATTATACTATATATAATATTTGAATTGTTTTCTTTTACGGAAATTGGCAATCAATCAATTAATTACATCAATATTTTCGAAGAACGACAGAAAGAAAAATGTAAATGATAAAAGCCATCAATCATTCTCAAGAAGGCATAATAAACTATGAAAGTGCCACTTACCAAATTTGACATGTGTGTGTAATGGTCTATAACCAGGTATTGTAAACATAGTGAACTCAAATAAATATTAAAATAAAATGTAGTAAGTTGATCATGAGTGAACAAAAAAAAAAAAAAAATCAATATATAGTTTAAAATAAGCCTGTTCGGTTTGACGATAAATTTATATTTGTTGTCATTATTAATAAGTAGTCAGTATTAGGGAATGCATTTGACTTCGCCTGTGGCATCTACCCCTCCCCTTCCCCGTCAATATTTTGGCTTGTCTACAGTCACGTGAGAACAAAGAATACCTTAAAATCTCCCAATAGTAAATAACACAAATTTTTAATAGCAAATATATAAGAATTCCCATCCCCACATCCCCACATATATTATTACAGTAAGGCTCGAAATCGGTTTTGTACCAAATATAAGATCCTGTCATTCTCAAATACCATGAATGGGGTACCATTGGATTCAGAATTTCACGGGGGGGTTAGCGAATCGTATTCTCCACTTTTGTTTTTCTTTCTAAAATAAATAAAGTCGATACAAACATTTTGCCAGGCTTCGATACTGGAACGGTGGTAGGTCTGTAGATCGATACGGGAAAAATTGGATCTTGAAGATTTTCATGCGTACAGCAAGACCCGAATAGTTCCTCCAGAACTATCGGATTCTGCGTTTTTAAGCCGAAAAACGTACCATTTTCGAGATAACGCCAGGCATAGGGTTCGCATCCACACAAACTTACATTAATTGTAGTACTGTCATTGAATATTATGTCTCATTTCGTCGACTTGAGGTCTCTATGATCGAGAGAGGGGGAGTTTATATTATTTATCGATGGTGTTTTTGATCGGCAAGCCATATCTTCGTTAATTTTTCACCAAATCTCAAGATTGAGCCACCAATTTCAAAGGCTTCCTTCACCTTTAGGCTGGCAAAATAGTCCAATCACCCAGAAAATTCAGGCAAACAAGTTATGAAAGAAAATAAACTTTATTTGCGGATAACTGGAAAATTACACACTTTTCCCTTGGTTATTCCCATGATTATATAAAAGATTACTAAATTCCCTAAAAAATGAAAAAAAAATCATCGCAATCGGACAATTTTTAGCAATGATTCAGCTTACTGAAATTTGTATACATGTTGTTTCCAAACAAAAATGAAGATTTAAATTAATTTTTGTTTGCTTTGTGGATTATATTTATCGATAAAGTAACATCGTTGATATCTTAATCTTTTGATAAGTTGCATTTTTTTATTTTCTTATTAATTTGGCATTTGATAACTATATACTGTGCGAATTTTTCGCATGGGCCTACTAGTAAATAACACAATTATTATTGTAGGTATGTTGTATGGCTTTGTATGTAATCAAGTTCTGATAAGCAATATCGACATTATACACAGTTCTCCGTGTTTCATCAAATAAAGATTGCGGAACGCGATGTTTACGTGTAAGATTGATTTTTTAATTTCAAAATAAAAGTAGTAGTCAAATCAAATTATTCAATGTTATAAATCAATTTATACTGTGAAACACAAATATGTACCTTCCTCAGTATCTGTTTTGGTATATTGTTTACCAAGAGTTTGAATGTGTTTTTGTTTGCAGCGTTGGGAAAACATCGCCATTACTTTAAACATCTGTTAAAGGATAAAATATTTAAATATTTATAAATAGAATTGATCTGCTCACAATAAAAGATCGACTGGTTTCCTGTCGTCCGTTATGGAGAAACTTTTCAACCAAAATACTTGCATCAAGCTTGACCGTATTGATTATAGAGAGCGACCAAATTATAAAGACTTAAACACTACAGCATAGATAAGAACTTGATGAGGCTAATAAAATTATCCTTTATAGAAAAGTGTCCACTAAGAAAAAATTTCATAAATTCTGATCACCCAATAATTGAGACAGAACGAAACCCATGTTGCAAGTACCGTTGCTACATAGGAATGGATTTAAAGATCTTAACGGCCGGAAAGTGCATTAAGGTTTTAATTTTTTCAAATTTGTATTGAAGAATTTGGAAAATTTCCGGAGTTATACGAGACTTAAGGTAAATGAATAAGCAAAAATATTCATGTGGTGGTAGTCCGGGAAAATTCATTTCATATTGGAACTTTTAACTACTTTTGGAAGATAAATCAGAATGAAATTTTATGTTTTATTAGTGTGAATATATTAACAAATTAAATATAAATAATACTTATATGACATAATATAAATTAATTTTAAATATATATGAATAAACATTTTATTTAATTTTTTTTACTTTCCTACCTACACTAGGTAAGGAAATTATTGCGATCGGATCAAATTTCCGATATGCGGTTTTCGACCTATCTATACATTTCAGAGCCCCCTGAGTCCGAATGACACATTTTTAGCTATTGGTCAGTCTGCCTGAATGTCTGTGCCAAGATTTTCTCGGGAACTACTGATCTGATTTTGTTACTTCTTTTTTTATTTTGTAAGGTTTTGACTACTGATGCCTGTGACAAAAATTCAGTGCTCCATGCGAAATAGCTTGCTTGCAGTAAATGAAAAACATGGTTTTCTATAGACTATAGCGCGAAAAAGGCTCTAATGATTTTGATGAAACTTTCCTGTTATATTCTAATAATTGCCTTTTCAATTTTCGTATATGGACTAATTTCAAGAAAAAATTCGGAAAAAGTATTATAAAGAAAAGAAAAAGCTCGCAAATTGTATATTATACGGTAAAATTTATAATAAAACTTTTGAAAGGTAGTCAAATTACCAACAAAACAAAAAATAAATCATCGGAATCGAACCAGTATCAACGTGATATACCTTTTCTATTTTCTACACATGTTTTAATTTAATAATTTCCAACCTATACTAGGTAATCGGGTCAAATTTCCGATAAGCGGTTTTCGACGGATTTATACGTTTCAGAGCTCCCTGTTTCTGAAAAACACACAAAGCCATTGGTCTGTCTGTCCGTCTGTGTCAAGACAAGCTTCACTATTTCCTTTACTTTTAACAGAAATTATTGTTTGACAAATTTAAGCTATGGCAAAAAGTTTTTGATCAGCAATATTAGAGAGTATTGAAATGTTTACACTGATCTACCTTAAGCCGGTTTACATTGCTTTAGTTTATCAAATAAATCTTACTCAAATCTTTTCTTCGATCAATTTTCAGGAAAAAAAATCTTTTTTTTTTTTTTTTTTCTTCTTGAACATATGTAAAGATATAAACACTTTTCTGAAATAGGTAGGAAAGTCGTTTGAGTGGACACACTACAATTTTTTATATAGGAACTATTATGACCATAAAGCCTAGTGTTAAAGTATCAATGATTTTGAATATTTCTAAGGACTAAATATATCATAAGCGTCCACCATACAATAACACTGAACATTTCCATATGCGTTATATCCAATCAGTATTTCGTAATATATTTTACACACCTAAAATTAGACTGTGCCGTTGCTATTAAGTTAACAATAAAAGTAATCAGGTAGTAAAACAACCAAATCAGCCGTTACAGCAGAGCCATTACAAAATAACGGATAACAGGGCGTCCTTCCACTGAAGGCAACGCTTAACTGAGGTCGCCACCGACAATATAATTTCTATGTTCTAATCAACAGTTGTCAACGACAAAAAATTATTTCCATCAAAGAATGTTCAAGTATGATTAGTTATATTATAGTTATTATGTCTTATGTGGTATATTCAAATAACTACCTAATTTCCAAATTTAAAGAGTAATAATTAGTGATTCAACACCAACTTTTGAGGATCACCGGAAACGACACAGAACACGTACGAAAAAAATCACTAATAATAGGTGACCCACTGACTGTAGCCTCCCCTTGTAAATATATTTTTGATAGACCTAAACTTTTGTATACATTTTTCGTGAGCTCCAATCGTACTTATCGAAGCAAGAACTCAGGAAGTGCTTGAAAATGACCTATGCCCTATTTGATGTTTAAATATCAAATTCGAAAAGAAAATTCATCAAAGTTTAGAGCGTTTTAAATTCCTGAAAGGTTACTTACTTTTTGCAATAAACCGATTATATCATGCACAGAAGGTATGCGCAACCTTTGTTACAACATGCTAGCTGAAAATATTGCTAGATGTAAGAAAATTTTGATAACATGAACACGAAATTATTTCTTTATTTCCAAAAAAAAATCCGTAGAAAAATAAAGAAATACCATAAAAAATCACTTATTACTTTTTATTATATATAGCTGTTTATTATATTATTATTTATAACTATTTATTATATGATTATGTATAACGTATTATCTATATAAAGGTATTATCAATCTCCTTCCTTAAACAACCTACGTAGTTGGGACAAGTTAGGGAAGAGATACTGCTGAATACTTTCCTTCCCCATGCCTGTCATGTCGTCATTTCCCTAATCGCCATCACATTTGCTGATTGTCAACAATAAGTTGACAGGCGCAAATACATTTTTATAGACAAAAAACAAAAATTATTATAAGTATATCAAATATATATGTGGAGTGACACTACATTCCTTGCCACTTCCAATTAAAAATTAAATAGAAAAATTTCCTCATCAAGGTTTTGTTTTAAAAAAATTTAGAAAATCCAGATATTCTTAAAATACCTATATCAATTGCTTTCGTAGATATAATTTTTGTGAGGTATAAAACAAAATAAATAAATAAATCGACTTAGAATTAGAAAATATTAAAAAGTATCAAAACGCTATATCACGGACCAAGCAGTCTTGATTTATATTATTTATTTTTAATTGTTTTGATTTCATTATCTTTCAAACAAGTATACACATAATCCACTAAAAAGTGTGCATATTTTGAGTAATTCACCAATAAAATCCTGTTTTATTCATTAGATGAAAAATGCACTGATGGTTGGTATAAGAAAAAAATAAATAAATCAAGAGAAATTTAGATGAAGACTTGTTCTAATTGAAGCATGTATTTTACTAACCTACACAATGATATCTGCTTTTATTCGAGTTGAAAATGTGCGAGAAGTCGACATAGACGTACACGGTAGTACATACGAAGCAATTATGGAATGGGTGAGGTCTGGTGATTGCCATTCTAACATCTAACTAATGAATAAGAAAAAATAGATGGCTTTGAGGAAGTGGTATGATGAATCCATTGATGAAGGAGTGATACTTTCAAGAGTTAGCTCATGAAAACGGATATGTGCGGTAAACCATATTAAGAAACAAATCTGTACCCCGGATGTAAAGAACACCATGTCACATTTTCGTATTTGTTTAGGGGAGTCAATGTTTCATAACTTTGAGCTATTAAAATTTGTTTCTTAGTTACTAAACCTTTACAGTACAGTTGATGGACACCATATCAATTTTTCGTATGGTTCATAGAAATCAATTTTCCATAACAACACAAATTAAAATTTATTTGTGAGTGCTACCAATGAGTAATTTCCCAAACACTTTTTTCATGCCATTGTATTCCTCTGTATCACATTAATTGGATGTATGTTAAACAAAATATACAAAATGTCTTAAAATAATTAATGTTAGCATATCAATAAAGAAACTGTATTAGAAAATATTGAATATGATAAAATTCATATATAACATAATATAAAAAAAAAGAAAAGAAAACCTGTACCACCTACAACCCATGAACGGTCTTGGGTTCAGTACTATTTAGAGAAAGCACTGTTTCTTGGTCTACGGCTGTGCAAGGAGGTGGTTTGACCGAGGTCACTCTCGATCGCCAGGTTATTCCTATTAATTTATTATTTTAATTAAGTGTACCCACTTTATAGAGGCTGGACCAGGGGTCACCTCACGGCCAATGAAACAGAATAAATAATTTTTCTGCCATTAGTCGGGATCCGAACCTGGAACCTATAGCATTGGAAACTCAGTACCCTACCACTGAGCTACCCCACTCCCACATAATGTAAAACCGCTTCTAAATAAAATAATTTTTTTTTAGGAAGAGATGATATAATGTCTTAGGCCGGCACTGAGCTTAGCCATCTATCGATTTTAGCCATCTATCGATTTTTCATACTTCCTTAATTGATTTTATTTTATATATTTTATTCACTATGTAGATTAATTGTTGTTGGTAATAACTTTATCTTTGCTCTTCGAAATATTGGAGAGGCGAAACGATATTCTTTCCTCCTCCCTATTTTTATTGGGAGAGAGAGGAGGTGATCTCGCCCCTCGTTTCCCCGAAGTTTACGCCAATGGCTGTACAAATGCGAAAAATTGCTCTATGTTTTTAAATTTTACTCTTTTTTTATTTACACATTTTTTATTTATAATTTCAATTTATTATTTTATTTTTATATTTTAAGCTAACTGATTAATAACTTATTTCAATAAGTTTAATATTATGAAGTTTAGGTAAGGCTTATGAAATATACATGTCCTATCATAGATTATATGAAACAAATATATAACAAGCCATTTATTTATTTATCAAACAATTTAATGTTGAGTAAGAGGTATAAGCTTATGCAGCAATTAATGGATATGTTTCTAATTTTCATCTTCTAATTATATGATTGACTAATCTGAAAATGTTTTATAGTAATTTTAATGTCAAAACGATGTCAGTTAATATCGTTGATTGATATTAATCATGTAAATGTTCCCACTTTCCTCTTGACAGAGCAGATATTTGCGCTAATCAACCATATAATTTGAGAAGTTGCATATTCGCATATTTTGGAGAAAGTAAGAGAAATTAAATAGCAGTTCCTTCCTCGACCTTGTGGCTCAACGAATTTATTGAAACGGCATTTGAAAAATAAAAATAAAAATCTGGTGCCCACATCAAACAACTTGCACTTACCGCTGTATTTCGAAATACAATTCTTGTCTAGTGATATTGGACTACTCCAAGAGTTTTTGAAGCGTCTTATTTTTTTCATATCTAAACCTTAACAACATATTTTTGTATTTCGGTCATATATACAACATCGGTTGTATTCATCAATACAAAAACTCATTAAGACCATCCAAATAACATAAACCCTATTTATTATTTCGATTGTAGACAGTAAAATCCTTATAACTGCATCAATTTATTTGAATCACAGAAGGCCAGTATCTGAGATCTATAGGATAGAGAGATTTGAAAGTACATATATTAAATTATGGATAAATAAGGATCGTACTACATAGAAAGTATTATAATTATTAAATCTCGATGACTTTTTACATGTATTTAAATTCATATTTTTATCCTTGGAAAATTTACCAAAATATAGTTTTTAAAAACAGCATCGCTAGGCTAAAAGTTGTCATACAAGTACAATGAAATAGTTTTATAACAATGCCATTGCCTTGATTAAGTGGATTTTAAATAATTTTAAAAAACTCAAAAATGTTTTTCAAAGTTTACTCTCAGTTAATAAATTTCCTTAAAACATGTGATTTAGGTTAAATATTATTAGTTTTCAAAAATTAATATTTATAATTTTTTGCCACTCTCCGTTATCTTCTACAACTTTCTATATTATATATTGTTTTTTTCTAAAATCCTCCGCTTCCCGACGATATATTATAGGTAAACCTTCTGACTAGTATTCCCGGAGATTCATTTTCGACCTGGATAAGCAATTTTATTTGTTTCTCCTATATTCACTTATCAAATTCTTCCAAAAGTAATGTTTAGCATTTTTTCGAAACTTTTAATGATGAGAGATAGTTAATTATTCGAAATGAACTATATTAAAAGTAATTTAGATGAAGACGCATATGATCATTGGGCATTTAACGTCTGTAAAGTGACATCAATGGGGATAAGACCTGAATGATATTAATGACCACTTAATTATACAATGATACACTGAGTTCAATCAAAATCGTTATAGCCGTTTTTGAGGAAATCGTAGAAATGTGTTTCACCGTTGATATAAAGTATCATTTCCAGTTTTTAGGAAAAAGCCGAATTTAAAGAAAAAGTTGCAGCGACATCTAAGGCATATATCTATCTTAATTACGTAATGTCAGTTTCGTACGACTCTTCGTTTTCGAGCTAGAGTGTTCTCAGACACACAGACCATTTTTCGGGACTTGGTTATTTGGACTCAGGGTACCTCAAAACGTGTATTTCCGTTGAAAACTCAGATTAAAAAATTTTCACGATCGCAATACTTTCACTTACTATATATTACATATATAAGTAAGTGAAAGTAAAAATACAAGACCTTTTATATATATTATATTATGTATGTAGAGAAGGCAGATCAGCTGATGCGGAGGTTGTGTTCTCAACTCATATCTCAGTCTTTGCCTCTTTTTCAGCTGAATCTCTCTGAGTATTCTCTGAAAACAGTTCAAGTGTACATCAGAGCAATTGATATCTCTTTCTCTTCTTTTTCTCTCTTCTCTTCTCCTCTTATGATATGTGGTATTATCATCAAGTGATATCCAGTAAGGTGCCCACCATGAGGTCAGACGGGTCAACCCCTCGTGGTTCACCAGCCAAATAATGAACACTTCAGTACCAGAACCTCAGCCTCAAACAGATACGTCTTTTCAGAAATGGTTGGAGAAACCCTTTTCTTTACTCCAAACCCGTTTCAAGTTCTTTACAATGATAGAGGAGTAATGCAGTCTGCAGCAATACCCAGGGAACGGAGGAAGTCCTCCTTCGATATTTGTAAAAAATATCAAACATTTCCAGCTTCAACAGGACCAATTACACAAAACAACACCAGATACTGCAGAAACCTACCGAAAAATAGTGAATGCATATTTTCATACATACAGAGAGGCAGGAGAGATCGTTACCAGTGGTGATAAGAAATTCGCCGTCATCAACCCGAACTGAAGCGATAAAAGAAGAACTAACTACGCTTGGTTTCAAGGTACGTCAGGTAACCAACAATTTGAAGGAGAATAAGGAGCAGCCATGAGTTTTTTATTATTATTTTACTTTTGTTAATTATATATTTTCTGTTTATATGGTGTAAATGTGTTCATACCTCACTATAATTATTGCCCATGTGACAGATAATTATATTTCCAAATAATTAAAAAAAAAATGTATGATCTTAATAAAAGGATTACCCTCATCTAGTTTTTAGTAGTTCGTAACAATAAGTGCAAAGCATTGTGAAAACGAGTAAATGAGAAGTAGTAAGATAGTTGATACGTCTACAGTTTTAATGTGGAAAAAATATATGTAAAAGACTGGTAAAATATAAATTTGTTCAAAAACATAAACAAGAAATGATTTAATGGTATGAAATTAGGTCGGCCAAAAATGTTTCTGAAAAGCTTAATTTGATTTATTAGTAATTAACTGACAACGATTAACACAAGGGAATATATGTCAAGGGTAGGAACCTTGGAAGGTGAATAGCAATCGAACCTATTTTATTTCAATGCTCCTCTCCATGGCCATATTTATTAATAGCAATTTGAACTTAGGTTCAATCTTAGGTTTCTGATATGAAAAACTAAACAGTAGAGTGAAGTTGGATTAGGAAATTTAATTATTTCAGAGTTATTCTATTTAGATGTTTTAACGTGTTGTTTAGAGATTCATATACCTGATAATTATGCATTTAGAAATGAGATTTTAGCTTCGTTTAATAATTTAAGATAATTATTGCGACTCATAACAAAAGCACCTTGGTACATGACTAACAAAACTCTACATATTGACCCCCACTTTCCAACAGTTGACCAACGATATAACGATCCTTTATCGACGATTTTACACGCATTTAAATCGACATAATAACAGACTAATAAGTGACATGGCCACAGCTGACATACCCCAGAACATGAGGAGGAGACTAAAAAGGCGTTGGATGAGAGATCTCCTTCCTTAAACAACTTAAGTAATTGGAACAAGTTAGGGAAGAGGTACTGCTGAGTACTTTCTTTCCCCATGCCTGTAATGTCATCATTTCATGTACCGCCATCACATTTGCTGATTGTCAACAATAAGTTGACAGGCGCAAATACATCTTTTATAGAAAAAAAAAATCTTCGCAAACGATTTTAAGCTAATTATTTACTAATTTCTATATCTCCAAAAAAAAAAAAATAACGAAATTTATCCAATCTATATCCAAATTTTTCACGAAGTAAATATGCAAGCAAGATGGCTTCTGTATGAAATGTTATAGTCGCCGCATTAAAAAGAACCTGGCAATGTTTTTGCATTGCTCTGGAAGAAGAGATTTTGTAGGAATTCAGGCAAATCTTCTTTTCAATTTCACGTGTATTAGATTTACCTTTTGATTAGAAAAGGATTGAGAATCCTAGCTCACAAAAATAATATTCTACTAATACAACACTTATTTAAAAATGCTTTTCCTTATATTACGATTAACACTACGATCATTCCAGTAAGGTATCTTGTTTCACGGCTGATGTAACAAGAAAAAATGAATTATCTGCAAAGAGTGGGACTCGGATCTGGGCTCTAGAGTTAAGAGCCCAGTGGCATAAGTATTAAAATACTCCACTCCGATGCTTCGGAATATTGTGTAATTCCTAATACACAATATTTGAAAACAGTAGGTATCGCTAAAAATGAGTGAAGACTGATAGAGGGCACTAAAGCCACATACGCTTATGACTAGAGTAACAAAGCTGGCCGTTGCCAGGACTCCAATCACGTGTTCACAAAAGATCTCGAAACCACTGCCGGATAAGGGATGTTAAGTTCATGATGTAGAGTTTTGCTTGTAACATAATTAGGGACATTGGTTATTGTACGACGCACTTTAGATTGGAAGCATTGGATGCGTTGATGTTAGAAAATTTAGCTGTCACCCATAGTTCAAGTCCGTAGATCCAGATGGGTTTTAATATGGTCTTGTAAATTAAGAATTTGTTTTCTATTGAGAGGTTAGAGTTTCTGTTGAATAGTGTATGTAATTGGCCGAATCGTTGGTTAAGTTTTTGTATTTCAAGTCTAGTATGGAGGTTCCATGTTAGTCTTTTATCTAAAAGGAATCCAAGATACCGAACTGTGTCTGAGATGGGAAGAGGTACTGAGTTGAAAAGGACAGGTAAACATGATCTGCGTCGGAGGGTAAAGGTGATATGATTGCATTTCGATTCGTTGAGTTTGATGCACTAATAGTTGCACCACTGCTCAATTAGGGAGATGTGTCTTTGTAGGATTAGAGATGCTGTTTCAGGGTCTGGGTGGGATGGCGGACGGCGGTGTCGTCAGCGAATGTTTCTAGAAGGGTATCGGGATTAGTTGGGATGAAGAAGATGTAGAGAACTGGGCGCAAGACACTGCCTTGTGGAACACCTGCTTCAACTGGTTAATCACTGGAGAATTCAGTGTCGCAGTGGACTTGAAAGGAACGGTGGGAGAGATAGGATTTGAGGACTAGGTACAAAGATTGGGGTAAATGTGTTTTGACCTTTAAAAGCAAGCCATCATGCCACACCCGGTCGAAGGTTGCGCTAAGTCCAGAAAGGCACCATTGCAATATTGCTTGTTTTAAAGCGCAGAGAATATATAGTCTACAACGCGAAGGCCTTGTCGAACAGTGGAATGTCTTGAGCGGAATCCAAATTGGTGGAAAGGGGTATTGTGGGGTTCGAATATGAAGAGGATGCATATGAGGATTTTTCTGAGTTTTGAGACGATCGAGACATAGCTTATTGGTCTACAGGATGAGGTATTATTAACAAGTTTACCTGGTTTAGGGAAGAGGATGATTATGGAGTGTTTCCATATCACAGGGAAATGGGTTGTGCGGAGGATACAGTTGTATAAGAATGTGAGGAATATGATTTCTAAGAATCTGAGAAGTAAGGAGATCGTGTCCAGGTGATTTTCGAGGTTTCAGGTTGTTCATAACGAATTTGACCTCAGAGGAGTTGACTACTTTAGGAGGCAAGCAGAAAGGAATCGGAGAAGAGAGGAATTATTTAACTTCAGCAGTGTGGGTGGGAAGGAGTTCAGGGTGAGGAGTGAATGTGTTGGATTGGTGTTTGGCATATTCTTCAGCTCTAGTCTTATCTGACAAAGCCCAGGTTCCATCATCGCATCGGAGGGGGAAGAAATAGAGTAGTATTTAATGATTTTATTGGTTACTTTTCGCAGGGAATTGTCATCGGTAGAGAGAGAAGAAAGGTAGGATTGGTATCTAAAGGAAGACAGTTCGTTTTTAACCTGTTTGGAATAATAATTTCCGATCCTCAGAATGCCTCGTTCTTTGCCAGAGGATCCTAGATTGGAGTTTGGATTTAATTAGGTCAGTAAGGTTTTGGGACAAAGGATTTTTTTTTTAGGGATTTTACATTTAAAAAATATATATAAAATCGCAACTCGTAAAGATAGTTCAGATGTTGTCGATCTTGTAAAGCCTGGGCTTACTCTTATTCATTCATGAGCTGTCGTCGCTGATTTAACTGGTGCCACTTAGTCATCACCATTACGCTAAGACTGGACCCCAGGGTCACTACCGGTCGGAACAGTTCCGTTGGTTGATCACAGATCCTCGTAGAACATCGGATATTCATCAAGGCACTTGCCCTTGATGGAAGTGACCTCCGACCTCTGTCACTCATGAATACTAGATCTTCAGCGATACCAGATGACAATCTATATTCTCCTGCAGCGCAAGGTTACTCTTGGACCAGCGGTTCACGGAACCGCCTACACCGGCAATCCATTGTTCACATCCGATGAGGAAGCTCGTTGATCATGCTTAGTACGTCCAATAATATTCTATTGACGGATCGACTGACGCCTAAGACTATTAGTTTCCTTAATGGTTCCTAATAAGCAGGAAAAGACTTACTCGCCTACTAATATTTTCCTGCATGAATTGACATTTTCATAAATAATGTCTAGTGGCATTTAATTTGATAAATTGATAAAGGACGGTGTATTAGTAAAGTTATGGTAATAGTAAAGGAAGTTGGTTGATGGAAAAGTATGTATCGTGTATACAGTTTGCGGGGAAAAAATTCAGATTAACAATTAATTGCTCTATAAGTGATTTTTTATCCTGTTACATAAAGTATGCATGTTTTCAGGAAAATTCCTGAACTAACTTTTTTCTAGTTAAATCGACAAATGTATTACTTTCCTTTCTAATAATTTTTCATATGTTTTCATAAAAATCAACAGATACCATTTATGGCAATGAAGGACGAGTTATCGTCATGGGACCAAAATATTTATAGTATTTTGAAAATTTCTGTTTATACATAAGAACTATTTGATGTTACTATAAATATTACTATCAGCTATCAATTAATTAAACGCTGTAAACTCTGAAATACTTATATAGTCGAAAAATACATACAAAATGACAGGCATTATTTCTACCGACTTTTGGAATTTAATTCAAACAGTTTAGGATGAAATATAGATACTGCACATTAATAACAGAATTATTTTTAAAAATCAGTAAGAAAATTTTTAATTTTCTTTCATCAACATATATTTAAAGACATTGAACTTACCATAAATACCATCATCAACTATAATTAGTTAAAAATATTCAAATATTAAAAATTTTCACTATGGAGAGGAAGGGGTATATTTTGTACTCCAACGGGAAAGAAAATAGAGAGTAAGATTCACTAGTAAGTAAATCACGAACACATAAGTGAAGCATTTATGAAAAAAACGTCACAAAAAAAGGGTCTTGCAGGATCTGGTCCTGCTGTAGGTCTTGCATCAAATTAGGCGGTTTTTGTCTTGGTCTTGCAAAAGTGCAATACTAATATCTATACTTTCATGATAAACTCCAATGGAATCCACTTGTTTCCAGCGTTGCTTCTTTCTCGATTTCTGATAATCCTCCTAGGCGACTGAAGAGAAGAGAATTCGTGATCTTCTTATCTAGAATTATTTAACCCTTTGACTGCGGGATCTCATTCGTGAGTTTCTGCCATACGCTGCATCAACAAAGACATCCAAAAAATGTATAATTTTGTTTAAAATGCTATTTTGAGTTATCCTGCAAGATCTTAGCTTTCAAAAATGCATTTTAAAGTTTTTATTATACGTTTTAAAAACGGGATATATACCTTCCAGGCCGCACATAGCAATGCAAAAGTAGAGCGGCAATCCCGCAAAACTTCGCTTTCTCATTTTCACAAAAACTTCGGATTTGCTCATTTTCGAAAAGCAAAATAACTGAAAATTATCACAAAAATTAAATTATATTATTTCTAAAAAAAGGACACCCAATCTTGTATTCTTAATTGTAATATTTCGTAGTAATGTAGGTGATGTCCTACCTTGAGTTGTTCTGAGTATTATTTGTAGGTGACATAAAAACGGAAATGATCCTTCAGATATACCACTAAAACTGTCGGTAGACTGTTGGGATGTACTGGTTTGTAAAACAAAAATATAAATAAAAAAATCATCTCTATTCTTGGGTAAAGTCCCTTAAGAATAACAATATTGTTCATACAAATATTTAATAAATCTGGCCAAGAGACCTATTTAAATAATCGTAGTAACAGGCCAATAAAAATGTTGGGACCTATTTAAAGAGCTACATAACTTTAAGAATATGATTCGATTTCGGTCTTTTTACAATTTTTATGAAATGTCGAACCACTAAACTTTGTCGCTATTTACGGTACTGAAATAATCAATTACATATTGATTGCTAACGAGAATACTGTTGGTTAACCTTTTATTTCTATTAAAATTATTGACTATGTCCCATATTATTCGCTGATAAACTCTCCAAAAAGAAAATGATTTATCTCACATTTATTTATATATTTTTATTTATTTATTTGTATTATTTATTTATTTTACAATCATTATAATATTACATTTAAAAACAGAACTTGTCGGATCTTAAAGGACAAGGACCATATAACGAAAATTAAAGACAATGCTGTTAAGCATTGGATATTATATTTGCTCTTCCAATTCTTTTTTTTTTTTTTTCCTTTTTTCTGCTTAAGTTCGATTTACAAATTGTCAATCATACTTTTTATTTTGTATATTTATGTATGTCTAGAAGCTAAATACATTTATCATAAAATTTTATATAATTCTTAGGTAACGGGTCGCCGTTATAAAATGAAAACAAAAATTGTCAATACGATGGACGTAACGAATTTCAAAGAAATATGAATTTATTGAGATTTAATGGGCATTTGCTTGTTCAGCACGGAATTCTCGAAATAACGAGATAAATGTATGACTGTGCTTTAAGGGTCAACATTGATTTTATGATATGGGTCATTCCAGGCCTAAAGCATATTCCGCGTTCCGCATATTTAAATCCATGTTCTTCATTCTATGATAATGATGTAATGTATTTTTAATTTTATCAATTTCAAAAAAATATCATATGACTTTTTATTTAAACATCATTGATTTATAAATGTGATGGGTCTGTTTAAGTATTAACATAGGACTTTATATCTTAGTTATTATATTATTTTTTTATAACGTTTTGCTTTCGAATCTAGTATTACAATTGAGAATGAAAGATCTTTAATCACTTCTAATAATATAAATATAAAATTGTAAAATATATATAAATATAATATTGTAAAACATATATAAATATAAAATTGTAAAATATATATAAGTATAAAATACATATAAATATAAAATTGTAAAATATGTATAAATATAAAATATATATAAATACAAAACATCAAAATATATAAAACTTAATAACATAAAATTATAAAATACAAAATTGTAAAATATACAAAAGTGAAAATAAATAAAAGCGTAAAACATGTATAAATATAAAATTGTAAAATATAAAATTATAAATTATTAATTTATAAAATATTAATTTATAAAAAGTAAAATTATAATATTAAAAGCCATTGGTTTTTCGTCTCTATCCATTGTATTGAAGGACATTATATCTTAGATATACATATATTTTTTTATAATGCTTTGCTTTCGAATCATGTATTAGAATTAACAATGAGAGACCTTTAATCACTACTAACAATATAAATTAAATATTCTTAAGAGGAAGACATTTTTAATAATTCGGCATTTAAGCCCAATCAGATTATTTAAATTTAAATAAGAACTTATTCATGTTAAACACTATTTAATTTCACATCGATATAACAAGTTCAACCAAAATCATTATCGCCGATTTATAAATTCTTTGAAGAAAATTATAAAAGTTCGTCTTTTAGCTGCCAAAATTTCCCTCGACGTCACCCTCTTCTATATTTTTGTAATTTTATGCTTACACGGGTATTTACAAGTAAAAATTTAAAATCACATATCCCAAAATTTTGTTCCTTCTATTCCAACTTCCTCTGTTTATATGCTTCAATTATTGATTTATGACTGCAGATTTCCCTTTACTGCCAGGTAATTCCAAAAGCGTTTTATAGAGGAGATGGGAGGGAGAGAGGTATTGTGATGATGACCCGAGCTAGCATTAGTGTTTGCATAAAGGCCTTTGTTCTAATGAATAGCCAGGGCAATAGGCTAACCCTGTCTCACATTGGCTACATTCAGTTTAAGGCCATAGAACCGAATCCCATATTTCGTTACCTAAGAAAGAATTGGAATTTAGAAGGATTGAATGGTTCATTAATTGTTAATTATTAATAAAAATACATTTCGAAAAAGAAAATTCCTTATTGTTTTTGAGTTCCAAATAATTTAGAAGTCAAGAATGGAATCTAAAACCCGATACTAAAACTTAGTATAGTTTAATGATGTTTCCTATAACCGAAACAATGGAATAAATTTGAAAATTTCAAAAGAATCCAGACCCTGATTTTTTTTTTTTCAACGATTTAAAAAACAAATCCGGAGAGAAGTTAGCTTGGACCAAGGAAATTTAAAGATGTCATAGGTTTATTGACATTTAATAATAATAATAATAATAATAAAAGGCTTAGCGAACCCGAAGATTCGATGCCGACACCACCAACGCCTATTACACACCTTCCTCCACCGTTCGCCGTCCAAACCCAGTCCCTTCAGATCGGCTTTAATGCAATCTTCCCATCTTCGCCTCGGTCTACCCCTCGAACGCTTACCATTCGGCATAGCAAATATTAACCTTTTAGGAATTCTCTCGTTACTAAGCCCAACAACTTTACAAGCCCATTTGATTCGCCGCAATGAAATTACCTCAATTATATTACCCGGATACAGTTCACGCAATTCGGCGTTGTGTAACCGTCTGAACTCTCCGGTTAACTCATCCTTCTTCGGTCCGAATATTCTACGCAATACTTTATTTTCAAAAACCTTAAGACGCTGCTCACCCCTTAATGTAAGCGGCCAAGTTTCGCATCCTACATGACATTTAATACCATTACAAATATATTCGTGGCATTAAAAGCCAAAAAATTCACTATATTACACAGATAAATATTTTTTATAAAAGAATTTTTTTTTCTTGTTCAAATCTAATATAAATATAATCTATAAGAGCGATTCTAAAAAGCGTAAATTTTTTGGCATGAAGTACATACTTAAGCGGATTTGTCTAAAAAAAAAAAAAAAATCATTTATTTGAATGTTCACCACTAATACGTAGTAACTAGTTCATTAATAAAAGTTATTCGTTTTTACTTTATTAATTAAATAATACATTAATGTTACATCCAAATATTTTTACACAATCAATGACAGCAGCACACCTGACTTTTGTCTGAAATAATGTGATCTTTTAAAATATCGACAGTAAATTTATTCAATATAAAACTATTGGATTTCTAATTAATTGAATAACCACAAAGACCCGCAGGAAGAAAAGTAAAGACAAGCAAATGTCAAGTAATAATCATAAGAGTCGGAAGTATGGACGAAGAGGCCCTTCACAAAAGTGGCTAGGAGCTGTTGGAGCATCGATTAATGGCTATGAAGGGCAGTAAGTTATTTTGATATTGAACTTAGCAGAGGCCTCCAGAATCGGATGTCACGGTGCGATTGTGTTTTCTGAAGGTACACATTTTAACAGTACTAGAATTTTTCGAAGGAGACAATATTTTTCAAGGGTCTCGATGTGAAAGGACTTTTAAACTAGACAACAAGAAAAATCTTAGAACAGAACACATAGATAACAAATAATAATAATACAACGATAATGGTTGATGCATGGTGACAGAGCGGACTGACGCGTGTGAAAAACACATGTCGTCCAGAACACTGTGCAGATGTCTCAAATTTGTGGCATAAATTATTGTAACAAATTTGTACTACAAATTATTACTTAAATGATCTTTAAATGGTCAATAGTATAGGTGGGGTGGTGGCCTCGGAGGCTGTATGTGGCCTCTGTGACGTATTTTCGCAAAACTCCAAACAGTTTTGGGCGATTTTTATTGATCTAGTGCTAGAATTAACTAATATTTAATTATTTAAGTAATGATAATTTAGGAATTAATAGAATTTGTTGAATGAATTTATGTGGGGTTGTGTATTTAGTGATAAATAAAAAAAAAAAGCACCACTGCAACCCATGAAGGGTCTTGGGTTCAGTACTATTCAGGAAAAGTAATGTTCCTTAGTCAACGGTTGCGCGAGTAGGTGAATTGAGTGAGATCAAGTTTAACCACTATGTTTTTCCCCTTAATTAATTATATAATTATAATTAAGGGTAAATACGTTATAGAGGCTGGGTGTGCCACCCAGGAGATTCTCCTGATCCCAGGGTATGGTTATGGCTGATGAAACGGAATAAATCATTTTCCTACCATTAGCCGAGATTCTAACCCGAGACCTTGAGCATTGGAAGATAAGTGTCCTACCACTGAGCTACTCCACTCCCTATAAATAAAATAAATAACAGTAAAGGTAAAATATAAAGAATTATTACAGCATCCATTAGCGCTGCCTAACCTTACTGCGGCCTCTAATTATAAAAAGTTCCCCACCTATGGTCATTAGTATAATATAAAACCGCAGTTATCCGACGGATCCAGAAAGTGAATGGTGGAGAGGAACCCACACCAAAAAAATAAAATAAAATAAAAAATTGACTTTTTAATATGATTACATTCTATTACAATCAGTAATGTCGATAAAGACAGAAATCTTTATGTATAATCAAAACTATGGTCAAATGAAATTAGTAACATCACTAAACTATTTCTCCAACTCATGCGGAATTCTGTCATTCTGTTAGTGCATAATTGAATTTGTTGAGGTATTTGTGCGTATATAAATGTGTTTCAAAGTATAAAATAACTTGCTTGTGATAAGTCCTCAGTATATTAAATGATACCTAATTCCACAATCTTCTTTCCTTTCTTCTTTCGGTTCATCCTGAAAACACCTGAGCTGACCACACCTGAAAATACCATTTAATTAACTGGAAAACTTTCGAAATTGACCAGTTTATCTGGGTCATCGTTTTAGGAATCTGTCTTATTACTTTAAACGTTGTTGTTGTTAAATTTTAAACCATTTAAATTGATAATTTATTATAAAGCTCTCATAATTTATTTATCGCACAATTCGTAGCTCATAAATCGCATTTATAGGATATTCTAGTTTCTCTTCCATAGTATTTTATTCGATGACTTCATTATGTTATTTAATTTTCTTCTTGGTCAGAAATAAATGTGGTATCTGCAGGATCAGCTAAAAAGAATAATCGGATGTTAATTGTATTTCATAGAAAAGTTGTATATAAAACTTTTAAAATCTGAAGGGAGCTAGTTCGAGCAACATTTCTATTTTGTCCTTTATAGACAGATCAATACTGAATACGAAAATATGAAAAGATCAGAGATGATACGGACTGAAGTTAATTGCAAAATGTTATACATTGGTAAGATCTTAGATGCTTCGATTTTAAACCATCTCCATTTCCTACAAGCCATCTCCTGACAATATGAACTTTAATTGCTTATAATATGAGGTATTATCCATGCTAGTTTTGTTAAAAATCTCCAAAACTAAGGAAGCTCTTAAAGTCAACTGTAGATATGAACAGCCTGAAAGACAGTATGAGGTAGCCAACTTTAGAGGGACCTGGTGCAGTTTATAAGAAGTCAAATTTCTTGTCGGTGAGTTAGATTTCCCAACTCTTACATTATTCAAATATCAATAAAATCTTATCAAAAAAAGTTAATAATTTGGATTTCTGGAATGTTTTAAGGCGTTCTACCCCATTGTGCGTGGCTCAGAATCCTCATAAACCGAAGTGTCATGGTAAAATGATTACGATTTCGCGTCCTGGTGCCGGGACGTGTTAATTCCTGCATTAATCCCCAGCCCACTCCTCTGGCCCGAGAAGGGAAGGTAGCAGAGGAAAAAAAAATGGTCCGGTTAAAATAACAAAGTGAGTTTAGTACAGACTGATAATATATATAATCAAGTAAAAGTTTTAAAGGATTGACTATAAAGATATTATATATTTAATAAATCATATAACATGATATTTATCTTTATTATTACTGTATTAAAATATTTTAAACAAGAATATCTATCAATAATATAATAATGAACATTGTTCATCATTATAGTAGTAATGTTGTGAAGTAGGAGAGTTTTCCCCGAAAAGTTAACAATGAATTTAAAGTAATAAAATATGAAGTAGAGAATTGATGCTACTTATAATTACTAAGTGCCTATTTTTGAATATTTCTATTCTATTTAATTGCTGAAAAGTTATTCTGTTTGATAATAATTTTGGCGTAGCCATTGTTTAGTACAGTGATGAACTTATTAGCAAAAAATTAGCAATTTAGGGAAAATTAGTAAAGATAATAATAGCATGACAAAAATTAAAAACTAATATATTATAACTTAATTAAGGGGCAAGGATACTCATTGAACTCAGATCAAATTCGAAAGTTGTAAACAATGATACACTGTATGGGAGTTATTATTAGATATTGATTGGATCCATATTAAAACATTCGATACAAGCTACAAATATTTTGACATATTTTCACTTAGACAGATTTAGATCAATGATAGACTCTAGTTTTGAAAATATACAGTTCAAAGTATTTATTAAATTCAAAACTGATTTTTAATGCTTTGAATGTATTGCAAAATGTTAAAGTTTTGTTAATGAAAATGATAATTAATAGAAATACCCAATAATCTCTAAATCAGTAAGCAGCATGCAAAGTAATAGATGCGTGTGATCTTACCGAATAGTAAAGATAACACTAAATTTACGGATTGCACCTAAAGACCAGTGGAAACGAGAAAACCATTTGAAAATTTTATGAATAAGCATAAGCAGAACCTGTCAATAGGAAAGTTTTATGTGCAAAATTGTGTAACTGGAATAACAATCAGTCCTAAGAGCTAGCTTAAAGTGAGTCTTAAGAAGAAGGAAGTAGTTAGTCTTACAAGTAGGTTGGAAGCGGTCAGTCTTGGGAAGCTATAAGAAAGGGTGAGCCTTCTGGAACAACTTTACTGTCTTCTGGAGAGTCTGAAGAGCAGAGTGATGCACTGAATCTTGAAAAGAAATAGAAAAAGTCATTTATTTAAATGAAACTTACTCGTGCTGGTACTGGTACTTGGTGAGGGAGCTAGTCCGGCAAGTAGGCCCTATCTTGGTCCTTTTTGCTATCTCCTGACGGCTACCTTGAGGTTGCCGCCGCAACGACTATTTTTTCATGCCTTAAGACCTTAAATAATATAAATTTAAAGGGTTCGTAGCTTTATATATCAATAAGCCCTCTGTCTAAATAGGCTTACAACCTATGTAGGGTCTCTACATAGCCGTCATTTTGTATTCCAGCGGCCATTTGCTGGCAGATGTGCATGTTTCATATCAGGTCTGTGGATACGATAAATTTATAAGAACAAAGCTTAGTACGAAATAAGACACCTTTTTAGCTACGTGCTCCATGACTAATATTTTGGAACCGTAAGCACTCACGGATTCAGGATTTAATTTTGGGAGGGCTTCAGCCCGAAAGGTTTTTTTTTTCATAAAAATAACGATAATTAAATAGGAAAATAAGAAAGAAACTAACTACCTATATGAACTGTTGTTTATGTAATTCTTAAAGCCCTTTTAAAAGTAATTACACGAAGAATTATACTTTAAGAGATAATTTTTTTTTCTCAATAAAACATGGTTATATTTTATCATTTTTTGGGAGCGAGGGAGGGCTTCAGCCCGAAAGTTAAGTTGCGAAATATGCAACATCATGAAAAATAAAAATCGTGCAATTTAGCCCGATAATTGCCGAAAAGGTCGAAGGCCAAAACTTGCAATTTCCTGCAGAACACAATATTTTATTTTGTAGATCATGAAACGGATAGATTGTCGGGTTTGAAGTGTTTACAACTAAGCGAACAAAATGAGCATTAACATGAAAATCCGACTTCTAGGTATGGCTGAGATGTCAAATTACCGTACTGCATCTGAAAAGAATAGCTGATCTTCTGGTGGACTATGATGGTATGATTTACACATTGTGTCCACCAGCAAAACACTACATGCTCTCAAATACAGTACGGTGTTCTAACTTTTATTTCCAAAAGACTAAAATGGAACACACATATTAGACTTAAAAGACAAGAACTTAACCGACGATTTGTCCAGTTATACAGACTACTAACTAATAATATACAAGACCATACTCAAACCCATCTTGATCTGTGGGGGACATCTAAATTTTCGAACATTAAACATATCCAATCCTTCCAGTCTAAAGTCTTCCGTATAATAGTTAATGCTCCTTATGTTACAAAAAAAACCATACATCATGACCTTAATATCCCTTATGTCCTTAACGTTATTCCATCCCAATTCTCAAATCTTCACCTGAACCTAATCCACCATCCTAACCCCTTAGCACAATCCTTATCCAGCTCCAGTCATTCATACAATCCTCCTCGGAGGTTAAAACGGCAGTGGCCTCTGGCAATTGCCAGCCTCTCCACTCTAGTCATAACTGTTTGTTGCTTCAGTGCTAGCTTTCTCAGTCTCCACTGGACTCTAATGCTGGTGACGCTGGATGGGATCTCTTATAGTCTCCCTTTGTCCTTCACACGTGGGAGAGCAGGACTCTTTCAGCTTTCTTGGCTGATTGTAATTAAGCATGAATGTTTTTCTTTTTAAACTTTTTTTTTCTATTTATTTCTTTTACTTTTAATTTATTTAATTTTGCTACGAATTTCTGTATTTAATTTAATTTAATTTTAACTTTAAGTTACATTTCCTCAGTTTTATTATAGTTTTTGCCTTTGTTGTATAGATGTATACTTTTTATCTTTTATTGTATTGTATATATGATATAAATGTGCTCACTCACTCAGCTTTAGTACCCAGTGCCCTTAAGTGTGGCAAAATGTATTATTTCTCAATTAAAATATCTTAAATAAAAACTTCTATTTAGTCGTGGTTCTCCTGGCTGATTGAGAACATTGTAGGGACGTGTGCGCGCGTTAAATTCATTTTAAATATTATTTCAACTTTTAGTATTTATATTAAATTTAACTGATTTTTTTTCTGCCAGTCTATTCCACTTTTGCATATCTTGGACCACTGCTTTCCAATTTTTTTTTTTTATTCATTTTATTTTTAGCCTCTCACTTGGTCTCTTGCATGCTACTCTGAAATTCATTGTTGTATAAAGGCGTCATGTTGGATTACTTCGAGCTATTCCCTTAACCTCCATGCCTTCATTGTTATACTATTTTTTGGTAACAGTTCTTTATTGGTCCTTTCCCTCAATTCATTAAAGTTCTGATCCCACATAGATCTCGCTATGCCGTGGAGGACTATCGAATCTCTGGATTATTGTTGCTGGAGTGCCGGTTAGAGTCAAAGTTGCACACTCTTTATTTAAGATTTCGGGAGATTTTTTTTTAAATTTCAGTACACTTGAGAGAGAGAAATGTTTCGTTTTATTTGTTATTGCTTGTAAATATTTTCTTAATGAGTTCGTTTAGGAATATTACTTTATATCATTTATAGAAAGAAATTGTAATATTAAACATTTACAATTTTTTTTCTCTCTTCCAATTTTAAGAAACAAATCTACAAATTGAATAAACCTTTGGTTATTGGTTATTAACAGGCTTTATTTAATCCCTTTAAATACGATCTTTATTATACGACTAGCATTATTATATTTTTAGTTTATTATTATCTTTTAGTTTTGAAACGATTAGAAACACAACAGGATTATTCTTGAATGAGAAGAATTTAGAACAATGTATACAACAACAATAGGACATAAGAACCGTGATGAGGTAACGAGGAAGTGGAACTGAAAAAGACAAGAAATAGGCCCTAATTGCCGAGCCTCTGGCGGCTAATTGTTCCACTGATTTCTTACGCACTGCCAATTTAGAAGAGATTATCGGCTAGTGTTTTTCCGTTGTCTAGATTTATTTAAAATAATTTGTTCAACAATCAGTAAAATTTGTACAACAATTTACTAAAAAATTTGTATGTCCTAGAAATAATTAAAAGAAAACAATAATCTTTAATGGTGTAGTGTATGAGAAGGACTGACTACATTATATGTTCTCTTGCGGAAACAATTTTTCCAAATTAAAGACCGTAACAAAATGTTAGGAGCTGAGAAGCGCCTGTTAAAAGACAGTTAAAAATAAAATTAATAAAGAGTCAATTAATTATTAATAACCGTCTAACAGGCTTCACGATATTTGTTGAATTTTGAAAATAGCGAAAACCATAAAAATAAATAAATTTAAGTAAAAAAAAAAAAAAGATTTGGACGCGGAGTGAGCTACGAACTCGGCACCTATGGGATTAAAAACATATGTTAATTAACCTCAAAATCCTATCGACCTTTTTACTCGGTTAATATTCATTTTTCCTAATCCCTCGAAGAATAGGGTTTTAAAATTCCTTATTAAACCTTAAAAAAAAAACAATATGATATATACATAAAACGTGAAAACAAACTGAGGAAAAATAAAACAAACAAATGATAAATTTACTCATTTCTATCGATTTAAATAACTGTTAAAGGAAATGAAAATTATGAATAATAAACTAGATTTATAAGGAAACAAAGAAAATACAACTAACTTTAATATAAAAATAAAAATAATATAAAATTATTATAGAACTAAACATTAACTTAGACTATACAATAAACCAATTACAAATATTTGAAAAAAAATAGATAGGAAATAAAAACTTATATATACATATTCACAAAATCTCAATCCCGAAATTTGTCTAATTGGCACATTGAGTTATCTGAGGAATTGGGAACTTATTCCAGCTAGCTTCATCAGGGTCTCCCCAGTCCATCTCCTCAATTTGTGTAAATGTTCATTCACCAACTTGTAAAATCAAGCGGCACTCGTCGCTGATAATCACAGGTTCTTGGAGAGCAAAAGAAAAATCCGGTGTACACCGTAAAACTAAAGTATTTCACACACAAAATCCTTAGCGTGACTCAACATTCGCGAGGTTCCGCCATCTCTCTCTCGACTGTCTTTTGTTTTTCCTCCCAATCATCTGTTGGTTAATTCAATCCGAAATAAAATGAATACTTAAAACTTTTTTTTTGTATCTATTAAACATTTTATTGAGAAATATTACAATTTAATACTTAAAACTAAGACTTATCATAAACTCTTACTTATTATTAAAACAGTTACAGTTCTTATGCTTTTTCAAAAAAAGTTATTAGATTACTTAACAAGAATTTATTAAGACTCTCATGTTTTATTAGAAGCTATTTTGGATATCTTGAAAAAAATATGCTAATAACAAATCAAATTTAATCTCTATTCCAAATAAAGACCATATATTAATATAAGCATCCTTATATAGCTTTTTTCAATGAAATCCATAATTTATCAAGCGATTTCATAATATTTTTCAACCGAATTCGTATTTCTTTCAATTGAATTAATAACTTCTTCAACCGATTTTATAAATTATTCAAACGGATTTATAATTTTTAACAAATTTCTTATTTTTTCCCAAAAAATTATAATATTTTCAAGCTATTTCACAAACTTAATTTAATGAGGTATCGTTATCAAGAACTCATGTGGAATTTGAAGGGGATTAGATTGAGGTAATTAATGAATTGAATGAATTCCCTATGTTTATTTATTTTTTCTGGTAAACATCACAGTTTCAGTTATTCGCTTGTCTTGTTACCGTTCATTGACACCAAAAAAGATAAGTTGTCAAACATTAATGGTGATAATCTTCGCATGAACCTGTGAACACAGGAAGAAGTTGATTTCGGAATTTGAATATGAGCTATAGTGATTCTCCAACTGCTTCTTCGCAAGATGCGATGACCGGACAAGTACACATTAAGCATTTAAGAAGACGTAAATATTTTACTAATTAACTATAAAAAGACGGTTAATTATCAGATTATTTGAACGAGACCTCACAATCAAGGGTACTGCAATATAATCTGGTCTCAAATATTTTCCAAACATAAAACATCCATAACTTTCCGGAATCCTTCCGCCTCCAAACAATCAGAACATGCCTTAACCCTCAACCATTTATTTGATTTTGAAAAAACCTTTATTCCTTCCACGGTCCCCAACCATGAAAAAAGACTCATTTCCAAATCTATCTACATCCATATGGAACAGAATCCTTTTAATCATTAAGTTGATAAAAAAAATGCATTTCTTTAACATATAGACACATTATACAACTTTTAAGTGAAAAATAACTTCTTTATTACATCTTCTATTATTCTTGTTTATTGATTTTTTTTATCTATTTTCAATTTTATTGATTAATTTAATTTAATCGTTCGTTATTTTTAAGTATTTCCGCTTTGTATGATCTCTCTTTTATTTCTAATTTTATATTTACATTCTAAATCAATGTACGATCATACGTTTTTACCTTATATTCATTGTACTTATAACCATTATGTCTCAATATTATCTAATATTTAAATGTAGTTTTTTAATAATATGTACAACTAAATATAATTATTCATATGTTTTTCTTCTTTATACTTTTAAATTAGTTCTGCAATGTATGGTCTCTTATTTTTATATTTATATATTACTTTTATGTACGTTTTACTTCCTTCAGCTTTGTTTTTATCCACATTGTATTTCTATCTAAAATTTCTTAATTCTATTTTATGTGAATATGTATATAAATATTTATCATTTATTATTTCATAGTAGGGATCGACCGATATCGAAATTTTGGCCGATACTCGGACGATACCGAAATTACAAAAGCCGATATGAACGATCAGCAATTATTTTTTTATTTTAAATGATATTTACAACTGTTTACAAAAAAATACATCTAGTAAATTTGCACATTGGTATAAAGACATGGAACACATGTTGAGAAACTACCCATTGGTAGCACTCTAATAATATGTCTATATTAGAAGATCACGTGGCCATGTTCTTTTCAGACGCCTCGGAGGGTTATCGGGAATCGAACAGGAAGCAAGGTTAGAGATAAGAGGGTTGGGATGGTTATGAAGTTTATTATGGAAGGACAGATATCTGGATTGGGCCAAATCTGATACATAAGGAACATTAAGGTCATTATGAATAATTTTATTTGTAACAAAGTAAGGAGCATTGAGGATTTTACGAAGGATTTTGGATTGCAAGGACTGTATGCGAGAGGAATTTGAAGGCTTGGTGGAGCACCATAGCTCAACCCCGTAAGTCCAAATAGGGCTTATTATAGTCATGTAAATCAGTCTTTTATAATTGATTGGAAGGTTAGAGCGTTTGTCTAGTAAGTGTTGAAGTAGTCGGAAACGTCGAGCGGTTTCTTGTCGTTTCAGTCTGGTATGAGGATTCCAAGTTAGACGTTTGTCCAGATGGAGTCCTAGGTAACAGATTTGTTCAACAGGAATAAGTGAGGTGTTGTTAAAGGATACTGAAGGACAGGAAGTCATTGGTTTACGACGAAGGGTGAAGGTAATTTGATGGGATTTATTGGAATTTATTTTAATTCTCCAGTTCTGACACCATTCCTCAAGGTTTGTGATGTGGGATTGAAGGGTTTGGGATGCAATAGATGGGTCGTTATTGACTGATAGGATACATGTGTCATCAGCACATGTGGTGATGACAGTGTTGGGATGGGTTGGGATGTCAGCTGTATAAACTGTGTAAAGGATAGGACCTAGGATACTACCTTGAGGAACACCTGCAGACTGGGAAAAATGGGATGTATATATATTGTTGTGATTTACTTTAAAGTATCTATCAGTAAGGTAGGAACGGATAATGAGGAAGTAGGTAGATGGTAGGAATTTTCGGAGTTTGTACAGCAGTCCCGGGTGCCAAACTCTATCAAACACCTGTTCAACATCGAGAAAGGCTCCCGTACAGTACATACCGCGCTCCAATGCAGAGGATACTACGTCTACCACACGATGGCATTGCTGTATAGTGGAATGGGAGGAGCGGAATCCAAATCGGTGATCTGGGATTATGTGATTAGAATCTAGGATTGGGTACAGGCGTTTTAAGATTAGTTTTTCCAGGATTTTTCCTATGATGGGTAACAGAGAGATGGGACGGTAAGAGGATGGATATTCTGGTGGCTTTTTGGGTTTGTGGATCATTTTGACAATAGATATTTTCCAAGGATCAGGGAAATATGTTGATCGGAGTACAGCATTGTATATGAAAGTAAGGAATAGGATGGCTTTTCGAGGAAGAAGTTTCAAGATCTGGGATGTTATTAGGTCATGTCCAGGAGCTTTGTAGGAGGGTAATCTTTGAATGATGTTGGATATTTCTGTGGGATGAAATGCTTTAGGTGGAAGGGACATTTGGAGAGGAGTATCCAGTTCTGATTCAATACATTCGATGTGGGATGGATTAAGGATATCAGGATGTGGGTTGAAAATTTGGAACAGATGTTGACCGAATAACTGGGCTTTTTCTTCGTCGGATTTGGACCAGGTTTGGGATTCAGTAAGAAGTGGGTGATTAAAATCTTTAAACTTCAGAAGTGTTTTGGCTGTAGTCCATAGTGATTTGTCAGTTGTTGTAATATTTTCAGTTAGGTTCAGTAATTGTTGAGTTTTATATTTTCTGATTTTAGTTTGTTAGTCAATTCGGTATAGTACGTTTTATCTGAAGGATATCTAGTCCTGTGCCACTTCGATCTTGCTCTGCATTTATCCCTTAATAAGATTCGAATATGCTGTGGCAAGTTAATATGTCTTAAATTATTGCTTTTATTATTAACAAATGTGTTATTATTTATACTCGTTGTTATAGTTGTATTAAGGTTTTCTATGGCATTATCAATATGTTGTTTTGTCTTTGTTGTTTTGTGGAATTTTTAAATCCAGTTTATCTTCCAGATCATGACGAAATTTGTCCCAGTCCACTCGTCCTGTAATTAGTTTAGGAAGTTTAGGTTTAGGAGCAAAATTCGAATGCAGTAAAAGCAAAACTGGACTATGATCTGACGAAAGGTCATCCAGGGATTTGATAATGGATTGGGAGGAGGAAATCTGGGAGGTAATAAATATATCCAGGATATCGGGACGTTTTCTCAGAGATGTAGGCCAATATGTAGGATTCATGGGTGAGAGGATTGAATAACTGTTGGAAGAAGAGACACGTGATAGGATGCTACCGCGGGAGTTGGATGTTCGACAACCCCATCGTTGGTGTTTAGCATTGTAGTCTCCTCCAGCAATAAAGCGCGCTCCGAGGGATTGAAATAAGGAATCAAGTAGGCTATAAGAGAGGGAATTACCAGGAGGACAGTATACAGCTGAAAGTGTTAGATGGAAAGGACGAGTTGAAAGGATTACAGAAGTTGATTGAATGGCATCAGTTGGAGTAGAAGGGATAAGGAAATGCGATAGAGATTTATGTATAAGGATGCAAGAGCCAGCGTGGGAAGTGTTGTCTGGATGGTCAGATCTATAAGTGATGTAGTCACGTATGTAGAATTGTGTCCGTTGAGTGAAATGAGTTTCTGTCAGAAGAGCAATGTCAATATAGTTGTCATGGAGAAATATGTCTAGTTTTGTAGTCCGTTAGCGTTCCATAAGAGGATAGCTAGGGGCTTTGTATTCATCGGAAGTTAAACGGGATTTCGGAAAGGAGTCTTGTGAGAAGAGTTATAAGCGGTTTGATAGTCTGTTGAAGATCTATCAGGAATGATGATAGGAGAGAGTTGATGTCGGATGA